>NW_004624738.1:20287460-20322779 GCF_000247695.1 Heterocephalus glaber
TTTTTTTTTTTTGGTACCGGGGATCAAACTCAGGACCTTGTGCTTTCGAGGCAGGCTCCAGAACCACTGAACTAAGTTTCCAGCCCTAATATATATAAATTTCAAAGCCTTTAAAGTGAACATTGGCTGATAACTCTTTGATATTCTGCTGCTGAACTCAACTCAGTTCTTTTGCCTAGCTGAATTCAGCCCAGTCTATGGATTTATGCTATGGTTATCTTAATTACTTTTCTCATTGCTGAGACAAATACCTGACACCCAAAGTTAAAGGAGGAAAGGGTTTATTTGGCTCACAGTTTGTAGAGGTTTCAGTTCATACTTGACTGGCTCCGAGGCAGGGTGGCATGGCAGAGGGGGCATTGCAGAGAACAAACAGTTCCTGGCAGGCAGAAGGTAGCAAAGCTCTGAAGTAGAAAGCAGCAAGCAATAGGTGACCTTCTTTCTTTCCCTTATATCTTATCCAGCTTACCTGCCCTTAGAGCAGACAGCACTCAGAGCTAGAGTAAGGCACCCTTAATCCTACCCAGAACTATGCTAAACAAATCAGAGGACTAATTTAATAATCACACACCCTTGATCACAGCATTGCACACTCCACACCCAGTCACCAAAATGCCTCACCTATGACAGTAGCAGACTTTGGGAGGACACCTAGACACAAACCATAATGATGGTCCTTGTTCTCTGGGTCAGGCTACAATGAGGGAAGAGAATGTAGATGTACATCTTGTTTTTGTTTTTGAGACAAGATCTTGCTGTATAGTTCAGCTTGCCCTTGAACTCAATATGTAGCCCAGGCTGGCCTTGAGCTTGTGATCCTCCTGCCTCAGCTCTCAAATGCTGTCTTACAGGTGTGCGCCACCACACCCAGCTGTAGGTGTCCTTGAACCTGCTGCTTGGAAGCCAGTCTGGTGCCAGGGGCCCATATGGAATAGAACAGTGTGTGTTAGTTTGGGAATGTCCGGAGAGGCTTTAAGCTTCACACATTGGATTAGAGCTGCAAGTCCCTGCCACCCTAGCTAGGATAAGGATCAGCAAACTGGGTCCTGGCAACAATTAGCAGGCTACTTTCACTTGTTAAGTAAAATGTTTGGTTTCTTTGGTACCAGGATCAAACTCGGGACCTTGAGCAGGCAGGCGGCTGAACCACTGAGCTAAATCCCCAGCTGTTAAGTAAAATGTTACTGGAACTCAGCAGTCCCTATTGGTTTATGGATTGCCTGTGGCTACTTTTACAGAGTGAAATAGTTGTGACAAACTGTCTACCTTATACTCACAGAAATATTTGGATCTTTCCAATTTTAGTATATGTGCTGCCGAAGCCAGCCCATATTTGGATCTTTATAGAAAATGTTTGCCCTAGAAGATCCTTGAATTGGTCTGGTCTGAGGTTAGGGCCACTTCCTGGTTGCCCACAAGAGATCCAACTGGGGAAACAGCTTGTTTTCTTTTTTGGTACTGGGGATCAAACTTGGGTCCTTGTGCTTTCAAGGCAGGCGGCCGCAAACAGCTTGTTTTCTCAGCTCTCTCCTGTCCTGGGTTCCTTTGTCATCTGTACAAAAGGAGAACTGGTTCTTTTTGGGAGAAATGGTTTAAAATATTAAGGTGTGGGAGTCTGGCTATTTCCCTGCATGTGTGCTGTCTAAAAACAAGATGTGAGGGCTGGGGATTTAGCTCAGTGGTACTTCACCTGCCTTGCAAGCACAAGGTCCTGAGTTCAATTCTTGGTACCAAAAATAAATAAATAAATAAATAAAAACAAACAAGATGTGGTAGCCCAGTGCTTTTGCACTTTAGCAAGCCCCAAAATCAGCTGGAGAGCTTGTTAAAACAGACTACTGGACTAATAGGTGTCCCAGTAAATTCTGATTCAGTAGGTCTGTTTTTGTTTTTGTTTCTGGTACTGGGGATTGAACTCAGGACCTTGAGCTTGCCAGGCAGGAGGTCTGTTTTGAGGTACAGGAATTTGTTGTGGTTTTTTTGCAGTACCAGGAATTGAGTCCAGGACCTTGCACATGCTAGGCAAAGACTTTGCCACTGAGCTGTATCCCAGTACTTTTTATTTTGAGGTAAGATCTCACTTAGTTGCTCAATCTGGTTTTGAACTTGTGATCTCCTGCCTCAGCCTCCCTAGTAGCTGGGATTACAGGCATGTGCTACCATGCCCAGCTAGGAATTTGTATTTCAAACAGACTTCTAGATAATTGGGTTGTTGCCACTTCTAAGTTGCATTTGCAGAAACAGTTTAGAAACTTTAGGGGAACCAGAGGTCCATCTTTTCCTGACAACTTTTTTTGCAGGGGGATACAGGAGATCAAACTCTGGTCCTTGTGCTTGCGAAGCAGGCGGCGAAACCACTGAGCTAAATCCCCGGCGATGACAACTTTTTTCAATTTTATTTATTTTGAAAATTAATTTTATTGGTACATTTTAGATATACATAATGATCACATTCATCATATGGAATTTGCACCTGTACATGGTGTATCTTGTTTCTTCTTTTTTCCCATCCCCCTCCCTTCAACACCTCTTCCCTTCCTTATCCTGACAGCTTTTAAGTTCCCTCACCCTAAAGCAAAATTCAGATCACATCCTTTCCCTATGACTGTTTCCCTTTCAAATCCCAGAACATCCTCAGGCGTTTAGAAAGGAAGTCGAGGATAAGAAAGAAGAACTAATCGAATTCAGTGAGGAAGTTATTCTGTCAAGACCAGGGAGGCCCTTGATGAGGGAGCAGACACATAGGAAATGATCCACAGCATGAGTTGGACGTGGCTAAGGGATGAGTCCTGGTGCATCAGCATTGGTAGATGGATTTGCTGTCAAACTCATGAGCTGGACACATAGACCATTTCTTGGCATCCAGCTCTTTTTATTGTCTGTAAACAAATTCTGAGTGCTTTAAAGGGGAAATGATGCAGCTCTGCCAAGGAAACGGCCTGCTCAGGGAGTTTTCCTAGTCAGTGCCTCAGCTGAGGGAATCCCCGGAGTGCAGCTCACCTGCTCAGGCCCACCCTGGGGCTGTCCCAGAGTCCCCAGAGGACATCCCTCCCCGAGGCCAGCTCTGCTTACTGGCAGTGCTGAGCAGCAGCCAGGCAGTCTTTGAACACGGTATCAAGCATATGTTGTATAACAAAAAGTCTGTTTTGGTTTTCGTTGAGTATTCTTTGATTTGTCTTCAAATTCCAACCATTTCACTGATTTCTTCCCATCTAATTTTCTTTTCTTTTTTGGTACCAGGGATCAAACTAGGGACCTTGCTCTTTCAAGGCAGGTGCTGTGCCACTGACCTACATTCCTGGCTAATCCAAAGGTTACTTTTTTTTTTTCCCCAGTACCGGGGATTGAACTTAGGACAAAGGCAGGTGCGGTGCCACTGAGCTAAATCCCCGACCCCACATCCAGTTTTGTTCATCTGATTTCCGGAATGATTCTTCTTTCTTCTATTGTGGCAGAAATAGATTTTTTCTTGAAATACCTTTTTTAAAAATTTTAATTATGTATCAGGAGCCTGAGGCAGGATCATAAGTTCAGGGCCAGCCTGCTCAGCATATCTTGAGAGACCATTTAAAATAAAGGGCTCGGGGGCCAGGGATTTAGCTCAGTGGTTTCGTTGCCTGCTGCGCAAGTGCAAGGACAGAGTTCAATCTCTGGTACAAAAAATTAATTAATTAAATAAATAAATAAAATAAAGGGCTCAGGGCTGGGTGTGGTGGCACACACCTGTGATTCCAGCACAGGGGAATTTGAGCCCAGCTGCAAGTCCTGATCACTCTGTCTCAGCCTCCCCAGTGCTGGGATATAGTGTGTTCCACCATACCTGACCTGTTACTTTTTTAAATGTGCCATCATTTGTAATGGCCAGAGGAATAAATAAATGTGCATACACGTTTCACCAGATCCTTAAGGTATTAATAATTTATTTAATTTTTGCTCCTTAACATTAAATAGTGTTTTAAAGTCGCTTTAATTTGATTTCTTTATTAATTAGTGTTTCCCTATGTCTGTGTCTATCCAGTATGGGATCTGTTTGTCTCATATTTTCATTATTTTTGTTGTTTGTTTGTTTTTTGAGACAGGGCCTCAGTATGTAGCTCAGGCTGGACTTGAACTCACTATGTAACTCAGGCTGGCCTCAAACTTGCAGTGATCCTCCTGCCTCAGCCTCCCAAGTGCTGGGATCACAGGCGTGCACCACCATGGCCAACTCATATTTTCATTTTAAAAACTGGATGAAGGGCTGGGGATTTAGCTCAGTGGTTCCGCCACTTGCCTCTAAAGCGCAAGGTCCTGAGTTCAATCCCCAGTACCAAAAAAAAAAAAAAAAAAAACTAGATGAAAAAGTATTTCCTCTATATTCTCATCACCCTGTCTTGTGTATTTCATTGTGTTTCTCAACTTGCTCAGATGGAGATATATATTAATAAAAACTAATTGTAGCATGTATGCACTGTTTTAAAATTTATTTTGAGGCAATCCATTTGGGACCCCTCCTGTCTCTCAGGAGCTTTTTTTATTCCCCATTCCTGTTCCCCAATAAATTTTCCTACTTTTAACCTCCGTTGTTCCTTAGAATTCATTCTTCAACTTTGGGGAACACGAACTCAGCATATTTGACATCTAGCATGTTTGGAGTTACATTTATTTCCTTTTTTTTTTCCAAACTGATGCAAAATACTTATTCCAAGTTAGTTATTTTATGCAGTAGTTTTTCCCCCTCAACAGACTTGTGATGACCACATCTTTTAAAATCTGTAAATAATGTTATCAAAATAATCTTAATCTTTGAAATCTCACAAAAATTTATATTTTAAAATCCACTCTGAATATCAAGGCTGCACGAAAAACACATTTCCTATATCCAAATATTTTACAGCTGTACCCAAAAAAGAAACACAAAAACAAACCATATGGTTGGTTAAGGGCTAAGTTACCCAAGCAGCCAAAAATAAAATAAAGTATCCAAATTATTAGCATTAATTTAATACAATTACAACTTCAATAGTCACTTTGTCATTGACAATGATTGCTTGAGCACAGGGGTGCGTGGCCCAAGGGCTGGTAGTAGAAGCTGCTGCTGCAGGCCAGCATCCGCTCCTCTCTGTCTCTGCACTGCCAGCTCCCACCTGTGCATTGCCCTGTATGTTCTGTATGTGTATTTTAAAAATCTTTCCCACCACACAAACATCTCTATTAAGCAAGTACCAGGAAGGGACAACAACAAAAGCTCAACAAGCCAACTGCTCTCTCTTTGGGATATGATTATTTCCCTTGTGCATGAAGTATTCAACATAAGAAATGGAAAAGGAAAACAACAATTTCTTTTGTATATTCCCGAAACACACAAGCTGAGCTTACTGGTTCAGATGAACTGTGAACATTTCTGTGCCTGCTTCCAGGCATCATCATCTGATGTCTCCCTGCTGCTTGTTTTGCTGTCTGAATCCTCGAACTCTGCTTTACAAATCCAAGGGGAGAAGAGGCTCAAACTGTGGCCTAGAACGGCCTTTGCTATTCTAGGTCTTTTCTGGTTCCAAATGAATGTTTGGATTGTTTTCTGTGGTTCAGAAACAGAACAATCTTAATAGTGATAGTTGTTGGTTGGAACAACTGTTGTGTGATAATTATGGTGGACTGATGCTGAAGTTACTCTGGTAGGTGTAAACTTATATATGGAGAGATTTCTCCCAGGAAATCTTTGTGTAGCTTTAAGTTGTCTCAGGTTCTCTGAAAATTTTTAGAAAGAAAAACTTTTATATTTGTTCAATTTCAGCTATACCCAAGTAGATTTACATGTATATGAAGGATATATAGAGAGAGAGAGAGAGAGAGAGAGAGAGAGAGAGTTTTTGGTACCAGGGATCAAACTGAGGACCTTAGGCTTGTGAGGCAGGTGTGGTGCCACTGAGCTAAACCCCCTGCCCAAAGCAAATATTTTTAATTTTTATTTTATTTTATTTATTTTTTGGTACCGGAGATCGAACTCGGGTCCTTGCGCTTGCGCAGCAGGTGGCGAAACCACTGAGCTAAATCCCCGGCCCCTAAAGCAAATATTTTTTAAACCTTTTGTGTGTGCATATTCTGCATGTTTTATAATTTCAAAATGCATCACTTGGATTAACATTTTTCTCACAAAGATGATGAAAGTTGGTGGAAAAAAAACACTCCTTTTATTCTGAAGGTCATTGAAACTAACCTGGTTTTATTGGAACAAAAATGTTCTTGGAAGGAGAGGCTTACAAGAGAACTTGAATTTACAAAGTCCGTGAAATCTATGCTTTTTTTGAAGATTTCATTGTTGGGATGTGAAACTGTACTCTGTGCCTTCCATCATGATTTCCACATGAAAACACTTGCAGGCACCGGATTTTAAGATGATGTGTTTGGAAAACTCAGTGCATATGGGTTTCTGCAATATTTCACGGACTTAGCCTCCCCCTCCCTGGGAAATTATTCTTATGAGGAAATTGCTTTTGTGTGTAGAACGAGGACTTTTGTACTACAGTGATGCTGTCGATATGTGTAATGGACCTCTTCCTTCTTCCTGTGAAAGTTCAGCATCTGTGACTTGCTTTTATCACAATATTGTTAAATTCCACAATTTATTAAATTCTGGTAGACTGTTCATTCTGTTTTATAAAACATCAAGCCCTTTTTTCTTGCTTTCTTTTTTAATGTTTTATTGCTTTATGAAAATGTTTAACCCAAAACCCCTCTAGATTACTTATACTGTATAAAGAAGCAATTACCCTCAAAACTGTACTCTGGCCTACTTTTCTATTTTACACTTACATATCTTTTCCACATTAAAAAAACCCTCAAATACATAAAATTGCATTTCTCTGTTCTGTTTCTCTTTGTATGCTGTGTTTCTATCATAGTGACTGGCACATAGGACTTGCTTAAATGTGTTGGTTTAACTGAAATTATCAGCCTACATGTAACCTCACTATGGATTTCGGACCAGCAACGGAGCACACATTAGTTATACACCAGACAGTTGGCTTTCTTGTTAAGTAATCAGCTTGCATGTTTCAGCCATGCTACTGCAGAAAAGTAGGCTGGAACTGACCTAAGGACTGGAAATAGTGAGGACACTGGAGTTGAAGGCGGAAGTGCCCAGGTGCGTGTCAGAGACAAGCACAGCATCAACAGAGATGTGTCCATCCCGATGGTTTGGGGCCAGGTCTGTACTCAGTGGTTAGTCTCCCTCTGGGAGAGTCCCCGAGCCCCCACTGTGTGGTGTGGCCCTGAGTTGGAAACATCTGTTTTCTAGAGAGCATAAACACATCTTTGCCATTCTGCTTCACTTTTTTTAGTACCAGGATCAAACTCAGGACCTTGTGCTTGTGAGCCAGGCACAGTGCCGGTGAGCTAAATCCCCGGCCTGTCTTTGCCATTCTGTCCATAAGCTTACCTATAACCACATCCTCAAACAAACTGATTTTCCCAGTTCATATGATGGGAGTAGGAATAGGGCACCTGGAAATTAAGATTCCTTGTTAGGCTTCATACAGATTGAGACATTGTATGAACATCCCTGTAGAGCTGTATACTGTTTTTTTCTACCCTATTTGTATTTGAGCATCTTGGCCACAGTCTACTAGGCTGGACTTCGTTGAGTTAACCCGAAGATAAGGAAAGGGTGTGTGTGTGTGTGTGTGTGTGTGTGTGAGATTTTAAACATCTTAATATTGGCCTGTGTGACAACTTCAGTTTTGTGGTTGGTGCCAAGTATTAGCAATTACAAACAAAGCAGGTCCTCACATTTTAAGAATGGGCGATTTTAAAAAACAAAACAGGGCTGGGCATGGTGGCACACACCTGTCAGCCCAGCACTCAGTGAGGCGGGAGGATCACTGGGAGTTCAAGGCCAGCCTGGACTGCATAGAGAAACCATGTCTCGAACAAACAACAAAAAACGTAAAGGGAGAGCATCCTTTTAAAGTAAAACTATCGCTGTCCACCTGTGCATGGCCTTTCCCATTTGTACGTGTAATTTTTTCAATGTCTTAAGTTCTCTGTATTCTTGATAATCACACACAAGCTCTTATTCACACAATACATGTTTATTAGAGTTGATTTTGCAGAGATTTCCACTTTAGTAGTCCAAAATATATTTCCATTTTCAGAGATCTCTGTGAATAATTTAATTTTTTTTTTTTTTTGGTACTGGGGATTGAACTCAGGACCTTGTGTGAGGCAGGCGGCAGAACCACTGAGCTAAATCTCTGGCCCTATTTTTAATTATTTTTGAGACAGGGTCTTGCTATGCAGTTCAGGCTGGCCTTCAACTCACTATGTAACCTAGGCTGGCCTTGAACTCCCAGTGATCCTCCTGCCTCAGCCTCCCCAGTGCTGTGATGACGGGTGTGCACAACCATACCCAGCTCATTTTTATTAAAATGAGAGTTTTACTTACCATGGCTCTACTGACATTTGGATCAGATGACTTTCTGTTGGGGCACCCTGTGCCTTGTAGGATATTTAGCAGCATCCCGGGCCTCTGCTAATGTTAACAGCACTCCCTTTCCATTGTGACAACCAACAACAGTGGGGGGCATTGGCTAGTGTTTTTTTGAGGAGGGGCAAAATTACCCCCAACTGAGAACAACTAGTTTAAAGCAAAAAACCACTACATTTGGCTGGGGTGGGGTGTAGCTCAGTGATAGAGCAGGAACCCTGGTTTCCATTCCTAGTACAACAAAAACAAAATAAAACCGGGCAACTACATTTGCTCTGGTGAGGAACTTCTTTGTAGTCTTTATACATAGCAGAGTGCAGTGTTTGTTTTAGTTAATCTCTCTTATTTGCAAGGCTAACAGACATTGTTGTCACTGTACATTTGAAACCCAAGGATGGAATGAGGGCAGACTTCCTCCAAGTGGGATCTCAGGGCACAAGTGATTCTTTTGGGCTGTGATTCTGTCTATAATCATTGCAGAAGAAAACTCGCCATGGACAATCTCTATACACTGTGGTATGAGTTCATTCAACATGAAAGGAAAATGAACTCCTTCAGGCAATTTTCAGTAAAACCTAGGATAGAGATAGCCATAACTGGAATTTCTGCATAAAGAAATAATAATCTGCTCAAGGTGTTTTTGTTGAAAATGTCAATTAACCCCAGCACTCAGGAGGCTAAGGCAGGAGGATCGCCGTGAGTTTGGGGCTACGTAGTGAGTTCAAACCAGCCTGAACTACACAGTAAGACCCTGTCTCAAAAAAAAAAAAAAAAAGGCAATTATCCACTATAATACCATACTTATGAACTTTGTGTTTGGAGTATGTCAAGATCATCACTTTAAACAATGAGTCTCCTGTTGGTAGTTGTGGGACTGGGCTGAATTCCATTATTTAAAAGTTACTTTCCAGGGGCTCACAGATACAAAAATTTAAAAATGATAAATAAGGGCCCTGGATTTAGCTCAGTGGTGCTGCCGCCTGCCTCACAAGGGCAAGGTCTGGAGTTCGATCCCCAGTACCAAAAAAAAAAAAAATCAAATAAAGATAATAAATAAAAGGTTGGGATATAGTTCAGCATGAGGCCCTGGTTCAATCCCCAATACCACAAAAAAAAGACAAGGAAAAAATTCCCCCAAAACACCTTTTTTTCTGCTCTTTGGTAATATAAATTATTGCTAAGACAGCGAAGAGTTTAAAGTGCTTTAAAGATTAGTGATTGGCTACAAATCCTATCTAGGACCAGTCTCGGGCATATTAGGAATAATTTGGAAAATAGGAAAAAGTCTCCATGTTGATGACTCATCATCATTAGCCGTTCATCCAGTTTTTGTCTAATTTTCCATTTATAAGACCAAAATACAGGGAGGAAGCTTATCACCCCAGAACACTCTGAACTTGCTGTGACACAACTGTATTAGTGGGCTGGGGATTTAGCTCAGTGGTTCCGGCCCCTGCCTTGAAAGCACAAGGTCCTGAGTTCGATCCCCAGTACCAAAAACAAAACTGTTATTAGCTTTTTTTTTTTTTCCAACTCGGGACCTTGCGCTTGTGAGGCAGGCGGCCGAACCACTGAGATAAATCCCTGGCCCATGTATTCGCTGTTTTTGTGTTGTGGGGACTCTGGGGTGCTCTGTATTGTGAGTTCTCAAATACTGACAGATTCGTGGTCAAGATCTAATTTTCATTTTTATCTCATAATTTTACTGTTAGACTTGTTTTCCAAGTGGTAGTTTTCTTACTTAGTACTATAAGCCTTCCCTAACTTTTTCACATCTGGCACACTGATGAAATGGTAGGATTTGCCTCTGTTTATGTGGCTACAAGTAAGCAGCCCAACAATTGGCTTCCTTGGGGGGAAAGTGTTACTGTAACTCCCTCCAGCTGTGTGCGCTGCTGCAAACTGGACTTGTGTGAACATCTGCTGGTCCACTTGGGCAGGCAGCTCTAGCTAGGACAGCGTGAGCTCCAAGACAGTAGCACAGAGCCAAAACTTGTTCTAAAAAATATTTTTCAGGAGCTTATGTAGTTGTCTTCATTTCTTCTAAAAGCCCCAGCCATGCTGTTTTGCGGTGTGAGGTGAATTTCAATAGCAGGTGGGAACTTGTCTCTGTGGCTGCCGTGCACATGGATGCTTCTATACGCAGTGATGACAAGAATTAATTCTTAAAAAGTACCGCTTAGAGTCCATGTTCTTCAAATGCACCGAGGCTTAAACACTCTTGATGATGATCACTTTAGGAGATTCCTGAGATTACTGAACTAATACCTTGAAAAGTAAACATCTTTCAATGAGGTGGTTTTTGATTAGCTTGAATTCTACTTAGCATATGAACTCTGCAGTGCTTGTGCTGGGGTCTGACAATACAGTTTCTACTCAGCTCTTTGGCTACACTGACAAATGCCTAGGGAAATTGCAAATGTATTTGTTTTTCAAAGTGCTAGTGACTCATTAACATACATGATGCCTGAAAATACGCAACTCACCTAGTGTGGTACGCATGCCTGTGATCTCAGATACTTGGGAGGCTGAGGCAAGAGGATCAAAAGTTTGAGGCCAGCCCAGGCAATTTAGAAAGACCGTTTTTGAAATAAAAAATAAAAAGAGGGCTGAAGGGACAGGGATTTAGCTCAGTGGTTCCGACGCCTGCCTCACAAGTGCAAGGTTCCGAGTTCAATCCCCGGTACCAAAAAAAACCCCCCAAAACAAAAAGAGGGCTGGGGATTTAGCTCAGTAGTGCTGCACCTGCCTGGTAAACACAAGGTCCTGAGTTCAACTCCTAGTACCAAAAAATAAAAAAATAAAAAGGGCTGGGGATGTTGCTTGCACTCCCTAGGTTCAATCCCTAACACTGAAAAAAAGGAGAAAAAAAAGATTTCTTCAGGAAGTGAAATATGGCCACCAGATCTGGGAGAGTTCATAAAAGAGAGAAAAGATTCTTAAATGGGGAAGTTAGAGAATGAAGACACAAAGATTGGTCTGCTTCTAACAGGAGTGTTAGGGAGAAGACCGGCTTGCATGTTAGTGCCCAAACAGAACTCATTAAGTTTGTTTCTTAAGCTGGCTTTTTTTTTCTTTACTTTTTTTTCTTTTGGTACTGGGGAACAAGCTCTTAAGCTGACTTTTAATGAGTAAAAATAAAAACCCTTCACAAATCAAGTTTACTCAATAGCCGATAGCCTAAAATGAAATTTATTTTTCTTACCTACATGATTTTTTAATTTTTGTTTTTCTTTCTCTGTTGTAACTTCTCTCAATTGAATTTTTATTATGACAGGAAAAAAAAATTTACTATTTCTTCTCATGCCCAATAAAAAAACAGGAGGAAAGATACAGATTATGTATATACAAACATCATAAAAGGCAAGAGACAAGGAAGACACAGGTTAAAACAATGATATCAAACATCACTTTTGTGTTATCAGGTGAACTTCATTCACTCCAGAATAGCTGAAGACAAGACAGGTGGGGGTGGGGGGTGGGGGGTGGGGTGGGGTTGAGACCGCCTCACCCCGGCACTCCAAATTGTGCTGGGAGCGAGCGCCACCTTTCGTTGGGGCGGGGCGCGGAGCCCGCCAAGGCCCCCGGGGCCAGCCCCAGCTCAGGTGTTCAGTCTGAGGTAGAAGTGCTGCTGTGACTTCCCAGGTGAGTAGCAAGCACTCCTCTCGGGTGAGTCTCTACTGTGTGGTGACAAGTTTCACAATCATGCTGATGATCCGGGAGCCCCGGGGACAAGTACACAGGTCTATGCTCGGGTTTTTAATTTTATCCTGGAGGAGCTGGTCAAGTTCACAACGAAGTTCCTTTACCAATTCAGCCACCTACAATGAAAGGTGCAGTATCACAGTGCTTGGAACAACAGGGGAGAATGTTTATCAGAGGGAAATGTCACACTTATGATTACTGATGTTTACGTTTCTGGTACGCGCTGGGGATCGGGCCTGGGGTCTTGCACATGCTAGGCAAGTGCTCTACCACTGTGCTACGCCCAAGCTTTCACTTTTTTTTTCTTTTTCATCTTCCTGTACTGGGGATTGAACCCTGCGCCTTCACACTGAGTTACATCCCCAGTGCTTTTTTTTTTTTGGTACCAGGGATCGAACTCGGGTCCATGCGCTTGCGTGGCAGGTGGCGGAATCCCTGAGCTAGATCCCCAGCCCCTGATTTAATATAATAAGCACACATTATCTGTATAACATAAGGAAGGCCGGCCCTCCTCCCAGCTTCTGTCCTAATCCTTTTGCACCAGCGCCAACTCAGCCTGGCTTTCCCTCCCCATGTGCTTCCTGCACCGATTAGCAGGGCCCCACCTGCCTCACTTCAGCCTCAGTCTTCCTCAGAGTCCCACTGCAGGCTCATCATTGCCTCTGATTCAGCTCTGTACTCCCTGAGCCTGAAGGAATGCCCTCCACTTCACATTAGCAAAGCCCCTCGTGCCCTGAGCCTCAAGAACAGAGCACTTATCCCTTTACCTGATGGGAAGCAGCAACAAAACGGATCCAGCCATCATCCAAGGAGATGACAAACTCTCCCCTCTGAAGCTGCACATTCACTTGGCCTCCTCCAAACAAGACCAGTGGGTACACAGACACCATGCTGCAGTCCCGGATGAACACCCGACTAGTTTTGATCTTCTCATGGTACAACAGGTAAGGGCTGTCAAAATGTCTGACCTGCAACATAAAACCTCAGATGACAACAGTAATGTCGCTGGTAACACCATAGGAACCTCACTATTCCCATGGCTTAAATACCATCTACTAGTCAACCCCCAATTTATCTCCAGTGTGAGTCAAGCTTGCCTCACCTTGATTGGCTTGGGAGCCAGTCAGGGAATTGCTGGAGCATAGGCCTGGGTGTGTCTGCATGGGTCATGGAAGTGTGACCTTGTGGACTCTTATCTGGTTCCTGGCCCCTTCCTCTTTGGCATTGTTCCCCTGCTCTGTTTCCTGGCACCATGAACCAGGCATCTCTGTTCCACCATGCCCTTCTGTCATGTTTCTGCCTTGGAGCCAGCCATGGACTGAACCTCCTGAAACTGTGAGCCACACCTCTCTTCCTTTAGTTGTGGGTTTCAGGTATTGTGTCTCAGCAACAGAGAAGCTGACTCATACACTCCAGCCAGTACCTTTCCCCCTGAGTTCCCTTGTATGACTGCTTACTTACCATTCCCATTTGTATATCTAATGAGCAACTTAAACTTTCATGTTCATGGCTGGAGACTTAGCTCAGTAGGAGATCAGTTACCTATCATGTGCAAGACCCTGGGTTTGAACTCAAGCATTACCAAAACACACACACATACACAAAACAATAAAACAAAAACCAAAACAAAAAAACCTTTTCATGTTTAAAAGGAATTTTAAAAATTATATATATATATATATATATATATATATGGTTTTGTTTTTTTTTGAGACAGTGTTGGGGACTAGGCTATGTAACTCAGATCATAACTCAGATCTCACAGCCTTGAGGTTGGTGTCACCCTGCCTTGGGAACAGGGAAGTATGTGGAACGCGGCATGTCACCTGGCTATGGGTAGAATGCCAATAACCTGGCACTCCTGAGGCAAGACAGCATCTGCTGATAATACAGGCCTTTGGGTGTAGAGAAAATCTGGTTCCTCATTAACTTAATCCTTATCCACACATTCTCTATAGTTGCTGCTCCATGAAATGTGTGCTATCCCTCCCCCTGCGCTTCTCACTGGCTAATAAAAGTGAGCCAACTTCGGGATTTATTTGAGTCTGTCTGTTGCAGGCAGGTCTCCTCCCGATCCTCTCTTTATATCTTTTTGTTTTTTTGGTACCGGGGATCGAACTTGGGTTCTTGCATTTGTGGGGCAGGTGGTAGACCACTGAGCTAAATCCCTGGCCCACCCCCTTTATATCTTGAAACTAATCTCTGTCTCCTTTTATTCCTCATCATTCTCTGCAAAAGGTAGCTGAGGGTCTGACCAGCCCTCAGTAAGACAGGGTCTCACTATGCAGTTCAGACTGGTCTTGAACTTACTATGTAGCCAAGGCTCTTGAATTTGTGGCAATTCTGTCTTAGCCTCCTGAGTGCTGGAATTACAAGTGTGTGTCTCCACGCTTGGCTTTTTTTGGTGGTGGTGGTGGTGATTCTTTTGTTTTGTCTTTTTCTTTGTTTTTTTTGACAGAGTCTTTCCAGTTCAGGCTGGCCTGTGATCCTCTTGCCCCAGCTGAGATTAAAGGTGTGTGCCACCACACCTGGCCTGGAAATGATTCTTTTTTGGGGGAAATGATTCTTAATGGAAATTTGAAGGGTAGGTAGGAGCTTGCTGGGGAATGATAATGTCACTCCAGGCACAGGAAACAGAATGTCCAATGTCCTGGCTAGGGAACACCATGGTAGTCTGGTATTGCTGGACCACACAGAATGCTAGAGGGAGGGATTGTGCAGGACGTGGTATAGGAAGGGGCCTGACATGAAGGGTCAGGTACATTCTATATATGAACATTTATGCAAGAGACTGACATGGTCAAGTGCATGTTTTGTAAAAATAATGCTGGCTGCAGTAACGCAGACAGTAGGGGACAGCACCAGAAGTAAGATTATTGTAGTATTCAGGACAAGGGACAGATGTTTGGGGTTTGATCTGAGGAAGTGGCAGTGGGGATGAGAGGACCAGGCGAATCTTAGAGATGTCAAAAGAGTGGTATTGCCTGGACTTAGTGACCAAGTGGATTACAATAAGGAGAAAAGGAGTCTATGTGACTTGTGACTTGTTTTGATATGGAGAGTCTACACTCCAAGATAGGGAACAGAGAGAGAAAGATAAATCAGGAGACAATAAGTAGAGTATGAGGTGACTGCAGCAGGAGTGGTCGGGGAAAACCCCAGCTTTGGAGTCTGCGTCAGCAAGCAGATTGCAGGTGGAATCAAGATGTTGTGTCTTTAGGGGCCAGGGGGTATAGGTACAGTGTAGGAAGGGAGGGCAGAAATGTCAAATGCCACGTGAGAGGCAAAGGTGATGAAGACCAAGTGATGTCCTCTGGATGTGACAATGAGTAGGCCACTCATGAGGCTGGGTGTGCTGGGGTGGGGGTCAGGCACCTCACAGTAGCACGCTGAAGGAAGCACAGAGCCAAAGAAGCATTGGTAAGAATAGGTCAGTGATGTAATTAGCTCATGACTGCTTACATCACCAATGCAAAGAAACACTTTTACTTCTGAAATCAGGCTTGAGAACTTTTTTGTATCCAGCAGAATTTCCTTGAAATGGCAATGGTCTTTCCAGAAATAGTCCAATTGCCAGGCTGTTTATACTTATGCAACCTTCTCTAAGTCATTGGTACTGCTGCAGTGTAAATGCTAAAGTAGAGTTTGGCTGAATTAGGGTATATTTCTCTCCCTAGGACCTGTTTTATGTGAATATAAGCACACACCACCGTCCTGACCTGATAGTTCACCGACGAAGGGTGAATGTGTACATAGCCATCATTCTTGGTGACAAACTTCAACTCAGTTGATTTTGGTTGCATTCTGACAGCTCCAGTACTGGTCTTCTGAAACTTCCCTTCTGGGGTCTTCACCTGAACAACAAATATTTGTAAAAAAGTAGATGGTAATATACGCATATCTCATTACAGGACTCGTTCCATGGCATAAACCAGTCTTGCTACTTCCTCCTTCTCTCACTCACTTTGTTTTCTTTTGAAAACAATACAAGAACCCTTTTTCTTTTCTTATTTTTTTTAAAAGTACCAAGATGTGGTAGGTGCAATAGTACTGGGTGACTAGAGCAGACAGCAACCACAGGGCAGAGCAACTATGTTGGTGTCTTAGATCTATACTGACTTTCCAGTGCAGAGATCCAGCTGTTAAGACTGGACCAGGGAGGGCCAGGGATTTAGCTCAGTGCCGCTGCCTGCCTCACAAGCACAAGGCCCTGAGTTTGATTCCTGGTACCAAGAAAACCTAAAACAAAACACTGGACCAGGGGTCTCAGCATCAATCTCAGTCCCAATGTAACATTTCCAAATTTATTTCTTTTAAAACACAATCCAAAAAAAAAAATACACACAATGAAAAATGTATATAGAGATTATTTCATTTGAAAAAATATATTAAAAAATCTTATTTTAGAGCCAGGCATGGTAGTCCTTGCTTGTAATCCCAGTGCTTGGGAAGCTGAGGTAGGATTCCAACTTCTAGGTTACATAATGAGTTCGAGGCCAGTCTAAGCTGTCTCACCATGTCTAAGACATAGTGAGAGCCTGTCTCAAACTCTACCTCTCTCAAACTAAAATCTGTGATCACGTGATTAGGAAATAACTACCATTAATTGATAAACATCATTTTAGTTTTCTCTGCTAGATTTATTTATTTATTTGTTTGTTTATTTATTTATTTTGGTACCGGGAATCAAACTCAGGGCCTCAAGCTTGCCAGGCAGGTGCTGTACTGCTGAGCTACATCCCTGGCCCTCTGCTAGATTTATGTTTATATACAGAAAGAGAAAACTATAGGCAAACAAGAATATAAAAAGATACATATGTACTGAAGTAACCCATTTTTTACTAAACACATTGAGAACATTTTTCCGTGCTGTTCAATATTTTCCAAAAACATAATTCTTAAGGGCTATATTCACTGTAAGTACTATACGTACATTTTAATTTTACCAATACATTTTCCATTACCAAAAATATAGATTTGTCTGCTGAATTCTCCTGGCTGTATCTGTGTCCATGTTTGCAATTATTTCTTAGAAGTAAATCCTACAAATGAAACTTCTATATTGGAGGGTACGCATTACTATTTTCCACCAGAGTGACAGTGATTATGTTGGGTGTGTAGTAATTGTTTAAAAATTCGGCCAATTTCTTTTTTGGTACCAGAGATCGAACTCAGGTCCTCGCACTTGCGAGGCAGGCGGCGTAACCACTGAGCTAAATCCCCGGCCCATTCTGCCAATTTGAAGGGAAAAAGGAGTTTTTGTTCTGAGAAGTGTATTTTTTTGGGGGGTATCTGGGATTGAAGTTGGGACCTTGCACTTTTGAGGCAGGCGACGGAACCACTGAGCTAAATCCCTGGCCCTAAGAAGTTTTTGTTTTGCAGTACTGGGGATTGAATCCATAGCCTTCAAACAGATACATCCCCAACACTTTTTATTTTGAGACAGGGTCTCGCTAAGTCCTTAAATTGCAGAGCCTGGGCTTGAACTTTAATCCTCTTGCCTCGGGCTACCAGAGTGCTGGAATTACAGGCTTACACTACCACACCCAGCTTGGTTTTCTTTTTTCACTTTTTCCTTTTTCTTTTTTTACATTATATGTTCATTCATGTCTTATGTCTCTCTCTTTTTTTTATTGGTACCAGGGATCGAACTCAGGACCTTGCACTTGCGAGGCAGGTGGCGGCACCACTGAGGTAAATCCCCGGCTCTTATGTCTACTTTTCTATTAGATCTTGGGGTGTTTTTCAGTCTTTTACTGGTGAGTTCTAAAAACACAGAGTCAGAACTTTAAACTTTTTATTTTAAAATTTTTATTATTTATTTCTTTTGGTACTGGGGATCAAACTTGGGACCTTGCACTTTCGAGGCAGGCGGCGGAACCACCGAGCTAAATGCCCAGCCCTTTAACTTTTTATTTTTTGCTTAGCCTCAAAATAATATTACTTGTCATCTAAAATTTCTTTTTTTTCTTTGGTCATTTAAAATTTCTATACCACATTTAGGGTTTTTGTCTCTGTACTTTAAATTTCCATATGAATTTTTCCCACATCTTTTTTTTTTTTTTGAGACAGTATCTCACTATGTAGTTCAAGCTGGCTTTGAACTCACTTTGTAGCCCAGGCTGGCTTTGAACTCCCAGCAATCCTCCTGCTTTCAGCCTGCTGAGTCCTGGGACAGGAATGCACTACCATGCCTGGCTGCCCCATATCCTTTATTAAGTCTTTTTATTATGAAATAATTATAGACTTGAAGAAAGTTGCAATACAGTATAGTGTTCCTTGTGGCCACCCAGTTTCCGCCAATGGTAACACCTGACATAACCATAAAATATCAAAACCAGCAGATTTATATGGAAATCATTTGTTGTTGTAGTTGTTGTTTGTTTTGAGACAGGGTCTTGCTATGTAGTTCAAACTGGCCTTGAACTCACTATGTACCCAGGCTGGCCTCAAACTCTCAGTGATCCTCCTGACTCAGCCTCCTGAGTTCTGAGATTACAGGCGTGCACACCATGCCTGGGTCAAATCATTTTTAAAAGCAAATTTCAAACAGTATGAAAAGCATGCAAGAACTAAGCAGACAACTGAGTCCTAAAATAATCAGATTTCAACTGACCATTTAACAAAAAGTTAAGGCCTTGAAAAATGATTTAGTACTCTGCAAAATTAAAATTCTTTCTAAGTTTGGAACTGTCTGTCAGTAGAGCTGGATAATCAAAACTGAGGTACAAGTCCCAAGCACACATCGATAGGCAAGATCCCCACAAGGCTGGTCATGGGCGATCCCCAGCAAAGCACTGATTTGCTCACTAATTTTAGCTCAAAGTAGAAGGCACAAGGGAAATAGTAATAGAATCAAGATTCCAGCTAGGGGTGGTGGCCACGTCTGCTCTGCCATCCTAGCACTCAGGAGCCCAAGGTGAGAGATTTCTAGGAGTTCAAGGCCAGCCTGAACTACACTGCAAGACTCTATATCAAAAGAACAAAAACAAAACAAAAGAGTCAAGTTTCTACCTAACACAGATTATCATACACAGGACTGACATTTATGTCCACTCTAATTCCTGGAATGTTTTAATATGTCAGAAAGATTAAAAAGGTACCTAATTTTATACAATCAGTGTGTCCTTAAATGATATATTTATACAGACTAGGAGAATTAAAGGACTGAAAATGTGTACCGAATATATTTGGTGAATCCATCAGCTGGCCGTATCTCTGTAAAATCCCTTGGTTACAAATCAACAAGAAATGGGAGTCCCCAGGAAAAACGCTCTATTACCTGCACTACATTTGGATACAGAGCAGCACACAGCATGGCTGATATCAGCTTGGGGTTCTCTCCATTCGAGTTGGCCTATGAGAGAAATAGGGGATTAATTTTGGGAGCGCTTTTACCAAGCATTGCAGCTATTTCAGTGTGTACTCTGAAACTTACTATTATAATTCATTTCATCTCTGACTTAAACAAAATAAAAAAGAACATCTAATTTTTATCTGTTTGCTAGAAATTATTTCTATGTAAAGAATAAATCTACTAGAATTTTTTTTTTTGGTACCGGGGATCGAACTCAGGTCCTTGTGCTTGCGAGGCAGGCGGCGGAACCACTGAGCTAAATCCCCAGCCCTGTGAAGAATAAATCTAATAGACCACAGTCACAGGAGACCCAGTTGGAGAAGCCCACAGGACTTTTTCTAGGTCTCTGCAAGGCAGCTCCATGCTGACTGAGGCAGCTCAGGGCCCTCAGCAGAGCCCTGGGGATGCCAGTGCTCTTAGTATTGCTGGAGACAAAGATGCTGGCTCATGAGACCTTCAGAATCTCTACAGAATACTAACTGCTATTATTAGTATTATTATTATTATTTTTTTTTGAGACTGGCTCTTGTGTATCCCAAACCAACCTCCTCATGGCAATCCTCCTGCTTCAGCCTCCTAGGTGCTAGGATTACAGGCCTGCACCACCACGACCCAGCCTAACTGCTCTTAGAAAAGGGGAGCACCAAGTTCATCTTGAAGTTTTCTTCCTAATTATGCAAAAGACTTTTTTGTTTAGAAAATGGCTAGGCTGTTTGGCGAAACAGTACTAGAAAGTGTATTATTATTATTATTGTTAATTTTTTTTTGGTAGCGGGGATTGAACTTGGGACCTTGCGCTTTCGAGCCAGGCCCCAGAACCACTGAGCTAAATCCTCTGCCTCTTATTATTATTATTTTTTAATGAAGAACCGCTGTGAAATTAAAAACAGCAAAAATGAACAGAAAAACTCTCCTATTTTCACAAGCATTAGCTGAAAAATTTTTGGAAAGAAGAAAATCAAGAATACTGCATAAACTGGGTGTGGTGGCACACAACTGTAATCCCAGCACTCTGGGAAGCTGAGGCAGGAAGATCCACTTTGAATCCAGCAATTTAGTGACTTAATGAGATCCTGTCTCAAATAAAAAGTAGAAAAGGGCTGGAGATGTAGTTCAGTGTGAAGTCCCTGGGCTCCATCCCCAGTACTGCAAACAAACAATCTGTAAATAAACAAACCAACAAACACACACTAACCTCCTGCTCGTGGGTTTAAGTGAAGAAGAATATCTGCAAGTGTCTCTGATTTCATGTATCATTCACGTTCTAATTACACAGAAACAGGAAGTAGCCACACATTCCTTACCTCTTCTCCTGTGGCGTCTAGGACACCATCTCCTCCTTGGGCCCTTTTCTCAATTTCCCTTGCTCTGAGCCCCTCCTTTGCAAACCCTATATCCGATAACAGTTCAGTGAACTGTCGTTTGAGGCTGGCAATTTCCTGGAAGAAGGAAAATCTTTAAGAAATGGCATCCACATACAAGGATGAGTGTCCGCTCTTACAACAGTGTGTGGCTGTACAGCCATACAACTTTGGTGGAGAGCAGCGAGCTACGTATAGACTTGTCAAATGGGTTTGAAGATGCCCTGGTCTGATAATTTCCAAAAAGGCAATTGCCACTTAGACAAACTGGCAGACAAAGACAGAAATTTTAAAATGTCAGAAAATGCAGGGATGCCGGGTGTGGTGGTTCACACCTATAATCCCAGCACTTGGGAGGCTGAGGCAGGAGGATCACTGTGAGTTCGAGGCCAGCCTGAGTTATATGAGACTTGTTTTAAAGAAAAAAAAAAAAAAGGGAAAAAAAACCTCAGGGATGACTTATTTAACTGTTCATTACATTTTTTTTGTACCGGAAATCGAACTCGGGACCTTGCGCTTGCACAGCAGGTGGCGAAACCACTGAGCTAAATTCCCGGCCCTTTTTGTATTTTTTTTGGTACCGGGGATTGAACTCAGGACATTGTGCTTGCGAGGCAGGTGACGGCACCGCTGAGCTAAATCCCTGGGCCCCCATTACATTTTTAAACATTTTATTTTTTGGTACCAGGGATCGAACTCGGGACCTTGTGCTTGTGAGGCAGGCGGTGGAACCACTGAGCTAAATCCCTGGCCCATGTTTTTAAACATTTTCACTGAAGCTGGGGTAGGTCTAAGTTTCCTTGAAATTCGTAGGGCAACAAAAAATGTAGCTTACTCTTTGTGGCTCTGCTACTGTCTGCTACCCAGTTTTCCAGCTTGCAGTTCTGTTCTCGTCCTCTCTGTTCCTTAGCTGGGCCTAGAGGGCTTCAGTTCTCTCTCCCTGGATCTCTGCTACTTTCCCTCTTGTGGTCTCCGGGGCTCCCAGGCGTCCCCAGGAATGGTGACGTTACTGGTTTCGATTTATACACTGCTTTTTGTAGCTGAGCACCAGTGTGAGAAAGGAAAGTGTAATCTCTTTCTTGAGGCTTCTGCTCAAACACAGCTGTCACCACACTGATGGCCCCAGGAGCCAGGGCCAGCCTGGACAACACAGCAAGGCCTCAGCTCTTAAAGAAAAGGGCCAGGAGCCCAACACATGGCTAGAACACCTGAGTCCCTGGGTTCAACCCCCAGCAACACAAAAAGCCAAAGCCGAAAGAGGATATGTATTAAACACCAGACAGGGAGATAATCCAAGAAGCTGAAAATTAAGCAACACTATCCTGTCTCCCTCTCTCTCTTTCTTAAGGTACTGAGTGATGAACCCATCCAGGAGCACTCTACGACTGAGCTACAATGTAACACTTTTTATTTTTTATTTTGAGACAGGATCTCACTAAGTTGTTCATGCTGGTCTCAAACTTGAGATCCTCCTGCTGCAGCCTCCTGAGCAGCTGAGACTGCAAGTGTGTGCCACCACTGCCACCTACCCTGTCTCTTGATGACAATTTAAGTATTTTCTTGGACTGTCTCAAGTACACATGGATAACATGGCAAAACATAACAAGGGTTAAACATATCAGAGTTTCTATTTCACAGTGAGGTTTTGAGTTTTGTTTTATTTTTGAGACAGGGTCTTGCTATGTAGCTTAGGCTGGACTTGAACTCACAATCATTCTGCCTCAGCTGAGTGCTGCGTGAGATTACAGGTACACACCACCATGCTTGGCTTTAGATCCTAGTAAAAATAATCCTATGTTCCTTTTTTTTTTTCTGTACCAGGGATTGAACTCAGGACTTTGTGCTTGCGAGGCAGGCCTGGTGCTACTGAGCTAAATCCCCGGCCCAATAATCCTACATTCTAAGTTTAGAGGCCAGAGGATCACTGCAAGTTCAAGGTCAGCCTGGGCTGCATAGTTAGTTCAAGGCCAGCCTGAACTACACAGTGAGACCCTGACTCAGAAAAACAAAAAAAACCACCCCAAAACCTAAACTGGAGTTTAATGAAAATAGGGTACTTTTGAACTAGTTGAGCACAGCAAAATCTATACATATCCTGAAGAAAAAGAATAAATTTAGTAAAAAATGTATTTAAAAATATACACTAGCTGGCAGTGATAGTGTAACTGGAGGATTCAGGAGGCTGAGGCAAGAGGATCTTGAGTTCAAGATCAGCCTGACTACATTGTGAGATTGTCTAAAAAAAAAAAAAAAGGAATAAAATAAAAGAGCCCAATTTTTTATACTTAAACATGTTAAAGACTTGAGAAAATATTGCTGTACCTATTCAGTTCAATTCGGAAATCAAACAATGACAATTAACAGACACCAGATTTAATTGGCCTGGGTAGGACCTGGGTTTATTTATGTTTGTTTACTATTTTAAATTTTTTTGTGGTACTGGAGACTGAGCTAACACGGAAATACATCTCCACCCACCAACCCCTTTAAAGTTTCAGAGAAAGTCTCACTAAGTTGCTAAGTTGCCTGGGCTGGGTTTGATCTTGCAATCCCCCTGCCTCAGCCTCCCAGAATTCTGGGACTGTGAGTGCCACCATGCCAAAACCATGCCAGCCTACTTACTTTCTCATTTTTTTTTCTAGTACCAGGAATTGAAGTCAGGACCTTGCACTTGCCAGGCAGGCACGGTGCCACTGAGCCACATCTCCGGCCCTATACTTATTTTTTCAATCTCTTCAGAAGAATCTCATTGTCAGTGAGGCTTGAGAATTACGGCTTTTAATGTACTTAGAATAAAGCTAGAGCTCTTGTCTTTTCAAAATATCTCATTGTAGTAAATGTAAAGGCAGAGGACAATGAAGGCAAATACTGCGGTGGTCTTGAGGTTTCTTCTTAAATGACCAAATTCACTCATGTATGTATTTATTCAGTGACTCATGACTGAGTGCCCACTATGTGCTAAGCACTGTTCTAGGCACTGGGGATACAGAAAAAGACTCTGCTGTGATGGACTCATGGGACAGAGAGGGAGAAATGATGTCAGGTAGCAGTAAGTACTAAGCCTATTACTGGTTTTATGGTCCAGTCCGTGTATAATATGACACATAAATGTGTAATACAACATTAAAGTCCATCCCCTTCACAGCCCCAGCAGCTCTGAGAGAGATGTGCACCATCATTATTTTAGCTCTCAGACCACTTTGGAAGGAGGGCTAAAACACTGCCACAGCAGCGAAAAGAAGCCCTGTCTGTTACTACACAGAAGACAATAAACCTTTCTCTCTCAGACATTCACTACTGGTACATAGTAGTTTCTAATGGACACAAGACAAATGAATCAAATCTCGCTCAGTATTAGTTCTTTGGCTCTGAGGAGAGAGTAAACCTCTGAGAATCTCATGAGAGCTGGCACCTCTCTCTACAGAATAATACCCACACTTTTCAGGTGTTTATGCATGGAGGTTAAAAATCCCTGGTATCAACACTGAGAAAACTGACTTCCAGTGAGACGTAATCTTCACCACCCTGATATTCTACTCTTGTCCATGTGAAGAAAACACATTCCTCACCAGAAAGCAAAAACAAGTCAGCTGAAAGTTTCAGGACAAGGGCCTAACGGCACAGTTCAGAAGTCTATTTACACAGCTGCAAAAACCAAGCATATTCCAGAAATAATATTTTTGATATCAAGATAGGGCAACTATAGCCAGGTGTGATGCCACACGCCTGTAATCCCAAGCTACTCAAGAGAATGAGGCGGGAAGATCATAGGTTTGAGGCCAGCCTGCCCAACTTTGTGAGGCCCTGTCTCAAAAAAATAAAAAGGGCTGGGAGGTAGATCAGCATGCCCTCTTGTGAACTAACTACAGTGGAAAATGAATGAAAACAAACTGCCACGGAAACAAACTCACCTGCAGAATTCTTCCCGACAAGAAGTTCTGTCTGCAGTAATTATAACTTGCATGCATGCCTTCTCTTGTACTCAGCTGCCACCCCTAAATTTTGGAGAAAATCAAACTGAACTGACTCTGAATTTAGGGCCAACTCTGGTAATAAACGTTTAAGATGTGTATTAGGTTACCCACTGACCTTATATGCTCGGAGAAGGGCCAGATAATCACTGTTTGCGAATGCAAATTCCAGCTTTTTCTGGTTAGCTTCCTCTTTTACATCCCAGGGAGATACCTAAGGGGGAAAAACTGGATTTGAAGGACACATTTTATATGAGGTTTCCTATTGCTGAAGCCAGCTGTCTTGGGAAAGCTGTGGAACAATGCATCTTCAGCGGCTCGACCGGGTGATGGCAGGCAAGGTGGTACCAGCAAGCTAAGGTCTTTTCTGTCCCACGTCTGTCTGCCCACCCAGAATGAGCTCTTCTGGGCCTTCCAGTGCCATGTGGTAAGAGTCATCCAAGAGCTACTCAGTCTAAAAACTGTATCTACAATAAAGAATTCTCGACAGCCGGGCATGGTGGCACTTGCCTGTAATCCCAGCACTTGAGAGGCTGAGGCAGGAGGATCCCCACAAATTGGAGGCCAGCTGGGGCTACATAGGGAGTTCAAGTCTGAACTACATAGCGAGACTTTGTCTCAAAAAAAAAAAATTCTGTTACCTTTGTGGTATCTTTATTTTACAAGTTATTTTTCTTTTTCTTTTCAGTGCTGGGCACTGATGCTGGCCAGGGCCTTGCAAGTGCTATTTTAGATCTTGTTCATCTTTTATATTTGAATATCGTCAGCTTCTACCCAGAAGCAATGTTTCCCTGTATTTCTGTAGTGTTAATCCAGCAATGTTTCTATTTTTTCTCAGGCTCTGAAGATGCCAGTAGGAGTGAGCTACATACACCAGGGCCCTTGCTGCTGCAATACCACTGGAAACCATCTGAAACCAACTTCCCTCAAACTTTTGTATGGTCGAATAACTTTACAGGTAACAAAGCAGCAACAAACTTTTATTTTCTACTGGAAAGTAAAATTCTTTCCTTTTTAGGAAAGCCAGTGATTACACGTGGGAGCTTAACACTATGTTTACAGAGCCTAGCAGGGTCAGGGGCTTGGATGTGGCTAATGAGAACATCGACATTTCCAGTGACTCTCTCCATACGCCAGTAAAAGAAAATAGAGACGTTTCTTGAGATGATCTGAGAAACAGGCAGTGGAGCTTCTGCTTACACCGCTGATGCTAATGGTCTCTGAGCAAGGGCAGTCACCCCCGCAGGAGCTGTTTTATCATCTGCTGCTAAATGAAAGAGCTGGACTAAGATCCTTTTGCACATCCGTGTGTTTACAATTCTGTGAAGTATAACACTAAAAACTGGAGAAAATATGTCTGTCTATTTCTTTCCTATATGAGATAAACCATGGTAAAAATAAAGGTTGATTGACGCTCTACCCAACAACAGCAGAATACCCAGGAAGTGCATGTGGAACACTCTAGAAGAACTAACTACATGCTTGACCATAAAACAAAGCTCAATAAGTTTTTATTTATTTAGTTTTTTTGAGACAGTGTCTTGCTATGCAATTTAGGCTGGCCTTGAATTCACTATGTAGCCCAGGCTGGCCTTGAACTTCCAGTGATCTTGCTGCCTCAGCCTCCCAAGTACTGAGATAACAGGCATGAGCCACTATGGCAGGCTTCAATAAATTTTAATAGGCTGAAATAATATAAACTATGTCCTATGATCACAATGGACTGAAATTAGAAATAACAAGAAAAAAAATCAAGGAACTCACAAATACGTGAAAGTTAAACAACACATGCCTACTGTGTTGTGACCAATGAGTCACAAAAGAAATAAAGAGGAAAATGAGTGATTAGGGTGTCGCTCATTGGTAGAAAGTCCAGGAAATCAACTAATAACAAATGCTGGTGAGGCTGTGGGGAAAAAGACACTCATCTACATTACTGGGGGGAATGTAAACTAGTACAAACACTGTGGAAATCAGAATGAAGATTCCTCAAAACTAAAAATGGAAATTGTTTGACCCAGCTGGTCCCATTCAGGGAACTTTCTGAAAGACTTAAAGACATCATGTGACAGTGAGTCATGCATATCCATGCTAATAGCAGCACAATTCACAAAAGCTAAGCCTTGGAGGTGACCCATATGGCCATCACCAGACTGTGGCTAAGGACAATGTGGTGTATACATACACAATGGGGTACTAAGCCGGAAGGAAGGATAAAGTCGAGTCAGTTGTGGAAAAATGGATGCACCTTGCAATTACAATTTTAAGCGAAATAAATCAGACATGAGCATAAATAGCATATGGTTCCTCTTGTATGAGAAACTTGAAGTATAAATAATTTAAAAAGAGGCTGGGGATTTAGCTCAGTGGTTTTGCTGCCTGCTGCACAAGCGCAAGGACCCGAGTTTGATCCCTGGTACCAAAAAAAAAATTTAAAAAGTAAAATAAAGGATAATATGACATAGGGAGATAGATCCTCTGTAAATGAGAAAGGGAACTAGAGATGGAGGCAAGGGGGAGGGAGTGAACAGGAAAAGGAAGAAAAAGAATAAAGATGTGTTATGTACATGTACCAAATCTCCATGATGACTGTAATCATGTAGAGCAAATATGTACTAATAAACAGAAACAAAAGAAAACTAAGATTCATATGTTAAGTAAATTGCTCAAGATATATAGCTTTCCCAGGACACACACACACACACAGATGAATGATCTCAAAACCATGACCTAGGGCCGGGGGTTTGGGTCAGTGGTGCTGCCGCCTGCCTTGCAGGCACAGGGTCTGGAGTTTGATCCCTGGTACCAAAAAACACCCCCCAAAACTCAAAACCATAACCTAATCTTCTGCTTTAAGAGACTAGAAAAAGAAGCACAAACTAAACCTACATATAAAGTGTTAAATGTATTTATGTCTTTTTTTTTCCCCCTGGAACTGGGGATTGAACTCAGGACCTTGTGCTTGTGAGGCAGGTGAGGTGCCAGTGAGCTAAATTCCCAACCTTGTATTTGTGACTTTTAAAATCATGCAGGGGTATTTTTTGTTGGTCTGTATTTTTTGATTTTGCTATAATGAGCAAGTATAGTAGATATAATGAAAAGCACAACGGTCCAGGGATTTAGCTTAGTGGTGCCACCGCCTGCCTCACAAGCACAAGGTCCTGAGTTCAATCCTGGGTACCAAAATAAAATAAAATAAATAAAAAGCACATTATTTTAAATAATTTTTTTTTTTTTTTGAGACAGGGTCTCACTATGGAGCCCAGGCTGGCCTTGACCTCACAGCACACTTCCTGCTTCAGTCTCCTGAGGGCTGGGATTACAGATGTGTGCCACTACATCTCACTCTCCAGTTCTTAGTCTTCATTTGGAGCACAGATCTCTTTTAAGATCAGATGATTTCGTACCCTAAAAATTCATATCTAACAAACATACAAGCAAATTTGTAGGGACTTTACATCTCCCTGAAGCCCACATGGACCCCTTAGAGCTCTCTGACACAAACTCCAGTTTAGATGAATGTTGCTTACTTACAAAAGGAGACTTAAAGGCCAAGCTGGCAGCAATGGTGAGCGCAGGATCCAGGCAGCGGAAGATAGACCCAAATAGCATCAGTTTGCCGATTCTCACATCCACGGGCAGAGAGGCCAAGTGATACCCCAGAGGGGTCAGTTTTTCATCCTGAGTTAATGCTCCCAAGTCTCGTAGTCGTATTTTTGAGAGGCGGAGAGAATCTGCATGTGGCGGTTCAATGAGCCGGGAGAACACAGACTGGAGACTGTGAGAGCTAAACATGTCTAAAATTTTGATTCTGAAAATAACAAATCAATAAATCGTCAACTTTATATTTGGTGGAATGGAATACTTTTTTTTGGTACCAGGGATCGAACTCGGGAACTTGCGCTTGTGAAGCAGGCAGCAGAACCACTGAGCTAAATCCCCAGCCCCTAAAAGTTTTTATTTAAACTAGCATTATAAGGTTTATAAAGGCAAAAACTGGGAAATTGTAAAATTATTCTCACTCAAGAAATAAATTCTTGGGCCGGGGATTTAGCTCAGTCATTCTGGCCCCTGCCTCGCAAGTGCAAGGTCCTGAGTTCGATCCCCAGTACCAAAAAAAATTTTGTTTTTGCTTATTTATTTATTTATAGTTTTTTGGGTAAAATTTGTTTTTATTAATTTGTTTATTGTTTGTTTTGGCACTGGGGATCGAACTTGGGACCTTGTGCTTGCGAGGCCGGTGACGGAACCACTGAGCTAAATCCTTGGCCCAAAAATTTGTTTTTAAATCTCTTCTAGTTTTCCTAGCAATAGACTACAGAAACACTTTTAGATTCTGAAATGTATTTATATTCATAATAAAATCCCTTTTATAAACTTTCAAAATGCTTCTTTCTGTAACAGTTGGGTTTAAATTATCAAATAGAAGGGCCAGAGATGTAGCTCAGTGGCACCGCACCTGCCTGGCAAGTGCAAGGTCCTGAGTTCGATCCCTGGTACCACAAAAAATATATATAATTAAATTATCGAAAGGATTAAATGATAAAAGGTGTGTTAGTGAGGATGTGGAGAAATTGGAACCCGCTGTTGGTGGGAATGTAAAATGGTACAGCTGCCATGGAAAATAGAACAGACAAGGGGCGAGGATTTAGCTCAGTGGTTCCGCTGCCTGCCCGCAAGCATAAGGACCCAAGTTCAATCCCTGGTACAAAAAAGCAAAACAAAACAGAATCAACTAATAGAAAATAGAATAGACAGGCCTCAGAAAATTAAATTAGAACTATCATATTACCCAGCAATCCTACTTCTGTGTATACTTCATCTAAAAAAGTACAATCAATGTCCAAAGAGGTATTTGCACACTCTTGTTCACTGCAGCATTATTTTTTGTCTGTTTTCTGAGATAGATCTTGCTGTGTTTGCCCAGGCTGGCCTCAAACTCACGGCGATCCTCCTGCCTTAGCCTTCTGAGTGCTGAGGTTACAGGCGTGCACCACCACGCCTGGCTGCAGCAGTATTTTTAATAACTAAGATGTGGAAATAACATAAATATATAATGACAGATGAGTGGATGAAAATGTGATATATTAAATACAATGGGATATGGTACATGGAATATGGTATATAAGTGTAACAGAATAGCCTTAAAGAAGAAAGAAACTGTGCAATATACAACATGGGTGGACCTTGAGTATATGATGCTAACTCACAGGACAAAGAGTGCATGATACTTTATATGCAGTATCTACAGTAAACACATAGAAGCGGAGTAGAATGGTGGTTGCTAGCTGCTGGGAGTGAGGGGGTCGGGGAGTTGTTCTGCAGGCATTAAGTTTCAGTAATGCGCCTGCATTCAAGAGATCTACTGTACAGGATTGTGCCTACAGTTAAAATACTATTTGTATACAATGTCCTCCAAAAGCCTGATGTGTTAGAGGTGGGGCTTTTGGAAGGTGACTGGATCATAGTAGGGCTATCCTCATGAGTGGATTAGTCCATCGATGTGTTCATAGCTGAATTTGCTATTAGGAGATGGGGCCTATCTGGAAGAGGTGGGCCACTGGGGCTGTTACTTGGAAGAGGTCGCTCCTTCCCTGGCTCCTCCTTTCTCTCTGCTACCTGGCTGCCATGCAGTGAATAGCTCTCCTTTGCTTTCCTCCATCACACGTTCCACCATGCAGTTTCCGCCTTGGAGCCAAATGACCATGGACTGAATTCACTGAAACTGTGAGTTAAAGAAAATCTTTCCTTCTTGATTTTACTAGTCATGTGAGCCAAAGTCAGCCCAAAGTACTGAATTCATGGCTCTTGTAAGATCCAATTAAACAAGTTTTTGCCTGAAGACATCATAGTTATCACAGTTAGAGAAAGTAGATATGGTTTGGAGGAAGTGTGTACTAATGTTTTACAGAAAATCCAAAGAATATGACATCACTGGAAATATCAATTAAAATTGGAAATCAGGTATGTAGCCTTTTAGCAGCTTTTTCATTGCCAAGGGAGATAGTTGTTAAGTTGTGGGTGTCAGGTACTGTGTCCAGTGACAGAAAAGTGACTAAGACATACACTTAAATATTTATTAAGGGGGCCAAGGGCTCAGTGGCACCACGCCTGCCTCATAAGTGCAAGGTCCTGAGTTTGATCCCGGGTACTGCAAAAACAAAACAATACAAAACAAAACAAAAGCAAATATTTACTAAGGAGGAAGAACTCATGGTAAAGTATTATCACAATAAAAACTGGAAATGATTAGCTTGGTTATGACTGATATATAATGAAAGGTATTTATGAAAAATTTCAAATCATCCACTTACTCTTTCTCATACTTACAATTTCACATTGTTTCTAAAATTAATATACATTATGTCTTGTGATGGATTTTAAAAGACTAGCATTTTGGGCTGGGGATTTAGCTCAGTGGTTCTGTCGCTTGCCTTGCAAGTGCAAGGACCCGAGTTCAATCCCTGGTACCAAAAAAAAAAAAAAGTAAAAAAAAAAAAGTAAAAAGACTAGCATTTTGTATTATGAACTTCAGTGACTTTTCAGCAGAGAAAAATACAACACATACAGGGCCAGGCATTTAGCTCAGTGGCACTGCACCTGCCTTGCAAGTGCAAGTTCCTGAGTTTGATCCCTGGTACCGCAAAGAAAAAAAAATACACACAATATTTTATTTACTTCACTTACAATTCCTTAAGTTGTCAACTTATATACATATAAATTTACTTTTTTTTTTTGGTTTGAGACAGGGTCTTGCGATGTAGTTCAGGCTGGCTTTAAACTCACTATGTAGTCCAAGCTGATCTTGAACTCATGGGAATCCTCCTGTCTCAACCTCCTGAGTGCTGAAATCATAGGCTCGGGGTATCACACCTGGCTCCCAATTTCTTAAGACTTGACATGGACACATTGTTCTTGAACCCTACAGTGCTTAGCCCAATGCCTGGCAAATAGAAGGTTCTTACAGTTATACCTACTGCATAAAAGCAGAGTTACACATCTTTGTATATGTACTTTTCCCCTTTTTGGGTTATTTTTGTGTGTGCATACTTTCTCAAGGTAATGACTGGGTCAGACAGCAAGGACAGTTTTACAGTTCTTATATATTGCCAAGTACAATTTCAAGAAAGGCTGAATTAAAGATTCCCCAGCCTTGATAATATTGTATTTGGTAAGGGCTAGGGATGTAGCTCAAGGATGTGGCAGAGGACTTTCCTAGCATGCACAAGGCCCTGGGCTCCGTCCCCAGCACCACACATACACACAAAAAAATGATCATTTGATCAAATCAATCAATTGATTCACTTATTAAATCCTATTTTTCCCTAGGATAATCTGATATTGGCATTGCCCAGAGCAGAAATTCTTGGTAAGTTTGATTGTTTTCGTTTTTTGTTTTGGGGGACTGAACTCAGGACCTTGTACTTTCAAGGCAGGTGCAGTGCCACTGAGCTAAATTCCTGGCCCTTGTTTTTTGAGACAAGGCAGCCCTCGAACTCAGTGATCCTCCTGCCTCAGCCTCTCAAATTCTGGGATTATAGGTGTGCACCACCATGACCTACAAGTTTGATTGTTTTGTTTTCCTAACTTACAAATATGTTATTGAGCTCTATTTTAGGGCCATGCTCTGCAATGTAAGAGATTTCTAGGTATGGAAAGTTAAAAGGAATGATAAAGGCCACTCTGAAGAGCTCTTTCTTTGCAAATGAATGAATTCCTCAATGTCCATTCTTAGCAAAATGTTTTCTATAGGGGCCAGAGATTTAGCTCAGTGGTTTCGCCACCTGCTTTGCAAGCTCAAGGATCTGAGTTCAATCCCCCGTACCCTCCTCCCCCACCAAAAAAAGTTTTCTATAGGAAAAAAGAAAACAAAACGAAATAGGGTGAGAGACATCTTGGAAGCAGAATACAAAACTCAAGATGTGACCTTAGACACAGCTGTTCCAACGGCACTCTCTGTATCTCTGGCAGCTGCTGCTTCAACAGCTGGTGAGTGTAGTGATGGCTGGTGAATAAATGGAAGCAGACCCCAGAGGCAACACGGCCCGCTCGACCTTTCCTCTGCAGAGCATTGGCCTGAGATACAAAAGTATCCTCTAGACTTTCCATCCCTTTGCTGGCATCGTATCTGTAAAGGGAAAGGAAATATTGAGCTAGTTTTAAAAAATGTGGCTGAGATGGCCACATTTCTTCTCTAGAAGGATGCAGTGCCCTGTGTGTCCTAGGACAGATGGGTTCCTGGTGGGAGGACTCAGTGTCAATTTAAATGGCATCAGGGCCCACAACATAGTTTCTTTGGACAACTCTTTTCATCCAAGCATATATAAAATCAAATAAAAAAATAAGAAAAATTCATTACTTCCGAGGTTAAAACTTTTCTGTTTTTTTGGTACTGGGGATCGAACTCTGGTCCTTGCGCTTGCTGGCCAGGCAGCAGAACCACCGAGCTAAATCCCCGGCCCAAGGTTAAAACTTTTAACTTTACATTCTTGTTTGACTTTAAGATTCATGGTCTTGGTTACAGAATCACTCATATATCCACAATCTGTTTTCATGAAGTATTTTTAAAAATAGTAATGCAAGTGGGCCAGGGATTTAGCTCAGTGGTTCTGCCACCTGCCTCGCAAGTGAAAGGTCCCAAGTTCTATTCCCGCTACAAAAAAAAAGTAATGCATGTACATTAGCATCAGCCAGTAAAAGCTGTGTCACCCTAAATGAAGCATCTTTACCCCATCTGTTATATCAGCAAAAGAGAATACCTTTTTTCTTTCATTTTCCCAGAGTCGATGACATATACAACATCATCAATGGTTATGGACGTCTCAGCAATGTTGGTGGAAATTATAATCTTAGTTACACCTACTGGAGGTTTTATAAACACAGCCTGCTGCTCTTCACTGGATAAAGATGAGTGAAGTGGGTGAATAATACATCTGAAAGGAAATGAAAACACATTAAGGATTCTGACACAAAGCACTGAAATTAGATTCTACTGCATTTTTTTTTTGATATTAGATTCTAGTGGGTGAATTTCTATTAAAATTCCCAACATGAATTCAGCTTCTGTGCATCAGTCCTCAAGTCCAACTCTTCTACATGGGAAAGTTCTTTCTGCTCCTTAGCTGGGAACTAAAAATCTGGAACCAACTTGGGAAAAATAGTAAATAGTCAAAAAAAAAAAAAAAAAAGTAAAGAGTCAAAGGGAATAAAGAATTAATATTCTACAAGTAACAAACCTAGAGCACACTGATTAGCAAAGAATGATCTTTCCTCTACCTTATAATTCAGAGAGAGGCAAAGACAATGATGTAAGGTATTTCCTTCTTATTTCTAGAGGATGTTCATTTGTTAGCTAATTTTTCCCTCTAGATGTGAGTATATACTCAGTGTGCCATGTTACTAAAATAGCATTTGAAAATTATTTTCTCTCAAAATGGTAGCACTTCTTTGTTGTTCCTAATGCTGGGTTTGCCTCCTCCCAGGAATCTGGCAACTAGAATTACATGCAAATTTGCTGAGTCTTTATGCTAAGTGAAGAAAAGTATCTTTGATGGAATGGAATAACTGATTTCTCCAAGCAAGCAGGTCCATGCATTTCCATCTGGCATAAACATACGCTTGAGGAAACACTACAGAGGCTAAAGACTGTAATGAGGCCCTTCTGTTATGCAGTTTTGTAGATAACTGCAATGGACGGTTAAGGATATGGAAGCAGCTTACCGATTGCTACGTCTGTTGTTGAAAAGAGAATTAGACTGTAGCTGTTCATACAGCATTTTGATTTCTGCTAGTCCTGGTAAAAATACAAGTATAGCACCTGGTTATAGAAAAAGAATAAGATAAATGAAAAAGTAAAAGTTAATATAGATTATAAAGCTACTTTAAACCAATAAATGTTTTTGGGTTTTTTTTGGTACCGGGGATTGAACTCGGGTCCTTCTGCTTGTGAGGCAGGCGGTGGAACCACTGAGCTAAATCCCTAGCCCACCAATAAATGTTATAAACAGAATTTTTCACTATCCATTTTCTTTGTAAAGTCAATGATTTAAATGAACAATAAGTTGTCAAACATCATTGACTTAATAAGGAGAAAATGGAGTATTATTACCCTCCTAAAACAGAAAAAACAGCCGGGGATTTAGCTCAGTGGTTCCACCGCCTTCCTTTAAAGTGCAAGGTCCCGAGTTCGATTCCCTAGTACCAAAAAAAATGAAAAAATAAAAAAAACCAGGAAAAACTGAGGTGTGGAAAAGCATAATGCTTCAAATTAAAACAAAACTAATTAGCCAAGCTCCTTAAACATTGCTTCAGTTCATTGGCTTCTGACATTCTGTTTCTACAGAAAACTATGCTTCAAACTTAGAAGATTCTTCTCTCAATAATTAAATACATAAACATTTTTACTGGAAATGAGAAAAAGAAAATGTCTGGCCAATCCACTAATCTCAATTCAGATATATA
>NW_004624738.1:20345166-20364859 GCF_000247695.1 Heterocephalus glaber
AGTAGGATTAATCAGTAACTTGATAATTCTACTTCTATTTTTTTTTTTTTTTTTTGGTACCAGGGATTGAACTCGGGTCCTTGTGCTTGCAAGGCAGGCAGCGGAACCACTGAGCTAAATCCCCGGCCCGATAATTCTACTTCTTGACACCTACAAGTACATAAAAAGACATATACAAAGATCTTCATGATGGCATTGTTTGTAACAGTAAAACAATAGAAACTACCCAAATGTCCATCGACTAAGAAATAATTAACTAGGAGTATCATCCAGTCAACGGAATAGCACAAGGCAGATTAAAAGAGTAAAATAGAACTATAGATAATGGTGTGAAAATACCCTTAAGACATACTGTCAGAAAGAAAAAAACCCCCAAGTTGTGGAATAATACATAATGTAGAAAAGCAATATCCTGACTAGTCTCCCTGCTTCAGCCACTGCTGCCTCATAATCTATTCTCAATACAGTCGATCAATAACTGACATCAGTAATGTCAATCTGAGTGTGCCATTCTTTGCAAAATCCTTCAGTGATTTCTCCTTGGAGTCCTCGCGAACAAAGCCGTAAGTGACAGGGTCTGCACCTCACCGTTTACATCCTCCTGCTTCCTCCCTCACTGCTCCAGCACACTGATCCTGCAGGCACCCATGGCTCACCGCACTGCTGAACGAGCCACCAATCTCCCGGCTCAGCTTCTCCAGCCCTTCCCTGAGGTTAGTTCCCTGGCTTCCTTCAGGTCTTTATTCAAAAGATACCTTCCCAGCAAGGCTTTCCTTGGCTGCCAGATTTAAAATTTCAAATGCTTGAGGGCAGGGGATTTAGCTCTGGTTCATCTGCCTGCTTCGCAAGCGCAAGGTCCTGAGTTCGATCCCTGGTACCAAAAAACCCCGCCAAACCAAAAAACAGCAACAAAAAAAACATGACAGCAATTTCAAATGCTCCCTCCTTTGCACTTCATATTGTGTTTTCCCTGTTTTTTCTCCTTCTTTTGTTCCCCCAGCACTGGAAGCTGAACCCAGTTCTGAATACAGAGCTACATCCCCAGGTATTTTTGTTTTTGTTTTTTTTTTACTTTTTGAAACAGGATCTTGCTAAGTCACTACCTTGCCCAGGCTTAGCTTTAACTTGAAATCCTCTAGAACAACGACCAGGATATACTAAATGCTCAATGAGTACTCCTTAACTTATAAAGTGAGTATATCACTTGTGTAGAAATTGCATATTTGAAAATACAGCTCTTTCTAAAAAGAGCTAAACATATTTTTAGCTAAAGAGCTAAAAAACATGTTGTGTTGATGCAAAAAGATATTTAATATTTATTATTGTCTTATTCTAGGAATTTTTTTTTTTGTCTATTATTTTATTTTGGTCTGAAAGTCTGTTTTTCCTTAGTTTCTAGTTACTTCATATTTAAAATTTTTTATTAGTGTATGTTTGCAACTTCGTATTTCTTATTTACTAGTATACCAGTGTATTTATTTCTTCTAATACTCTCCTGGTCTTATATATTTTGGCTGTTCAGTTCTTAAAATCATTTTATCAGCTGGGTTCTCTCAAGTGTTTTGTTTGTTTCACAATGAGCGATTTTCTGCTTTTCTATCAATCTGTCCATCAGTTTACCTAGACTCCTTCTCAAGATATTCATAAGAATAGCACTTTTGAGGAAACTTCACAACTTTCATGGGGCCTTCTCTAACTTGCCCACTGTTTTTCTACCCCTCCAGTGCATGATCCACATGTCAAACCATGATTAATGCCATCTATCTACATGGCCCTTCCTCGGTATTTAAAATGGGGAGAATTTTTAATTAAAGGCTCAGGTCCTTAATGACTTTTTTTTTTTCTGGCGCTACCAGGGATTGAACTCAGGACCTTGAGCTTGCAAGGCAGGCACGGTACCACTGAGCTAAATCCCTGGCCCTCCTTAATGACTTTTAAGTCCTTAAAATAAACTCTAAATGTTTCTTATTCACGGTGCCGAGGCACTGGGATCTAGCTTCTTCCTCCCCCGCCTACCCTCTCACTCCCACGCACCAGCCATACTGGCCTTCCCTCAGTTTCAGGACCAAACAAGTCCGGGCCCACTGCAGAATCTTCATACTTGCCATCCTTGGCCCCCACTTATCACATGAGACTTCCTTTTTATAGTTCAGTTTCAATTTAAATGTCATTTCTTCAAAGACAGGGTCTTTGGCCATCGTATGGGTCTTTCCCTCAAACACTGCATCCTGTTTATTCCTTCATAGTACTTACTGATTTGTAGTTACTTATTTAATTGTTACTTGTTCATTATTTCTTTTTTCTACCAGACTGTAAGGGATGAGGGCGAAACCACACACAGGCTTGCTCCTTTGTATCCCCAGTAACTAATATGTCACTTGGCACTTAATGCAGGGTCAATAAATATATCAATGAATGTTACTAAAAGGCCAAAGAACAAAGAAGGAAGCACACACTGACCAATCCATCAGCTACAGATGCATCACATCATATTTCTGCTAAGTACAGTGGCCAGAGTGCAAAGTCTCCCTTCTAGTCAAACAGAATAAATCAGCGACAAATATTGTTATTGTTAAAGACCCTGGAAAGCAGTTCCTCTGCTCTAACTTGGCCTCCCTATGGCAAATTACCATTGCCAGCTCTAGGAAACTCAGCTGGAACAAGAACAACATTTTCCTGGCCATGTCTTCACTTGATGGGTGTGGGTGTTCCCTGGGAAAATCTTCGTCTTACCTTTCTTCTGTCCTCTCGTGAACTTCATCAACAATAACGTGGGTGACTCCTTGTAGAGCTGTGTCGCCTTCTAGCCTTCTCAGCAGCACTCCGGTAGTGCAGTACAACAGTCTGGTGGCTGAAGACTTCCATACCAAAGGGCAAGGGCAAGGATTAATGAAAATGTTGAAGAAACATGAAGTAGCAAGTTATTCTGCATGCACAGCAATCATGAATATTGAAAGCAACAGCAGTTCCATTTAATGTGAAAGAACAGTAAGTACAGTTTCTTGCTGAGACAAGAATAAAAGGTTTCCTGATTCAAATAAAAAATTTAAGATTCTCTGTAAAGGCATCCAAAACTTAAAAACATTTAAAAAAATACTGAGTAACGAAATTCATTCTGAATTTGTCCCAGGTTCAAGAGCCAAGGAGCATTTACTCAATCACTTCTAATAAAGAACAACACACCTTTATAAAGGAAATTTGGTACAATCAAATAAGATTTTATATCAAAGTATTTCTATAGGGATTTCAGCCTTGCTGCAGGCGGTTATTAATTTAAAATAACCTGAAAGCTATAAACTTCTGTTACCAGGAAATAAGCAGAGTATACAAACCTTGACGCTTTCTAACCGAATCTGGTACCCCACGGTCAGACCCACCCTTTCTGCTCTTTCTTTGGCAACTCGTTCGGCAACAGAGACTGCAGAGATCCGTCGGGGCTGGGTACAGATGATGTTAGCCACCTTCTCAGGTGGCCCGCTCAGAGAATCGTCCAGAATAAACTGTGGAATCTGTGTGGTTTTCCCACATCTGTATGTCAAAACAAATGAGTCCTAAAATGAAGTTTTCAAGGGCTAGTTAACAAAGTAATCACAGGCACTGAGGAAAATGATAAGCTAATTAAAATAAATGGTACACAGCTTCACCTAACTTCTAAAACTACCCACTGACATATTACCTGGTACTAAAAAATTCTGGGAATTCGTACTAACTTTAATAGAGCAGTCAAATAATAGTAAATATCACTCATAACATTGGGACTACTGAGCCGGTGTGGTGGTACATGCTATAATCCCAGCACTTGAGAGGCTGAGGCAGGAAGAACACCATGAGTTCAAGGTTACACAGTGAGTTAAAGGCCAGTGAGTTAAAGGCCAGCCTGGACTACATAGTGAGACCGGCCCCCTCTCAAAAAACCAAAATAAATAAATAAATAGGGGCTATAGAACAGACATCAGATTAAGGTTTATAAGTGTCTCTAAGAATGTGAACTCTACACACAAACCTTAAAGAAAAGGAGTATTAGTTTATGATTATTAAAATATTCTGTATTTTTTCCACTGATGTGTTTGGATCTGGCTATAAGTGGACTGTGGCTAAAAAGATGGGAAACTGATACAAGATTACTACTATGTCAGTATGTCTGAGCACAAATGTAATTATTTGTTTTGTTTTGTTTTTTGATACCCAGGGACCAAACTCAGGTCCTTGCGTTTGCAAGGCAGGCGGCGGAACCACTGAGCTAAATCCTCGGCCCATAAATGTAATTATTAAATGTGTATTCTTGAATAAAGAATGAAATTTAGCCTGCAACTTGCCCCTGCTAAATAAGTCTGGGTGACATGGAGAGTGTGAAACAGGAAAAACAATGTACCTTAGGCCATTTTTAAAAAAATGAACATAAGAGGCCTGGGATTTAGATCAGTGGTTTCGCTGCCTGCTGCACAAGCGCAAGGACCCAAGTTCGATCCCTGGTACCAAAAAAAAAAAAAAAAAAAAGTACATAAAAGCTTTACGGAAGTCAGGAAAAATTCAGAAGATGAAAAGCTTACAAGGTAAATGTCCTGGAACTCTCCTTTATAATTAAAAATGGCCTTTGTTAAAAGTCTTTAGCTGGACCCTTGACCTTGAAATTGTCTCAAGGCAAGACACAATGTCTATAAATTACTAGATAAATTTCTGAGTTTGTTTTGCTCTTTGTAATTGGTCTCTGTGCAGTACAGGAGTTGCAATATCAGCTTCTGTGAAACAGTATTTAATATCTGATGGGAAAAACTGCCAATAACACCAGCTACAGATTTTTAAAAGAGTAGAGCCAATTATAGTAACCAGGGTACATGTCGTATTTATGGATAAAAACTGCATCACAAATAAATTACTTTCTTACCCAGTCATCCCACTTATGACAACCACTTGGTGCTTGCTTAACAATTTAAGGATGGTTTCTCTCTCTTCCCAAGCAGGGAGTGATTGTCTTTCTTGCAGAACTGACTGGAACTGTCTGGAAGCCTAACAAAATCAAGGATACGGCATCAGTTTGTTAGTTTCAGTCACCTTTCACAAAGATCTGATTCCAGAGTTCAAGAGTTAGATCTAGCTGATCTTCTCTTTAACAATTTTTTCTGAGACAGAGGCTGCAGGATTTGCCAGAATGGGATGCAGATCACTTTAGTCAGATGGCTGGCCATTTCGAGAATCACCCAGAGTAAGATGCGGAGTCTATAGTGTTTCTACACTGGAATAAACTGAAACATCTTATAAGTGAAATAAACTCTTGCTTAGCATCTATCCAGCTCTTCCTAACAGAAGTCTGTATACCAGCGCTGTCCAATACAACTTTCTGTGTTCACAGATATATTCCACACCTGCACTGTCTAATTTAGCAACTTCTGGTGATATGTGGCTATAGAGTCCTTGAATGTGGATAGTGAATTTATTTTAATGAATTAATTTAAATTTAAATAGCCCAAGATATCTAGGAGCTACCAAAGTGGACAGCACAAAGGATCAGATTTTTCCTAAATCAAAATAAGAGCACTAGGGCCGGGGATTTAGCTCAGTGGTTCTGGCACCTGCCTCGCAAGCACAAGGTCCCGAGTTCGATCCCCGGTACAAAAAAAAAAAAAAAAAAAAGAGCACTTGTCAAAGAGCTATTTTGCCAATCCTACAATCAGTTTCACATCTAATGGCTAATGCTATAGATACTATATTATACGTATATTAAAATATGGGGAAATGGGGATGGCGAAGGACGATTAATGGGTATAGAGGTATAGTTGAATGAATGGAATAACTTCTAATGTTCTACAGCATGGTAGATTCACTATGGTTTACAACAACTCTGTATTTCAAAATAGCTAGTAGAAAAGATTTCGAATGTTCTGAACACAAAGAAACTATAAATGTTGTGGTGATATACAGGCCAGTTACTATGATCTCATTACATACCACATACATGTATTGAAATGTCACATTACACCTCATAAATATATACAATTATATGTCCATTAAGAATGTTACCCTCCTACCACATCCGAGTCATGCTTAGCGTGTGCCACTAGGTGCTCCAGCCAGATGTGCTGCCAGCTCAGTGGACGGCAGGCTGTGCCGCTAGTCTAGAGAGCATCCTGGGCCACAAGTGTAAGGACTCTGGGTAAGTACTGGCAGTGACTTTCCTCACCGAGGAGGTGGATCAGCTCTTACAGCACTGTAGCAGGAACTAGCCCGTAGCTAGACTGGCTCTGACGAGCAGGTACGGCTCTGATTCCTCTTGATGCTCAGAGATGCTAACACACACGTATGCCTCATATCCTCCCCTACACACATGCACACACACACACACACACAGTTGTGTTTTCATGTCACTTCCTTCCCAAATAAGGACAAGGGACTTCTACTCTACCACAGCCTGCTACCTAGCATATGTCTAGTTTTGTAAGAGAGGAGTCAGCAAATGTTTTTTATAAAGGGCTCAATAGTAAATATTTTAGATGTGATGGTCACATACCATCCTTTGTATATTCTTGGTTTGGTTTTGACAACTTATTCATAAAGTAAAAATGAGCTCAAAGACCTTATACAGGTGACCCTTGGTCTAAGATAAGAGATGAGGCATCAGGTCATGGCGAAGCTGAGGGCTGGGGCTTGGTACCAGCTGCCCCAGTCATGAGAAAACTCACCTGACCCATACCCCATGAATGAGCTGGCCTGGGAGCCCTCCCATAGACCAAGAGGCTGCTCAGGGAGGTGGCTCAGCCCAGCTCCACAATTTTTCCCCTGCTTCATCCTGAGATCAATAAAGTTGAACATTGTGTATTTTTAAAAATGGCTCTATTTTTGAACAATGTAAGAATTTATATTAACATGTCATTTCCTACATATAACTGTATCATGTAACTATCATACTGATCAAATTGACTATATAATTTTTTATCTACCATCTTATTATTTATGGTGTGATTTTATACACATTTTGATGTTCTATGGGTATCACACTATATATTTGAGGGTGTTATACTATGTCAAAAGTCAGAATCACAGAACTTTAGAACTAGAAGGGCCCATAAAAAGCATTTAATCTAATCCCCAAATGGATTAAACAACTCGCTTTGCTATCAGTGATGGCAAGCCTTTTAGAGACAAGTGCCCAAACTGCAACCTAAAACCTACTTATTTATCTCAAAGTGCCAACACCACAATTAAACCTGAAAACTGAGGTTTTAGTTTAGAAAAACAACTCCTACATTAATATCTTTTGTCTTGAAAGAAAAACAAATAACATGTGTGCCATAGGTTCACCATCACTGCCCTACATCAACTGTGACCTCACAGTTCACTTATGGTTTTCTTTAAAATAATCTTCATGTGAATGGAGTAAAAACAATATAGACTTTGCAAACAGAGAAGTGGCTTGAATCCCTATATTGCCACAAACTGTCCATGTGTCCTTTGGCACAGTATCTATCCTGTTAGCCTTTGAAATGGGGTATGAGTTCCTCCTTATCCTTCTACTTTTACACAACAGTTTTCTAATGTAAATCACAGTGTTAATATTCCTTTCACATATCAGGTTGTCTAAGTAGTACCAAAGGCATATGATTCTGACAATATTTGGTATACATGTATGTTTGATATTTACCATTGTGAAGTTTTCCAGAACCATCAAGCAGATGCTACTGTGGCATGTAGGAACTTTAACCATTCAAGGTGAAAGAGCCAAAAAGACTAGGACTCCTAAGTCAAAGACTCCTAATTCCCAATCCTTCATCCAGACATTAGGGAGACAATGCGAGCCCTTCTCTCAGCATATTGTACCTGTTTCATTTGGAATTGTCTGCAGATTTTACTATTTTCAGCATGAACTGACTTTGCCTGCCAGTCACATCTTTTGGAAGTCTTCTTAAGGTTGACATAGCTTTCATTCTCCACTATAACAGGTGCAGGACCTTCATCCTCATCTGCTTCCTCTTCAGGTTCTGATTCTTTTTCAACTTGAAGGGAAGAGAAAGAAACATTTCAGTTTGTCCTTCTTTTGGCAGAGGGAGAAAGTTCCTGCCTAACAAAGTAACAAAATCATAAACTAGAGAGAAAGTTGAAATGTAAGGCAGGTTTATTCATTTCAATACTATTTCTTCTATTGCTGAGAAACTCAAGATGCATCTTCAAATAAATTTAAGTATAAGTAGCATTGTTACATTAAATTAAAAACAAAGAATTAAGGGCCGGGGATTTAGCTCAGTGGTTTCACCGCCTGCTGTGCAAGTGCAAGGACCCGAGTTTGATCCCCAGTACCAAACAAAAACAAAAACAAAGAATTAAGATTCAATGAATTAGCACTGAATATTCCAACTATTTTCAAGTATCCCCAAAATTCAGTGACACAAACCAACCTAAATGTCGATCAAATGATGAATTGATCAATAAAGTGTGGTATGTCTATACAATGGAATATTAGCCAATAAGAAAAAGGAATGAAATATCAATACCTGCTCTGATATGGGTGAACCTTGAAGATATTATAGTAGGGGAAAGTATTCAGTCAAAGACATGTATAGTGTGATTCTATTTCTATGAAATATCTAAAATAGGCAAATCCATAGACTGTAGATTAATGACTATCAGGACTGGGGTGGGGGCAATGGGAAGGTACTGCTGATAGGCACAGGATTTCTTTTAGGGGTAGATGACAATATTCTAATATTAGGGGTCATGGTAGCACAACTCTATAAAATATAATAAAAACCAACAAACTGTACATTTTAAAAGGGTGAATTTTAGGATATGTAAATTGTATCTCAATAAAGCTATTATTATTGTTTTTTAAAGTCCATGACATATAATTTATCATTTCCCAAGGAACACACTTGAATTCCAAGTACTAGAAGCTGCCATCTGGGAGTGAGTCAGGTGGTCAGTTAGTGACCCACCTAACAGTCCAGCACCTCTATCTCAGTGCAGTTTCATTATCCTTTACTTATCCATGCCCACCCAAGACTGAAAAAAAGATGGTAACAAGTAAGAGTGGATTCTTTGACGAAAACTGAAAAGGAGGTTTATTTGTGGTGTAAGCATCTGCATGGCACACCCTGATCTGGACAAATCCAGAACGCTCTGTAAGTATTTCTTTATGTAAAGATTTAGGATTCATAAAGACAGCCCTGTTCGAATGAATTCTGGCAGTCTAGTATTCTAAGAGCAAAAGGGTATGGATGGTATAAACAGCATAAGCAAAGACATGAAACCAAATGAACTAAGAAACATTTCCTGAGAAAGTGCTTACAGTCTTTCCATCCCTTGGATTCTTTTACAGTTAAACTTATTCATCACGTCAAACCTTTAGTCCAGGGAGCACAATACAGCAACCCAATAGGCCTCACAATTAAAGTCAGGCACAATTATAGTTCAGGGTATTCTCGTCCCTTTTGCCCATAGCACTGAATGACTTGGCCAAGATCACAGGAAGATTCTTAAACCAGCCTCAGAAGTTTTGACTTCTAAATCTGTCACTCTGAATGCCTTTCTCCCTATCATCGACACGGTACTTACCTTCTGGAATTTGACTTGAAACAAAAGAATTACTTGGAATCACTGGTTTACGACAGGCAGGATTATTCATTCTGGTCCCAGAGGGCACTGGCAGAAAGTTCACAGGAGGGACGCTGTACTTATGATGGGTATTTGTTAATAACTTGACGATTTCTGATTCTTCCTCTAAAAGAGTTATCAAAGAATATACGACAGGTTCTGAAGTTTCTGCAAATGTCAAGGCTTTGCCATAAAGGAACTCAGAAATATGTAAACGACAAGCCAGAGGTAGATTCTCATTGGTGGAATAAAATGCCACAAGGGGAGCTTGGTAGGGGTATTTATGGTCTTTTGGAAATCGAATTTCAAGCTCATATAAAAAAGATACACCTTCATTAGCATTAAGATGAGAGTCATCTACAATTTTTTCTGCTCTTCCAACAATTTGATTTGGGGGCACTTCATGTTTGAATTTGCATCTCGATCCAAATTTACAGTTTCCTTTGAGGTAAAATTTACAGGTTTCAAATGAAGTGTCTTGTACATTTTTGCTTTCCTTTTGCTTGGACTTGCAGAATTTACTTGTCAAATACTCCAGTTCCAATCCAATGGTCCAGACTCTGTTCTGAATTCTTTCCATGAATTTTTCTCCACAGATGGATTTGAGAGCAAGCGCCTCTTCCTGTCGCTGTTCCACACACTCATACAAGCTTATACGGCCAGCTGCCTTAGAGATCTTCACTTTCTCTCCAAATGTCTCCGAAAAACACTGGGTGAGCAGATGCTCTAGTGCTGCCCCTAAATCTCCATCACAAATCCTCAGGGCTGCCTGACAGTGTTCAATGTTGAAACCATACCTGTCAAGGGCAAAACATAACCAAAACAACATGTAAAAAAGTAATAAATATCACTGAAGTGAAATTCATTTAAATATGCTTATATGAAGTTATGACTATATAGGAGTAGGCCTTGTATTTTGAAAAACTGTCCCTGCTAGTACTAACCTCCTATCCTAAAAGACAGACTATTAGGCATAGCAGAAACTGGAGCCCACCTAACAGGAAGCCCACATAATAGGAAAGTACACAGGGAAAGGTAGTTGGGATTCTAATATGAAGTCTCCCCCAACTCCCATAAATAATCAAAAGCAATCACCTGGAAAGTCTTTGTGCTGCAAATGGCGAGACCAGAAATTCTGGAATATAAGGCTGCACTGGGCCTGAGCCAGTACATGCCAAGGCATCCGAGTCAGGAACAAGGGCGAGTTCTCGCCCAGCTAACCAGTACTGTTTGTCATCACAGCAATCAGGCTCGTCATCTTCCTCTTCAACAGAAACGCCTCGCCTAGCAAAGGTAACATTTTCATGGATTAGATATTAATTTGCACTTACTTCGAAGAAAAAGTTAGCAAAGGTCTAAGAGGAGGAGCCAAGGGTATAAAATCCTGACTACTCTTCAGTTGCTGATTCAACCTTTTATATTTATTTATTTATTTATTTTTTGGTACCAGGGATCGAACTCAGGTCCTTGTGCTTGCGGGGCAGGTGGCAGAACCACTGAGCTAAATCCCCAGCCCTGATTCAACCTTTACAAACATTAATTTGTATCTTGGTGATGAGCACTGATCAGGCATACATTACATCATTATATACATTATACATTACATCATTATATACATCATCATTATATGCCAGATGCTGTTAAGTGCTTTATATGTTCTTCTACGTATTCTTTATTCTTCCCAATAACCCTGCCAGATACTACTAGGATCCTGTTTTTTATTTTTTATTTTTATTTATTTATTTATTTATTTTTTGGTACCGGGGATCGAACTCAGGACCTTGTGCTTGCAAGGCAGGTGGCGGCACCACTGAGCCAAATTCCCAGCCCTATAGAGGAAATTTCTTTTTTTGGTATGGGGGACTGAACTCAGGACCTTGTGCTTGCAAGGCAGGTGACGGAACCACTGAGCTAAATCCCCAACCCTAAATTTTTAAAAATTAAAAAGAAAAAAACCTTCATCTAATCAACTCAATATTGCTCCCAGAACAATACTTTGTGTTTTCACTACAAGGTTTTATTTTCAAGGTTATCAATAAAGAAATAACTGAATCCATATTAGCACTTCCTGAAAAAAAAAAAAGATAAAAAGGCAAACTATACTACTGCTCATGGATGGTACAAAACAAACCCACTCTAAAACTGGCTGAGCAATTGCTCTCGAGTTTCTCTGGCTCACTTTCAATTAATCACATGACCACAGTGAGATCAGTATTGACCCAGGACTCCAAAGATGCACAGGGCCTTCATATTGCCAGGATGTCTTCCTTAATGGAATACTTTACTCAAATGAAATCATTTACTCAGAGCCAGCATCGGCATCTTGCTCCTGTAGGTCTCGCAGAAGGGCCTTCACTTTCTCTTGGTTCTCCGAGGTCATGTGCAGAGTCTGAAGGGCCACTTTGGCCTTGGGTTTCCATTTAGTGGAGCCCTCTTCTTTGTTCATGCTGTTGTTGCTGGGTCTGCAAAGGACACAGAATAAAATTATATAGTCTTCTGTTTGTTTGTTTGTCTTTTTTTGGTACCAGGGATCAAACTCCAGACCTTGTGCTTGCAAGGCAGGCAGCGGAACCACTGAGCTAAATCCCCAGCCCCCTTAGGATGTATTTTTAAAAATACTCAAATCATCACTGTTTCTTCATTATAAAAATAAAAATACATGTTCACTGTAGAAAAGTAAAGAACAAAGAACAAAGTCACCCCAAAATATATCATTCCTTTTCATATATAATTTTTAAAATTACAAGGCAAACTTAAAAATTTTTTGCTTTACTTTCTTATCAAAACAGCATCAGTATTTCCCTAGATTTAAATATTGTCCTATTACATAATTCTATTTGATTATGTTTTGTGCCGCTGGGACTCAGACCCAGGCCTGTGCCTGCAAGGCTGCTCTACCACTGGCCTTCAACCCCTGCCCCTAACATGATCTTCAATGGCTGTACGCGGATACAGATTTTTAATTTATTTCACTAATCTTTGTCAGAATTTAGATTTTTTTAGTAATTCTTTTTAATATTTAAAATGAATTCTAAAGTTTAACAGTATTCATTAAACTTTTTTTCATTTGGAATTATAAATTAGTTACAACTTCTGAAAATAACCCAAAATCCATCATTTCTCCCAACTTTATTTTTTTTTTGGTACTGGGGATCGAACTCAGGTCCTTGTGCTTGTGCAGTAGGCAGCAAAACCACTAAGCTAAATCCCTAGCCCTCTCCCAACTTTTTGTTTTGAATTATTTGAAATGTCCAGAAACAATCACCTTTTACGTAATTTATCAATTACCATTTGTCACGTGCATGCCCGCACACCTACACATATGCACTTCTCTTCTTCGACTCTGTGTACAATTATATGCTGATATATGCCCTCCCATACATGTGCATACATCTCTGAGCCATCAGAATGTAAGCCACAAACATATTCACCCTTAAATACCTCAGCATGTACTCCCTATGAATCGATATACTTTTATGTAAACACATAACACAATACCATTATCACTCTCAAGATACTTTATACTGATAGAATAAAATTACTTAATTACAGATCATATTCATTTTTTTTGAGACAGGGTCTTGCTGTGTAGTCCAGGCTGGCCTTGAACTCACAGCAATCCTCTTGCCTCAGCCTCCCAAGTGCTGGGATTACAGGTGTGCACCACCACGCCCGGCTCCAATTTTTCAATGATATTATTATAGGTTTTTTTAAAAAATTGAGTATCCAATTTTTTTGTTCATTTTTGTTTTTTAAGACAGGGTCTTGCTATGTAGCCCAGGCTGTCCTTGAACTTGCAGCAATCCTCCTGCTTTAGTCTCCTGAAAGCTGGGATTACAGGCTTGTGCCACCATCCCTGGGAGTATCTAATTTTGAAAGATTTGATTATCTTTTTTTTCAAATTTCTTTAATTCTGAATAGTTCCCCTGCCTATTTCCTGACACTGACATTTTTGAAGAGTTCAGGCTAGCTGTCTTATAGAAATTCAGCTAATTTCCTTATGATTAGTTAAAAGGGGGGTGGTGTGTTTCATATGCTCCTGTCTCACACCCTATTTATTTGTATATCTCTGAACTTTGCCTTCCTTCCTGTTACTAAGGATAAACCATCTTTGACTATAAAGTCCATCCCTCAATTTGGACACTACATCCTAATCTCTTTAATCTCCTCATGGAAATCATTCCAACCTTCCTCCCTCTCGCTCTTCCTTCCTTTTATTTGCAGTGCTGGGGATCAAACCAAGGGCCTTGCACTTGCTAGTCAAGCTCTCTGCCTCTGAGCTGAATCCCCAGAGCGCTTATTCCCCTTTCTACATCATTCACCCTCCCTCCCTCCATACAGTCCAACTATTGCCAACCAAGTCAAGGTTACCCAGTGTGGTTGCACAGACTCTACACTGCACAAAGCCTCCTGACTGCGGTGGGAGAAAAGGGACAGGAAAAGGTCAGTAAGAGCTAAAATCCACTCCACACTCCGCTGGTCAAGCCATGTGTGTTGCTGTGGGACTATAAGTGCCCGAAGAGGGGGCATTATGAAGGCACACACTGCATAGCAACAGCTGTGCCCAGACTGCCTGGTAATGTCACACACCTCTGCCTCAAAGCCTACATGGCTTCTATCTCGTTCAAAGCAGAAGTTCAATGACCTACAGAGCCTCTCTGATCTAACTGAACCACTACTGTCCTTCTTGTCCACGCGCTGTACCCGTGTGGCTTCCCTGTCTTTCCCAAGCCTTCTGAGCACATTCTTGCCTTAAAGACTCTACACTTGAGGGCCGGGCATTTAGCTCAGTGGTGCCACTTCAAGCGATGCCGTTGTCTGCCTCGCAAACCCAAGGTCCCAAGTTCAATCACCGGGGTGGAGGTGGGGGAATGGGACAACGACGATGACGATGATGATGATGATGATGATGATGATACTTGCTGCTCCCTCTGCCCCTTTCCCTCAGGTGGCTTCGTGGCTTTCTCCTGTACTTTCGCCTTGTCCTTGAGCGAAGGACACCCTTTTAGAGAAGCCTTTTATATAAAATAGCAACTCTGTCCTGATATTTTATATACATTTTATCCTCCTTTTTATTTATGATCCTTTTACCTCAAATATCCTTTTAGGAAGATAACTACAATATTTTACTCATTGCTGTAATTCCAGTTACTTAAAGAGAGCTATATACATGAGGTATTCAGTAAATGTCTGCTAACTGAATTAAGATTTAAGACTCTAATAACCTATAATGTCTATGTTCTGAAAAACAACAGAGCTGCAGTTAACTCAGAAGTTAAATCTTAAGCCACCAGTTAAGGTGAAAACAGTTTTAAGTCTCTCTGAAAGATTCCTTAGAATGCTGTCAAGTGTGAGACACATATTATCTCTCAATATATCCAAAATGACCATTTTTATTTGAGAATGAAAAAATATGTAAATTCTGCAGCTGAATACTAGATGAAGTATTTAGTTATTTTGGGGACCATACATAAAGAGCATATATTTTTTTTTTCTTTTTTTTTCTTGGTACTGGGGATTGAACTCAGGACCCTGTGTTTGCGAGGCAGGAGGGCAGTACCACTGAGCTATAACCCCGACTCTAACAGCATATTGAGTTTGTGTATATACAGCTTTAAAAAAAAAAATTGGGATCAACAGTAGCATTACACTCAATTCACAGTGTCACATGGAATTTTAAAGTCAACTTCAGATTTCAAACTACAGAAAGAATAAAAAGGCTCTGATTTACCACCATGCTTTTAGAAAATACCATCACGCCTTCAGAAGAGGACAGTCAGGTTATAAAGTAAGAACAGTTACTCAGAATTACTGGACCTTTGCCCCGCTCAGCCATCTGTTATCCCACAGACTAGGAACTGAGTATAATGACCTGGATGATCGCCTTGATTCACTGAAGATACAAAAGTCATCTCCGTCATCCCAAATTCTACTGGAAGCCTTTCTACTGCCACCACCGCCACCACCGCCGCCACCACCGCCGCCGCCAGCCCCATGAGATTGATTCACATGACTCCTGCTTCCCCTTCCTCCTCTAGAAGATCCTTTTCCACTTCCTTTGCCCGGCTTGCCTTTTCTTCTTACTGAAGAACTCATTTCTACCTGAGAAAGAGAAAAAAATTATGACCAGCACCATAAAATCAGACAATAATAATAATAATAATCCTGTTTTGGACAGTTATGGACATAGCCTACTTTAAGGAAATAAAGGGAAATGCTTTTTCGGGCTGGCCTTGAACTCACTATGTAGCCCTGGCTAGCCTCAAACTCCTGGCAATCTTCTTGCCTCAGCCTCCTGAGTGCTGGGATTAGAAGCCTGCACCACCATGCCTGGCAGGGAAATGCACATTTAAAAAGGGCAGGTTTAGGGGCAGTGTGGGTTAACTGTTCACAAAAAATTTATAAGTATGTGTCTCTTACAACTAGCATTTGGTTTCTCTGATGCAGATTTCTTAACTAAGGATATGTTATCATAAACCCATAGAGAAGTTTCGCCATGTCGAAGCCCTAGTCCCAGATTATGATTTGGTTAGTTCTAACACAGAATTTTTAAAACTCTAGGTGAGACCAGATCTAGGTCTTGATCGTATGATTTGATTAAAAAAATTCAAACTTACATATGCCCTATTAGGAACACAACCCTGACTCAGAGATTTTGCCTGTGGAGAGAAGCAGGGAATAAAAGACAGCTCCGAATCTCCTCCCAAAGAAGTGACTCCATTTGCAGTGAAGTATGAAGTTCAAATCTAAAGGTACACAAAGGCAAGAGGGGGATTAACAAATATAATGGAAATACAGTTTACACTATCAGCTAACCAGCTTGCCAGAGGAAACCTAGAAATGAGACCACTGGGAGGAGCCTTCTGGGATCAAACCAAATATCAAAAGGAACCTCAGAAACCACTGTTTCAAACTAAGCCCCAATTTGATTGGATTAATTTATAGAGGAATTTGTTCCACCAGACAAGCGTTTGTTTGTTACGCAGTCTTGGGACTGAACCCGGGCATCCACATATGGCTACATCCCCAAGCCCATTTTTGTTTTTTAGAGACAGGGTCTTGCTAAATCACTAAATTTCCCAGGCTAGGCTCAAACTTTCGATCCTCCTGCCTCAGCCACCCAGTGTTGGGATTATAGGTGTGAGCCTCTGCGCCAGGCTTTCACAGATATTGTTGAAAACCAATTGAGTGATCAACAGTTAGCGAGTTTAACAACTGTGTGTTGTGGTCAGAGGACAGGAGAGAGAGAGCTCTGCCTGAACTATGTCACGACAGGGCACTTCAGGCATTCCCAAAGCTGTGCCTGCCCAAGGAGCAATGTCAGGGTTTAACTCTGGGAAAACTGAGGCCCGACTCTTCCCTTTCCCTATGACAGCCAGTAGGAGCCTGATTCCCTCCCCGTTCCTGCCTCCAGAACCAGCCAGCTCCAGCTCTCTAAGGCTCCCTAGGCAGCTGCCCTCCAGGCCACCACTGCCTCTGGCTCCTGCAGCCCTGACAGGAGCTTGCCTGACATTTGCAATGCCCCTCCCCTGCTCCAGGCCACTGCTGTCACTTCTCTGAAGAGCAGGGGAGGACCACCCCTGACAGGGCAAAGACCGGGTAGGGATGGGCTGCTGGCATCATCTCATAAATCCCCAAACCCCAGTGGTCAAGGATCAACACTGCTACCCCCCCAGGAGAATCCCTGAAAGCCTCAGCAAGCTGGACTTCAGCCCCACCGTGTCCAGGAAACGCAGGAGCTGCCATGATGACAGTGGAGGCTGTCCTTGACACTCCACCGCTGCTCTGGGTGATATCCACCTTGGCGGCAGAAGACTTGAAACACACGTAACTTGGATGACTCACTAGTGGCCCCTCTGCCACCACTCAAAAAGTACCCAAAAGGTCCAGAGACACAGGGGATAATGTGTTTGGGGCCTGTTCTTTCTCTACGTAAGGGGTGTTTCTCATGCTCCTTGGGTTGGTGCAAGAGGGCTCCCTTTGGTGCGCTAGCCTGTGCCACAGCACAGGTCCCAGTAAAAGCCTCACTTGGGCAGTCCGACTGACTACTCAGGTGGCAGCAGCAGAGCTGATAAGTGGGCACAGATCCTAAACAAATTTAAAGATGGGTAAATTACGGGAGAAGTACAAAAGAAAAAATCGAGAATTACTATGAGATGTTTGGGCCTGAGCAAACTGTATAGTACAGTACTTACAGAAGAGTTTCGAAGAAGAATAGATATGAGGTAGTGTCAAAAGATCAGATTAGATATGCTAACATTTCAGATGCTGGTTATGCAAATGAAGGTGTGTAGAAAGTAGCTGGATATCATAACGTCTGCACTGAAGGGAAAGGTAATGTTATCTGGATCCTGAATGTCCCCCAAAAGTCTCACGTGTTCAGAAGTGGGGTTTTGGGAAGATGATCAGATTATGAGGGTGCTATAGTCATCAGTGGATTGATCCACTGAAAAGATCATAGCTGAATGTGTTAGGAAGTGGGGCCTGGCCACAGAGGTAGGTCACTGGGATGTGACCTGGAAGCTTGTATTTTTGTCCTTGGCTGCTCCCTTTTCAATCTGCTTCCTGGCTGCCATGATGTGAGCATTTTTCTTCCACCATGCTCTTTCACCATGATGACTGTGCCTTGGAGCCAGCTGACCATGAACTAAACCCTCTAAACTGTGAGCCAAATTAAACCTTTCCTCCTTTATTGTTGTTTGTTTTTGGTGCGGCAGGCACCAGAACCACTGAACTAAATCCCCAGCTAAACTCTCCTCCTTTAAAATGTGGGTGTTGAGTATTGTGTCCAGCAACAAGAAAGTTGATTAACACAGGAAGGATTAATTTTTAAAATCCTTTACAAACATTGTTAGGTAGATACACTATATTTTACAGAGAAGGAAAATAGAACAAGACAAATTATCCAACTTGACTAATAGCACCAACTATAAAAGCAAAGCCTGGGGTCAAGGTTTAAATAAATCGAGGTTTGAATAAATACGTTTAACTCCAAAACTGAGATTCTTTCCAAGGTATTGTCTCCTTGCATACACTTATACCTTATATCTCAATTCAAAGTTTAAAGAAATTTGGCCCCCTGTTGATTTGTGACCAGTCGTTAACTTATAAAGATAACTGAGTGGCAACATGGAGGTGAATGGCATCAAAAGAAAAGTTAGGAAGCTGGGAGTGGTGGCTGAGAGTATAATCCCAGCACTTGGGAGGCTGAGGCAGGAGGATCACCATAACTTCAAGGTTAGCCTAGAGTACTCAGTGAGTTCAAAGCCAGCTTGGACTACACAGGGAAACCCTGCCTCAAGAAAAAAAAAAAAGTTTAATGTGACTCACAAATCCCCTAGAAATGAGAGACACACAGCACCATGCAGGACCACAGGCAGAAGCAACAAGTTGGTCAGATGGCAGAAAGGAGTGAGGGTTATGCATAGGCCTGTTGAAACCAAGACTCTTGAGACCCAGGGATCTCTGAAATAAATGGGTTTAATGAGTCTTTACAGACGCTAGCCAGAAAAAGGACCACGTCCTAGGACAAATTTTTGCAAATCAGCAGAAAGACTGTAGTGGTTAGAAAAATGTCTGTCACCTGACCAGAGCTGAGTATTTTGCTTTTGAGGCAACTTTTATTTTATTTTATTTATTTTTTCACCAAGTTTATTGGTACATTTTAGGTATACAATATGATGACATTCATCATTGGGAATTTGTACCTTACATGATATATCTTGGTTCTGTTTTTCCCAATTCCCCTGCCCTCCCTCAACCCACCTACACCTTTCTATTTACAAAGACTTTGTTTCCATTTTTTCCTTTGCTCATATTTATTTTTTTCCCTTTTTTCCTTTCCCCTACCTCTCCCACTTCCTCTTTGACCTTTGGACCTTTCTCTTCCTATTTCACATTATCTATATACATTTTGATCCTTATTTACACTTTCAGTTTCTCTCACCAGAGAGAAACATGTACACGTGTGTCCTATTTATTTCACTTAAGAGTAACTTCCCAAAAGAATTAAAAGAATAAGGTCCAGGGATTTAGCTCAGTGGTTTCGCCACCTGCTGCGCAAGTGCAAGGACCCGAGTTCAATCCCAGGTACCAAAAAAAAAAAAAAAAA
>NW_004624738.1:20365231-20401601 GCF_000247695.1 Heterocephalus glaber
TTTTTTTTTTTTTTTGAGACAGGGTCTCCCTGCGTAATCCAGGGGGGTGGCCTTGAACTCACTGTGTAGCCCAGTCTGCCCTCAAACTCACAGCGATCCTCCAGTCTCAACCTCCCTAGTGCTGGGATTACATGCTCACTAAGAGCATTTTTTAATAACCAGAATTTGGCACAGGATGGCATAAATTGTTTATATTGAACCAAAATTGTCTACAGATAAGAGAAACAGGATGGGGGTGGGGTGAGGGGAATCTTTGGAATAGAAGGGAAGTCAATACAAAGTTAGCGTTGCTTCTGGGCTGGGTGGGGTTAACTAACAGTCCAGAAGTTTATACAGGAACAGAGTACACTGGCCTTGGAGGTGTGTTGTGTGGGATTTAAATCAAGCTTTCAGCACAGCCTCTTTGGTAATTGACTAACTTCCTTTATCTCCGACAATTTTCTTTTACCAGGCCTCAGTTTTTCTTGGGATTTCTACAGGAAAGGCAAGGCAGGGCAGGGCAAACTGCTTAGCGCTGGCTAATTTGGATAAAGTTCCAGTAGGCTATGTGGGCAACAGGACTGGCCCCCAGTTGATTCAGGGGAAGGCAATACTGGTCAGGTGTAGGAGAGTTAGATAAAGGAAGTGGCTAGTTAGGTGTGGTGGCACACAGGAGTAATGTCAGCGCTCTAAGGAGGCTGAGGCAGGAGAGAGGTTGGCAAGTTGAAGCCAGCCTGGGCAATTTAGTGGTTTATAGCAAGATCCTGTCTCAAAATAAAAAAATAAAAGGGCTAGGAATATAGTCCAGTGTAAAGATCCTGCCTGGGTTCAATCCTCAGAACTGAAGAAAGAAAAAGGGAGGGGGATGTGCTTGTGAACAGGGACTCCGGATTAGTTGATTTGCACATGAAATGAAACTCACAAGTGAGCTATTTATTAGCTAGCCCTAGGAGGGGCAGTTTCTTTCTGGCCTGGTGGGACCTCAAGATGTCAAAACATAAATACTATAGAAAATTTTAAAATGACTAATACACCCTTCCAATCTAAAATTTAAAATCCAGTAATTACACATTTTCTGACTCCAAATAAGAATATCATAAGAAGAGGCCTGGGATTTAGCTCAGTGGTTCCGCTGCCTGCCTCAAAAGCGCAAGGTCCCAAGTTCGATCCCCAGTATCAAAAAAAAAAGGGGGGGGGGGAGAAATCAGGCTACAAGTTCTTTCTGCAAAACACCCATATTTTTTTCCACACACACAAAAAAAGGTAGGGTAATTACAAGCTTAACAGGTGGCCAAAAACAATGGGACAAACTGGATTCTGTAATAATTGCAGATTCTTTCTAAAGTTAGAAAAAAAAAAAAGGAAAGGAAAGGATAGACAGATTAGAAGTTCATCTCAAAATCCACCCAGCTCAGGTAAACTTGTACTAATAGTAGGAAAAAACCAAGATTCTGTATTGATTCAAACAACTTGTCTCACATCAACCAAGAAAATGTTAAAAGTCCCTGTTCAAAAGGTGCCCAAGCACATGAAAGATTGTGCTAGATGGAAAAATAGCTCCATAAGGTAAGCATGCTCTAGCCCTGGAACTTAAGGATAAAGCAGTGAGCAGATAAAGACTCTGCCTCGTGAAGCTTATATTCCATTAGGAGGAAACCAGATATGAGCAACACTAATACATAAACTGTTAGTGGTGTTAAAGGCGCTGAATAAAATAAAGCAGTGTAAAGAGACAGTGTATATGTGTAGGAAGGATGGAGATAAGGCAAAATTAGACAAAAGGACCAGTACTTGGAAAATGTCTTCTTTAACGGTATGTTTAACTTTTCCTAAAATCAGGAATGGTCTTTAGTGTACAGTGGAAGATACCTTTTCAATATATTAAAAAGGAACTTTTTTCAATATATTAATAAATTTATTCAAAGTTGTCTATATTTTGAAAAGGTAAATGTTACCTTTACAACTTGAGATTTGCACACAAAATTTTGAATGAAGACTTGCAGATAGAAATGGTATCCACCCAATATCACTCTCCATTTTTTAGGGACTAGAACTTCGGTTGTATAATCCACAGGGCCAGAAATTACTATTCTATCTCATGGAGCCTGGGGAGATTCCATCTCTCTTTGTTTTGGACGCAGAGACCTAAGTTTGACTCTCAGAGCATCCTTTGTTTCTCACCCAAGTTTGTCTTCCGGTACAGCATACCCAACTGGGCACTGAAAACCGAACACAGTCCGCTCTCCTCCCAGACAGTTTTCTGACTGAGCACAGTATGTCACCCAGCTCCATTCAGACACACGGACACGGAACCTTTCTTCCAACACGCATCGTCTACAACCCTCTCTCCACTCAGACACTAGGTGTGATATGGAGACAGAAAACGGGGCCAAGCCCCTCCAACTCAAGCCCGTTCGGAGCCCGAATGCCGTGCCATCGCCTTCAGCCCGAGTGAGGACAGCCTCGGCTGCAGATCGCCATGCCCGGTCCCAGGCTCTGAGGTCCTGCTGGTGCAGATTCGCTGGTCCCAGGCAGACAGGCGGGGACACAAGGTGGCGAGCTGCCCGGCTGATGCTGACCACTCCCGGAGCAGGGAAGCGGCAGATGGGCCACACAGTGACAACCAAGGCGACGAGCAGACCAGGGACACGCACCACTTGTCCGAGGAAAGGGAGGCCGTACCTGGCTCGCAAACTCGCTTCCAGGGACTGCTGTCCGGAGGCGGCGCCCAGCACTGCGGAGTCCAGACTGCGCTGATACCCTCCGGGACCTCACCTATCGCGGCTGCACGACGGCCCAGCTGCGGCCGCACAGCGCCAGTGCCTTCTGATTGGTCCCTCGCGTATTTGCTTCCGGGTGAGAGGGTGCCTGTCTCCCGAGCAACCGGGTCTCCCGAGCAACCGGGTCGCCCTCGGAGCCGGCCTAGCGCCATCGCTCCAGGAGGCAGAGCTGGCGGGCCAGGGGGAGTCGCACAGTAGTGAAAGTGTCCATTACCCCTCTTTATCACGTGAGTGCCCTTCCTCCCAAGGCCTGGCAGGGAAAGGCGTCTTTAAATAGAACTCGCGTGGCGCCGAAGGTCGGCCCCTATAACGTCGTTCCTGGTGTCACCTATTTCCCTAGCGTCTACCCTGCGGTGGCGAAGCGGGTAGGGTCGCCGAATACCTCGGGTCTGGGGATCAGATGTGGATTCTGGCTCTGATTCGGCTATAGAGCGCTGCTGTGACACGTTAGGCAGGTGCCACCCTCTCTGGGCTTCCGTTTCCTTTATTGTGCGAAATGGTATCGATCTCTGGTTCCTCTAGCTCCAGTATTCCCAATGAAGAACCTTTTATGGGTAATTGAAAACAGTTCCTGTTTTGGTATGGTTATATTTAGTTTTCTGCTTAATAGGCACTTAATTGCTTCCCAAGTGCCATTCGTAACCAAGATACTCAGTACTTATTGGTACTTAGTACCAATTGGAACTGGACAGTCGGGTAGCAAAAGGGATTTGACTAAGGCACAATCCCCGTCCTGGAGGAAAAATGTGTGGTAGGGGATTCTAACACAAAAGCATTGTATTCATAGAGCCATAAATACTGTCAGAGGAGTCTGAGGGTGACAAGAAGTGAGAAAAATGGCTTCGAGAGAGAGGCCATATTTGAGCTGCAGCTATAAGAAAACTGTAGGTACAGAGTTAGACACTAGCCTAAGTGCTTTATGTGGATTAGCTCACTTAATCTAATGGTGAGGGAATTACGGCATAAATAACTTGTCGGAGGCCAAAAAAATTATGGAATCCTGATTCAAACCTAGGTAGCATAATGCCAGAGCCCTGCTACATTCTATTTTTACAACTCCTCCAGGATGAGTGGTAAATAGCCAAAGAGATGTGCATTCAGGGAGAGAGTACAGCATGGCCCCTGTAGGACACTACAAGCAGATTTGGTGTCCTGGTTAGTCTCAATAGACACTTAGCAGTTCTGTGTCCTTGTCTCTTCAGAACCTCAAAATTTGAAAACATGTTTCTGTATACCTCCACACTTCACACTTTATCCACAACCAAATCTTAGAAATTATAGGAAAAATTCAACAAACATACCTAAATTTTATCCCAGCTACTCTGAAGGATGAGGCAGGAGGATTGCAAGTTCAAAGCCAGCCTGGGCAATTTATCGAGACCCTGTCTCAGAAAATAAAAAGGGCTGGGATGTATGTAGCTCAGCAGTAAGAGTACTCCTTGGTTCAATCCCTAGTATCAGTTCCTTTGCTCTACCCATGGACTTTTGTTTTGTTTTTTGAGACAGGGTCTCACTATGTAGCCCAGGCTGGCCTCAAAGCGGCAGTGATCCTCTTGCCTCAGCCGTCTAAGTGCTGGGATTACAGGTGTTCACCACCAGGCCAAGCTTGCCCATGGAGATTCTGACCTGAGGTACAGCCTAGGAATTTCAGAATATCCCAAGTGATTCTGATGGATAGGCCACACTTTGAATGACGTTCTAGTATATTCTACCATGCTAGAACTCAGAGTCTACTTCTCCGTTTTCTTCAGTGTTGGGGGAAAAATGACTTTCTAGTATTTTAGTCCACTAAGTGTTCAAGACTCTAAGATGCAGATTCCCCCCAGTTGTATGGTCTTTCTTCCTTTTTCACCTGGTCTCCATTCCAACCTCTCTGCTTGGGGTTCCTTTCCTTCCCCACTTACAGTATTTTCTGTTTCCTCTTACTGCCAAATCAAGAAATTCCTCAGGCTACCTTTACCTCTATGGGACCCTGAATAGGTCCTATAAGCTACCCAAGAGAAAAATGTGTCCTACAGAAAAATGTGTACACCAGTGTCAATAGCAGCATTATTCCTAATCATCCCAAACTGGAAATAACCTAATGTCTATCAGCTGATGAATGGATAAACAAAATGTGCTGTTCTGTACAAGATATATATGGTAATTAAAAAAAGATATATATGGTAATATATGAAGTACTGACACATGATACAACGCTGATGAACCTCAAAAACATGTGAAGTGAAAGGATTATTGTGATTCCATCTATAAGAATTGTTCAGAATAGGAAAATCTATTGACAGACAATCGATAGTGGTTACCGGGGGATGGGGAGGTGGTGAATAACTGCTGATGGGTACAGGGCTTCTTTCAGCGATGATAAAAACATTCTAAAGCTAGATTATGATGATGGTTTCACCACTCTGCATATACTAAGAACATTGAATTGTTATACCCTTAAAGGGTAAATTTTCTGGTATGTGAATTATATACTTACAAAGTTGTTATGATAAACAAAAACATTATCTAGAGGAAATTGTTTATTTCACAGGACTCTACACTAGACAGTGGAAGTGCCAAGTAACCATGACATGCTTTGTATGAAGTGAATCTATTTGGCTAGTGCTTAAAGCACATTTTTTTTTTTTTTTGGTGCCAGGGATTGAACTTAGGACCTTGTGCTTTTGAGGCAGGCGGCAGAACCACTGAGTTAAATCCCTGGCCCCTTTAAAGCACATTTGTAATAGCCTAATGACATGAAAATATTTAACTTACATGATTTTTCTTAAATTTTTTAAAGCAGCTTCAGAAGTATATAAGATAAGCTTTACATTTCCAAATGGAGACAAGTATGGTAAGCACCTATTTCAATTATTTTTCCTACATAGAAAATTAAATAGCTTAACGTCAGAAAAAAGACTGTCACATTTTGTCAAACTACTATTTGGATATAAATTCACTTGAATAAAATAACACAGAAATCCTAATCAATGAACACATTTTATATCCAAACTCCAATATCAAGTCTGGACAGTTTGCCTTGATAACCTGTGAGATTGTCAGTCTTTCTGGCCCTTGGGTCTTAGTGTTCTAGGTCCATGGATCTCTTTACCTCTGGTCTCATTGGTTTCAGTGCTAGGGAACCCAAACAAACAAGCATAGAGTGCAGTTATGAACAGGCCCCGACATAAACACTATATTATTTAGTCAAACATGGTTCTTACTTAAAATATTTAGCATTTCTCCCTTGTTTAGATGGTGACTGTACAAGAACATCTTCCGGCAGCTATGAGAGAAATGGAATAGGCATTCATAGCACTCCTAATGGCATTGTCTGCACAGGAAACTGGAAAGATGACAAGGTATTATATTTTGGTTTTGTTTCTTTTTGCTGTCATACTGGGGATGGCACCAGAGCCAGTGCTCTACCACTGAGCCACACCCCCTTCCTTTACTGTTGTTCTTAATACTGAGAGCAGATAAATAATCACATGGGCTAAATGATTTAAGTATTCAACATGAATAAGAAATACTGTAACAAATAATTATATTTAGCATATATTAATGTATGCATAATATTAAAGTCATAAAGAGAGCTAATGATCATCATTATTATGTCTCATCTCCCATTCATTAAGGAGAGCTAACTTCATTCATTTTTTTCCCCATTTAATCTTCATAATCACCTTATGAGATAGGTGCTGTTCATATCCCTATCTTATAAATGAGAGAAAAAATCAGGCTCAAATTTCTTGCCTGTCTAATAAGCGATAAAACAAAAAAGTATAACCAAGCTTATTTGAATCCAGATTTACGTTCTATTTTTTGTTTTTGGTTAGTGCATGTGTGCGCGCACGCACACGTGTGTGTGTGTGTGTGTGTGTGTGTGGGCGTGTGTGTGCGTGTGCATGCGTGCAGGGTTTCTGTTTTTTGCAATACTGGGGAGTGAATCTAGGTCCTTTGCGCTGAACCATATCCCCACCCTTTTTTTATTTTTGAGACAAGTTCATACAAAGTTACTAATTGCCTGGAGTAGACTCGAACTTGTGATCCTCCTGCCTCAGCCTCCTTTGGTGCTGGGATTACAGGTGTGTGCCACCATGGCTGGTTTAAATTTATATTCCTAATTAACATTCTGTATGGTTTCCTGAGCTAACTAAACTGGTTGCCCTTTAGGATTGCTGATTTAGGGCCGGGGATTTAGCTCAGTGCTGTCGATGCCTGCCTCAAAATCGCAAGGTCTTGAGTTCAATCCCTGGTACCAAAAACAAAACAAAACAAACAAAAAGATTGCTGATCTAGTGAAGGTGATGTGAAGATCCCTGTTATGATCATCATGGAACCCCATCGTTCAAATGCCCCAGATGGAGAACATTTACTTTAATGGGCTTCACAGAGAGATACACGGGAAGGACAACAATAAAACATTGTCTATTTTTGTCAAAATACTGATACAAAGTTGACAAATAAGATGAGCATGGTGGCCACTTCTGTAATCATAGCACGGAGGAGGCTGAGGCAAGAGGATTGAACAGAGTTAGAGGCCACCCTGGGTCACATAGTGAGTTCAAGGCCAGCAAGGACTACACAGCAAGACTGTCTTAAAAAAAAAAATCAAAAACCAAATAAAACAGCAAAGTTAACTAAATTTTTTTTTTTTTTTTTTTTTTTGCGGTACTGGGGATCAAACTTAGGACCTTCCGCTTGACAGGCAGGCACAGTGCCACTGAGCTACATCCCGGGACCCATATGTTTGTATTTTTAAAAGTATTGGGAAAGTTGTGAAGTTTAATTTTTGAGGTCATTTCTTTTGTTGCCAACAGATGAATGGTTTTGGAAAACTTGAGCATTTTTCAGGAGCAGTATATGAAGGACAATTTAAGGACAATATGTTTCATGGATTGGGGACTTACACTTTCCCAACTGGGGCAAAATACACTGGAAATTTCAATGAAAATAGGTAAGCTTAAATTTTTTAAAAAATCACTGTAGTTCTAAAATATTATAATCCCAGCACTCGGGAGGCTGAGGTAGGAGGATCGCCACGAGTTCAAGGCCTGCCTTGGCTACGTAGTAAGTTCAGGGCTAGCCTGGACTACAAAGGGAGACCCTACCTCAGAAAAACAAAAAATGAAATTATTTTCGGCTGCACTTTCTTAAATATTATGTTTAGTTAATTCTAAATATTTTTGTAATATAATTATTTTCTAAGCATTGTTGACTTATTTTAGGTGATAAGGTAGTATTATAAAAGAGGGTAAGACCGTCACACCCTCCCAAAGGGAATATTGTTCTTGGTGATCATACATTAGACTTTTCATATTCCCTTTCTACCTTTCTGTGACTATAGAACTTTTTGCAATCAGCTTAAAAATAGAAAATTTATTGCAATTTTTGTGAAAACTTAGGTCAAAAATAATTCTCACTTGAAATATCTTGATATACTTGTAAGAAACAGCCTTGGGGATAATTTCGTCATTATTTTTTTCATTTTGATGCAAAATTAGTTAAATTTCAAATGATGGACATATACCCACTATTGTCCTTTTTGAGCGTATGCATGTAGCAAAAACAAAAGTGAAATGAAACATGAATACAGCTTTAGAAGCTTAATTTTCACATTGAATTCTAGGCCATGCCGTCCAGAGGTTCAACTTCATTTACAGGCACACCTTTCATATTTATAGAATTGACAGTGCAACCTAATTGTTGAGAAGTAGTTAACGGGAATACATTCTTTTTTTTGGTACCGGGGATCAAACTTGGGTCCTTGCGCTTGTGCAGCAGGCGGTGAAACCACTGAGCTAAATCCCCGGCCTATAGGAATACATTCTGAGGGGGCAGAAAAGTGTTCACCTCTCTTCCCTCCAAGTTTGTAATAATAACACACGAACTTTTCCCACTGATATTAATACAGGGAGGAATCTGACTTATGGGACAAAGCCTGTTTGTTTATGTGAGTACATTTTCGTATCCAGAGAGCCTAAGAAAGCACCAGCACAGGGCCTAGGACTTCAGGCGTAGTCAATGATCAAGACACTTCTGTTGGATAAATCAATGAACCAATATAAATTTCATTTTTAGCCGTTGTGGTTTAAGCGTAAAGTTGCTTATATGATCTTAAAATCTTGGACACCAAAACTTATATAATGACAATATTTGTTTGTAATACCATGTTTTTTCATAGGCTATAGTAGTAGAATTTGAAAATGGAAAGATATAATCCTTCCGACATGTGTACACTATACTGGAGACTCTCCTATGTGGACTATAAATTCTTACACTTGATTAATGAACAAACTATTTTCCATATTGCAGGGTGGAAGGTGAAGGGGAGTATACTGATGCCCAAGGACTACAGTGGAGTGGAAACTTTCATTTCACAGCTGCTCCAGGCCTGAGACTAAAGCTCTACATGTAGATGTTCTAAATTCAAGTTTAAATGGGGTAATTGAAGTTTTTAGTTTGAAGCAGAGCAACTAACTCTGCCATCTGAAATGACTGCATACACTTACCTCTGTAAGTTTTCCAATAAAACCATCACTCATCTATGCCTTCTTGAATTTTATTTTTATTATTATATAGATGCTGTAAAACTATGTGATTCAATTCAGAGTTTATTCATTTTGGGGTTTTTTTTTTGTTTTTGGGGGGTTTTTTGGTACTGGGGATCGAACTTGGGTCCTTCTGCTTGTGAGGCAGATGGCGGAACCACTGAGCTAAATCCCCCGGCCCCATTTTTTATTTATTTTTTTTTTTTATTTATTTATTTTTTGTACCGGGGATCGAACTTGGGTCCTTGCGCTTGCGCAGCAAGCGGTGAAACCACTGAGCTAAATCCCCAGCCCAGAGTTTATTCATTTTAATAAACACAGTACAGCAAGCCAGGCATAGTGGTGGATGCTTGTAGTCCTAGGACTCTAGGGGGTGAGGCAGGAGGATTGTGAGTTCGAGGCCAGCCTGGGCTACAGAGTGAAATCCTATCTCAAAGAGACTTAAATAAGTAAAAATATACATACATACATACATATAAACATACTACAGCACAACCATCCAGATCTTGGCAAAGTCAATTTCCAATCACATGCCTGGGTTTTATAATCTTTTGTTTTCTAGGTTATGCTTGCATGTTTATTTTGGAAGAAAAAATTTTCCCTCAATTGCCCTTTATAAGCATGCAAATACTTGGAACACAATGAATTTTTTATTGCTGTGATTACAGTAAATTGGAATCAACCTTCCTAAAAAATTTAAGTGTACAATACATTCTCAATGACGAAGCGAAAATGTGCTGCATTTCCCTAGGGCTCATGCATCTTGCTTGACTGAAACCTTAGGCCCATTCATTAGTAACTCATTTCCCTCTGTGCCAGCCTCTTGGATTCACTATTCTTTGACGCTATGGATTCGACTGTTTTGGATACCATATCCTATTTGTGGAAGCCTGTACCAGTTGTCCTTCTGTGATTAGCTTATTCCACTTACAACACTGTCTTCAGGGTTCACCCATGTTGTCACATTTTGCAGAATTCCCTTCTTTTTTTTTTTTCCAGTACCAGGAATCAAACTCAGGACATTGTGCTTGCCAGGCAGGTGCAGCACCACTGAGCTAAATCCTCAGCCCAGAATTGCCTTCTTTTTTAAAGGCTGAATAGTATTTCATTGTATGTATATACCACATTTTTTATTTTTTTAAATTTTTATTTCAATGTGATATAAGTAGATATTAATAAAGAAAATATAAAGGCTGTTCTATTAAAAAAAATTTTCATGGCCAGGGATTTAGCTCAGTGGTTCTGCTGCCTGCCTTGCAAGTGCAAGGTCCTGAGTTTGATCTCTGGTACCAAAAAAAAAAAAAAAAGATCATGATACATGTGTATTTATTATTGTTATTCTCTAATTATTTTGTTATGAAAATTTTTTTTTCCTGGTATTGGGGATCGAACTCAGGACCTTGCGCTTGTGAGGCAGGTGGCAGAACCACTGAGCTAAATCCCCGGGCCTTTTTCTTTTTGCATAAAACATTTTAATTATTAACAATGCATCTCAAACTTGGTATAATTTTGAACTATTTCTTCCTATTTCACAATATCTGTTATACTTTTTGGTTCTTATTTACACTTTCAGTTTATCACACCAGAGATAATGTGATATCTACACATGTGTGTTTGATTTATTTAACTTAAGAGTATGGTTTCAAGGTACATCCATTTATCTAGAAATGTCTCAAGTTTATCCTTCTTTATGGCTGACTAGTGCTCCATTATATTTAAAAAATCTTTTTTTATTTTTCTTTTTTTATCCATTCATCAGTTGATGGACATTTGGGCTGTTTCTAAGATTTAGCTATTAGAAACTGTGCCACTCTAAACATGGATGTGCATATATTGCTGTGATATGATCCTTTTAATTCTTTTGGGAAGATACCCAGAAGGGGATTACCTGGGTCAAATGGGACCTTTAATCCTAGTTTTTTGAGGAATCTCCACACTGATTTCCATAGTGGTTGCACCAGTCTACATTCCTACCAACAGTGGAGAAGGGTTCCTTTTCAGAAATGGCAAATAAATACATGAAAAAATGTTCAACATCACTGGTCATTCAAGATGCAAATGAAAATAATGCTGAGATTCCACCTCACCCCAGAAAGAATAGCTGCTATCAAGAAATCAACCAATAACAAAGGCTGGCGGGGATGTGGGGAGAAAGGAACCTCTATATACCACATTTAAAAAAATCTGTTGCTGAACATGTAGGTTGTTTCTACATGTTGGCTATTATGCGTAGTTCTGTGATGAGTACATAAGATGGTAATGTCTCTTTAAGATCCTAATTTCAATTCTTATGGGTAAGTGCTCAGAAGTAGGATTGCTGGATTGAACTCAGGACCTTGCGCTTGTGTGGCAGGCGGCAGCACCACTGAGCTAAATCTCCGGCCCAGTATCTCTACTTTTAATCTTTTTTTTTTTTTGGTGCTGGGGATCGAACTTGGGACCTTGCACTTGCAATACTTTTAATCTTTTGAGGTTTGCCATGTTGTTTTCCACAGTGACTGCCATTTTTATTCCTATCCATAGTAAGCAAGAGTTTCAATTTCTCCATATCTTCACCAACGCTTGTTATATTTTGTTTTTCTTAGTAGCTACCCTGACAGATAGAAAGTAATATCTCATTGCGGTTTTGATTTCTATTTCCCTAAACATTTTTTTCACATATCTATTGGCCATTTGTGTGTCTTCTTTGGGGAAATATCTATTTAATGTCTTAGCTCACTTTTAAATTGGGTTATTAATTTCTTTACTCTTACATTATTGAAAGTCCCTTATGTATTTTGCAGATTAACTCCTTAGCAGATATATGGTTTGCAGATTCTCCTCTGTTCCATAGGTTGCCTTTTCAATCTGTTGATTGCATTGCTGTGGGGATTTTAGTTTGAGATAAGCCCACTTGTGCAGTTTTGGTTTTGTTGCCTGTGCTTTTGGTGTCATATCTGTGTATGTTATCACTGCTAAGTCCAATATCATGCACATTTTCCATTGTGTCTCAAACAGCACATTAAAAGAGTCATACACCAGTCTGTGGTATAACATAGTGGTAGGGCCTCGCATGTGCAAGGCCTGTGTTCAATCCCCAGCACTGCAGAATGAATGATTGGATGAATGAAAAATTTTAAAAGGCTCATGTACCATGACCAAGTGGCTTTATCTCTGGGATAAAATGATGGGTCAACATGTAAAAATCAATTAATGTGGTAGTCCACTCTGACAGAATAAAGGATAAAAATCACACGATCATATCAATAGATGTAGAAAAGACCCATTTGACAAAATTCAGCACACTTGCATGACAAAAGCTCTCAAAGAATGAGGAAAAAATATATATATATGCTTTTCTTTTTGAGACAAGGTCTTGCTATGTAGCCCAGGCTGTTCTTGAACTCATGGTAATCCTCCTGCCTCAGCCTCCTGAGTGCTGGGATTACAGATGTGTGTCACCATACCTGGCTTAATAAACCAGGAATAAAGTTACTTTAACACAGTAAAGGTTCTCTATTTTTTAAAAAAATCCCATAGCTAACATGATATTTAACAATGAAAAATAATACTTTTACTCTAAAATCAGAAACTAGGCAAGAACACCCTTCTTTGCCACTAGTATCTTTTAAAAATCTATCTTTTTTGGAAGGACAGTACTGGAGTTGAACCCAGGGCCTTCACACTGAGGATGCATCCCAGCCCTTTTATTTTTATTTTTATTTTTTTGGTACCAAGGATCGAACTTGGGTCCTTGCGCTTGCAAGGCAGGTGGCGGAACCACTGACCTAAATCTCTGACCCTAGCCCTTTTTATTTTTACTTTTAAATTTTTCAGGCAGAACTCAAACTAGCAATCCTCCTACCTCAGCCTCCCCAGTGCTGGAATCACGAACATGTGCCACCATGCCCATCTGAAAAGTATATTTACTGTATTTGTTGAAAGTCACTCTAAAAAAGAAAAGTCACTCTAAAGAAAGGGCAAATGCAAACCACAGAATGGGAGTAAATATTTTCAAATCATATTTCTGAATGTCATAAATTTGTTTAACAGATGCTGCCTCAGCATTCATTTTTAGGCCTGAGGTTGAAACCTAGCTGTCTCCCCCACCCCCCATCATCTTTGGTTTAGTTACACTGTCCCTCCCTGTGTGCTTGTGTATGATACAGCCTGCTTGTTCTTCATTCCTCTGACCGAAACCTAACACATCCCACAGCTGGCAACCACGATATAACCTAATGGTCAACGTGAGTCATTTAAGTCAGTTCCTCCCTTCTCAAATTGTCTTTCAGTGATCCAGTCCACAGCAACCAAGGGAAAGCCTCAGAGGTAATACGGATGAGCCTTAACAAAGATACAAACCCCACAGGTGCCTTCACTGTCTTGCTGCTTGAGCTCTCTGCCACTTCTGGGCTTCCCTAACCTCTCTGGGATCCATTAGATAATGTTTCTCTGTTTTATCAACTTTAGTTTCAACTCTTCATTGTATCTCACCTGACCAACACATCCAAACCCAATTTTCACCCCTGCCAGGGCTCTCCTTGAGAGCATCTATCTTGGTTTATAGCCACACATGACAGAACTCAAGACGAAATTAGAAAGAAGTCATAACAAAAATTATCATACTGATAAAGTTATAAATTCCAGAACATTTAAAGAACTCTTACAACTCAATCATAAAAAGACAATCCAGGGCTGGAGGTATAGCTCATGTAGCTCAGTGGTAGAGTGCTTGCTTAGAACCCCAGAACCACTGAAAGAATGAAGGAAGAAGGAAGGGAGGGAGGGATGGGATTAGGATTAGGGTTAGGGTGGCAGTATGAGACAGGGCCTTTGGGAGGTGATTGGTTCATGCAGGGTGGATTAGGGACTTTTCATAAGTGTGAGGAGTTTGTTTGCTGCTTCTGCCAAGTCAACATTCAGCAGGAAGGTGCCATCTTTGAAGGTGAGAGCAAGCCCTTACCAGACACTGAATCTGCTGGCATCTTGATATTGGACTTCTCTGCCTGCAGAACTGTAACCAGTAAATTTCTATTGTTTATAAATGATCCAATCTAAGCTATTTTACAGAAGCCCAAATGGACTAAGACATTCACAACAGCCCCAAACTGGAGGGAGGAATAGAGAGCTATGATGGGAATGTTCTAGAATTAGATAGTGGTAATATTTGCATAATCTTATTTAGTTGGGTTTTTGTTGTTGTTATTGTTGTTCCAGGGATCGAATTTGGGACCTTGTGCTTGTGAGGCAGGTGGCGGCACCACTGAGCTAAGGCCCTGGCCCAACATAATCTTATAAACATACTCAAAATCACTGAATTGTTTACTTCAAAGGGGCAAATTTTATTTATGGTATGTGAATTATACCTTAGTTTCTTTAAAAAGTAGATGTGGGGTCATCATATATTCTATGCCCTATCTTTTAGATAAAGTAATTTTAAAAGTAGCAGAACAAATGTATTGAATTATCACCATGTGCCTCATAAATATGGACAATTAACAAAATAAAATAATTTTAAATGAAAAATTATCAAAGCAGTATATGTCAGCTACATTTTAAAAGCTACACTGAAGATCTGAGTGTTTTTGCTGAAATGCTATTCCAAAACTGAACAAAAAAATAGTGTATGTAATAGTAACTTCTGGGCCCTATTGTTTTAAAATCTTGTAAATATTTATATTCCACAATGTGATTGAGAAAAATTATATTTTTTACTGTACTAATATAAATTGGATTAAAATGTCTTTTAAAATATTAAAATAAGAACTATTTTGTCAGTTTCTCATAATAATAGCTTTGTTTTTTATTTCAAAAGATTCAAGTGTTCAAAGACAGGGTTTTAAAAATTGGGCATTTTTGGAATCGTTGCTTATGGCTGATAGAGTTTCAAATTAAATATTATGATTATCATTATTGTACTGGAATTTATAAGGAGATAAATACTAGACAAGAGAGAGTGAAGGTATGTTTTTAGGGGCCAGGACATAATACAAACTCAAAACTTCTGGAAAATAGAGAAAAATATCTATATTACTACAAACTCAATTTTCCCTTGTATTTTTCTTCAGATTACTTAAAGTAGCAAGATAGGTACCTCGCTCTTAAAATGTTTAACTTTTTGGTATATTACTTTCTTTTCAATATATGTTTTTATTTTTCTAAGATACCAAAATCATTCTTGTTAAGCAATTTTCTTCCTTTTTACTCCTTGAAACTAGACACAGTTAAGTTACTTGATTAGTTGATGCTAGAATTTGACCTGGAGCTTATATAATTAGAGGAGACACTTGTTTTCCTCATTTAAAAGCCTGTTAGCATATGACAGTCTCGTTTCAGGGGAAGTCAAACCTCTTTACTGCTTCTTTTTATAACCTTTAAATTAATCTGGAATTCAGATAAGCCTTGATCTGAGGATGATATAACCACAGCAAGCAACATGGGGTAAGTGTGTTCTTTCATATGCTTTATGAGGCATTGAAAGGAAAATATTTTTATAAGAGAAGAAAATTCATCCACCCTTACCATAAGCTATACTGATTTAAATTCAAAATATGATAACAATTATTTAAGATAGTCATTCAGATACATAACTGTTCATTCAAAAGTTATAGCAATGTGTAAAGCATTCATTCATTTCTTTGCTTAATTTTTATATTATGTCTTAATCTACCTTTGCAGGTTGCCAGCTAATGAAATATTTGGGGAATATTTGAAGTAGCTCTGCATATTTACATATTTAGTTGCAACTGAGTTAAATTTCAAGAGCAATCTTAAAGAAAAGATAATAGAAGTCTTGGTTTATAAGGCTGCCTAAATCCAACATGTATGTGCCTCTTTGGGATTAAGAATAATTAAAGAATGAAAAAGATCAGGATGGTGGGAAATTGATTTATGCCTTGTAACAAAGAAAAAGGGTAGAGGATTCTGCAACTTCTTCATGCACAGAAAACGTGCTGATTATTTACATGGAGACATGTCTTTGTGAAACCTGATTCTAAATACTTCATGAGGTTTTAGGAACATGATGAAAAGAATTGGGTTTTATGTAAAAATTTGTCATTCTTAAGAGGAGAATTTTGTTACAATTTGTATTGGAATTGTGACTTTTTACATCCTAAAATAGTAGTATATTCTGAATCTATAGAAATTTGTCATTGTATCACCCTTTTATCTTTTTCAATCACTTCCTTCAAAATCACTGCTGCAGATAATATAACTGTTTCATTGAAGGCTACTTTTGAAAGATTCACCATAAAGGATCAGAAATTTATACTAGAGAAAAGTTTTTTGATACACTTATTCTAAACAATGTCTACACATTTAGCTAATGTCTACATTTTTGTTGATAGCATGAGCCCGAAGAAGCAAGTTAAACCATTTGAAAACTCATAGGCTTTTGAAAGGAAGGTCATAATATTGTTTTGGTTTTGGTTTTTTGGTTTTTTTGTATCGGGGATCAAACTCAGGACCTTGCACTTGCAAGGCAGGTACAGTGCCACTGAACTAAATCCCCAGCCCTATTGTTAACTTTTGATACAAATATAATGATGTGTTTTGAAGCTAAAAGTGAAAAGAGAAGTGCCATGCACAAATAGTACCTGCATTTTGGTTATTTTATTTGAAACAGAATTGATGAGATTCCATATTCTCTTTAATCTGCCTCCTTCCTTCCCTCTTTTGTGTATACAACAATGTGCCTCGACATAGCAAGCCTGCAGTAAACGCTACTCTGAACTGTTTAAGTCCCCTCCGTCCCTCCTTTCTTTCCTTCCTTTCCCTCTTCCTTTTTTCCTTCCTTCCTTCCCTCCTTCCTCTCTCTCTCTCTTTCTCTTTAATGACAGCAGTTCTTAACCTTTTAGAGAGGTCGAGGATTGGTTTCTTCTGAAACCAGTCCACCTTTTCTGAAGGAAATAAAAAAGGAAAATCACACAAAATTTTGGAAACAATTTCAGGAAATTTACATGTGGCCTGAAACCCAATTCATGGACCGCCCCCCCAAGCAAAGAACATTTGATTATGATTTTAGGGCTAGAGTATAAGTTGTTCAATATTCTTCATAGTTTCTAGATTTTTATAAAATGTAAGAATCTTTAAGTTAATAATTCTTGTTAAGCTTTTCTCAGGGACAGGTTTGAAATACTTATTTATTGTTGTTCCCCCCCCCCCCACACACACAGTTTGTGTAAAAGCAAAACCCAATTTAACCAATATTTGTCACATTAGCGCTGTTGGTTCCCGAGGACTTCATTAATCACTTGTGCCTCTTGAGAGCACCACCTTTGTTGTCACAGAAGAAAAAGAATCCTCATTATTTTATCTATAAGCCACTTTCCATGCCCCAAATAAGATAAACTAAACAAATTATAAGCTGCTAAATATTACACAGGATACTTCTCTAATTGGTAGGCTAATATGGTAGGCTTATAACTTAATTTTTGTTTGTTCCTCCCTTATTAATAAGATGTTAGTAGGTATTAAGACCTATTTAGGTCTTCCTAAAGCAGTTAGAAAAATAAAAAGAGAAAGTAGCAGTTGATCAGATGCTCAAATTTACCCATTTCAGAAAATCTCTAGAATTTATTCCCTGAGAACAAGGGATTTGTCTTGGGGACCTACTTACCTCAAAGCTATTTGAGGATACTATGTCTGTGTGGGTCTGTGTCAGCCCTTTCCTCTTTTCCTCGGGCTATGCTGGCATGGTTTTAGTCTGCAATGAAGAGGTAAATTTTAGAAAATTCTTACGTTCTCTAAAAAGCCTCGTCCTCCTAAATTTTCTCTTACGGTGTGTGTGTGGGTGTTAGAGATGGAACATAAAGATGAGTAAAGAAGTAAGTTGTGAGAAGTGGAAAAACCTTATATGTAAGATGCCCTGCTACCTGGTATTTACCATGACAACTGGGCAAAGGATAAAGAAAACAATTTTTCTTTTGGAGGGAAGCGGTTGGCAGTGCTGAGATTCTTTTCAATATTCTTTCCCCCCATCTCCTAGTGAGACAGAAACCACGAGGGGACAAAAGGTAGGTGTATTCCTGGGGCCCCAACTCAGGCTCTGTGGCCCCATTAAAGCATGGCATGTGTTTTTTCCTGTGCTTACTTTCCCTAACAGTCTTATCAACCTCAACAACCAGGTGTGTCATGAAAGCAAGGACAGCTTCCGAATAGCATCTCTAAGAATAAACTAGAGGAGAGACTGAAACTGTTGGGGTTCACCACTGAGGGACCGAGGGCAAACCCACCCCCAGGCTTTAACTTGTTTCTCTTACACGTCTTCTTGCACACACCTCCCGCTGCGTGTTCCCGTCCTTATCACAAGGCAGGGTGTTTGTACAGAAGGAGTGTGCCCTAGAGAGAGAACAGTCATTCCCGGGATAAGCTTTGCACGGAAAAAGAAAACACCCTTTGAAACTATGCCCAGGATCCCAGAAAAGTCCCAGACTTTAGCTCCTCTCTTCTACTCTGCACAGAGAAAACAAAACAAAACAAAACAGGGCGGGAGATTTAGCTCAGTGGTTCTGCCGCCTGCCTCACAAGCACAAGGTCCTGAGTTCAATCCCCGGTACCAAAAAAAGAGAAAAATCAGGCTGGACTGTTAACAAAAAGCAGGACAAAAAGCAGTGGACATCGGAGAAAAAAGCTAAGGCTCTATGAAGACTATAGACTGAACACACTCATTATTACGGTCTATTCAGTCTATTCAGCCTTTTAGTTTTAGTTTCCCAGTTCAAATAAAGCTTAATTTAAAGCATTCTTTTATGAAGATAGATATTTTCCACTTCTGAATCTGAGAGTTACAGATCAATGCTTTTTCTTGGGCAAAGCATACATATAGCTCACACAGTAATGCAGTGGCTTCTGTGACCTCCTTTCCTCTCTCTCTCTCTCTCTCCCTCTCTCCCCTCCCGATCGCCTGACCCTAACCCCCAATGTACTGCCACCACACCCAGCTCTAAATAGTCTCTTTTCAAATTCAGGTCATCTTATATTTTGGGGAGTTGTTAAAGATACCTACTCACTGGCCTCTTTGCAGCTGACCTTTCTCTGAAGTGCCAAAAGGGCCATCTTCCCAAGCCCTGATCTTGTTACTTCCCTGTTCAACAACTTCTGGTGGCTCTTTATTCTCTCCATCTGTCCTGAGTCTGCCTTAGGTCTAGATTAGCATCTTCTCTATCCTCCAGGTTCTCTAGGGTCCCTAGATCCACCTATGTCTTTGGTATGTTCTGTTGCTGGTCCTGTTTTTACCATTTTGTGCAGAGCCCAGCTTAAATCCTGTCTTCTTCATGAAACTCTCTAATATCTACTAACACTCTCAAATACTGTCATCTTAGTGAAAGCTTCTCCTCTGAAAGTTTAGGCCCTTTCTACGTTTCTTAATGCATTTGATACCCATCCTGTGTTATAGTTATTTGTGTGATTCATCTTTCCTATTAGATTATAAGCTCCTTGGAGCAGAACAATATCATTTTTTGTATTTCAGCACCTAGCATATTGCCTTTAACATGGGATGTGCTTAATAAATACTTGTTGAATTCAAAAAACTCTGTCTTCCTATAATCCACAAAAAGCTGAAAACTCAATTTTAGCTGAACTTTCCTTTTTTCTTCCCTCAAAAGAGTGGTCCTGCTTTCTAAGTTCCTAGCTAAGAAGCTCAAGTGAGTGGGTAGTAATATATGGGTGATGAAAGGGGGGAAACTGTATAAACAAGGCTAGAGAGACATGCTAGAGCCTTTTGAAGAGTGAGGAATTCATTGCTAATAAATAAAAAGTACACAGAGGCACCAAAGAAATGTGGAAACTTTTTCCAGAATTAAAAAAATTGTTCTTGTTTCTGGCTAACTTCTAGAGGGCCAGCATATCAGTGAGGATTGAATTCATTTGTATATGATGGGAAAAAAATAATAGTGACTTTAAACAAGTTAGAAGTGTGTTTATTTTTCTCTTATATTAAAAAAAAAAAAAAGCTCAGTGTTGAGCAGTGCAAGCTGTTAGATCAATTACTTGGTATGTGAGAGCGGAATTCCTTTTGCTTTGCTCTTTAGCCAGCCGTAGTATAACACTTCTTGGTCCAAAAATATTGTCACCCTCCACGTTCTCACTGGTATTAGCCAGCAGGAAGGTGGCAAGGAAAAAAGAAAAAGGTGTGTTCTATCTTTTAGGGAGACTTTTCAGAAGTCGTCTACACTATTTGTGCTTACATCACAGGGTTGGAAATCTGCTCCCGTGGCTACAACTATCTATGAGGGAAGAGGGGGAATATAGTCTTTTAATGATCTACTAAAGGAAAGGGGGTGGGGGATCCTGGGTGGCAGCTATCAGTGGCTGATAGACCCAGAGTCAGGCTTTACATGGCCTCCTTATTCCTTCTGGACCAAGTACAGAATTATGCACAAAAGCAATCATTTCAGAAAACTTTTCAGTGAAGTTAAAGTGGAAAAGAAAAAAAAAAAAAGCCAAGCTGGGAATAAGCATATTTTCACCTAAGATCAAGGACAGGACCCATGACAAAGGTGACTAAGTGAGGCTTTGCCTCCTCTCTCCCACCCCAGCCTTCATCTCCTCAACTCATATATGCACTGAGAGGTGAGTATTATTATTACAAAGCCAGCCATATAGACCCGGAAAGGGAAGTCCAGAAAGATTCAGAAAATTGGCTTAACTGCCCCAGAAGTTTCAAAGAACGAAAAATAAATAAAACATGCAGCTGGCTTTGGATCTGCTGTACTGCAGACAAAAGTGATATAAATCATAGAATGTTAACCAGATAGATTTGTGCTTATGTTTGATCGTAGAACACCTCAATTAACCTCTTCAGAAAAACTTATTACTAACTCATTTCACTTGGCCTGCGAAGGAGGTGTTTTCATTTATGTGGTACACATAGGAAAAAACTCTCGTCTGGTGGCTTTAGATATTTTAGGGTTAGATAACTGCTTTGGACTCTTCTGACTGCACAAAGCTCCCTAAGCAATGTTGAAGTATTCTAGCTATGCTAAGAATTCACTTTTATCAGTCATCCAAAGATACAAATGCTGAGGTTGTTCTGTCCACTCAATGCCAAGTAACTTTAAAATTAAAAGCCTGGGAGAAATAAGGACTTTTATTTTTGACTTCATATAGTCCTGCCAAATTAGGAATTTTTAACAACAGCGAATTGCATATATAGTAACCTTTAATTACACAGTTATGCGGGGGGAAAGGATGGCATAAAATGCAAGGCGATTGTCATTGCCAATAACATTTTGTTTTTACAGAACTTGTAGAGAAATTAGAAGGAAGACTTCAAAAAATATGGTGTGATGTCTCCCGGTGGGGACAGGGGAGGAGGTAAGTGAAAACTGCAGAGAACTTGTTTCCAGTTAGAACACAGAGAAGCTGAGAGCTTAGTTACTATAAATGGCTTGGAAAATTGTTGTCAATTTCTTTGTTTAAAACCTAGCAAATGTACAAATTACTTAGGGATTTCTTTAGACAAGAGTCAGGGCTAATAGCCACCTTATAAACTGGGCATATTACATCAGATTTTTACTGCCTGTGCGAACACTTACATACAAAATTGAGACCAGAAGGAGCTATATTTTAACTGACTTCTGTTTTGAATGTCTTTGGAGATCACAACAAACAAACAAGCAAACAAATATTAAAAAAGACATTTATTGTGCATTGAACTAATATGTACCAGATCCATACTGTGTGTTGGGCCTTTTCATATAGTAACTACTATATTCATTTTACAGTTCAGAAGCCAAACTCATAAAGATTAATGAACTTTCCCAAGATCATAAAATTAAAGTAGCAGAGCTGATGTACTATCCCAGCTACTTGGGAGGCTGAGGCAGAAGGACCACAAGTTCAAGGCCAGCCTTAGCAAGACTCTGTCTCAAAATTTCAAAAAAGGGCTGGGGTTGTAATTTAGTGGTGGAATGCTTGCCTCATGTGTCCAAGGTCCTGGGACTTAAAGAAAAGAAAAAAAAAAAAAGTAGTAGAGCTAGGACTTAAAGCTAGATGTCTGGCACACTTAAGGAAAAAGTATTATAGTTTAAAACATAATTTTTACATTTCAAAAATAAAAAAGGGTCATTCTAAAGCAAACAAACATGATTAGGACAGACGAATATAAGTAAAATTTGAAAGCCCATCTCACCTATAATCCCATCTTTCTAAACTAACCACTGCTGGTATTTTGTTATAGTTCTTTCCATATCTTTCCTTTTGTCAGGGTAGTTTTCACTCACTCACATTTCCTGTCTACTTAAAAGAAACAGAGGAGGTTAAATTTACTATATCTTGACTAGAATAAATGTTACCTTTAAATGATAACTAAAGCTCTCATTCGGCGAACATCAGACATCTTACTGCAGATATTCAAAGAATAGAACTCACTCTATTTCCTAAGGACTCAAAATTTAGCACAGTGGCATTATTTTTTTTTTTAATTTTGGGGGGATGGATTGAGACAGGGTCTCTCTTTGTAGTTCAGGCTGGCTTTGAACTCACTATGTAGCTCAGGCTGGCCTTGGATGTGTGATGATCTTACTGCCTCAGCCTCCTGAGTGCTGGGATTATAGGAATGTGCCAACATGCCCAGCTCCCGATTTATTTTTGAAGGAGTTATTATGGACTCTTTTGCTAGACTGATGTGAATTCTGAACCCTTTCTCCAGAAGAAAATGAACCTACATAAAATTTTGGATTTATAGATGCCCTGAGTGTATCTGGACTTCTCATCTTATTAGAGTTAATACTTGACATAAGTACTAGTATACAGAGGTGGAGAGATGCTCAGCCAGCACAGAAAAACAGGGCTTAACTGTACTTGAACATGTCAGGGAATACAGGACAGAGAGACACAAGGAATCTTGAAGGACACCAGCAGTCTGGTGGTAGCCCAGTATAGGGGAAGACGTCTGCTGAGGAAACAGCATTAATGGAGCCCAGAGGCCAGAAAGGACAGAGGACCAGGACTGGCTTAGTGAAGGAGGCCCAGCGTGTGTCTGGGAAGGACCGACAGCAGATAAGTCTGTAGAGCAAGATGGAGACCGGATCACAAGGGGGTTTTTCTGTTGGATTGGGGTATTTGAACTTCAGGAGAAGTCACTGAAGGATTTTGATCAAGACTTTGTTAGGAAGGCTAAAAGTTTATAATGAATGTATCACGAAATAAATGTTCTTGGGAATAACAATTTGGATGTTTGAACAAGATATAAAAAGGAAACACATATGCTTGATTCAGATTTAGAGGGGATTGTTGGCTAAATAATATGCTATTAAAAAGATATATTGCAAATCAAATGGAATTGATTGGAAGGCCATTGCCTTTTACAAAGGAAATTGGGATTATAAAGTTCCAAAGCTGTAAGATAAAAGGGCCATATGTAAAACTCAAAATTTGGGCAACACATTGGCCCCTTTGCTGCGGTAAGCTGATGCAAAATCAAGTTAGTGCCAGTCCCTTAGGATGGACCACTCACTCTGGACTCCTCCAGCCTCCTCTGGCCCACTCCAGCACCATGTGGGTTGTCTGGTTTCCCACTGACCCTTTCACATGCAACGTGCAGGAAAGAGAAAGAGGGTACAGTGGGTCAGATTCTCAGCATTTCTGCACTGAGCATGTGCTGCTTTTATGATTGTTTTTGTAATTTAGGTTTTAAAACAAGGCTTACCAATAGTGGCCTAGCTTGTTCGTTTCTATTTGGCGGTACTTAACCTGGTATACCTAACCAAAACTCTAAGTAGTTTCACTCCCTACTTCTCGGCAGTGCCTTCATAAAGTCTCAAAGATATTTCACTTGATGAATATTCATTATTTATTAATAATTAAAATTTTGAAGAGTCAGAAAGGGATTTAACAGGCAGAAATTTAAAAGTACACAGTCAAAGAAATAGAGTATGTACCCTTGAGAGAGAGAGAGATGCATATAGTGTGTGGCTGGGAATATTTATGTATTTTTGGTGGCATTTATGAATCTGGAGGAAGTTTCATCTTGGTCTTGGTTTATAGGGAAAGGATGGTCTACCCACCAAAAGATAACAGCCCATTTTACAGGTGAAAAGTGTAAGCCCCACCAATTACTTTTTTTTTGGTACCGGGGGTCGAACTCGGGTCCTTGCGCTTGCAAGGCAGGCGGCGGAACCACTGAGCTAAATCTCCAGCCCTACCAATTACTTTTTAGATGGATTACTTTTTAGATGGATAACCTAAGATTATTTTGCTTCAAAACATTCTTTGAACTCTCAACATGTTTCTTTAAGATCAAGTTTCTGCCCTTTATTTTATCAACTAAGCTAATCCATGGACTTAAACTATCTTTAAGGGATTTGGGGTATGATGGACCTAAAAGAAAAGAACCATAAACAGTCTAGGGAATACTGATAAATACTGATATGGATAATCTTGGGAACTTTGTGTCCTGGAGTTGCAGCCTTAAATATACAAATTTTTTCCTTGTTTCCCTTCTACCTATTTTTATTTCTTCTGTCCTACCTCACTCCTCCCCCATTTTGATTGCTTATTCTTCAAGTGTGCAGAAGGGCTGAGGGTCTGTTTTCTTCTACCTGCTGCAGGCTGAGGAGAAGCACTGATGCTGCCTACCAGGGAGTGAGAATTCCTCCTGACTGACCTAAATGAGACAAACGAACGGGTTCATGTTTGATGAACCATCATCTTTTTTTTGTTGTTTTTTGGTGGTACTGGGGATCCAACTCAGGGTCTTGTGCTTGCAAGGCAGGTGAGGTGCCACTGAGCTAAATCCTCAGCCCACCATCATTTTCTCATAGTCTGGGGAAAAGGACAAGAACATTAGCAAGTCATTGATGCTTAAGCTTCATTTATAACTATGTTACATAAGCAAGGGCTAAAAATTAAAAGCAGAATATTGATGAAGATTAGCTCAAGAAGTTGTAGAAGTTAGACAAAATTAGGCAGCATTTGGTATAAGCCTTTTATTTTCAGTAATAACCTCTATTTGTCCAGAAATATTAATCCAAGTACAAGTAGAATTTAAGAGTATATAGACTCTTCCCTGCTTTGTCAAAGAAATCTAGTGTTCTATTTATTTATTTGTACCAGAAATCGAACTCAGGGTCTTGTGCTTGCCAGGTAGGTGCTGTGCCACTGAGCTACATCCTTGGCCCTGTTCTCTTATATCGACTCTAACAGTGGTGAAGGAGTATGCAAATAAACACATTGATGTTTTCGTGACCCTTAGGCCATTAAATTCTTTTTACTATAGGGCTCAGAACTTAGATCTGGCCCCTATGTTGTAGATCTGAATACCTTTTGTAGTATCTAAATCCAGATAATATAAACATATAAATTTAGGTGGGTTTTTTTGGTGCTGGGGATCAACTCAGGACCTTGAGCTTTGAGGCAGGCGCAGTGCCACTGAGCTAAATCCTTGGCCTGTATAAATTTAGTTTTACCACAAAGGTAAAAAAGCTTAGTAGCTAGAGTATATTGCCATTATTTTTCTACAGGAACATCTATACAGGAAGCTAAGTCTTTGCCTGGGGGGCACTTGAAAATCCATTAACAGGCCAGGCATGGTGACGCACGCCTGTAATCCCAGCACTAGGGAGGCTGAGGCAGGAGGATCACAGAGAGTTTGAGGCCAGTCTGGGCTACATAGTGAGTTCAAGGGTAGCCTGAACTACATAGTGAGACCTGCCTCAAAACAAAACAAAATAAGCAACAAACAACGAAACAAAACAAAACAAAAAAGAAAGCCCATTAACATAACATAATGCCAATACACTAAGAGTGGTTGAAGAAAATATTTTGAAAGGGTTAGTGGGACTGAGAATCATGACTTCAAATTTTAGGTGCTATAAAGACTTTAAAGAGTAAATTGCATATAATGCATATGTTGTTTTGTGTATAAGATATATCTTATAATTTTTTTCAAATACAAAGAAGCATTTGGTCTTTGCCAGATGGTAGTGTTCTGAAAGACTTTTAGTCTATATATTTGGCAGTGAACTTATGTTAAAATTTACAACTGAGGTGAAATAACATGGATTTTTCACTTTATCCTTTTCCAACTCATTAATTTAAAAAGAATGGTTTTTCTTTCTATTTACTACAAACAAATAAGGTTCTGTGTTGTTTCCTGCAGGAAAAGAAATCATTAACCATAAACAAACCTTAAAATTAAATTAAATTTAAATTTGTGTTGAGTGCCCACTGCAAAAGATCCTCAAACTTTTCATATGTCAAAGGAATTGGACAAAATGATAAGAATGTTTATCTTTCAAGCTCAAGTTAGTTTTGTACTCCTTTCTAAAATACTGAGCATTAAAAATATATGAAAAAATTTTAAATTGTTGAAAATGTAAGTAAAATTGCTACTCCAAGGAGATGTATTATGTTTATACCAAGCTTCAAGCCTAGGGCCCTAGACCAGTAAGACTTGCTAAGTGAAATAAACCAGACACAGAAGGACACTCCTCCGTGACCCCTCTTACATGTGGAATTCAAACACTCAAGCTCATAAAAATAGAGAGCAGGATGGTGGGAACTAGAGACTGAGAGAGGGTGAGGAGGAGGAATGGATGGAGTGACGGCCAAACGGTACAAGTTTCAGTTAGACAGAAGAATAAGTCTTTTGAGATCTATTCTACAGCAGGTAACTATAAATAATAATATATTGTATATTTCTTTTTCTTTTTCTTTTTTTTTTTTGGTACCAGGGATCGAACTCGGGTCCTTGCGCTTGTGCAGCAAGCGGCGAAACCACTGAGCTAAATCCCTGGCCCCATATTGTATATTTCTTAAATGTTAGGAGAGTAAATTTCAAATGTTCTAACCACAAGAAAGGACAAGTATAGAAGGAATAGATATGTTGGCATGGTTCAATCATTCCTTGTTGTATACTGTATAATAATATCTCATTGGACTCCATAAACATATGCAATTATAATTTGCCAATCAGAAATTTAAAAGAATTTTTAAAAAACCAGTTACCGGCTGGGGATTTAGCTCAGTGGTTTCGCCGCCTGCTGCTCAAGCTCAAGGACCTGAGTTCGATCCCCGGTACCAAAAAACCCCCAAAAAACCCAGTTACCTTCCAGGGACTATAGATATGAATAAGAAATAGTCCTTGTCCTACTGGAGCTTCCAGTGTTGTGTGACAGACAGATATAGAAACTGCTGCCTATGATTCCCCCCAGGTAGAGATGTTAATAATATGGTATAAGAATGCAGTAGAAGAGGGATTGCCTATATATAACTTGAAGGATCAGGGCAGGGTTCCTGGAAAAGACAGCGCTTGAGGGGCTAGGGATTTAGCTCAGTGGTGCTGTGCTTGCCTTGCAAGCTCAAGGTCCTGAGTTCAATCCCCGATACCAGAAAAGAAAAAAAAGTGCTTGAATTGAGTCTTGAAGGATGAGAAATATTTCACTTTGTAAGGAAAAGTCTTCAAAGGATAGTGGATGGGAGGAGCAAAGGCACGAATGTGCTTGGTGAAAGGCATGAACTGTGATCATCTACACATCCACATCCTACTACTAACTACTATAAAGTTTTATCTGAAATTCCATGAAAGAGAAATCAACAAGTCCAGTCATTAACTACTATATGTAGCAAATTCATATCAACCGATGTCTAACTGGCTATGTGGGGAGCCCCTCCTAGGCAGCCTCTCCAAGGTTCTGGTTAGAAGAGTGGCCCCAGAGGCCATGGTGAGATAGCCATTTGCTGGGCTGGAGAGCTGGGGTTAGTGAGGTGGAGCTCCTGAGATTCAAAATTAAGGCCCTACAGGCAGGAGGATCAGGATATCCAAGGCTGGTAAAAAACCCTGGCACTTGTTCAAACAGGCTTTCCTTCAGTATTCAACATTTCAATGAAGAGAAACTGCTCTTGCTTGAAGGAAGCTTGGGAAAGGAGGCCCTGCAAGGCAGAGCTCGGCTTGCCCTTCAGGATTACTTACAGTTCAGTGCTAGCTGTGCACTGGTTACACCACTCGTCATAACCCAAATCCTGCAAGAGCCAGCCCTGGTGGTGCATGCCTGTAATCCCAGCGCTCAGGAGGCTGAGGCAGGAGGATCACTGTAAAGTCAAGGCCAGCCTGGACTACATAGTGAGTTCAAGGCTGGCCTGAACTACAAAATGAGATCCTGTCTTGAAAAAAAAAAAAAATCCTCCAAGAAACACACACACACACACACACACACACACAGACGGAGGAACTTATCAAAATATCAATTCAGTTACACATGATTCTTTTCCTTGAGAGAAATCCTGATAAATACAGCTTTGTCCCTCTCACCTTTTCACGGATGTTTTAGCACTTCTGATAAATTGGAGTTCAAGTAGCTCCTTACTGCAGTTCTAAGCTCATGGTTAGCCTCATGGTTGCCTAGCACCTAGATCCTGGTGGGTTCTTTCCTCTGCATTCTTCTTCCTGCAGCGGTGACCCGCTCCTGAGTGGGGCTCACTTCTAAGGTACATGCTTTGGACCACAGAAGAAGCTCAACTGTGGTCCCCACCCTTGAAGACATTTACATCTAGACTGCTCAGGAGCATCCAATGTTTGCTTTTTCTTTTCTCTGTACCGATCTCAGGCTAGGCTGAACTTCCAGCTTTGTCCTGGGCAAAGCTGCAAAGCATAGTAATAACTACTATAGACTTATAATCACACCAGGCACTGAGATAATCAGATTTTAAAGAGGGTCAGTAATTTTCCCAATGCCAACCAGCTAATTAAATCATGGATGTGGGATTCAAATCCAGATTGTTCATATTCAAACCTCACATTCTCCATCAGCACCTCCTTTTGACACCCAGTGTGCCTGGCAATGTTGCTCATAACTGGTGCAGGTATTAGCAGGTAACAAAGTAAGATGTGTTGAGAAAAAAAAAATAACTCTCAGGATCCAAAGAAATAAAGTTAGAGTATTAATGACAAGCACTGACGTTGACCTATTTGGTCAAGGGGCTCAACTGACAGCTATCTTATTCCCCTTATAAGCCCACCTCACTGAGATGGAGACAATGGTGTCACATTCCACAGTTACCATATTTGACAGGAAATCGGTACTCTGTAGTGAACCATTTTAGCTTTTTTTTTCTGTCAAAAGGAGACCTATAATGTAGTCACATCATTTACCCTCTCTGAACTTCATTTTCTTTTTCTTTCTTTCTTTCTTTCTTTCTTTCTTTCTTTCTTTCTTTCTTTCTTTCTTTCTTTCTTTCTTTCTTCTTTCTTTTTTTCTGGTACTGGGGATCAAACTCAGGATCTTGTGCTTGCAAGCCAAGCACAGCACCACTGAGCTAAACCCCCAGCCCTCATTTTATAGAAAATGACAGGGTTTGGCTGGCTGTTCTCTTGTAATCTGTTGGATTTTCTTTACCACTCCACGCTGAATCCTTAGGTTATATTGCAAGTAGTTCTGGTGGGCACAGCAGTGTTTTCGTTTGGTGTTTCCAAACTATGATATTCATTCATTCATTTATTCAACTCATTTTTATTTAGAATATGTGTTAGATCCTGGCTTAAACCTCACAGAATGCAGGGACCTTCTTTTTATACATGTCACAAAATGACATTTAGGAGGAGACTTAAGTTCTTTTTTATCTTTAATATGTGCAGTAGGATATGGTAAATTTGCTAACATTCTGAAGTTGCCAAGAGAGAGGAAAGAAATTGGCCTGGTGGAGATGAATAAGAGCTTGAGCTTCAACCTGGCTTTTTCCCCCTCAACCTTTACATCCCAGAATTCTCAGAATTCTCACAAATGAGCTTCTCTATACTTCCAGGGATCTAAGCATTCTGTTTTGTATGAATTTTTTTTTTTTTTTTGGTACCGGGGATTGAACTCAGGACCTTGCACTTTTGACTAAGCATTCTGTTTGAACATTTTAATAACTTTCCACATGTGTTACATCTACATATTTAGGGCGGGGATTTAGCTCAGTGGTGCCTCGCCTGCCTTGCCAAACACAAGGTCCTGAGTTCATTCCCCTGTACTGCAAAAAACAAACAAACAAACAAACAAAACTTAATTTTTACTAATGGGAATTATGGCTATTAAATAATACATTAAAAAAAACATGATGACTGAATTTATAGGATTCTTAGAAGCAGGGACCTGTTTTTGGTGGTTACTTCCATGTCTCTGTAGTAAGTGCAGCATGGGTGGTCCCTTTTATGAGATGTGAAGCTGCCAGACTTGGTGGAGCATTTTTTTTTTTTTTGGTACCGGGGATTGAACTCAGGACCTTGCGCTTATGAGGCAGGCGCCAGAACCACTGAGCTAAACCCCCGGCCCTAGGGACCTATTTTTGATGTGAATGTCACATCCGGATTTCAGGTAGTTTGCTGTCTGCACAACAGGCCACAAGGAGAACCTAAGCTAAACCAAAGTAGGGAGGAGTGAGAGTACTAGGTTGGATACTGCTCTCCAAAGTGTGGGTCTGTATTTGCTTTTTTTCAAGACTCGTCCTGCATCTACTGGCTCCTTCACTGTTAACTTGTGATTTGGAGACCAGGGGCAGGCCAGGGGCATGGATTCCGGGGCAGATGAATACAGAACAGGGGCCAAAGATAAGTCATCCAGGTGCTACGAGGAAAGAAAGAGGCAAGCCTCAGATTGTGAGGTTTCTCCAGTGCCTTCCCAAGGGGGCAAAGGAAGAAAAAGATCAACTTTGCCTCACAATCCACAACACTAGATTCTACTGGGTATAGCAAGGGCTAAGCTATTGCACATCATTCTGTTTTACGACTCTGTAACTCTGAAAATGATCTTTAGGACCTAGACAGCATTTAATCCTTTTGTTCTAGTCTCGTAGTCTGTATTTCTTTTGGCCAGTTCTCTCTCCCTTAGTCTCTACCTCCACAACTGCTGATTATCAGAATTTTAGATGAAAGAACACTTAATCAATTAATTATTAATAATTAATTAAATTGGGAGTGATTATGTACTAAGTAGTTCCATTGGCAGTGTTTGGTCATGCTTATTGTCTCAGTCAACCAACTTACTGTTTCTACTCTATATAAGAATATAAAATGGGTACGGTGGGAAAAAATAAGCTTTTTTCTCAAGAAATTTATAATCAACTTAGAAAATGAAATTATTTGCATCAGATAAATAATGATAGGAAGACATGGTTTTGGTTGTAATTGAGTGCTACAGTTATTCCAAGAAAAGAAGGACAATATCTTATTGGGTTGAAGGGAGAAAGTTCTAGAGAGGGATTTACATCTCAGTTTTACTTTGGGGACTATGTAAAGATGTGAAGATTAGGGAAGAGTGAGGGAGCAGACCAGGCAGCTGGGAGAGGGTGAGACAAAGTAGGCGTGACTGAGGAGACTGGGAGATCTCTCATTCACGGGGAACAAGGTCTAGGGTAAGGTCGCGGACATCGTGAAGGAGCTTGGTGCTTGGATTTCATTTTTTTAGACAAGAAAAGACTCTTTGAAGTTTTTGAGTTGGAGCAAAGAGATGATCAAAATGATATTGAAAGGAAACAAATGTAGTAGCAGTGAAAAGGGTTGATAAACCAAAGAGCATTCTCAAACAGACATTTAGGTGTGGGACAGTCAGGTTGAACTAAAGAAGTGACAATCAAAAAGGAAGCAGAAAATTTGAAAACCCTAGAAAGGAAGAGTCACAATGATTTCATGACCGGTAGATCATAGGGTGAGAAGGTCATTCCAAGGTCGTGAGTCTGGCTGACAGCTGGAAAAATCTGAAGGGGAAACTGGAGAGGTAAAGACGACCAAGATAATTTAAACACACTGAGTTTGAGTTGACCATGGAACAGCCAAATGAAGTGAGATGTTCACTGGAAAGAGATGGAAGTTCAACTAGAGAAATTCAGAGAGCAGAAAAAAAAGTCAGAGGAAAAGCTAGTTTCGCTTCCTACCCTTAAAGACTTGAATACTAAAGAATAGCTCAAAGTGCATAGGGAAAGAACTAGGGATGAGAACATTGTGAACTGCTTAGGATAATTTCAGTTTGGGTCACGGAGTTGGTTCTTTTTGGTTTTTGGTTTTTGGTTTTTTTGGAGGGATTGAGCAAAAGAACAGTTATGGGAGGCTCTTGGGACTGGAGGGTGGAAGGGAGGCCACTGGTAGTTATATCACCATATTACTATGTTTCTGAGTAATATTTGGAGACATTCAGCTAAATTTGAGCCTCAGCATTTTAGAGCAACAAGGACTTTGAAAAGCTTCTCATACTATAGATGAGGAAATGGAAGACCAGAGCAGTTATCGGCTTCCCTATGGCTCCATGGTGAGTGAGAAGTCGCGGTCAGATCTCAGTCTACTGTACCTCCTCTTCCCCGACACTGTGGCCAGCAGGTACATTACCTTCTTAACTCTTTGGGGGACATTTTTACTTAAATTTATGGCAGGAAGTCTGATGAAAATGTTCATAGATTGGATTATCAAAAAGCAGAATAGAAGGCCTCTGAAAAGCATTAAATACGTAGCATTGAAGGCAGAATATGATCTGAGGGAGTATATGTGCCCTGTTAGATTGACCTACCTTCAGATAAAGGAAGTGTTTTCCAATGGTATCAGAACAAGATGAGCTGGGAGTGATTCCCTCAGCATGCTTAAGCAGCCCAAGAATTGATTTCAAGTGAGGTTGTTCATATACTTTTAAAAGTTCTGATAAACAGGATTTCTACCTAGCTATCTGGGATGAAAGAAGTTTGTAATTCAGCTTGGAGGAAAGAGTGTGGAGCGCTTTTTCTTTTTTTTCTTTTGAGATGGGGGTTGCCTCAAACTCCTTCGCTCAAGTGAGCCTCCTTCTTTGGGCACCTGAATAGGTGGGACTACAGGTGCATGCCACCATGCCCAGATATTCCATTTTTTAATTAACTTATTCCTGTCCCAACTAGTTAAAAAAGACATTAAAATAATGCAATAAGAGATTTATGAATCCAAATATAGCTTTGGAGCACATGTAACCCCAATGTGTTCTGGACTCTTGATAGAATGTTTCCGCCTTTTTCCTTGTTCCAAACTTTTCAGATGTGGTAAAAAATATTAGTCAGTGGTTGGATTCAGTATGCTTTAGCTTCAGGAAAGGCATGTTTGAAAAGGCTAAAAATAAAGAATCAAACTGGGCCAGGGATTTAGCTCAGTGGCAATGTGCCTGCCTCGAAAGCACAAGGTCCTGAGTTCGCTCCCTGGTATCACACACACACACACACACACAAAAGAATCAACCTAATAATGAATTCATGCTTTTCATTGATTAGTAAAAATATTAAATATTTTCTATCTTTAGGTTTATGCTGCTGGACTCGATAACGACAGGGTATAAGATGATCCTTGCTGCAGCGAGGGTAGATGAAGGAGAATAATCAAAGCAGGTTGAGCAGGACTTGGGTTGGCAGAAAGAGAATGCTTTAGGCAGGGGGATCTGTAGGGACTGAATCCCTAGGTAGGAATGCATGGGGCCAGTGGGTGGACTAGTTCTGAAGGGAGAGGGCCGTGGTATTAGTGGCAAGAGAATACCACTGGCCCTGGCCAAGATGGACACAGGCTGTGGGCTATTTTTCCAACTGAGGTCATAGATTTCTGTATGATTTCCAGTTTCTAGACTCTGCTCACTGAGAGTCTTGGTTCATTGGGAAGTAGTGAGAAACTATAGTCATTCTGAAGATTGGATTTTACTCTATTCTCCTTTCCAGCAGTTCTAAAAGCGCCAAAGGGAGCTTGTAATTGGGTATCATTTCATCTGAACTAAGAAAAACATTCTCCCAGGAGAACCATCAGTAACCTGGTTTCCTCTCTCATCTAAAATAGGCTTTGGTGACTGATGATCTATTTCATAAAGTATACCAATCGGCCACTGATTCAGATCTTGTGAGGTCTGCGACTGCAGGGGGAATATTTCCCTAGGTCGAAGCTTTTTCTATGTGGACTTCCCCCTCTGCAAACAGGGCCATCCGTGGGGTTGAAGGGAACTTTCTCTGGTGTCCAGGGCCCTTTCCCTCTCCAAATCTCCCAGGGGCCTCTCTTGTCCCTCGCTATCCTTCCTCCCTCTCAGGTGAAACTTACCTAGTGAAGGTATAGGGACGGTTGCTTTATTTTCTTTTTAAGTAGATAAATTTATATCTTGTACTGGGGCCTTCTGGCTTTTGCATAGAGTATCTCTTGGATGCTCTTATCTTCCACTCAGGTGAATCCAGGGAGAGAACATGTTTGAAAGATTGAGATTTAAAATAAGAGTCAAAAGATTGGAAAAGAGACGAAGCATATTTTCCTGGGCCAGACTCACAGCCCGTGAATTCAGCCTCACAAAGTCTAGTTCTGACATATCTATGTGCACTAAGCAGTTAAAGGAGACAGAAGATGTTTTAAATGAGGCTTTCTTGGGCCAGGGATTTAGCTTAGTGGAGCCGCTGCCTGCCTCATGAGTGCAAGGTCCTGAGTTTGATCCCTGGTATGAAAATAAATAAATAAATACATACATACATAAATAAATAAATGAGGCTTTCTTAAACTCAGAATAATTATTTCAAACCAGAATTTTGTTTTGTGATAGCATGCTGATGTACTTTTTAAAAAAAATCTAATTGACATTGACAAATATCAACCAAATGAATCCTATGTTAGGTGAACAACAAATTACCATGCCAGCAAAGTGAGGGTAGGAGGATCAGTGATTTTCAATCTGATGTAAAGGACCTTCTATGTGCCTCTGAACTAAAGAACAGCCTTCTTTGTGGGTTTTTTTTTTTGGTATTGGGGATCGAACTCAGAACCTTGTGCTCGTGAGGCAGGTGCAGTGTCACTGAGCTAAATCCCCAGCCCTGCTTTGTGTGTTTTGCCCCTGTTCCCACTGACTCTGTGCACACTGGGGTTGCTGGCAGTGACTGGGTATCACTTAGAGTTAGCTTTGGTGTGGGAATATTCACTGGGAAATCCTGCGTTCTCTTGGTTCTTCAAGCCTAGTGGCTGGAAACTATTTCCAACCAGTGGAACTTTGCTTGATAGAATAAAAGGGTTTTTTTTCTTTTTTCCTAGTAAAAATCATCTCTTCTCAAGGCCAAACTCTTTATTGTAAGTTTACAATACCCACTAACACTTTATTGTAAATTTGAAGAAATTTGCTGGTAAGAAGCATGTTTCCCTGGTGGTCTATTTGCATAAAAATTCAGGTCACTTCCTTCAAACATTTGTTGACAGCATTTTTGAAAACATTTGTGGGAAGACTGATGCCAGGAGCAGGGAGCAGGAAGGTGAATGAAATGGCCTCACTGCTCCTTCTCTGCTCTGTCAGGTCGCTGAAGATGGGGTGATGGCCTGAGGACCTGGCTCAGTGGCAGGAGCCACCCTGTTTTGCAACACCCATCTTTGTGAAAATGTTAAGGAAAAAGCTAACTCAAAGGCCAACCACTATTTTCCATATAAGACTATTTATTGTTTGGGATGTCAGTGGCAGAGTCCTATTAATTTATTGCCATTACCATTTAAAGTTGCTATGTGTTCAAGGATTTTTTTTTTGGAAAGTGGTATAAAATGTTACATTATCTTTGAGAAACCCTCATTTTATTTTATTTTTTTTTTAGTTCTTTTATTGGTACATTTTAGGTATACAATACATTTACATTTATCATTGGGTGTTTGTATCTGTGCATGTGTATCTTGGTTCTTTTTCTCCATTACCTGTGCACCCTTCACCCCCTCCACCCTTCCATAGATTTCATTTCCATTTTTTTTTCTTTTCTCATAGTTTTTCCTTTCCCTCTTTTCCTTTCCCCTTCCCCTCCCTTCACTCCTTCATCTTTGTACCTTTTTACCTATTTCAAATTAACAATTATTCATTTTAATCATTTTAACCCTTGTTTACACTTCCAGTTTCTCACAATAGAGAAGCTATTCGATATTTACACATGCGTGTCCTATTTATTTCACTTAAGAGTATGGCCTCGATATGCATCCATTTAGGTATAAATGACTCTAGTTTTTCGTTCTTTATGGCTGAGTAGTACTCCATTTTATTTTTTAAAAACCCACATTTTCTTTATCCAGTCTCCAGGTGATGGGCTCTTGGGCTGTTTCCAAGCTTTAGCTATTACAAACTGTGCCACTATAAACATAGGCGCACATATATCACTGTGGTATGATTCTTTTAATTCTTT
>NW_004624738.1:20401948-20423537 GCF_000247695.1 Heterocephalus glaber
TTCTTTTTTTTTTTTTGGGTACCGGGGATCGAACTCGGGTCCTTGCACTTGCGCAGCAGGCAGCGAAACCACTGAGCTAAATCCCCGGCCCTTAATTCTTTATATATTCTAGATAGTAGTCCTTTGTCTGAGGTACAGCTGCTAAAAAATTTTTCCCATATTATAGGTTGTCTGTTAGCTCTGTTGGTGGAGAAACCCTCATTTTAAACACTTGTGGACTTATGTATTATGACGTTTATGTTCTTGCCTTATCATTTGGATTCTAAAGTTCACGTTTGTTTGTTTGAGACAGGATCTCGCTACATAGTTCAGGCTGCCCTTGAACTCACTATGTAGCCCAGGCTGGCTTCGAATATGTGGGAATTCTTCTGCCTCTGCCTCCCAAGTGCTGGGATTACCGGCACGCGCCACCATGCCTGGCTAAAGTTCACACTTCTAAGGGTCATTATTTTCTTGCATTGTTGATTACTGAATTATAGTAATAGATTTATAAGCATCAAGCCATTTTTTATACTTTAAAACAAACTCTAGTGGTCGTAGTGTATTTTGGGGTTTTTTATATTTTATATAGAATATGTGCATATTTACTTATCTAACATAGAGTAGTTTTGGTATCAGAACCTCATAAAATGGATGTAGTGATTTAGATACAGCCTGTTCTCTAGTATAGATTAAATAACACAGTCACTGCTACTTATAAATCCTGTGCTAGTATCCTGAGCGATCTTATTGGGGTGGTAGATATTGATCCTCCCTTTCAGTATCTTCTAAAGAGAGTTGTTCTAGGGGAGTTTTTTAAAATAGTTTTTCAAACAAATTTTAATAATCTATGTTTTCCTAGAAAATTGCCTATTGGATCTAACTCTTAAGAATTATTAGCAATAAATTAAACATAAAACTTTACAAATACTATTTCATATTCTCTGAATTGGTGGTTATGTACCTCTTTTTTTAAAGTCTTACATTGTATTCTTTCCCTTTCAGTCTTTTTGTCATCACACTTACCAGAACACCTTTTTCATTTTATAGCTGGGATTTAGCTCAGTGGCACCACACCTGCCCCGTTTTATAGCTCTATTCAATCTGCTTATTCAAATAGCTACCAGAGTCCACATAGGAACTGATGCTTTCTTTTATGACAGTACAAGTGGTTCCTTATATTACACTGATTTGTAATACCGTAGCATGAAACCGTTTATTTAAAGATGCAGAATAATTCAAAGTCTTACTTGGAGCTACTTCATGTGTGACTTTGGGCAAATAATTGTTCTGAACTCTGGTTTCCATTGGTGTAAAATGAATGGAACATACATCACTGCGGTGCTTAGCATCGCTACGGTGATCAAGTGAGGCAATGCCCCTGAGACTGCCATGAGAACGCTGGAGCTGTCCAAGCAGGGTGTCACAGACACAAAACCATGTTGCTCTCAGACCATGTAGGAAAATAACACATAAGCATGCACTTCTTTCTTCATTTTTAAAGCATTTTTCTACAGGAAGATTATATACACTCCTCTCCGAAAATGTTTACAGGATTTGTCCTGATGATTTACTTTAATTTCAGGGGAAAACATTTCCTTATCCCCCTCCCCCCAACCTAAAAAGTTCTCATTCTACTAAATTAGAAATATGCACTAAAGACCCATTCAATAAAGAACACTGAAGTGGAAATTAACTCAAGTCTGCTTTCAATTAATTTCAATTCCCTGAAGTGCTAAACTTTCCTTTTCTGTCACAGCAGTAATTGGAAAGTAACAGACAATCCTAAGTTTTTGTGATCTTATGTGTGGAGGAGGGTACTCATTCTAGGTCACTCCGGGGGAGGGATGATGGGATTTTGTAGTGTTCTTTAGGTGCCTATTAACTTTATTATTAATTTTTTGATCTAATTTCCTAAAAATTGAACTTTTTGGATAAATGTTCAACATTGCTAATTCTCTATATTAATAATTTTAGAACTTTTGCTTTTAAACAGCAGAAATTGATTTTAAAAGGACATTCTTCCCCCAAAGCTGTAGTATGTGAATCAGATAAGCATAGAGATTCTGGTTGAGGGGATATAGAGGTAGCTCTGTATTCCACCGGCTTGATGGCTTCCTCTCTGTCCCCAAAGCAGGCTCATGAATGCCTGGGGCCTTCAAAGAGTGCAAATTGAAAACCATTGTCCTACATAATGATCAGGCATGATTTAAAAACCAGACGGTGGGGAGGGGGGCGGGGGCGGGGATTTAGCTCAGTGGTTTCACCGCCTGCTGCGCAAGTGCAAGGACCCGAGTTTGATCCCTGGCACCAAAAATAAAATAAAATAAAATAAAATAAAATAAAGACCAGGCTGGGATGCAAAGACCAGGCGGGGATGCAGCTCAGTGGCACTGCACCTGAATAAAATAAAGACCAGGCAGGGATGCAGCTCAGTGGCACTGCACCTGCCTGGCAAGGGTAAGGGCCTACGTTTGACACACACACACACCCACCATGCCCATAATAAAAAACAAAACAAATCAAACAACACAATGGGCTCTTTCTAAAAAGTTAACACTTTCCCCAAGGATCTGCCAAGGCCTAGGTGGGTGTGCTTAGCAGCTAGTACTGCAATTACAGAGATGGAAGGACAGGGGGAAGGCTTGGTGAGAGGAGTGTGGCAGGCAACATCTAATGGTATTCATTCAAAGGTAGGCAATGATGCAAGGACTATCAAGGCCAGAATAAAGAATGCCTGGGCTCAGAGAGTGAGGGATTCCCAGTGCAAAAACAAGAGCAGTCTATTAGTAAGATCTCAAAGGGAGTTTCATAATTGTAGATAGGCTTTCTCTAGAAAAAGTCACATTACTTTGTATATAATCTTGCTATTATTTCCTTTAAAATGTATATTTCAATTACTCATTAATATGACCATACTTCTTCAGCCTAGAAATTTTCTTCTGCAAACCTTGCTTAAGAATACCCTAAAAAAAAAAGAATACCCTAAAATGGGCCGGGGATTTAGCTCAGTGGTACTGTGGCCTGCCTTGCAAGCATAAGGTCCCGGAGTTCGATCCCTAGTACCAAAAAAAAAAAAAAAAAAAAAGAATGTCCTAAATACCGTATGAAAAAAGAGGGTTATTTAAAAATATTCACTTGTTACAATGAAAAGCAAAAAACTATCCTGATAATAATTGGGAGAGGGAAAGAAAACAATGACATATATCCTCAAGCACCTATTTTTCAATAATTAAATATAATGCTGCCTCACAAGCGCAAGGTCCCGAGTTTGATCCCCGGTAACAACAACAACAAAAAAATTAAATATAAGGATTGTGAAACTATCTGGAGAACGTCAAGCATAATAAAAGTCCCCAAATCCCACAGACCAGAATTAAAATTCTGGCTTCCTCTGCAATTTCTTACTCTATGATCCTGGACATTTTATTACTTCATTTTCCAAGTCCCAAAATTCTCATCTATAAAAATGGAAATATTGATATATGCTAAGTAAAATCAATGTGAGGATTCAATTAAATGTGACAATATAAATGAAATATGAACCATAATCTTTGGCAGTGGTTCAACTGTTAATTCCTTCTTCACTATTCCTTATACAGTGCATGGAAAAATGCTTATTCTCGGTCAACAGATTTGACAAACTTGAGGAAATACGTGATTTCCTAGGAAAATATAAATGACTAAATTTAGTAGAAAAATTGAGTAGACTTTTGAAGAAATTGAAAAAGCTCTAAAGGCACCAGGACCAAATGGTTTCATACTGATGTGATATAATTATTTAAAGGAAAAATAATTCTTATATAATGAAACTTTTTTTGATTATAGAAAAGATGAGTAACTCTCTAATTCATTAAGGCTAGCATAACCTGAAAGACAAATTCAAGTATGATTAAGGAATATCCTCTCATAATACAAAATCAGTTATGAAGATAGATGCAAAAAGTTTAAATATCAACGAATAGAATCCAGTTGTATGTCAAATGAACTATATCCTATAAACAAGCATACATTCTAGGCTTGTTGAATCAGGGAAACAGCATAATTCATTAAATAAAGGAGAGGAAAATAAGTCTATCAATTGCAAGGTCTAATCAATTGCAAGGTCTGATAAAATCAAGTTTTCATTCCTAATAAGAAGTTTTAGTAAAATAGAACTGTAAGTTTTCTTTTGGTACCGGGAAATGAACTTGGGTCCTTCTGCTTGCAAGGCAGGTGGCAGAACCACTGAGCTAAATCCCTGGCCCTAGAACTATAAATTTAAATTAAGTAATATAGGTTACTTATTAAGGACAGTGAATATTCTAAATACTCTAGAGCCATTTACATTAAAATCAGGAAATGGATAATGATGTTCACTATTGCCATTATTAGGAAAAAGGAAAGCTCCAGCAAACGCAGTAAGGTAGGACAAAGACAGAGAGTAAGAGGGTGGCTCAGCAGTAGCAAGCACAGTTGCCTAGCAAGTTGAAGCTCTGGTTCAGTCCTCCAGTTCCCTGCTTTCGTGATACAAGTAACCTAGAAAATAAGGAAATATTCATCTAAAATTTCCACAATTAGTAGAGGAATGTAGTATGGTGGATGAACACAAAATAAATACACAAGTAATAGAGACTACAAAAAAAAATAGAAAGGGAAATGGGGAAAATTCGTAATAACAATAAAATCTTTAAAATAGCTAATAAATTTCATTTTAAAACACAGGAACCTAAAGAAGAAAATTACAAATTACAAAATGTGATCAAAAGACTTAAGAAAAGATCCAGGCAAACAGAAATTGCTCTTGCAGGATAAGATTTGATATGAGAAAAATGTCAGTTTCTCTAATTAATCTATAAATCTAATGCAATTCCAGTGAGAATTCCATTTTTTTGGTAAGAGGTAAAATATAAAATAGTTCATTTGTTTGTATTGAAAAGTAGATGTCAGGCCTGGGGATTTAGCTCAGTGGTTCTGGCCCCTGCCTCAAGAGCACAAGGTCCCAAGTTCGATCTCCAGTACCCAAAAAAAAAAAAAAAGAAAAGAAAAGTCGATGTCAAGAAAAGCAAATTATCTGGAGACTGAAGTTTTTATTTGTTTGTTTTGCTGGCTTTTTTTTTTTTGGTACCGGAGATCGAACTCAGGACCTTGCACTTGTGAGGCAAGCAGCAGCACCACTGAGCTAAATCCCTGACCCTGTTTTGTTGGTTTTTCAGGCAGGGCCTCATCATGTTGCCTGGGCTGGCCTCAAATTTAACATGCTCCCACCTCAGACTCCCAAGTAGTTGTGATTATAGTCCTTCACCACTGTGCTTGGCTAGGAAAAGCAAACTATGAAAAAAAAAATACTTGGCTTGCCTCACCTTTTTTTTTTTCTTATACCACGGACTGAACCCAGGGCCTTCATACTGAGCTAATCCCCAGCCCCTTTCCACTTTTTATTTTTGAGACAGGGTTTTGCTAAGTTGCAAACTTGCCCAGGCTAGGCTTGAACTTGTCATCCTCTTGCCTCGGCCTCCCAGAGGGCTATGCTTACAGGCATGCACCACTGTACGTGGCTCCAAATATTTTTATTTTTTTATTTTTTATTTTTTTGGTACTGGGGATCGAACTCGGGTCCTTGCACTTGCGAGGTGGGCAGTGGAACCACTGAGCTAAATCCCCAGCCCACCAAATATTTTTAAAACACAGAAGGACACGTGGACTCTGCAGCTTTGGAATAGGACTAGGTAAATAGATAAGAATAGAATAGAGAGCCCATAATATGTTTCAGTGTGTAAGAAGATTTAATATGTGCCAGAAATTAAAATTTCAATTCTATGAAGAAAAAGGATAGTTTACTTAAATGTGTTCCAGTATAAGTGATTATCCATCAGGAAGATAAGAAAGTTGAACATTCCCTTGTCCCATAAAGAAACAAATTCCAGATGAATTAGATACTTGTAAAAATTAGAAAAATCTTGGAGGAAAATTTAGAAAAAAAATACATATAACGTTTGGACTGTAGAGAGCTTTAAAAACAATTCAAGAAAACTAGCAGCAATTAAAGAAACATATCTTTTTTACTTAATAAATTTTAAAATGTTTCAATAGCAGAAGTGATCACAGTCAAAAGAAAAAAAATAGATGGGAACCATATATCATATGACAGTTAATCTGTTATATAGGAATTCTTACTAATTGAGAATAAAAAGACAGGCAAAATAATGGAAATAAAAGGAATACAGGAAGACTAACAATTCAAACTATGAAATATGCAGCCATTAGGAATTATTTATTAGATCTATACCAATTAACTTGGAATGATTGCCATGGTGTATTGAGAAAGGTAAGCTGCAGGAAGGAGTAGTAAGAACCCACTTTGACATTCACACCATGTAGTGTAGTCTGCCTATGTGTTTGTGTGTTATTATATGAGGATGTAGAAAAAAATGAAGGAAGAGCAGAGATTCACATTGGTTGGGGGAGAACATCTGTATCCTCTGAACAAATGGACATAATAAAAACAGCATGCAGTTGGGTTGTGGTGGTACAAATCTGGAATCCCAGCTACTCAGGAGCCTGAGGCAGGAGGATGGGGAATTTGAGGCCAGCCTGGGCAACATAGTGAGGCCCTGTCTCAAAGAACAACAACAACCAAAAACTTCTTCATAAATAATAATGATCCAATTTTTAAAAGAAAGCAAAATGTTTATGCTACAGCATAAGTGGACAAGGTAGATACAAATGTTTAGGTAGGTTCTCTTAACAATGATGTAAAACATTCCAGAGAAGAAAGACTGTCAGGCAATACAAACCAAAGTTCCTGACAGTTGTTTAAGCAGAGATATTATACACGATTCTCCCTCTATAGTTTCCAAATTTTCTCCAATGTAGTTTTGTTTGCTTTTGTAATTAACTAAATAAGATGAGATTTCTAACACTTTATCAGTCACATACCTTCTATTATGTCTTGAAGTCAGTGGCATGGGTACATATGTGAACCTGATATCCTAGCTCTGAAAATGTGTAAATTTTCATTTTGCCTAGGCTATTATGGATTTTTGGTCGTTTTCAATTTGTTATAGATTAGATAACTAAATCTTTAAGAATAAATTATCCATAAAATCCAATAAAATATGGCTTCATATTTTAAGATTTTTTTCCAAATAGTGACAGAAGTTACTTCTAGTGTGATAATTTCAAAATTCTGTAGGTAAGTACATCTAACGGCATGTCCTATGTCATGTGTCCATCATGCCTTAGTTGCAAGGAAGGCTCAGAAAACCTGGTACTTGCAACCTCTATAGCAGGAGGCCTATAAGGTGGGGGAATTCCACAAACATCAGGAAGTGTTACAACGCTGGATGGCTAAAAGGAGGCTCCATGTACATGTTGTCTGTGTGTGTTCACGACACTGCATTCTGGATTTGCAGGTTCATGACCGATGGTGACAACAGCCAGGTCACATTTGATAAGTATCTCCTGGGTGCAAAGGAATCCTACAGATGGTGAAAATGGGGATAAGATCATCAGGAAACCTATTGTTTAATGAAATAGAAACAAGTGTATTGGCTTTCATATTTGCTCAAGGTTTTTATTCTTTTTTTTTTTTTTTGGTACTGGGGATCGAACTCCGGTCCTTGCGCTTGCACAGCAGGCAGCGAAACCACTGAGCTAAATCCCCGGCCCTAGGGTTTTTATTCTTAAGATAATTTCCCTAAACTATAACCTGCTAGTAAAATCATTAGGCCTAAATTAATTATTTTGACCCAAAAGAGAATATAAATTTAAGTAATGAATTTTGTACTTCCAAAATGATATTTATCTGTAAATATTTACTCAATTTGATATTTCTTATTCTTCTGAAACTGCATATACCTTAATCTGTGTTCAGTTCTTTAAAGTTAACACATAGGGCCGGGGATTTAGCTCAGTGGTTTTGCCACTTGCCTCACAAGTGCAAGGACCCGAGTTCAATCCCCAGTACCAAATAAATAAATAAATAAAGTTAACACATAAAGCCAGGCATAGGGGCACAAGCTTGGAGGCTGAGACAGGAGGATCGCAGTGAGTTTGTGGCCAGCCTGGGCTACATAGTGAGTTGAAGGTCCACCTGAACCAAATAGACCCTATCTCAAAAGAAAAAAAAGTTAACACATAAAGCTGGATGAAATTCTTTACCAGTTCTGCCTGCTATCATTTATTCTTGATTTCAATTAACAGGTGCAGGGAAGCGGAAGTGGCCTGATCCAGGGCAGCAGTGATGCAATGGTGAAGAGTAAGTGGGAGAGAAGCAACAGGCACCATGGAAAAAACCAAAACAAAGCAAGGTCAGACTTGCCGGGGAAGGGGGATATACATTTCTTATTTATATATATTTCTTATTTTTCCCAGCAGTAACTTTAGGACTGCTGCAGAACAACACACTGGGAGTAAGGTCAAGATATAGATTGAAGGTGAATGTGGTAATGTACGCCTGCAATTCTAGAACTCTGGGAGGCTGAGACAGAAGGATGGCAAGTTGAGCCCAGCCTGGGCAACTTAGTGACTTAGCAAGACCCAACCCAACCAAACTAAACTAAAAACTAATAAATGAATAAGTAGATAAACTGGGGTTTCGCTAAGGGTAAAGGTCCTCGGTTCAATTCCCAGTACTGCCAAAAAAAATTTAAAAAGATACAAATTCACCTAACAGACATCCAACATCTTCTAGGCTATCCTAGAATCTTAAGTGCTTTCTTTTTTCACCTTTAACATAGGAACAATCACATCGAAGCAGGTTCTGGTATCATGTCCAATTTACATTTGAAGAAACAGTCATAGAGAAGTCAGGCTACAACGACAAAGTATTAAAACTAGGTCTGGGATCCTGGCCTGCGTTCCCAAGTCTTGGTTCTTGCTGTTAGACCAGGGTGTTGGGAAATAGCATAAAATGGGCTACATGATCCTTACTCAAGCTTGTGGGGGGAGTTTCGGTGATCTCAAACGATCTGGATTTTATAGGACAGCCCTCTGCGAGGACAAGTTCTGGGCTGAGGTTTTATATTTATGAATTTAACATACTGTGACTGCTTCCTCTAAGGAGGGGTTTCTGTATTAGTGTGTCACAGAACAGTATCCACATCTATGCAGCCGCATGTTTGCAAACAGGGATTTCATGTATAAATGGCTGGGCTCATGCAATATGACACAATCAGCAGGTAGACAGTGACGGATGAGCAATGAACGTGGGTGGCCTCATCTTCATGGTCAATCAATGTGGTTCTGAAAGGTACCTTTATCCTTTTCTTCTTCTGAGGTTGCAAATGATTTTTTTTTTTTGGTACCAGGGATTGAACTCGGGTCCTTGAGCACCAGGCAGTGAAACCACTGAGCTAAATCCTCGGCCCTGCAAATGATTTTTACAACGTACTCCTTCTGGTGTGTTTGCCCTGTGCTTTTCAGACTCTAGCTTTATTTCTGCCCACTTCCAAGAACCTTTGCATTGGAGGGAATTTCTAATCCCTTCCATCAAATTCCCTCCATCAGGCCTCTTGTCTAAGAGGACAGCCACTTTCCCTTAGCTGATCTCAGCAGTGACAGGTCAGAGTTCAGGAGTTTGGAAAGGATGAAAAGTAGGAGAAGCAAGGGACATTTAATGCAGGCCTCCTGAGATCAGTAAGTGACAACTGGACTGGTACCTGGGGAAGGGCAACCTTGCTAACTATAGAACTGTCCCTTCAGGTAAACTTCACTTAGCCCAGAACATGAGAGAAACACCTGGCCATTCTCTTCTGGCTACTTAATGACCACTAACCACATAGTTTTGTTTGGAAGTTTCCCCATTGTGGTAGAACATGGTTTTCTACTGCAAGAGTTAATCCTACTAGGGCTGGGGATTTAGCTCAGTGGTTCCACCACTTGCCTCACAAGCACAAGGTCCTGAGTTTGATCCTGGTACCAAAAAAAAAAGTTAATCCTACTACATGGTTTCCACTACAAGGTAGATATGATTTAGACATTAGGATATACAGTAGATATAAAAGCTACCTACACCAGTCTATTTTTTGTTCTTGAATCATTGGTTTCTTGTCATGCAGGCAGAGATAAAGGATCCTGTAAGTTCTCTTTTTCCCTCTGTGTCTTATGAAGACAGGAAAGGAACAAAATGAGTTGTCGTGATTGAACAAAGCTTTTTCTCCCTACAGGAGAGAATGAACATATGCCGGTGAATAATCCCTCCACACAGATTTACCAGGTAAAGACAGCTAGATACTTTTGAATACTCCCATGTGTAATTGTGGTGACTCTTCTTTTCATACAGAGGTTTTTGGCACTCTCATATGCTTCCTCTTACACCCTCACATTCATTTCTCATCAAGACTGTATCCTTGAGAGCATAGGTTATTGAAGGACAAGTTTCTCCGCTTGTAAAGTGCGGTGCCAATAGCCTACCTCACCTCTGCTGCGCTTACCTGCTGCCACTGGAGCCACCATGCTGTGCAGTAACATTTCTATAAGAAAGGAGAGGGCAAGATCTGTTTCTCTTAGTTTCCCATTTTAGCAGGGAGAATTGACAATTTAAAAGGGGTTATTATTTCAAATGCTCAAATATGGTGATATAATAAATTTAAGCTCATTTTACACAATAGGAATAATTTGATTTATAAGGAAGGTGAAAGTTCTGTAGAACATCTTTGCTACAAGAATTACATCAAGCTGTTCTGTCCTTGCTAATAGAATTTATTTGGGCCGGGGATTTAGCTCAGTGGTTTCACCGCCTGCTGCGCAAGTGCAAGGACCTGAGTTCGATCCCCAGTGCCAAAAAAAGAAAAAGAATTTATTTGACTTCTACCTTCCAACTATACATTTAGTATATATGCTGCTGAAGCGAGCACTCCAACTGTACATTTAAAGGAAAGTTCTGTCCTTATATCATGAAAGTTTAGTCTGACATAATTTGTAATATAAAAGTATCTTGAGCTAGGAAACCCACGTGCCTCTCTAGACTTAAGATAGTGTTATCTGTATGTTCTAGTTTCTTTTCAGATGGCATAAATCTTTCACATTTTTAAAGATAGTGTTATCTGGAACACATGAGAAAGAAGACAGAAATAGCAGAGCTTGGTGGGGGGGTGAGAGAAAAAGCTCTTCCTAAACTGGCTCCAAGGTTGTAAGCTTTGGTAACTAGGGAAAAGAGTAACTTTCCAAGCAGAAAGACAGGTGTCCAGAGGAGCAAATAGTTTAGGGGAAATGTTATTTAGATTAGTTGAACTTAAGTGACAGTAAAGTGAAAATAACAACTAGTTCCCATAAATACTGTTCAAGAGTTCATTGCTGTGGGCCCTATTAGGGCAAGCCAGTACAGGATTATGAAAACATTTGAACCATGTTGGTCCTAGACTTAGATCAGCAATGAGAGGCACAGAGGAAACAGCCTCATTTTAAGTTAATTCGTATTTACTGAGTAGTTACTAAGTGCAAACTCTATTGGTAAGCCTAATGGGAGCTTTAAAAAAAATGAAGCAAATATTCTCATTGATTTTTAAGTGTCCACTGGAGAACACACATGAGATTGTTTGTACAGGTAGGCTGTTGGAAAGATCATAATGAAAGCATTGATACAGTTCTATGGGGGAGAGATGAATTAGGACTGACTAGAGGACTTGAAGTAGGCAAACTAAGGACAAACTGATCGTTTGACAAGTGGACAAGAGGAAGGTCATTTCCGGCAGGAGGACTATCTTGAACAGAGGCTGGGAAGCAGTAGTGGGCCTTCACTCAGTATTGATTCAATACTTCACTGGTCCAAGATCTCTAAATGTTTTCTCTACTTACTTTCCCTCTGCTCATGCCTGAACAGCGTATGGCATTTGAATGAATATGAGTACCTCTTTAAACTCAGGTATGAGTTAAAGTCTATTATAGCCTTTATGTAGGTCACTCCCTGGATGTTGGCTAAATATAGCTGCAGTGGGGATGGCCTCATTATCTTACTGTATCACAAATCCAAGTACATCTGTTCACAGTGGAATACCCAATACAGTGAAAACGAAGTTGGTCTATATGACCTCAGTGATGCTATGCTAACCCATCCTTGTTTTAAAAGAACACTTCCTAAGTCTGTTTGCTCCAAGCAACAACTTCCTTTAATCAAAAGAAGAAGGAAGAGAAGTAAAGAAGAAGAGAAAGAGGAGGAAGGAGGGAAGAGGGAAGGAGTCAATTAAAAGAGAATATAATCTATATTAGAAGGGACAATATCTGAAATAATATGTGAAATTTCTGCAATTCTTTCCATATTTATTTTCCTGATAGATCCTATTCCTACCTGATGTCATATACAAAAGTTAATACTTGCTTTTTGGGTTTTTAAAATTGTTTCCTCATCTAGAATGTAAGCTCTAAGAGCAGGAACTTAGTCTATTTTGCTCTTTGTTGTATTCTTGGCATAAAGTACAGTGCTTGGAATATAATACATACTTGATAAATACTAGTTGAATAAATGAATACCTGCAAGATGTATATATTGCTTTGAGCCAAGAAATCTGAGCAGTCAGTCATTCAATGCATGATCCCAAATAGAACCAGAAAACTGATTCTTTGGGAAGAAAGAAGAGATCCAAAGAGTTTGTTAAAAGATTAAATACAAAACCCAAAAAATTTTAGAATAAGTATTTATTTTGTCTCTATATGAAATGTCTAAATAAAAAACCAAGAAATTACAACAAAAAAGCTCTGAGAGTTCATCCACATCACAATGTACAATTTCTCAACATAAAAATATTTTGAGCAAATTCTAAGGCAAATACCAAAATTGGAAAGATACTTCCAACAAATATTTAAAAGATTTAGTGATAAATAATGGAAAATTCCAAGACCCAAGTATAGAAAGGGCAAAGAACACAAATTTTTTGCTAATTTGTAGCCTTAGCAATGTAAGCACTGCATTTTTCTCCATTTTTATTACTTAAATTTGATAAGACACATTTTTCTAGGCAAGCACTCTCTCACTGAGCTACATCCCCAGCTCAAGACACATTTTTCTAAACTACAAATTCAGAGCATTATGTACAATCCAGAATGTTTCCAAGAATACACAGCCTGGCCTCTGGTCAATATATTTGTAAAATTATTAATTAATTGAATATTTTGGCTCCCTTCAATATAGATTTTCTTTTGGGTTAAATATTACCTAATATCTTTGACTCATAGTAATTTCATATTTCAGAATTTATTCTGAGGAATAATTGGAAATATATACAAAGTTTACATAAAAAGCATGATATGATGGCATTATTTATAATTGTGAAAAATTACAAATTTTCAGTATGCGTGAATAGGTAGATAAACTGCAGCATATTCCACATGATAGAATATTATATACCCCTTAAAACAGATACTTAGAAAAATTTAGAAGGCTATGGAAGAGAGTTTATAAGGCAGCAGGGACAAAAAGATGAGGGGCAGAATCAAAATATCTGAGGTATTATCTCAGCTATTTAAATATCTCCATTGAAATGCATATAACAAAATAAAAGAAAAAGTAAATGCTAATGGTTATACTGAAATAACAAGACTTGGAGTGATTCTCACTTTTCTTTATTTTTTTCATGTAATGAAATAATTTAAGAAATAAGTTATATGCCAAAAGGACATCTAATTGAAAAACTATGGGAACCCATCCTACAGTAATACGTTTCATCATCATCGAAACTGGCATTGAAGGTTTTCTACGATTTGTTAAGTCTTAGTCGAGCCTCTCAGTTCTTTTTGCCACTGAGGAATGTTCTTCTAACACTAAGAGAAGTTAGAAGGCCTGTGGCATATCCAAGAATCAATAAATTAAATTTTTAACACACCAGGATTTACCTCAGTTTTTTGGGGGTTTTTTTTGTTTTTTTTTGGTACCGGGGATCTAAGTCGGGTCCTTTCGCTTGCGCAGCAGGCGGTGAAACCACTGAGCTAAATCCGCGGACCTTTACCTCAGTTTTAATAGGATCCTGTAAGAATGACTTTAAGGGTCAGGTTCTCCAGGGAGTGCACAGGAGTGGGTTAAAAAATTTACTCTTGATATTCAAATTATTTGCAGCCCACTTTGTGCTTTAAATCACTGAATTTCTGGGGATCAGTAAAGGGACCTAAAATTCGAAGATGGAAGGTGGCAGAAAAACAGGTTTCTTCTGCAGTAACTCTGGCCTAGGGGAAAATCAAAGCAATCACCCGGCATTCTTCTATCACATGCTGTTCCCAGACAGCTGTGTTTTTGCTCTTATAGAATCAAGTGTTGCAGGAATTTGACATACCTTGTGGAGGTTTCCCAAACCTTGACATTCCTGGCTTTGCAGAGTTCCCAAGGCACAGGCACCCTTGAATTTGCCTCCTAGTATCCTCCTGACTTGGGTAAAATAGCAGAAAGGAATGGGAAGTCTGTGTGAAAAACAAGTCGGAATTCATGAAGCATTTAGTTTGAGGCCCGAAAGACTTTGTTGGAAAAAAAATCGGAAGACTGATTAAAATTCATCTTAAGAAGAGTTAAGAAGCCAAGAAAGAAAAGAAAATTGAGAAGCAGCACTTAAGAGCAGGAAATAGGAAGAATTCGGACTCCTCTCCCCCATTTCTTTAAGCCTAAGCTGCCCTCTGTGGTACCCTAGGCTTTGAAGTACAAGTCTTCCCTGAACCTGCCTCCTGTGGGAGCCCGCCTTCAGCGGCAGGACAGAGGGATCATAACCTCTCTAGAGCAGCTCCATGAAAAAATCAACGAGATGAGGAACGTGTTCAACTCGCTGGAGTACAAGGTAGACTCCCATTTCTAATCCTTGGGGTGGGCTGTGGGCTGTGAGATAAGAAAGCAGAAGAGAGAGCAGAGAAGAGATGTTAAGACGACATCCTCCAGGTATTTTTCATTCACAAGACAGTGGTCGTGCTGTTGTGGAAAAATCAGTCTGTAACAGCTAATGAGTAAGCGCCCTAAGTGTCTTAAAAATGACTTCTTGTGGCAGTGCTTGAGCCCTGGCTTCTCCTGGCTTGTCACTGGTTGTGAAACTGTTTATAAAGCAGTACAGTGACTTCATTCAAAGAAACACATAACTTAGAACAGTTTCAGAATTCCCAGAGTCCACATATAACCTGGCTGTTAAAGAAAATTTTGATAGTTTTAAAAATTTTTTGAGAGTTGAAGTTCTGAAGATGAGGAAAAGTCTTTTTCCCTAGGACTCTGTTGTTGTCTTTTGGCTTCTAGCAGAAAACCACACATCCACCTATGGAAGCGGTGATAATGAAACCTATTTCTTTTGGATAGTGGTTCTCTTTTTTTTTTTCCTAAGTAAAACTTGTGTCAGGGCACTGAAATGAATGTCAGACTTCCTTCCTTTAATTTAAAAAATTGTGTACTTTTTACTTTGAGTTTATATAGCCATCAACTTTATTTTTCTCACAGAAGATGAATTTGTGTAATGAAAATCACCAGATCAGAAGGTAATTGATCTAGTGATTTAATCCAGCAAGATGACTGAATTAGGAGACTACCAAGATCCATCACAAAGATTAATTCTAATTAAAAATTAATTTGGAATAAAAAATAGATTATTCATCTTGTTACCCAGTCTTCCACCCTCAAATACTTTATAGGTTCTTTTTCAAAACAATCTCTTTGGTTCCTCTTATTTCTCCCTATTCCCAATCCTAGAAACTATTTGTGAAACACAAAACACTATATTTTTTAAATATAGTACAGAATATTGAGTTGTTGTAGTGGAAGATGTCATTATAAGTTGGAACCATTTGAATGACTTGATTCTGAAAATGTTTAGAAATATATGAAGAAACTTTGTTGTGGTACCTGGACTTTAATTTTCATGCCTTAGTTGGTGGATATTTTAAATTATAGAATAAATCTTCTAAACAGTTCTATTTTGAAGAGAGAAGTAGAGCTAAGGGTTCCTCTACTTAGCCAAATAGGATCATAAATGTCCAGAAAGTAGTATTATTATCATATTGTTATTACTTTAACTTACTGTCTGTTGAAATGGCTTTTCTCATTTGTTCAATAAATAAATCTGAACCTTTAGAAGCGCTCCATTTTCTCCACATTTCTCTTTGTGCTTAACATTTTGATTTGCCACCTAAAGAGGAAAAGAATTAAAAATTTTGAACACCTGTGTACCAAGCGTATGTTGTGATAGATATCTTACCTATGTTGACTCATTAAGTGCTCAAGATAGCCCTGTGAAATAGATATTATTATAATTATTTTACAGATAAGGAAACTGCTACAAAGAGGTTAATCAACTTGACTAAGGTCCTAGTTCTTGTATGGGACAGCTAGGATTTGTCCCCTACCTAGCTCCCTCTTCCGTGGTGTGGAACTTGACATCTGAGGTCCAGTGAGCACATTCCTACGTGACCAGCTTGCCTGCTGCAGGGGAGGCACAGCACCACTGATATGTTGAGCTCCTACCACTGGAGATATGGCTGTGCCTTCCTTATGGGTTAAAGTTCAATGTCTATTGAAAAAGTCATTACCCGGCCGGGGATTTAGCTCAGTGGTTTCACTGCCTGCTGCTCCAGTGTAAATCCAAGGACCCGAGTTCGATCCCCGATACCAAAAAAAAAATAAAATGAAAGTCATTACCAACTTTTCCAGGATAATATCTGAGAATAAAAAACAAAACAGAAACAAAACCTTTTCTTCCCTTTCAAAGAAATTTTCATCAATCCCTAGTTATTACTCTTCTGGTTCTTTAGCTTCTTAAGGAAAAAAAGAAGTGAACTTATTTGTTCTCTCATCAGGAAGATTATGACCCATCACTCTTCTTTCACAGAGTTCAGAGTTACCAGGTTAAGACTCTTTTCACATACATGTTGCTTTTCAGGTAAATTGCATCTTTATTAAAGGTTTTAAAATAAATGGTAGCTTGCAGGAGCACTTATAAACTTTATTGACTGCTTGCTTTCTTGCCGTTTATCTAACTTCAACCTGTGCTGTATAAAGAAGACACTCTTCCCTAGATGAATGGCACCAAGGTTGCCTTAAATTGTCCAAACTCACTCAAAGTCTGTAGATTTTCAAGAGCCTGGTTTCTCAAAGCAAACAAAAAGCCCAGGGGCCAGTAGTGCCATTGATAATAACTTATAGCAAACTAACTTCACTTTCCATGCGCTATTTAGTTGCAGGCCCTGGCTTCCGAGTTGAAAACTGGTTTCACAGAGGCAATGCAGGAACTGACACGAATCCAACACGGAGAATATGCTTTGGAAGAAAAGGTCAAGAGCTGCAAATGTTCCATGGAAGAAAAAGTTACTGAGATGAAGAATTCATTAAATTATTTCAAGGTAGGTGCCTCATTTATTTCCTGCTTAAAAAAGAATCTTGGTCCTTAGTTAATAGGAATAGAAAATGTGTTCTTTCCCTAGTAGCCAAATTTAAGAATTTACCATCTGCACCATTCATTAGTTATCAGGGGAAAATAGTTATTTCATTTTTTTTTTTAACAGATGTGTTAAAATAGGAGGACACAATAAAAGTATATTTTTCAATCTTCATTCATTCATTCAATAGTACTAAAAGCTTATGGAATACCAAACAGTATATTCTATACTATTACTGCATGTACCAATTTAGAATATAGCAATTCTTATTTTTTAGGAAGAGCTGAGCAATGCCATGTCAATGATCCAGGCCATAACTTCCAAACAGGAAGAAATGCAACAGAAAATTGAACAACTTCAACAGGAGAAACGAAGAGAGTCTCGAAAAGTTAAAGCCAAGTGAGTATCTTCAAAATATTTCCCAAAGGCAAACCCATAAGTAATGGCTTCTACAGAGGCACCAGGAACAATGTCCCCTGTATATCAGCATATGCCCAGCTAGCTCCTGACCTCCAGGAGTCAGCATGTGATAGAGGGTAGAGAGCCAGAGAAGTTGGTGAATTCCAAAGATGGATGGTAAATCTTTTAAAAGAAAATGTATGTAATACAACATGATGTGAAATGAAAATAACACAAATGGCATGAGTGCTTTGATCCCAACTACCAAAACATAAAAATAACACCTAGAAAGATATATGTAAAAATAATGATTGTTATGTAAAGCATTTGTTGTGTTAAGATTTGAGGCCACCAGTGATTTCTCTCTTTTTAATTTGTCTTCTAGGGCTGGGGATTAGCCCAGTGGCACTGCACCTGCCTCGCAAGCACAAGGTCCTGAGTTCGATCCCCAGTACCAAAAAAAAAAATTTTGTCTTCTAAATTTTCTCTAAGGCTGCTATTATTTTACTTCTATGATTGAAAATAAGTTTAAGTTAAAGAGACTCAACTAGGTCTCACCACTCAATACATGTAATCTTATTGTCATATGTTCTTAATTTTGTCACATTTAAAATAGAAATATGAGAATATTTGTGTGACCCTGGAGAAGAGGTTAGCAAATGTAAATCATCCCAAGCAGTAGTTACCTGTAAGCTTTAAAGTTCCTGATGATAGGGAAGTCGATGGCAGAAAAATAAGAATGAAGAAATTACAGTTGAAAGTGATTTGTAGATATCTGAAGGTTTTTCTCCAGCTCAGATGATAAATTAAGCTGAACTACATGAATTACTAATAATGGGCCTCTTTCCTCCTTGTGCTGGGGGGAAAATCCAGAGTCTTGCATGTGCCAGGCAAACTACCACCAAGCTATACCTCCAGCCCCTCAATGGACCATTTTTAACTTATGAAAATGGCAATATTTATGGCTCAATCTAATATCAGACATTTTCTTGAGATGCTGTGAACTAAATCCTCTCCTAATCTATCAGGTACTAAGGAGCGAACTAGCTTTGTTGTTTCTCTTTCCTAGGAAAACTCTGAAAGAAGAACATGGCACACAGGGTGGACCTGCACAAGCACAGGGAAGTCCTTTCCGTTCTATCAACATCCCTGAACCTGTTCTTCCAAGTGAAGATTTTACCACTATTTTGCCTTCTCAGGCCTATGAAAAAGGTACAGTTCACAAATCATAGTCAATTAACCAAGCAGTCCCCTCACCCTGATTTCTAGGACTTAGTAATAGAAAGAATGAGCTTAAGTCCTCCCTCTTTAGTGGAGGAAAATGATATACTGCCCAGAATTTTTCCTCATTACTGGAAGGATCCAGTTAGAAGTTAGAAGGATCCAGAGGACTCAAGAAATCCTGAGAATCTGCCCAGTTTTGAAGACTTTCTTTTTTTAGGAAAACACTAATCTGGATTCTTTCGTCTCAGTTGGATTGAAAACAGTTTATTGTCCAATCATACCAACCATAAGAGAGAACTGTTTTACAAATTTGACTCTACAAATTGTTTCAATGGCAGTCTGATTCAGTACTCATTTTTCTTTTTTTTTTAAGTACTCATTTTTCTTTGAAAAAAACAAAACAAAACAAACAAAAAACCAGAGCTCATCTGTGGGCTGTGGCAGTCACCAACCACATCCCAGACCCGAGGGAGGGATGGGAACAGACCTTACACAACGGCACCCTGGCTGTACTAAAGAAACTAGCTTTCCAAGGGATATGATTGTGCACCTGGTTCAACTTTGGAAAAATAATACATTTTAAAAATGTTTGCCACATCCGTGTATTCTCAACAATGTCTTGCAAACACCTCTACCCAGAAAAGTGAATGTAGAAATTCACATTGTTTACATGACTTTCCCTTTTTAAAAAACAATTTCTTTTTTGGATTTACATAGAAAGTCCTCAAAAGGTAGTAGGCTTAATAACCAATTGTAAGCTCCTCAAAGGCAGGGTTTGCGTTTTCTATCCTTAGGTGTTATGAAACAATTTGGCTTATACATTCACAGGCAGTAAATATGTTCTGAATAACTGAATGTGAAAATCAAAACCAAGTGGCTTTTACTTGGTATATCTGTTTATTCTTCTTACCCTGTGAGTGTTTATTTAGGAGACAGCCAGGTGCAGCCCAGGACAGCTCACTTGGTCCAGTGGGGAGGGGGTCCACAGAGGGTCCTGTTTTCTTTGCTTCATAACCTGGAGAGCAAGGCATGGAAGGTTGACCCTTGCTGGGAAAGAGTTTGGGATTGGTTTGGAAAGTAGAGGTCAGATGAGTGGCAGGTTTGGGACAGCTGGACATGTTCACAAGATAAAATATTAGAAATTATATTTTAAAGCAAATGTATGCATCTTCAGACAATGTACTGTCCATCAGGAAAGAAAGTCACAGGACTTGTCGAATCCACTGAAAACAGCTGATTCAGATGATTCCAGTCCCCACATGGATTAAAATGAACTGTTTTACTGGCAACTCCTCCTTCTTTCCATGCTATATAGATGTGGTTGTAGTTTATTCTACTAAGTTGCTCCAGAAATTGGAGGATAATGTGCAGTAATCAAATATTCCAGCTACAATTGGTGGTAGCTTATGTTACAACTTAGGGTCAAAGAACTAAGCTTTCAGAAAGCGTTGGCTTACCCATTTTTAATGATAAATTAGTGCAATTGTTACCTATTGTCCAAAATTCAGTAGCTAAAAATAGTAAACGTTCATTATCTTGCAGCTTCTCTTTGTAAGGACTCTGCATAGCCACTGGCTCAAGCTCTCTTACGAGATTCAGTCAAGGCACTGGCCACGGCTGTCATCTCACGGGACACTCTACTCAGAGGGCATCTACCTCCAAGCTTACTCACATGGCTGTGAAAAGATTTCAGGTCTTGTGACATGGGCTTCTCAAAGCTGCTGCCTTACAACATGACAGCTGGTTTCCCCAGCACAAATGATCCAAGAGAATGTTCGAGATGAGAGCCATAGACATTTTATAATCTAATCTTGGAAGTAGCATCCTTTCTGTCATACTATATTCATCAGAAGCCAATCATGAAATCCAGCCCCACTCAAAGAAAGGAATTACATGAGGACATGAATGCTAAGGGGTGCAGGTCATTGGAGCACAGTCTTTGAGGCTGCTTCCCACCAATGCCTAACCCTCCATTTGAAGAGGCAATGCCGGAAGTGTGTCCTCTGGTGTGAAAGCTTCGTTCATACACTTTGGGAGGAATCTCTCTCTCTCTCTTTTTGGTCCTGGGGATCCAACTCAGGACCTTGCACTTTTGAGGCAGGCGGCGACACCACTGAGCTAAATCCCTGGCCCTTTCCTTTGGATTCCTTCTCCTACCCAAGATGACTTCAAGAGGATTTTTTATGTAACTAGGCTCCCTACCTCTCACCTACTATTCTTGCTTAGGAAAATTGAAAGCTAACCTCTTTTTCTTTTTCCCTCCAGTGCCAGGGTTGAAAGCTGGGGCCTGGGACACACTAGACAAATGCTCTACCACTGACCTCTTTGAATGACATGGTTCCATTATCCACTTCTTCTTTCTTATATCCTATTTATTCAATGATTGCAATATTGGCTCCCATCCTTACCTTTCAACTAAAACTCTTTCCTTACCTTTTTTTTTTTTTGAGACAGGGTCTTGCTATGCAGTTCAGGCTGGCCTTGAGTAGCCTCGAACTCATGGTGGTCCTCCTGCCTTCGCCTTCTGAGTGCTGGAATTACATTCATGCTCTACCACGCCTGTCTCCTTACCTTACTTGATAGTTTCTGATGCCTTAGGTTTCTGTTTTGTTTTTTGTTACAAGGGATAGAACTCAGGTCCTTGCGCTTAGGTTCCTATTTTCTTAAAAAAAAAAAATAT
>NW_004624738.1:20431033-20518519 GCF_000247695.1 Heterocephalus glaber
TATTTTTCTCCTCTCTTTTATGGTACAAACTTATTCAAATACCTGAGTATCCTTAGCTAATTTATGTCTTTAAAAGGGGGATAAAAAAAATTCTGAAAATTTTCCATTATTCAGGCTTGTAATAAGTGGGCTTCATAATAGATAGGTCAGGAAGGTAGCAAACTAACTTTCTGGTAGCTGAGCTCTTCATGTCAATGTCTGAGGATTTTTTCCTTTGGGCAGTTCAAATGATTTTTATTTTTTGCAGTACTAGGGATTGAACCTAGGGCCTTTGAACTGAACTACATCCCCAGCTGTTTAAATTTTATTTTTAAACTTTGAGACAGGGTCTTGCTAAATTGCTAAGTTTCCAGGCTGAACTCAAACTTGTGATCCTCCTGCCTCAGCCTCCCAGAGTGCTGGGGTTACAGGTGTGTGCTACCACACTCAGCTAATAGTTCAGTGTATCAAGTGGAAGACCTACCAGTCTCGGTGCCTGCAGTGTTAATCCTGGCTGCTGGCATTCTGGGCCCTGCGTGGGAGGGGGCCGAGGGATGGCTCACTGCTCAGAATGCCAGCCTTCTCTGTACCTTCTTTTCATGTTAGTATCTCACTTTGCCCTCTTCCATGTCGAGAGGCTTAGCCTGGATCCCCAGGTAGAGCTTCTCTAGGTTTGCGTTTTCCATTTCCCATGGGCTGGAAGTAAGAATGGCAAGTAGGTAAGGATCTGGACCTTCAGTTGTACCTCATGTAGATTCTCATCCATTTCATTTGTTCCAGCATCACCCTTATTTTCACTTCTGTGATTGGTAGCTCTAATCATCCTTCAGCCTTTCTGCTTCTTTTCAGTGCATTTCTTCTCTCCAGACAGGAACAAAAAGATTTTGTGTCCTTTGCTCTGTTGAATGAATTGTCACGCATCCATTCTGTTTTCCAGCTCCTAAAAACTTACTGATACTGTTTTCAATGTGTTTTTGTTGTTTTCTATCCTTTCTTAGCATTTTGGGAAGGTGTGACAAAAATTTCTTCATTTGTTTGTTTTCAAAGCTAAAAGACAAACTGTGGCTCTAGAACTGCTGGAATCTGAAAGAAAATATGTCATTAACATCTCTCTGATCTTGAAGATAAAGGCAACATTCCAGGGGTCAGATGGAAAGAGGAATTCTAAAGAGAGAAGGTATCCATGTATTCATTGCCTTTGTTTTTCAGATTGATTAGGATTTAAGGTAAGTTGCTTATTGTTTCCACTTTGGGAATTCTGGGGCCTCTAAAGAGTTTCAGAAACTTTCAAAGTTGTCTTTGAAAAGAGAAGAGGCAGTATTGGCAGGTAACCCTTGGCAAATCCCAAACTTAGATTCTCAGAAGGTGAGAATATACATATAGTCTCCTGGGCCTTCAGGGTTTCTGATGGGTCTGCGAAGAGCTGGACATTGCTCTCTATTGCCATCTGCATGTCCCCATGGGTCACAGGTCTCACAGAGGTACAGGAGATGAATATGGTGGTGTGAAGCACTATGCAATCATTAGATAAATGATCCAGGATGATATAACACTTGTTCAGGTGATCCCACTGTACCAGGTAATGTTCAGGAGTGTGCGTGCGTGTGTGTGTGTGTGTGTGTGTACCTGTGTTGTAGGGCAATGATTCCAAAAGGTAGGCAATGTGTTGTAACAGCATTCTAGCCCTAATGTTACAACACTCTTCCATCTCTACCTGTTTGTATTTAGATTTTCTCTCCTTCCCTCTCTGGTGGGAGAAAGCAGGAGGGAGAAAAGTAAGACTGGTGAAAAAGACTAATGTAATAAAGATTTAATAATCCAGAATAACTGGGACAAAAGGCCAAACCCAAACAAATGGGAAGTCTAGAAGCTAGGCCTTATACTAGGCACTTAATTTATAACTTCATGAAATCTTCACCAGAACTGGGACTGGCGATGTAACTCAGTGATGGAATGCTTCCCTAACAAGTTCGATGACCCAGGACCCAGGTTCAACCCGCAGCACCATATACACACGCACGCACACACGCACGCACACACACACACACACAAAACACCCTGCCATCATCACCACCACCACCACCACCACCAGAACTCTGTGATTTCTACCATACTGATGAAGAAACTAAGATCCAGCTAGATAACTTAATTAGAAACTAAGATATACCATTTAGTGATGGAATTTAAATGCAAGCCTTTCTGTCCCTGAACCTTACATTCTTTCCGTGTCATACACATTCTCTAAGGACCCTGTAGTTTCAAGGTCCCTTGACTAACAGCAGTATGTAAAGTTTCTCAGACAGCAAGAAAAATGAATTTGTCTCTTTCTATTTCAAAACTCAGATTTCTTGAACAGCCCACAAATTCTTATTTCAGATCTCAATTGGCTTGTTAAATAAGATACTAAATATGTTAGTAGCTCTAGTGTAGTCAAATTCTTTTTACTTGCTGTCACTTTCTACTATTTTGATGTTGTATTGTGACTTAAAACAGAAAAAGGAGTGGATCTCGCTCCCAAATTAAAAATAAATTAAAGCTATGATACAATCAATCAAAGTAAAATAAGTTATTTTATCATATCCATGATAATCATTTTTTGAATTTTTAATATCTATTGTTTATAAAATAGCACCAATATTTTCAACATTGACTGTTTTTTGGTGTACACGGTCTAAAAAAGAACAACACAAATTCTTATATGAACTAGAATGAAAGTACCAATAGCATGTTACCAAAAAAATACTCTTTTACTTCAATTATCACTCCTAAGGCAGTATGCACACATGAGATAATCATTTTCATGTTAATTATTTGCCAAGCTCTCTTTTTCATTTCATAGGCCAAACAGAGAAAAGCTTCAACTCAGTATTCTTAGTACTAAAAAACAAAGTCTCGGGCTGGGGATTTATGCCACCTGCCACACAAGGTCCTGAGTTCAATCCCCGGTACCAAAAAAAGCAAAAACAAAAACTAAAAAACGAAGTCTCTGGTTCTGAGCAGGCAGTGTTACCACTTTTCTACCCTAGAGTTAGGTTTTCATTATCCTTCTTCATTCATCAAATTTACCCTTTCTTTCTAGGCTTGCCTGAAACCTCTGTGTGCCTTAATAAATCTTTTTTTTTTCCGGTACCGGGAATCGAACTCAGGTCCTTGAGCTTGTGAGGCAGTCTTAATAAATCTTTTGACACCTACAAAGATGAAAACAAATTTATTAACATGTATTGCCTTTCCTATCACAAACTGCAAGAGTTCCGCACTCCCTGTCCTGTTGTAAGGTTATTAAAAAATAACACCCGTGACAACTACAACTTGACACTTAAACCAGATATGCCACATGTTCTCAAACTTATAAAACTTTAGGTTTTCCCTGGGGGCGGGCAGTGAATTTCTCAAGAGCCTTCTCAGCCTATTGCAAGTCAGCCCTGTCCCAGGCTGGATGGGCTGGAAGTTGCAGGGCACACGTGGCCAGCTGCAAACCTGGGCATAACTTGTGAGCTATGGATCATTGTTGAAAGATTACAGGCATTGGAGTTCTGGGCTTGTTTTGAATCTGACTCACCTAGACAGAGCCATAACCCTAAGATCAAGCAGTCCTGTCTGTATACTTGTGGGGTGGATTGATAGGCCAAACTCCAGTGAGGAAACTGCCAAGAACACAGTGAAGTCTGTGCTGCAGATAACCACTAGATGGCGCATGTTTAATCATCCATGCCCCTCTGAGAGGGTTGTAAACTGTTGAAGTACAGGAGTTATTTTGATCCTCCACTGGACTAGCAAGAGTGAATTTATTAATTTGACACTATAACTGGATCTTCCTTGGTTGCTTTTATTTTGGGGGGTGGGGGGGTACCAGGGATCGAACTCGGGTCCTTGCGCTTGTGCAGCGGGCGGTGAAACCACTGAGCTAAATCCCCGGCCCCTTGATTGCTTTTAGTTTATTTCCATCACCATTTAAAAACTATTTCGTTGGGGGTTGAAATAACTTTGAAGGCTCTAGAAAGAACACAGTACTCATACTGCCATAATTTTGCTCCTGGTAAGGAATGGAAAAAAGCTTAGCATTTTTAAAAATTTACAAATAACTTTATTATCAAACACACACACATACAGAAATTAAAACTGTTCAAAGAAAAACAATGCAAAGGAGAAAAAACTACAATAATATTCAAATACAGAACTCAACCAAAACAAAACTGAAAAGCACTTAAACATTTTTCCATATAACTTAAAAAAAATCTCAAGCACCAACAAGACACCAGAGGATGTGATTTGTTTCAGAAAGATCCCTAAAACCAACATTGAACAAATAGTGGTCTGGGAAAAAAACTCCAGTTAGCTAGCATACTCCACATAAGCCAAACTTCTGCCTAATTTAAATTTCGATACAGTCATATGTATCAGTCATATGTACAGTCATATGTAAAAGCTTAGCATTTAGTATGGTTTTTTGGCGGGGGGGGTTGGTACTGGGGATCGAACTTGGATCCTTGCGCTTGGACAGCAGGCGGTGAAACCACTGAGCTAAATCCCCAGCCCAGCATTTAGTACTTTTGTCTTCAATAAAGTTGCTTCTGGGAGTCAGGTCTGGCAAAGCAATAAAACAGATTAAATATGTCTATACTTTCTCCTTCTTTCTCCCTTTACTGTCTATCTCCTGCCTCAACTCCTTCATATTCCTCCCTGATTTCAAATAATATTCTTGTTAAATTATTTTTAAAAAGTGTTTTCAGTATTTGGCATGGAACTTCTGTAAGTCAGTGCTCTTTACGTAGCTTTTGTTTCCACAATAATTGACGTGAACATTAGCTTTCTCTGACCTCACTCTGAAATCTCTTGACCCGAGTGGACAGTCCAGGAGGATGTTGGTACCAGTTTTCCAACTCTGGAAGTACATTTGTCATGGTGTAACAGAAGGAAGCTTTCTAGAAGGAAAAAGAAAGAAGGTGGATAATCCAAGACACATACATAACTTATATAGACAACTCATCACGAAGTTAGATCTCACCATGATGCCCTACCATCATTCAGGCCATACCACGGATATTACCCAAAATTATTTATAGCCTCTGGGTGGGGAGAAATCTTCGTACTAGATCTTTTTGCTGATGCAATGTTTTGTTCTTTCAGTACAATCATCTATACTGGTTTTGTCCCAGTCCATGTATCTCCTACCTACCCCTCCAAATTCCCCTCTGGTCTAAACAGGGATTACTTAGATCTTCCAAGCTCATAACTCTACCTGTAAGAGTTATATATCTTCCAAACCCATAACTATCAGTATGAGCTCAGCTCATATCAAGAGTTCTCTCCTCTTGTGTTTAGGACCAGATAGCTTTCCATGTGTGGAAACTTTCTGAAGAGGAGGTAGGGGGTCCAGAATGAAATGTGGGAGTAAAAGATTTCCCCATACCCTGTTACGGTGTTTCTGCGTCTTCTCTGAGCTACAGCTGCAAGGAAGTCTTTGTTTGGCTTGGAGATGGATTGAAAAAGCACCCCCTCAATCTGATTTCTCTCTGTCTTTCCAACAAAGGTTTGCTTATTGACAAAGCACCTCTATTTTCTTCTAATTTACTCCCATTAAACCCCGGGGAAATATTTAAATAAGTTCACCTCTCAGTGATAAGCAGGTCATTTTATCTTCGTTAAGTTTGTTGGGTTGAAAGCACAAAGGAATTTATTTTCAGTTTCCCTCTGTCACCAAGTTAGAGTTCAGATCAGTTGTGGCAAACCTGTGGCACACATGCTGCAGCAGGATGTTTGTATCACGGAAAGCTCTGAAAGGTTTACCATCACTGGATTAGATCCTCCCTGTAAAACAGCAAAACTCCATGGTCTTCTGTTTTTTTCCTTCCTCATTCCTATAGGCCCCTGGTCACTCCACTCTTATCTATCCAGGCTCCTTTCTCCTTCCTCCTATGGTTCTCTTTCTACCTCTCTTCTGCACTCCACCTTTCTCTGACTTTTCCCTCCTGCCCTTCATTTTCTCTGGGGAAAAAAATGAGCCATATTAAGAAGTAGAAGAGAAAGACTTCAGGGTAGGAAAGGGGCTCTGTGAAACTCCAGGGAGTAGCAGGCCAGCCCTGATCTGTAGCCTCTCAAGGCAAGAATCTGTCCTTGCGGAGTATGCCTCTTAGAAACTGCAAGAAAGGGAACAGGAACCCACTCATTTGTCCCCAATTCCTTGAGCTACTAGTTGTCAACTGTGAATAATTTTTCCTACTTACCTAAGTAGCAATCTCATATCCAATAGCTAAGAATAACCAACTACCACTGTAAATGCTGTCATCTACCACACAAATTAGAATAATTTGCACATCAAATTGGAATAACTTTAAAACACTGAAAAATATTTCCCTTAGTATTCCACTGAGTGTAACATTAAATGAGAATAACAGGTTAGCTTTAAAGTGGCCATTCAAGTGATGTACTCTATTTGTTCAGTGTGCATTTGTATAGGGGCTGTCAGGAAAGCAGTCTTTTTTTATAACCTGAGGATATTTGTTGTGAGGTATACAGTGACAATTTAAAAAAAAATTCCTAAATGCAATCCAGGTATACTTGGGAGTTTGAGGCAGAAGATCACAAGTTGGAGACCAGTCTGGGCAACTTGGTGAGACCCTGTTTCAAAATAAAATAAATAAAGGGAAAAAGGGATAAGGTGGTAGAGCACTTGTCTGGCATGTGGGAGACCCTGTTTGCTTCCCAGTATTGCAGAGAAGAAAGAAAGATAGAAAGGCAAATGAGAAAAAAAAATAAGATCCCACATGCAGACCTGTGATTCATGAGTATTTTTTTTCTAAGTTCTTTTATTGGTACATTTTAGGTATACAATTCGTTTACATTTATCATTGGGTGCTTGTACCTGTACATGATGTATCTTGGTTCTTATTTTTTCCCCATTACCTGTGCGCCCTTCACCCCCTCCACCCTTCCCTATTTACACAGACATCATTTCCATTTTTTTTCTTTTCTCATAGTTTTTCCTTTCCCTCCTTTCCTTTCCCCTTCCCCTCCCTTCACCCTTTCATCTTTGGACCTTTTTTCCTATTTCAAATTATCAATTATCATGAGTATTTTGTGTGTGTGTGTGTGTGTGTGTGTGTGTGTGTGCCGGAGATCGAACTCGGGACCTTGCGCTTGCGAGGCAGGCGCCAGAGCCACTGAGCTAAGTCCCCAGGCCGTATCATGAGTATTTTTGAATGACTGTGAAAGTGGAACCCGCTGCTTGTTCTTGTAGGGCCTTCCTGGTTTGTGTGATTCTTTCTCTGTTCTGTTTCAAGCCTCTTCCCTGGCTCTTTACGGTACCTTGTTCAGCAGCACCTGGATTTGCTTCATGCACTGCAGGAAAGGGTCCTGAAATGGCCACGCCAAGGAGTCCTTGGAGACTTATTTCTTAAATTGACAAATGATGAAGTAAGGTTTTTTTTTTTCCTCCTTCTATAAACTTTAATTTTATGCATCTATGTGTCACTTGTCTGTTTCTCTAGAATGAGTGAATTTCAGAGCTAGAGCCACTGATATCTAGGCTAACCTCCATGTCCTACAGTTGCAAGAGTAAGATATTTAAAGGCTTTGCTGAAATCACTCAGCCTTCTAGGTAGTTGGATATCTGTGAATAGGACTCTGCTAAATCTTCCAGCTTTGGGTTCACAACTTTATATTGTACTGTAATTGCCTCCACTGAGCATGCATGTGTGTATATGTGTGTACATTTATACACTCATGCACATCTATCTATATTGGTGTACATATAGGGTATATAAATGTGTATATATTTTCATATGTAATTTTCATTCTTTAGAGATTTAAAAAAATTTTTGATAGGTGGCTATTTGTCTTGTTTTCACTTTTTTGGAGAAAAGGTGCTAAGTTTTGAAATCTCTCTAATGTTCTACAAAGAAAATATGATTGAGGCCAAAAGTTGCAAATTTAAATGATGGTAGGGCCAGCTAGTGACACAAATGTGTTACATGAGCTGAATGTAATATAATATAGACTGGTGGGAATTGTGCTGAAATGGAGCATACGTAGTTTGCTACAAGGAATAGCTACACAGCTTTATCCAACTATTATTTAGGGAAGAAGGACTGGAGTGGCCAGAGCTGATGTTTTAAGAGAAAGCAGGAAGTACAGAATTTTGTATCTAATTTCCTTCTTTTTAAAATACTGTGTGGGATAATTAAAATTAGTCTGCAAGTTTTTACCTGCAATATACCTCTGCATATAAGTGATTCGCAAACATGATTAACAGGGCTAGGGGTGTAGTTTGGTGGTAGAACACTTGCCTACCATGCATGAGGCACTGGGTTTGAGCCTTAGTACCACCTTAGACAAAATTTATATTTCAAATGTGGGTAACAATACAAAGTTTACTTGTATAGAAGAGAGTGGATGTGATCTATCCCCTGATATTACTTTCATTCATTTGTATTCAGTATGCTTTCAGGAGCTAAGCATTATTGCTATGGGAATATAACTTTGGAAGCTATGAGTTGGTTTCTTGAAGGGAAATTGCAGAGGTGAATACACAATTAGCTGAAATATGCAATTAGTTGAAAACATTGAGAACCACAGATTGACATTAGTAAAAGGCAAGTTGGGCAAAATTTCTCATTTAGATGTAGAGGATTAAAATTAAAACGATTTACAAAACCAAAACATGTGATTTTATAATTTAATAATTTAAAAATACTTTTTCACTTTTCATGACCCTCCTTCCTCCCATAGTTTACTATTTTACTGTCATTAAGGTGAGACTCTTGAGTTTTGCTTCCAAGCTGCAGTGATGGTTATCTTAAAACCAAAAAGATTTTTTAAAAAGATGAATAAAAACTGCCAAAATATATTGAAGGACATTTAAAAATTGTGAAGATAATGTTTGCAAAGTACACCTTTTGGATATACATGACTCTGTAAATGTATCGTCACTCCTGTTTCCAGGTTCTTACCATGTATTTTTGTCTTTGTTTTAAAGAATAATTTTTTGGATTATTATGTTGCCTATCTGAGGGATTTGCCTGAATGCATCTCATTGGTTCATGTAGTAGTTCTGAAGGAGGTAAGTCAACTCTCTCTGTGCTGTCCTGTTTACAAATGTCCCCTGTATATGTTGCTAATGCATCCTGTTAGTACTGCACATGCACTCTGAGCTTGTTTTCCAGGCTGAGGAATGACCTGAACAGAGGATCAGTGTTGTTGCTTTGGTCCTTGCCCTGCTCGACTTTGTTCCACTCCGCTGGAACTATGGATAGTCAGTGTTCTAAGCAGAGCTCCTTATGCTGTAATCTGTATGCTCTATATGTGAGATTTTTTTTTTAGGCTCAGAAAATATGAATCTCAATATTAATTTCAAATCATCCAATTTATAAGGTTGTAAAGTGGCTCTTATACTGTTTTAAGCATTTCCTTGCTGCTGCAGTGATATATTAGGTACTTCATAAGGTAGTGGTACCTATCTATCAATTGTAATTTTTTGGTTTGGGGGAGTTTTTTGGTGGCAATGGAGATTGAACTCAAGGACATCCCCAGCTAGTTATTTTAGGTTAATATGAGAAAACAGTAGCAGAAGCCACAAGTCTGAGAGTTAATCAAGTAACACAGGAGACAAGTGGCTCTGTTTTCCTGTTTCTAGTTCAACCTACCCCTACTCCCAACCCAGTATAATCCCTACGACAGGTTGGCATTCAGCAAAAGGGGAAGGAAGAGAAGGAAAGGGAAGACAGAGACAAAAGTCCAATGTGTTCTCTGCTTCCAGGATAAATGACTAGTTTCCAATCGCATTCCCTTCCTCACTCTCCTGAGACCCCAATACACCCTTTAGCCTGTTAGTAAACCAATGTAATGATTATTTCCTAGGCAACCATTATGAATTTATTAAAATCAAATGTAATTTATTGAGCACTCAATTCTATCTAGCACTGTGCTAAGATAAGGGTGGAGAAGGAAAGGGTGTTTTGGGTTTTTTTGATACCGAGGATCGAACTCAGGTCCTTGTGCTTTCGAGGCAGGCAGCAGAATCACTGAGCTAAATCCCGGGCCCAGAAAAGGGTGTTTTGGAAATCTGGGTGGATTCAACAGAAGTATGTGAAATGTTCCCTACTGGAGGATTGTTTCCTCCAGCATATTTCTGAACATGCAGCCTCTCCAAAGAGAGATCAGCGCTTCGTGCCAATCTCTGTGAAGAAAATGCTTTGGGGATACAGCTTTCCTACTCTGGTGGGACTGACACTGGGATTCTGCTGCCAGAGTGGGAGCGGTACTGAATGACTCTACATTTCTTTCATTCAGGGTGATGAAGAGATTAAATCTGATATCTACACACTGTTTTTTCATATAGTCCAACGCATCCCTGAATATCTGATACATTTACAGGTAGGCATGGCTGGGCAAGCCACCAAACTGATTTTTATACTAAACTATTATTTTTTGCTCTTAACTTAAAAATATGGTAAAAGTTTCAGGAATCTATCAATATTTCCAAGAAGTGCTTATGTTTATTCCATACCCAATTATGGGTATACCTGTAGTATGAACTAAAAATCTCCATATCCAAAAATTTTGACTCATGATGCCTACCTTCCACCTCTGGTGGTCCAGGATCTTTCGATAAGCACTCCCACTAGATTCCAAGCACCTTTAGCCCCTTTCACTTTGGTTTTACAGCCATCTGTCACCTTCTGGTATTTAATTGTCTATCTAACCTGCCCACTTAACTGCTAAGCTAATTACTTTTACTTGCCTTGAATCTCAGGTTCTACCTTACAATGCTTATGCTTTCACAGTAGAGGTTTGAAGAAGCTGATGAGCTGATTTTACACTATCGTCCCACAGGGATTGTAGCAGCTTGAAGGGAGTAGAGCTGAGAGACTTGCCAACCTCTTACTAGTCCCTCTTCTTCCCACTACTAATTATTGATTGATCTTAAGTAATTCAGTGAAAGCATCTAGAAATACTTGTGATTAATCTCCAGTAAAAGCAGCCCAATGTCAACATTGAGAAAGTTTTCAATTATATGGGGCTTTAGGTACTAAAAGCATTTTCTCAACCAGTAGCATGTGATAAATAAGCCCTGGTTCTACCATCTGAGTTCCCATTCTTTTATTTACTAGATGTGCAACCCAGTAAATATCATTTAACTTCTCTGTACCTCAATTTCTTTATTTGTTAAATACATGTAATAATTGTACCTATTTAATAGAGTTGATAAAAATTAAATAGGGCAATATATGTGAAGGATTTAGTATGAGGCAATAGGAAGTGTTCAATAAATGCTAGCTTTCTGAAATCTAAGTCACATGCATATTCTACTATAGGTATTTTAGTTCATTGTTTTTTTTTTTTTTTTTGGTACCGGGGATCAAACCCGGGTCCTCAGCTTGCAAGGCAGGCAGTGGAACCACTGAGCTAAATCCCTGGCCCTATTGTATGTTACTATAACAAAATACCTGAGGCTGGATACTTTATTTCACAAAAGTTTATTTTGGCTCATGCTTTTTGGAAGTCAAAAAGCATGGTTCTGGCACTGGCTTTCTAGTGAAGCTCTCATGGTGGATAGTACCACATGACAGGAGTGTGTGTAAGAATAATGGTCACATAGTATAAGGTAAGAAACAAGAGAGGAAGGAGCAGGCAATTTTTTATAACTCATTTTCACAGGCGCTAACTCATTCTGTAAGACCAGCATTAATCCCTTTATGAGGGTGATCATCACACAATGACATCTCGTTTTTTCCTACCTCTCAAAGGTCCCACCACCTCTCAGTACCATTGCATTGTAGACCAAGCTTCTAGCACATGAGCCTTTGGGACCATGAACCTAACTATAGCCAAACCATAGCTGCAGGTAATGTAATATCCTAGAGAGGCCACCAGGCCAAGCTTGATCATAATCATCAACCCAAGAGCCATCCCCATCAGCCACACATGATGTCTGACATTCCCATTAGTCTGACTTATTTAAGGCATTGCTTATAGATAGTAATTGTTAGAATGCTTTCATTACTTAAGAGAGCTAATTAGTAAATCCTAACTTTTCAAGTGGAATTATTTTATGTTTACATCCAACTCAAACAGCAACAACAGACTTATTTCCCCTAGGTGTGATGGACAGAGAGCAGCAAGTTTGACCTTTCAGCTTATTAGATGGGCCATATGCACTGTTGTTAGTTGTTTTGATTAAATGGCTACCAAACTTACAATAGGACATGGTAAGGTGCAGAAGAGACAAAACTTTTCGTTCTAATTGTGTCATACAGCTATCTTTTTCCTTCTTTCCAGAATGTCCTCAAGTTCACAGAGCAGGAACACCCTGACTATTACCTACTACTGGTGTGTGTTCAGCGCCTCCGAGTATTTATCTCACACTACACCCTGTTGTTTCAATGCAATGAGGATTTGCTTATTCAGAAACGGAAAAAGCTCAAGAAGTAAGGTTCTGATGGTGTATCAAAGGCTTCTGAGAACCAGGACATAAAGCAGTCAATGTGATGTCTGTCACAAGTAACTGCATCGTGTGTTAAGTGGCTGAAATAGTGTCGGGAAGTAGAGGGGAAGAGAGGGGGAGGGAAGAGAGGTGGGCAGGCTGGCTACAGGAAGACACCTAGTGGTTGCTGGAAATTAGGGGAAAAAAAAAAGCACTTTCATTCTAAAACTTTCTCTTATCTCATACTGTTAACTATCTCAAAAATATTGTTTCCCTAATCCTGCCAGGTTTAAAATTGCCACTTAAAGATCAGAATCGTTTCCTTCATTAATCTTTTTTTTTTTTCTTCTTTTTTTGGTACCAGGGATTGAACTCAGGGCCTCCCGCCTGTCAGGCAGGTGGTGTGCCACTGAGCTACATCCCCAGCCCTCCTTCATTAATCTTTTATGGAGTACCTATTGTGTGTCAGGTACTGTCCTATACAGTGAATATAATGCAATGAACAAGACAGCCAGACATCCTTGCCATGAAGTTTACATTTTAGAGCTGGATGTTGAACAAATAAATTAGATGTAATTACTAGGGATAAAATAAAAATAAGTGACAAGTGGGAAGTTTGAATAGATCTCACACTATGAAGAAACAAGATGTGATTAGGAAGCATCTGGGCTTCAGAGCAAACAGAAGCAACCCATAGCAGAACTTCCTAGTGATTTGGATTTCCTTCAACCTTACTGTAACAAGGGGCCGGGGATTTAGCTCATGGTTCCGCCGCCTGATTTGGAAACGTAATGTCTCAAGTTTGATCCCTAGTACCCAAAAAACACCTTACTGTAACAGAATCCTTTGTCAGGGATTCAGACAAGAAAAGATGCTTTCTCCCAAGCCATGACTCCTCTAATAAATGTCCTTTCATGCCACTCTCTGATCCCAAGATGTTTTCAGCCAGTTAATCAGCATCATTACTCCTCCAGCTGCCAGCTTATACCTATTGTGTAAGCAATCTGGTTTGTCGAGGGCCCTGGAGAGAAAGAAACCTTCACATCTGAGAGATGACTATCTTTCTTGGTATAATCTATGTATTCAGAGCCAGTTTCCCACTGTTCAATCTGAGAATGATTACTTCCATTCTCTTAGGTCATCAATGGCAAAGCTGTACAAAGGGCTGGTTTCCCAGTGTGCAAATGCTGGCCAAGATGCTTCCCCCACTGCAGGCCCTGAGGCTGTCCGTGACAGTGGGATCCACTCAGAAGAGATGCTGCAACCCTACCCTTCTGCTCCCAGTTCTGGCCCTGCTGTCACGTAAGCATCTGTTGCTGTGGAAAGGTTAATGGCAATACCCTTGGGTCCCAGGCAGACTGTGGATTAGCAGGTGGGCCTGGATTAGGAGTATGATCTATAGAACTCCTCCTTCCCCTTTCCCCATCAGGCCTATGTGTGATAGCCAAGCAATTGACCGGATTCTTGGATCCCAGAGAAAGGCACTGAGGTTAAGGGGTAGGCCTAGAGAGTGGCCACAGGGGCAGAAAGTACATTTATTCTGGAGAGTCAACTCTTGAGACAGTGGCAGAACATTATCATCCCTGAAATATAACAAATAAAGCCAAAAAATGCAAACTTTAGAGATTATACCCAGCCTAGCTAATCATAACAAGGCTGTCTTTACACTCTGTGCAGGGAAAATAAAACTCAGTAGCAATTATCAAGGTAAAAGACAACTGGGAGTGACAGTCAATATTTCATCTATTTCTTTTTATATCTGTAAATGCCTGATTTTCTTTATAAGGTCACTAAGATAATCATTGTTAGCATTTACATTTGCATTTCTGAAAATTAAAATATGACTAGACTAGCAGAATAACCACTTTTGAGCCAGTGTGTCTGGTAGCTAAAGCAAAACTAACAAATCGCCACCCAATGGGTAAACCATGCTACTTTGTAAACTATGTAACATAGTTGTCCATGATCGCCTCAAACAAAAACCCTTCCATGAAAACGGGCTAGCTTTTTAGAAGGAAAAAGCTTTTACAGAGGGATAGCTTTTACATCATTATGAAGGCTTTGTGGGGAGAAGTCTGAGATGACTTACTAAGTTTGTTATATGGCCACCAAGTTTTTGAAATTTTATTATGAAAACTTTATAAATTTACACGAGTACAGTGGACCCTATACCTATACAGTGGACAGTTTACCGTCACCCCAATTCAACAGTTATCAAGGTGTGCCACATTTACTTCATCTGGGAATATAATTTTAGGCATGAAGATCCATGAGCCGTATAAAAGTTGAGTTTCCATTATTTTGTATGACTCTTAGGGAAAGAAAGGGAGAAGAGAGTCGAAAAGAGATGCCTTGGGACACTGGCAGGTGGTGGAGAGGCTCGGAGCTCCCTCGAGCCTAGTGGTGATGGACCTTGGTCTGCCAGCCATCTCCACGCATTTTCCCAATCATGTCCACTCCTCCAACTGGAGACAGAAATTCTTCGGAATTCTTTAGTCGCAGTTTGTGGGGCTTGGTAGGCAACACGTGTGCAGGAGAGAGGAGCTGACAGGATGTGCTGCACGGGGCCTTGCACACTTGGTGAGAGGCCAGCACCAATCAACAGCATACCTCTTTTGTATTGTTTTCCCTCTAAAGACATCTGATGGCCCCGGTGAAGAAAAGCCAACCGCAGCAGAGCCTGATGGAGAGCATGCAGCCTGGGAAGCCCAGTGACTGGGAGATGGAGGGCAGAAAGCACGAGAGACCCGAGAGCCTGCTGGCGCCGGCGCAGTTCTGCGCGGCCGAGCAGGACGTGAAGGCGCTACCCGGGCCGCTGCAGGCCATCCCCGAGATGGAGTTCGAGCCCTCGCAGGCCGAGCCGCTGGGCAACGTGGAGCGCTCGCTACGCGGCCCGGCCGAGCTCCTGCCCGACGCCCGCGGCTTCGTGCCGGCGGGCTACGAGGAGTTCGAGTACGGCGGCGAGATCTTCGCGCTGCCCGCGCCCTACGACGAGGAGCCCTTCCAGGCCCCGGCCCTCTTCGAGAACTGCTCGCCCGCCTCTTCTGAGTCCAGCCTGGACATCTGCTTCCTGAGGCCCGTCAGCTTCGCCATGGAGGCCGAGCGGCCCGAACACCCACTGCAGCCGCTGGCCAAGAGCGCCACGTCGCCGGCAAGCAGCTCCGGCGTGTACAAGCTGGAGGCGGCCGCGGCGCAGGCGCAGGCGCACGGCAAGGCCAAGCCGCTGAGCCGCTCGCTCAAGGAGTTCCCGCGCGCGCCGCCCTCTGAGGGCGTAGCCCCGCGCCTGTACAGCACGCGCAGCAGCAGCGGCGGCCGCGCGCCGCTCAAGGCCGAGCGCGCGTCGCAGGCGCACGGTCCGGCCGCCGCCGCCGTCTCTGCCCGCGGTGCTTCCCGGACCTTCTTCCCCCAACAGAGGTCCCAAAGCGAAAAACAGACCTATTTGGAAGTAAGGAGGGTAAAGTAACACCGAACCGAAGCCCACGGCAACGGCGGCCCCGGGGCCTAGATCTGCAGGGGCGGCCCGAGTTCCCCTAGCGACGAGGGCGGGGGTCCGGGTGCCGGGGAGGCGCGCCCCCGCCTGTCGCGGGGTCGCGCCTCAGTGGCCTTTGGGGGCGAGCGGCGGCGCGCGTTCAGTAGGACCGTGGCCGAGCTGAGGTGTTACGCGAGGACACGACCTCGACTCTTCCTAATTGAGCCAGTCTCTGCCTCTCCCACATTCTTTCATTCTCTCCCTTTCTCTCCCTCCCACTCCTTCGACCCCTCAGCGTGTGGCACCTCAGAGTTGTCCTTTTTTCTAGTTGCTGCACACAACTCCACGAATCTTCTTTCTTCTCTGCCTGCTAGGTGGCACCTCCTTGTTTCAGTGTTCAAAGTATCAAACCCTGTGCCAGTCCACTCCACTCCATTCTCCCACCATCCTTGCAGGCTGCTGTCAGTGTAGACTGAAATTTGCTGCAAAGTCAAATCATTCCTGCCCACTCTCCTTTTGACTGGAAAGGAGTGTCGAGTTAACTTTGCAGATTCCACTGGGACGAGGATAATCCATAATAGTAAAAGAAACATTGACTCAAAGACACCATCTTTGGCTTAATGAATGTTGAGCATTCCGATGTTTATTCTGTCTGCAAGCCTTGTGGCATTTAAAAAGGCACTGAAATATGTACTTATGAAAAGCTCAGTAGTTCCTGAGCAACTACCTAAGTTCTCAATGTAATTGAAACAAAGACAATTTCTGATAAAGCAGAAAGCACCACCCTTCCATTCCACCTGCCATTTTCAAGTGAATGGCAAAACCATTAATAAAAACCTACATTTATTGAATGTATGAATTAAATTTTAAAAGGTGCCTAGAAATTAGTGTGGGGGAGGAGAGCGATGTACTGAAACGTGAAAGAAAGAAAAAAAAAAGACTACTGGCCATAGAAGAGCTGGGGGATGCTTTTCTTTTGGTATGTTGTGCCAGGTGGGAAAGGTAGAAATTAGGCCAGAGGGACCAGAAGGGGCTGGATCGTGAACAGCCTTGGAGGTTGCTGGAACCTAGACTCCAGAGTCAAAGTACTCTATGTATCTGGCGCCAACAGACAACCAACAAACCAAAATAGTGTGTTCAGGTAAAGTTGCTAGGGTTGATCAGGGTTCTCTAATTTTCTTCTGGCTCTGATTTTCCAACTCCCAACTTTATAAAATTCTATTAAAATTTGTCGAATAAATCAATCTTAGGCATGCGTCAAAGTTTAGAAGATCATCAAGAAGGGAAATAAGAATAGTGCCAATCCAAAGTAACTTGGATGGGCAGAACCTTACATAAAGAACCTTCTATTACAGCCTATGATGTAAAGAATGCTTTTATTTCCTCTGTCTCATAAAAATGTCTTTTTCTAGTTGATGGGTAAAAATTTAGAGCTTCAACAATTGCCAGGCAAAACCGATTCATCAGACGTAAGCAATACATGTTTATCAGAGAAATAGACAATGATTAATATATTTATGGCTGTTTACCAGACATACTCAATAGCAATAAATAATATATTAGGAACTGTTACATATGCTGGACAACAAGTTTCACCCTCTAATATTGTAAGACGAGTCAATTCAGGGAAAGACACTAAGAAGTACCAAGTGGAAGTCAGTTAAAAAGGCCTTTTCTCTAGCAGTAGGTGCATAGCAAATTTTCAAATATGCAAACAAAATTCCCATTGCTTTTGTGTTTTTGGACATTTTTCTTTCTTGAAACTCAGAAGACCTGGATTGTTGGGAGTCCCAGAGAGAAGTAGCACACAGAGTGTAGGTGGCAAGGCTGTTGTGGGTGTATATGTTTACACATGCATGCATGTTTGAATGAGTGTGCTTGATGTGGGGTGGCATGGAGATTTTAGTTGCTAAAGACAAAAACTCTACAAAGCCCTGTTCTTAATGACATCATCTCTTGGCTTTTGTGATGTGCAAAACTCTTGTTTTCTCTCTTCAAATATACTCTGCATCACCCACCCCTGGCCAGGAAAGCCACTTCAGATTTTAGGGCGGTGGTGGTGAACCTATGGCACGTGTGCCACATCAGTGTGTTTATATCACTGAAAGCTCTAAAAGGTTCACCATCACTGGCCTAGGTCTTAGTGATCTTTCCCATGAGTTGAGAAAGAAGACAGTGCATTAGTGTAAAGAGCATCTGACTGGGTATCAGCACCTCTAGGTTCTAGACCTGACTGCTGCCAAATAGCTGTGCACTTCTGGACAACTCACTTGGCTTCTCTGTATCTCCAGTTTTCTTATTTATAAAAATAATATTTACCTTACCTCACAGAGGAGTTGTGACAATCAGGCCAAATGAGATAAAGTATATGAATATACTTTGTAAACTATAGAATACTACACAGATGCAAGGTTTTATTAAGGTATGGTCCCACAGAAAGATTTTCATGAAACAACCCGTAGATTTAGTGTACCCGAATGAATGGGTTTGGTTTGAATCCTGGTTAAAAATTACTTTAATGGAGTTTTCATACTCCATAGGGAGCAAAAACATAAATAGAGGCTTCAGCTAATCCTGTAGTCCCAAGACTATACTTTGAGAATGCATTATGCCATAAAGATGTCAATCTGCATGGTTTAGTTATGAGTTTTTGTAGAATCTCAGAGAATTTCTCAATCTGCTTCTATAATCCTAGTTTAAAATTTCAAAGTCCTGAAAAAATTCATTTTCATGCTTTGGTTTTCTATCAGCAAGCAATTACCAACTCAATTCATGAGATTTTCAGGGCATTCTCTGTGTTTTTTGCTTTGTCTTCTTGGGTACTTGAAAGGCTATTCAAAATTAAGCAGTTAGTTTTAGATTGCTTTTAAATTACTGTCACTTCAAGGTAAATATTTTGTTCATATAGAGTATAAATATAGACATACATATGTAGCTTGTAGGCATGTAAATATATATGCATCTCTAGCCTGTAAGCATATAAATATACATATCTGGTGGTATATCTCACATTTAAAAAGAAACAAAAAAGTTCACAAAAGATATATCCTTATTTTTAATTTATTTTACCTTGTACTCCAAATATCATGGATTATGAATTATAAAAATTATATTAAACACACATTTATAGTTTGGAAATATTAGCTGACATTTACTTCTAAACATTTCTGCCCTCTCAGAAACTTTATTTATTTTTTTATTTTTAAATTTTTTTTGGTACCGGGCATTGAACTCGGGTCCTTGTACTTGTGCAGCAGGAGGCGAAACCGCTGAGCTAAATCCCTGGTCCCCAGAAACTTTAAAAAAAAAATTTTTGGGAGACAGGGTCTTGCTGTGTAGTTTAGGCTAGCTTTGAACACACTATGTAACCCCTGCTGGCCTCCAACTCATGGTGATCCTGCCTCAGCCTCCCAGAATGCTGGGATTACAGGAATGTGCCACCATGCCTGGCTTTTCAAAAACTTCTTCCCCCATGTATGCCTAAAATGGAGAGATAAGATGAGCTTAAAATTATTATAATTAAAGATTTTATAGAAAGAGAAACATATCCAGAGATATGAAGGGACAGTTTTGGAGCCAGAATATGAATTTACTTTCTATAATTTTAAACATTACCCAATTTTTATTATTTTCTTATCTTTACTTATTGGTAAGTAATAGCCTACCCTAGACTATGACCTAGACCTTGATATGTAGAAGATACAACACTTGACAGAAAATTTTCCTCTTTCCACCTACTAATTTCTTTTTTTTTTTTTTGTACTGGGAATCGAACTCGGGACCTTGCACTTGCAAGGCAGGCGCTGGAACCACTGAGCTAAATCCCCAGCCCTACACCTAATTTCTTTATTAGCATAAGTTTGCTTAGTTAGGGTTGGGTGTCCACTGGTAGTCTTTTGGGGTAGGAGAGGAAAATGACAAAGCTAAAAAAAAAAAACTGTCCCACAGTCAGGATAGATATTTTAGGGAAAGAGTGAAAAACCATCCCTCTTTTGTGTTTTCAGGAAATGCATTTAGAAGACACCACCCGCTTCTGTCCAAAGGAAGAAAGAGAAAGTGAACAAACATCTTTCAGCGATCAAAATCCCAGGCAAGACCAGAAAGGGGGCTTTCGCAGCTCCTTCCGCAAGCTCTTTAAAAAGAAGTGAGTAGCCCTTAGACAAGACACCATTATAACTCATTTCCCTTTGGGCTAAGTCTTGAGGTTTTAACAGTGAGAATTATCAAGTAACCTGGTCTCACATCACTGCTTCAAGTTCAGTGCCTGCACCCAGTAGCCTCGATTCCTGAGGGGTGAAGATGTTTCCCACTGTAATCTCCCAGAGTAGAAGCAAACTCACTTCTCTCCCCTGCCACTTCTGTCTTGCATCACTCCCTCCTTGTTCCCAAAGTCCTGTGTATTGAGAGGGGTGGGCAGAGGAGGTCCCTGGGAAAATGAGCTGGAAGGGGTGGGATCCTCTACTGGAGTTGGGCCTATTGGGTGCTCCATCAGAATCTCTCCACCTGTGGAAAGTTTTCTAAGGACATCTCAGCATTCTGCCTTTATGGGCATGTATTTATCCTGGAGCTAGTTCATGTTTATTGGGACTTCTGCTAGTGTTTTCCCTGAACGAATGGATTTGACTTGGATCCTCGGTAAAAATCACTTTAAAGGAGTGTCCATACTCCATATGAGGCAAAAACAAGGTGTTTACTTTTGTGGTCCTTTTGAGAGTCTGAGTCTTTGTTGTATGAAACTTCAGGCATTTTGGATTGCACTCTGTTATAGTCTGGGAGGCAGGGCCAAACCACATGTAGGTGGAGAGTTGAGCGTTCACATTTAACCACGGAGGGATTTGCTAGTCCAGCCATTGCCTGCAAGTGACTCTTGTTATTATCTCCCCCAGTGCTCAGGCCTATCTCCCTCACTTGAGGAAGCTCTCCCTGCGACTGTTTCTTATGGTAAAGGTTCTTGCAGTCAGTTTTAAATAGCAAGTTTTCATATAGATAGTGGATAGGAAAGTTAAAGGTTTATTGTTGTCTTTGGAGAATTGCCGAGAAATCGCTTTCTTCTTAAAAGTAAAGGTTATTGGCTGATTTAGATAATGGTTTTGGAAGAAGTGAGAGCAATTCTGGAGTGTGGAGTTGTTGTTTTTTTGTTTGTTTGATTTGGGTTTTTTGGATACAGTTTGTCTAAATCTCCTCCCATGGGGAGGGTGGTGCTAAGAATAGGGGATCTTTCGTTGTTGGTTCTTTGCCTGTTGTTACTAGAAGAGGGAAGAGGAAGGAAGAACACAGTTCTGCAGTCATCCACAGCCCTGTAGTCCCCTTTCAGTTTTGCTAAGGCAAGTCAATGTAAGCCTAACTATTGCTGGATCCTCAAGCCATTTTGTTCGGGGGTTAAGGAGTTAAGAATTATATACCTCTCTCTAGGATCATAGACTTAGATCTTTCTTGGCCTAGTGCCTACTTCTGAGGCACTACTTGAGCCTTGTTTTTTTTTTTTTGAAGCATAGTATTCCTAAAACAGCCAGTTTTTGCCCACTACCCTTCAAAATGACTGGATACTGTTGCAAAACAGTGAGCAATAGATCTGCCACTGGTTCCTTTACATATTCCTATTTGAGGCTGGGAAGCTCAGAAGAAGAGTGCTTATTTAACCTGCTTAAGGCCCTGGGTTTGATCCCCAGCACTGTTTAAAAAGAAAGAAAGAAATATCTTATATACACATGCTCTGCCAGTTTCACGAGGCGGAAAGAACAGGCTTGAACTGGAGGGAAGAACTAATGGGTTAAGAGTTTTGGAATTGGCACTTCGACCTCATGAGAAAGTAGATTCTCTTAAGTAGAATCTGGGTGACTTGGTCAGGAATACTATGAGAGACTTCCACAGCAGGTGGAGATTGCTAAAGAAATCACTGAAATTCCTTCTAGTGTAGAGACTCGCTTTATCTATAGTTTGACTTTGTTGTAAATCTGAGTGATCACATCTCTTCATCACCCAAAACAAGCAATGAATGAGGCCTTGGATCTGTAATTTTAAAGACCCACCATGTAGAAGGTCAGATTTTATTTTTCTATAGCTCCCCCACCCAGATCTTGGTAAAATGCAGAAGACTTGCGATGGGATCTCCAAATTCATGTTGGTTAATCGCTTTAGGTCCTCTTGCAGCTTCTGGGGATTTTCCTTAGAGAAAGAACCGATGGATTCCCTTAGTCTTCTGTCCTTTCTCATAGATCAGTCTGTGTAGGTCATATTGCTATCAACAATACTGGCACTCTCCTTTGTATTTAAAATCTGAAGTGCTATCTGAGTGGAAGTAACGGTGTAGCTACAAGATGAATCTGCCTTTGGCAAGCTTCCTTAGCATCATTGATCTGGCCTTGGATAGTCAGCACCATTAGGTGATGCCTGCTGTGGCTTTATGCTGAGGGTGCTGGGAGTGTGGCTCAGAAGAAGAGTGCTTTGGGAGTCGACTTAGCATGAGATAAAGAGGCAGTTTAAGTAGCTTGTCCTGAGTGTTTCCATCCAAGAACCATGGAAAATTCATTATAGACCCTACTGCAATATGGTACTATAGTGAGAAAGGGTAGGGAGGCCCCAGCATAGTGCAAGCGGGCCAGTGCCTTTCAACTTGGATCAGAACACAGCATTCTTCTGTGCATGCACTATTTCAGATACTTGTTTAAGATCAGGAATGACATGGTCCCAGCCATTGCATAGGAATGTACTCTGGAGTCAGTTGTATGTACAGATACAGGAAAGAACCAAGAAGAGACGTTCAGCCCATGCTCTTCCTTTGTGCCAGGAAGTCGGACTGGCAAGCAAGCTTAGTGACTTCAAGAAGTGGCCAAACCTAGGTACTGGAATCATTCCAGAGCCTGGCCTCACAGTTCCAAATGGGCCAGGGCCAAAAAAGCTGCCTGTGTCATGTCTGGGGCTCACCGCCTTCCTTCCCTGCAGCCCTCTGGAGGCTCATTCCTGTCTACACTGACACACTTTTTGTTCCATAGGGGCTTGTTTGGCTGGTGGCCCCACACACCCAGAATGCTGCTTCGGGATGAAGCTAGGCATGGAGCCAGATGCAACAGAAAACCCGAGAAAGGGTTCTCTTCCCTCTGAGGCTGGGAGGGCCGAATATTCTTACCCACAAGGATTCAAAAGGGAGAGTCAAGCTGACATCATAAAAATAATCCTGAAAAAGCCCACGATATTTGGGGAAAAGGGTGACCCTTTGATTGTTTCTATCCCAGGCATATTTATCCTGGGTAGATACCAAGTCACATGTCCCTGAAAGCTATGCACAGTTGATCAGAATAAAGTCTACATATTTTAAAGTTCAAAAATATTAAGTGACTTTAAATATTTAAATGAAGATTCTTAGAAGCCAGGAACAGACTTAATGTGAAAAGCTGATGCTGGACTGATTCCCTTGCCTTTGAGCAGGATGGAAGGCAAACTGTCCCTTGTAGAAGGATCTATATGGAGACTGTCAAAGACAAACCTAGATTATTGTGAAGGCTGAGGCAAATGCTACTTTATCTCTCTATATATAAATCTTGCATTTGGGTAAATGTATTTCTGGGTGAGGGTGTGGCAGTGGGGAAGAGGATTATGTAAGACAGTTTAGGGATAGAGAATGTAGATGGTGCTTTTTCTTTTTATCCCCAAATTTGGGGGAAGTGGGAAATGAAGAATATAGCATCCAAATGATCAATTCTATTCCTCAACCATTCACTTCCTTTTTAGCAGTTTGTAATTTATATGCCTCAAGAATATTTCCATTCTTGTCCTTCCCTTCCCTTCATCAGTGGTATCAAATTCTATTTTCTTAGTCACACCCAGGAAACATACATTTACAGGGATCCATATAGTTAAATGTCACTGAATCATCTTTTTTGGGTGTCTTCTCAACTATTTTTATATATGCCCAGCCTTCACCATGAAGAGGACTTGTACTAGAAAGAGGACTGATGAAGAATCAGTTGATTTTATCCTTACATTCTTCTCTACCTCCTTAAAGCCTATCTCAAGTTCCTTCTCCATTCTTACCTATTTTTCGGTTTCTCTCATAGCTCATTTCCTATATACCTTTAAAATTGCAGGGGATAGTTGAAGGGATAACCATTTTGTAGTACTTAATCTTGATTATAATTGTTTATAGATCATTTGGAACCAATCATTAAGGGTCTTTAGTGTACGAGGTTCTGTCCTAGTACACTAGAAATAAATAGTTTCTGTCCATTAGGAGCTCACAGTTCATTGTAAGGGTAATTCAGCTGAAAGTTTTGGTACATAACACACAGTAAGCACTCAACAAATATTTATTAAGTGAATGCTCATTTGACACTCTGTTGATTATGAGTCAGGGCTAACTGACTTAGCCAAGAGGATAGGTGTCCACCCTAAACCCCTGATCTCTTCTCCCTTTGCATGACTCCCGAAGCTTTCAAGGATGATAGTCTTTCCAGTCAGAGAACCAAGTCAAAGACTTCTGTGGTACTATATTTCATTCCTTTCCGCTTCCCGATTCCAAACAAGCTTTCCAAGTTTATCTGTAGTAAATCCATGTATGTCGACCTACCAAACTTAACGATTTTCTTTGTCTCTGTCACTTGAATGGAAAGAAAGTTAGCAACAAGCCAGGTCCTTTATCCTCTTTCCCTAAAATGCTGGGATTGCTGTGTGTCAGAATGTACTTGCAGCCAGCCGACTTACCCTTTCCCAGAAAGTGTTTACCTGTCTGTCCCTGTACTGTCTGCTCACACCTGCCTTGCAGTCATCCAGGATGGCTTTAGGAGCTAAAAAGCCATTTCTGTGTTTTATGGAGAAAGGAAATAAAAGCAAATACACTGTGCCTTTCTCTTAGTAATTTAGGTATGCATTACTTCAGAGCCTAATAGCCACACCTGTGGAAGAGTGCAGATGTCTAAGTAGTCATATGTTAAGCATTATAAAGAAGTCAGTTAAAATTTTTCTTAAAAAGATGATAATGAGTTTTTAGTCATGGCTACAGTAGAATGCTGGATTTTGAAAAGGGTTAGTAATTTAGCCATTAGTTAATAGTTGAAATAAAGAAATGCAGAGACATTCAGATGCTGGAGAGACAAGGAAGTTACAATTTGTGAAAAGAGCAGTTAAAAGAGAAAAAAATAACTAAGCTGAGTCTGTGTACTTTAAAAACTAGACAGGGCGATTTTGGCATTTGTTTCAGAAATGGGAACGCAACTGGTGAAGATTTCTGTGGTCCTTGGGGCTGGTGGTGACATCAAAGCTTTCCCATTTCCAGGTAAACACTAAACAGTTGCATGTTGGAACATCAAAGTGTAACATTTTGGGTTTTGGAGAGATCAGATGTAGATAAGAGGGAAACTGTGAGGTGAAGATTTTAAATTTTTGATTAATAACTTTCTACTGAGAAACTGTCATGGGGTACAATTCAAAATAAATAGCAGCCCAATTCAAATTCTATTCCCTACTTCCTGCCCCTGAAACTAAAGGCATTTCTAGTCTTCTGAATAACAGAAGATATAGAGAAAGGTTTAAATGGCCGAAAATATGTCTCCCTAACATTTTGGACACAACTAATTAGAAATGATTTGAGCTGGAATTAGGCAGGAGGTGTGAAAGATAAGAGAAGGTCTGGAGTTTTAGGGAAGGGCTTGTAGAGTCTGTTATAACTTATAACAGACCCAGACATCGTCTTACTTGATGAGCTCCCAGATGTACTGGAGCTGAGATAGAACAGTTTTTCCTCTCTTTGTTGGGATGCAGTAGAAAAGTGCTCCTTTTCAGCTAGAAATAAAAGCATGGTGGGCAGCTATGACTTCATCTGTGATACCAAATATTAGGGTGAAAAGTGAAAATAATCTAGTCAGTCAGTCGGATTTCCAGATTTCATAATAGTTAGTTTTTGTGTGAATCCAACTTCTTTCTTTGGATAATGTAAAGGGATGTTTGAATTCTGCCCAGTTAATTCAGCAAATGATAGAGTCATATGTCTAATAACAACAACGAGGACTCAATGAGAGCATACCAATGACAGTGACCAATCTTGGAAGCCAGTTATCCTTCTTTGCAGATAGTGGAAGCATACCCAACTCAGCCTCAGCATATGGAGAACTTGTTCAGTTTTATAGGCACTTTGGACAAAAACTTCACATCTAACATCACTTTCATACATCCTCCATGAGGTCTTTTGATATTGGTGCTTGATTGCTGGGCTACTTTTATCCATTCTAGTTCATAATTTAAACTAGTGAAAAGGACTCAGTCTAGGTTATCAGAGGTTATTTCCAGAAAGCCTCCTCCCTCCAGGGACTTCTGACATGAACAAACTCGAGAAGGTGCAGAGCTGGAATGGATTACCAACTGGCTTAACCAAGATAAAGGAAGAATGCACCCTCGACTGGGGACTCAAATGGACTGATTTGAGTTGTTGACCATTGGTTGGCTGTGGTCTCCTTTGTGGTGGTTGAGATTTTAGTATCTCCTCAATTTGATTACTGTACTTATTTCTGCATTCTACTAAATGTAGCATATATGTGTGGTTGGCTTCAATAAATCTTTCATTTAAAAATGAAAACAAGCAGAAGCAAGAGTTTGTAATGTAATGCCCAGATTCAGTAAAGGCCTTTGATAACCATGGTTGAGAATAATGAGTTCTATCTATTTTAATTTAAGGGCTATGGTAATTTGTGCAGTAGTTACTTCCTTGAATCAAAAATAGGATTTTTTGAATTTTCTGAGTTGTTAGTTCCCTATTACAGTGTTACTACACAGTACCTTACACTGACATATATAGTTGTTACATATCTCCATAAAAGATTAGAAAGATATTCTCTTTATGTTTACAGCAAATCTTAGATACACATGTCCTGAGTCTTGAAATTAGGGGAGTAAAAAATTATTCCAGGTCTAGGAGGCAACTGTTTTACAAATGCGAAACAATTTGGATAAAATATTTGAAAACAATTAAAACCAAATCAACCTGTACTTTATCTGTGTGCTGAGATTTTAGGTCCAGTGGATCAGAATACAGGGAAAAAACTAATGAGAATCCCTCAATGGATCCTTCACCTACAAAACAAGATTTCTTCAGAAACCGACTTGCTCTTGCAAATGACCTTGACCAAGGAACAGCTGTGTAAAACATACTTAAAGTTGTATTCTCAAGTGGTAAGATGAGGATAAAAAGCTTGTATATATCTGTGTAGGAATATATATATTGATGTATAAATCCCTGAGGAAAACTAATATAAATACATATGAAACTAAATCAACATACAAGACATTGAAGAGATGAAGATTAGTCTATGGTTAAGACCTGACTTTTTGAACTTCAACACTTGGGAAAAGGGAAATGAAGACTTTTCACATCATTATAGAAAAGCACAATAAATTTGGAGGAAAAATAAATGTTTATAAGAATAAAAACTTGCACCTTGAAGTCATTCCCCAAGTATAATATTATGTTCATATAATAATTATGTTTAATGTGGATGTGAATTTTGTGCTTCCAAGGCATTTAGTTTATTAATTCATCCCAGTGTGCTCAGACTAATATAACACTATGTTAGGGGCCATTTGTGTCTTGCCATTTGTTTTCCAGAACTTCCAAGGCAATATGCAGCATGCCTTATGGCAAAGGATTAATTAACACAACTGTTATTTTAAATGTTGCAAAGCTGAATTATGGAGAAATTATGCTTAAATCACAATTTAGAAGGTTTAAAGCTTAAAGACACATTGATCTCTAAATATGTTCTGTGGTCATGGAAAACAGTAAAGAGAACAAGATTTTTTTTAGAAAGGGGGATGGGGCAAAGATGTATTTTCTCTTATGTGGATTGTGCTGAGGATGAGAACAGTCCACTCCAGAGCCTTTGTTTTATTGAGTACTCGGTATTTTTTTTTGGTTTTGGTACCAGGGATCAAACTCAGGACCTTGTGCTTTCGAGGCAGACGCGATGCCACTGAGCTAAATCCCTGGCCTTTGAGTACTCAGTATTTAAGATCCACTAGTGATCCTGAGTGTTACACATACTCGTGACCAGATGGACTAGGAAAAAAACACTGATGTAGTCACATCCTCTTAAAAAGACTTTCTTCAAACTGGACAGAAAGTGGCAACAGCACCAGGACTTTAATGGCACATAGACAATGATTGCTGCAGACATTAGGTCAGAATGAAAACTCAGGGGTGCAGTGCCTGACTTCTACAGTACCCAGAAGCTATACAGAAACAAAGCTGTTACAGCTCAGGTGGAAGAACCATATTGCTGAGGCCTGCCTGGCTCTGGGGTAGTAAAATGTGCTGTTTCCACGTGGGTATGTCCCAGATGTTCAGCATCCTTGATACACCCCAAATTTCAGATTCATAATAGAAAATAATTAGCTTTACATTATTTGTCTCTATTCCCAGGCAGTCACCTATAAAAATTAGGAATATTTGGCTTCTGTTCATTCAGAATTTTAGTACTCAAGTGGACTTCTTCAGATGCTGTTCCTTTATGAACATGCTATTGATAAACTAGGGAAAGTTTCATTTCTGAGTGTTAGAACTTCTCCTTGTGAAACGATTAAGTAGGGACCCATTTGTTAGCATTTTGAATAATAGGTGTTTGGAACATGTAAAGGACCACTGTGCCAAGTGTGTAGAATTTGCAGTATTTAAGTTTGAGCCAGTATTTTCATTTCTCTGCAGTTAATGGAATTAGATTTTTCTCCTTTATCAGGCCAAAGTTGTTTGAGGGCAGTGCTTGAAAGCACACTGCCAAATCAACTGGACATGGAAACTCACATGAAATAGAAGTCATAACCTCTTAAATAAAATGTGAACAACAGTAAGATTCCTTCCCTTTTCACATCCTGTTTATCATCAAAATTGTTACTGGGTAGGGCTGGGGATTTAGCTCAGTGGCGCTGCGCCTGCCTTGCAAGTGCAAGGTCCTGAGTTCAATCCCCAGTACTGGAAAAAAAAATTATTACTGGGTAGATCAAATAACATTATACATTTCCCAAATTTCACTTTGATAGCATCCTCTGAAAAATCTTGATATTGTCAATTTACAGTAGTACAATTCAGTTTAGCTGTATGTTATAAAGCTAATAATACTGCTGCCGCTGTGAGTCTCTGTCTCCTGATACCTGGATTTTTTGGTAGCTTTCTAACTATCTCCAAGTATCACCTGCTCCTACCCCTCCTACATGTCTTCAGCAACATTAATACTGTATTCCTAAATATTGGTCTGCCATGAAATTCCAAACTCCTTGACTTGACATTTAAGGTTTTCTTTCTCTCATCTGGCTCCTAGTTTTCTTTCTGGCTACCATCTAATACAGTTCTGGGTGAACTAGCTTACTTCAACCACCCTGGGCTTTTGGTTTCCCAGTAAGCTATGCACCTTGCCCAGGTTCACTCTTGCTTCATGCCAGTTCTCTAATCTTCTCCTTGCTACTAATCTGAAGATCCAGTTTAAACCCCTCACCTATAGTGGCTTCTTGTGATGTGACTAGTTTATTTTTTAATGTAGTTGTTTTATCTTCCCCATAAGAATGCAAGTCCCTTCAAGGGCAAGAACTATATATACCGTATCTTTTTTATTCCTTTCTACTTCTTGAATTCATAGTAGGAGGTACTCAAGAATTGGTTAATAGCAACTTTAATGGTGGTACGATAATAGGTGGAAAATAATTTCTCCTTTTTTTTCAGTGCTGACATTGAACCCAGGGCCTGTTCACATGCTGGACACATGCTTTATCCCTGAGCTACACCCCCAGGCCTAATTTCTAGCTTTCTCTTTTGCTTTTTGGACAGAGTCTTGTTATGTAGTTCAGGCTGGCCTTGAAATCATGGTGATGCGCCTGCCTTACCCTCCTGAGTGCTGGGATTACACACATATGCGCCCCCATGTGTGGCCTCTACCCTTAATTTTACAAAGATCTTCATTTTTAAAAGAAAAGAAATACCAATCACAAAGGAAATAAAATACAGTTGTCTTTAGAATCAGTTAAAGGCTCTACTGCCACTTTCACAGCACCTAGCATTAGAAAACATCTCTTCAGTTAAAAAGTTGCCATTTCTTTGTTATCGTGGTTCATTTTATAATCTTCCTAGGTAGCACTATAAATTGACAAGGGAGATAGGATTCTTAGTGATGGTGATGGTATTTAATGTAATGTTTCTTTAGGGAAGAAGTTGGGTTGGGAAACTTTGGCAGTTGCTACATCCATGATCTTTCGTCCTCTAAGAACTGCAGTTTACTCAGGAGACCACAGATGTCCTTGGGAAATGCTTGGCTTGATAAGCAGAAAGCACCCCACAAAAAATGGAGATTTTTGGACAGGCTGGGGGTTGCAACAGGTCTCTTCTGTAGCTTTGCAGGATTTCCCTATAAACTAAAGCCAGGATTATCTTGTTTCTCTGACTTTAGAATTGGAAACTTTGAGAACCAGGGATTTGTGGACCAAGTATTCTAGGATTCTGTTCAGTGGGCTACTTCAGCACATAACAGATAAATCTGAGACTTGTAACTAGAATGTCAGGGAAACCCTTTGAACAGCGTTTCTGTAACACCTCAGGTCTCATCCTCTCACCTTCTTCAAGTCTGTACTCATAAGCCATCCTCTCTATGAGGGCATTTATAAAAATGCAGATTCCTGGGCACTATTTCAGTCTCATTGTATTGGAATATTTGAGGAAGGGATCCAGAAACCTGCAATTAAATGCACTCAGATTATTTTCTTTAGTCCACTGAAATTTTAGAGCTTCTACTTCTTATACCAATAAATTGGGATGATCTAGTGTGTAAATTTAACCACCCCAGAGTCTTCTTTTAAGTTATGTTTTATGACAGAATAAAGAGATGATTAGACTTAGCTTGAGATACAGAAAACTAATAATTCATCAAAACCCAACTGAATATTTTTTGTATTCTTAAATTTGTTGTCTGTGAGCATTACTATCAGACATACATTTTGACTGAAAATATACATACACATGAGTTCATTTTATAAACTGATGAAATTGTATATTCCAGAGACTCAAATGAATACACTTTAAATAATAACAGAAGTCTTACATTAAGTTATATAGAGAAATTTAGACTAGTTTTCAGACTAAACTTTTTTTGGAAACATCACCATTAATAACTTTCCCCCTGTACCTAAAACAGCAGTGCTTTCAGGATAGTTGGAGTTCCTGTTTCCTGCAATGACTAAACCGGCCAGTGAGTCACATATTCTGGGAGGGGAGGTGGAAGGAGAAGGGGGAGATACCATTTTTCAAAGAGGGACATGGGTTGAAACAAGGTTGAGAAAATTGATGGAGACATATTTTAGGGGAAAAAATAGAAATTGATATGTGACACTAGAGTTGAGGTTTTTTTTTTGGTACCAGGGATTGAACTTGGTTCCTTACGCTTGTGCAGCAAGCAACCAAACCACTGAGCTAAATCTCCGGCCCTAGACCTGAGTTTTGAACATATAAGAACACAAAGATATGAGTTGGGGCAATACTAAAGAGGACTTTTTGATAAGTTGTTAGATGTTCAAAATAGTCAAGATTTTATCCCAAAATCAAACAACTTGTTTTCCAAAATCTGTTGTTTTCCAAGAGCTCGGTGCATAATCTTTCTAAACTTGTTCCTTATATGTGAGATATTTTTATTATCTTGCCTCACTGTGTTTAGTCACGGTAACATCAAATGTTCTTTCTTATAGACCTGTTCCTCTGAAGACAGTGGGATCTATTCTAAAGGATCCTTCATAGATACCATCTGTGATTCTGAGTGGGTTGTTTCCATTAAACATTAGACCCCAGGCCATTACCTCTCATCACATTTTCCTTTCTACTGGGGCAAACCTTCAACACACAAACATGCTCTTATTTCTTCCATCTTTAAGGCAAAAGAAACCTCTTGATGGTTCAAGCTATGTACCAGTTCTCTGCTTCCTTTTGTTATAAAACTTTAAAGATGAAACAACCACAGTATCTCTCCTGCTATGCAACTTTTAAGAATGCTATGCTGGGGATCAAATCCAGGGCCTCATCTAGGCAAACACTCTTATCACTGAGGTACACCCCTAGCCCACTTGTTGTATTCTTTACTAAACTCACTAAACCCAGGCTTTTGCTCATATCACTTTATGGACTCATTATGTTAAGATCAGTGATGACTACCATGTTGCTAACTAAACACATGGTCCATTCTCATTATTATGAGAATAATTTTATTATCTCTATCAAGTAACATTTGGGCCGGGGATTTAGCTCAGTGGTTCCACCACCTGCCTTGCAAGCATAAGGTCCTGAGTTCAATCCCTGGTACCAAAAAAAAAAAAAAAAAAAAAAAGTAACATTTAATCATTTCCTCTTTCTGAAATAATTTCTTTACCTAACACTTAAGGGCACACCATAGTCTTGGTTTTCATCTGTAGTCACTGGCAGTTCTTCCTTGTTCTATTTGCTGCTACTCTTTTGGATGATAGAATGCTCCAGGACTCTCTTCTGTCTGTGCTCCTCTTTTTCTAGTCTATACTCCCTTCCTTAGTGATCTTATCCAGTTTGCTTCCTTTGAAATATGGTCTTTTTGAAAGTGACATGACAATTTGGTATTTTTAGCCTAGACCCCTTTCTCTAACTCCAGACTAACATTTCTATCTCCTTGACTTCTCTTAAGATATACATCTTTAATTTATTGAACTTAATGTGTCCAACCCTTCTTCAACCATATCCTATCTCAGTTGATGATAACTTTATCTTTCTAGTTGCTCTCACCAAAAACCTTGAAGTCACCCTTGAAAATTCTGTTTCTGTTGATAATTCTCTTTTTGACCTCACATCAAATTTGCCAGCAAACTGACTTTCTTCAAAATATATGCATTCTCGCTACTGCTACTGCTACAGTTCAAGACACTTTCAATTGGGCTGGCCTTCCTATTCCTGTTTTTTTTTTTTTTAAAGACAACGTCACACTATATAGTTCAAACTGGCCTTGAACGCACTATTTATTAGAGCTGGCCTCAAACTCACGGTGATCCTCCTGCCTCAGCCTCCTGAGTGCTGGGATTATAGGCATGCGCCACCACACCCAGCACTATTCCTGTTCTTAATCCATTTTCTCAACACAGTACCCAGAATGTAAATCAGATCACATCACTCCTCTGCTGAAATCCTCAAAGGACTGTTTCTTTTTTTTTTTTTGTACCAGGGATCGAACTCAGGACCTTGTGCTTGCGAAGCAGGCAGTCGAACCACTGAGCTAAATCCCAGGCCCCTCAAAGGGCTCTTTTTTTCAAACATAAGTTGAAGACATTTCAAGGGCTTTTAAAGCTTCAAGTGATCTAGACCTCATTTAACTCTGATGGCACCTCTTTCTAGTCTACCCAGATTCCTCTCCTAACACAAGCAGTCTCCCCATTCCATAAATATACCAAAAATGCTCTTCCTGCTGGGCTTATTAACTGGCTGCTCCCTGGGACTTGGCATATTTTTTTCTCAGATACTTGCACGTTGCCTTCCTTCAAGTCTTTATGTTCCAGCTTCTCTATGAAATAGATTCTGACATTCCATTTAAATTCTGTCTCCTTTTTATCCTACATTCCTAATAACCTTATCTTTTTTTGGTTCATAACAAAAATTCTAATATATAATATACCTACTGATTATGCCTATTACTTGTCTACATCTTCTCACTAAATGATAAATCCCATGATGAAATGGATTTTTGTTCATTGGATTCCTAACATCAGAACTGACTGGGAAAAATAAGTATTTGTTAACTTCTGAACAGCCAAATGGGCCCTTATCAAATGCTTATAACCTATTTAAAACCAATTTAAGTGAGGATAAATAGCAAAGAAAGGGATAAAAAATCAAATAATGGAGACTTCAGGATGAACAAACAACCACTTAGCTATCTAAGAGGCAAATTTAGAAAATATGTCCCTCATAACTTTATCATTTGTAAAGCATCTACTCTGAGAAAGGCTTTACAATATGACCTTTAAATTTCAAAAAAACCCTAGATGTATTTATGCCCCTCCTTGTATTAATAAAAAGTAGATTAAATAACTTTTCCAAAGTCTCTCATGTAGTATGGGGAGAATATAAACAAGTACGATTCCAAAGAACCTGCTTACTCTTACCACATTGATTCTTCCTTTTTTGAGGAGTTATTAAAGTTGAGAAACTAGATTCTAAACAATGTGTAGCTTTTCTTGGTTCCAATAAGTAGAGTCAGAGTCCTAAAATGTTAGAATGGTCATAAACTGCTTCTTTGCATTGTACACTATCAAATCTGCAGAAAGGCAGGCTCAGCTTTGGGGCTGGCCCCCCTATTCCTTCTCTTGAGGCTTAAGTGCTCTCAAACATGATAAAAATAAGTGAAAAACAAATCATCTGGTTAAAACTCAAAAGTAACATTTCAAGAGCAAATGCTGAATCGTTTGACTAATATCAATGTTAACACTATTTGCCTACGGGTATTTTAAATCATTACCTATAGTATACTCCACAGTGCATGCTTGGATTTCACAATGGTTAATCAAATAAATCTGTATAAATGAATGATTTCATGTCTTTAAATTAGGAGAAAAAGTCACCAGTTAATCTTAGGTATTCCTGAAAGCAGTCCTCCAAATACCAGGGACATTGAGCCACTGGTTTCAGTCACTAACTGCCACATAATGTTGGCTCAGTCATGTCCCTTCTCCAGACCTCACTTGCCTGTTTTTAAATTAGTAGATTGGATCTCTAAGGATTCATCAGTTTTTACAGTATATAATCTACCTTGAATGACTTCATATTTACATAATTTAGATACAACCTAACACTCCTTATCTTTTCTTGTCAAACCTAGAAAGAATTACAAAGTCAAGCTGCTTCATTCCAGCAGGTCTTAGCAAAAACTGCTTGTTAGGGAACTGACAGCTGAAACTTCTTTGGGTACAATTGCCTCAGCCCTCTGAAACTGCATCCAAGTACACCCAAGGTTACTTTACTCATTTGCACCCCAAGGACCTTCCACTCACTACAGTCAGGACTTGACACAGAAAGTAATAGGAAACTTTTACCCTTTTATAATAACTTGTGGGAAAAAGCGCCCCCAAAGTAAGACCATGATAAAATACAAAGTATTTTTCCATGGAAAGTTTAAGCTAAATAATGATCACTAATGACTAAAAATACTGCCCTCTAAAATAAATACATGAAAAAAAATAATACACTTGTGGGCTATGTACGGCATTTTTTTCTTTATTTTTCAGTTTATCTTAGTAATGCCAGAAAAATAACAGCCATTATTTTCACTTTAAACGCAAACCAAATACTGCTGCACACACAATACAAAGATTACCTACGAACATGGTTAGGTACAAAGGCTATATTAGATGTATAGACCACACTTTGTTCTTACATCAAAGTAAGACAGCATATTTTTTTGACAGTAATTTTAGCAAATAACTGTGCTACTAAACAAAGGCAAATACACATATATACACAGACACATCTTAACTAAAATTATACATGTCACTTTGACAAACAAATTCTCTGGTGGTTTCACCAGATATTTGCATCCCCAATTCCCTGCCTTAATCCCACCCCCAAATGCTGACTTGATCTGAAGAAAAAAATTAGAGATGTTCTTAATTAAAGGCACATTTGGCAGCTACTGAAAGTGGCATGCATCTGGCACAGGTGCACTCTCTAAGCCACACCACATGTAACTTTGATCTTTCTATGCATCTTGATTCTGAGTGGTAGTCCAATGTGACCCACCTTTAGCTAACTTGCTTTATAATTTTGCAGCAACAGGCTACTTAATGCACTATTTTCATTAAAGGCAAAAGGGAAATTTGCTCACAGTTGACAGAAAATGCACTTTACGGTGTAAAAAATGGAAAATAAGGCATGAAAAGAAGTTACAAGTGCTTTTGTCATTTATATTTATCATATAGACTTCATGCTTTTCTTAACTAGAGCTCAGAATAGTTTTGGCTCATGTGTAAGGGATTATGAAATGATTTTATAAGTTAGTAATGAGATGTTTTAAAAGAGAAAAAAATTGAATAAAGTCACCACTTTCCCTTATAATTTCACTGCATAATTCTCTTTCAGCCAAACTGATAATTAACTTCGTGATACGTATTTACCGGTAAAAATTTATGTGCAATAGAACAGGAGTACAAGAGTCACACAATATAGGCCAAAAGAATAAGTAAACTTACCCACAGCAGCAGAATACCAAGAAATAAATGGTCAAATTGTTTTTGAATCTAAAGGAAAAAAAGATTTCCCTCAATATGTACAACACTAATTGGGACAACTCTCCCATTTGTTTTGCTGAGCCACTAAAAAAAAAAAATCTGAATTTAAGTTGTCATATTAAGACAATGAAATGAAAGACTGAAGTAGGCTAAACTTGAGAATTACAAGGTCATTATCATAAACTTTGGGTTTGTATAAAGTAATTTTGATTAAAAAAACATTAAGAACTTAGAACCATAATGTAGCCTCCAACTGACATAGTATTTGTTTACTAGACTGTTCTGTTGTTTATGATTGTTAGTATGGCCTGCTGTCTGCTTAATTCATATCCATTAAGACATACCTTGAGTTGTTAGAGAGCAGTAATACAGTAAACACATGATTTGATGCTCAACAAAACTTAAATTAAGCAAATTTTTGATGTTTGTATATTTCCTGATCATAGTAGCATTAAAATAGATTTGGAGCACTGGGAAGAGTAATCTTGGTCTGTCAGTAAATTTAGAGACATACTTCTCTGTCCTGTTTTTAGAAATGCTTAGATGTGAAAAGCTTTCCATTCTGTTATATTTGTGGGTTTTGAGCCCACAAGATTGAGCCTGGAAATTTTTTTCATTGTGATCCAAAGATAATGAAACATTTAAGAATATTTCTGTTTCTTAAAGAAATGTCCCACGTTTTGGAATGTGGTTGACAGAAAGTCATGCTGCATTGACTGCCTTGTAATGTTCTGGATCCAAAGCAGAATTTTGTGATGATACATTTACTTTTTGTCACTTCTTGTCCCTCATTAGGTATATTTCAATTACCACTAATGATAAATTTGTCTGCTAGTTTGAGACAAATTAACCACGAGAAGGATACAGTTTTCTTACCTCCACCAAAGGGCATCCATTTGGAATTTTTCGTATCAGTTACAACTGCAGAAAATATTTTTGTTGAAATATCACATTTCAGGATAAAAAATACCCTCCTTATGCACAATGCATATAAAACTGTTGCTAGGTGAAGTGGTCCACTAAAACCACTGGGTAGAAGAATGGTCCCTTCTGGGAGAAAGATGATTAGAACTCCGAATCTGAGTTTTTCCTTTGTACAGGATCAAGCAGGTTGAAAGGGGTCATCACCTTATTGAAGGTTAGCATGTTAGCCAGAAGACATACTGGATGGGCACCAGTGTGACTTCTATCTGGTTCTCATTTGGAGTGGGGATGGAACAATTAAAAAGAAGTGGTTAATAAACCATAAAAGAGGAAATCATAGGGAAAATTAGGCTGGCCCGATAAAAAGTCATGGGAGATTTTGGAATGTGTATCACAATTAATTGTAGCAGCATTAGTAAGTATACTTACATAAATATTTGTTGAATGAATGGTCTTATGGACACTTTGCAACCAAGAGGGGATTTGTAATTAATTTTAAAGGATATTTTCAGAAGAGGGGACATTTTGTGAAGGAAAAATGGCTATCATAATAGGAATGGTACAGACATTAAACAAAAAAGATTCAATTTTAACAAATAAGAAAGGATATAACAGGATGGACTGCTTAATGATGGTACAATTAACATAGTTGCTGTTCTTAAAGGAGTATACTGTACTACTGTGATGTACATTTAATGCTTTAATAAATATCAGAAATTATTAAAGTATTAGTTTCCACTGTGATGCAGCACTTCTAAAAATGTCTCTAATGACATGGTTAACAGGAAATGTTGCTTCATTATTCAGAGGACACATGCAGATAGGTAACTGATGAACTGATGACTGAGGATGGAATACTGCACATTACACAGACATTATAGTGGAGATTAATAAAAACTTTTTCTCTTCAACAAAGTTGCATGCATTTCAGTCACAGTATTTGTTAGGACTCAGAAGAGCAGTACATAGGCTTTATGAAAAATCCATATTATATTAGTGATGTAGGTAGATGACCTATTATGAGTATGACATATTATGAATAGTTGTGATAGACCTCAAACAAGATAGAATGTTCAATATAAACCTTAACAAACTGTATACATGTTGCTTAAGAAATTAAAAAACCTACAGCTCTGCTCAAAAGATACCCATCCTTCTTTAACCAAATATTTTCATACATGCCAAACTGCAACTTTAGACCATTCTTTAAGATCAATACATATATTCACAACTAGAAACCAAAGCGTACCACACAATACGTGCTTTTATGCTTAGTGTTTGTGTTTTTCAACTGAAAGAAATAAGAACCAACCATTTTCTTCATATAATAATCTATGCCAGCCAGACAAAGTATTTGTATCTTTATTCAATTAAATTAAAACAGACCTGCTAGGTATATTATATAACATTCACTATATACACATGATTTAGGTAATGCAAGGTAACTCTAGGTATGCGGATTACTTGACTATTAGTAAAACATGAATGGTGTCAGTGATGCCCAGCAAATGCTCCTTTTCACATTGGGTGCCTACGCTTCCATAATGTTGTTAGAGGGACAGCTACGAGCCAGGACATGGATTACCAGTAAACCTTTGTGGGAGAAGGGGGAAATGACAATCTAGTGTAGATTAACAGTCTCCTAAATGTAAATAATACACTTGACAGTTAACATTTTAAAAAAAGTTCTTCCATCATGTTAATGACACAAAACTTTTCTTCTTTGAAGGCAACACCAGATTTTGTTTTGTGTGGGGGTAGGTAGGGAATGTTCTTAAAATTGGTATAATTATTCTTAAAACAATAATAACAACAACAACAACAAAAAAGTACCTCTTTGGTGAAGCCTCGGTACCCATTCAATTCACTGTAATAATCTGTAAACAGGACTGTAGTACAGTGCTGGGGCCTTGATTTCAACAAGGTCAGGTACCACAGCCTTTCCTCACAGTCCTTTGATTTTTAAGAAAATATTCTAAAGTAGAAGAGTAAAGCAAAGGAGAACAGAGGAGGACAGTAAGATCCCTGTTTAAGATTTTTTTAAAAGTGCATAATATTTTGAATTACAAAAACTGTCGTCATGTGGGCCTGGTGGACACTAGATTGTTTTCATCCCTTCAACAATAAAGATCACTTCACAAAATGAGGGTTCTTGCCTATTGGCCAGAAAAAGTCCCTTCAGTTGATTTTCAGATGCAATCAGTTGTCCAATTCTTCTAGATCAGTCTTTCCACATATTCTATACTGGAATAGCATTTCAATTTATAATTAATGTCTAGGTTAAAATTCTTTGTCTTAAACTGCATCTTGAAGTAGAGTCATTAGTGTTTGGAGTTCTAGTTTTAACTCCTCAGTGCTGGCATGCTCAGTGCATCCATTGCCAGCAATGGATTTGGGCTAGGAAACTGTACATCCCAGAATAGAGGAACTCAGGAAGAATGGGCATTCTCCAACAGTGGTGGTCCATCTCTGTGCATGGATGGGTGTGTGTGCTCCCTTTTGTAAGTTTTTGGAGGGAGTTTAGGGATATGTTGAGAAGTGCTTTGTCGTGGAGGAACAGGCGGCCCAGCAATGGAATGGAGGTCCACTTCTTGTGTCAATGGTGGTGATGGCAGATGCCTTCTTGTGCCATGAGGAGAAGGGGTTTGAGGAGGAGGTGGTGTAAAAGGGGAAGGGCTGTTTGGGAAGAAGGCATTGCCATGGTCACTCTTTTTGCCCAAAGGGGGAGGTTGGAGATGTAGTGGTGAGCTTGAGAAAACATCAGGTGTCCTCACAGGCTCTCGTGGTGGTAATAAGGGAGGGCTCTCAGGAGGGTCTGATATAGAGGTCCGATCTGATATTGAGTATCGTGGTGAATAGGCTTTTGATGTGGGTTGCCTAGGAGGAATGGCTGGGGGGCTGTCCAAGTGCTTAGACATAATCTAACAAATGAGAAAAGAATAAAACATACTTATTAATAGAATTACTGTACTACCATGAAAATATTAAGAATTTGGGCTTTTCAAACATGCTATTGGTAGAATACTAGGTGTGGAACAGCAAGTTTTGCCGTATGTTTTAAATAATTAGTTTTGCCAATTTACAGAAAAAAAGTTGATTTTGCCAATGTTAAATTTTTACCTTGTTTTATTTCTCAGAATTTTGTTGTTTGCTGTTGCTTGCCTATTTTAATATAATTTCTGATTTAGTGTATATTACCCATTAGTTTTTCAGTTTCATTTTAATATATAATATTTAATCAAATTCTGCAAAAAATGCCTTGGCTTATCTAAGTGCTCTGCTCTCTGGACAGCATAAGAACAAATGAATTAAGTTAACAGCTGGCAAAATAAGTAAATACATTTTTATTAAAAAAGACGGAACAAATAGTCATTATGAGCCTTTAGGGTCTCTTCCAATCTAGAGTTTTTGTGAAAACCCCATTTAGAAACATGCTAGATCTTACCCTATAGGCTCAGATAACTTTTAGCATATGCAAAGATTAGGTTTCACTTATCATATACTTTTATGCAAAACTTCAGACCTCTTTGTTCTCTCTCCTCCCCCTCTGTGCCTGTGTATGTTTTTAAAGAACTGCTTGAGATTACTCTTACTTTATAAATTAAAACTTGTTTTTTTTCTTGACAATACCCATAGTTTTAGGTTTCAAGGGTTTTGCAAACATACTGAAAAACTACCTTTAGAAAAAAAAGAAACATTCTGGATGCTAAATCCATATTTAATCTTTGTTTAAACTATTCAGTACAATTACTCTGAAATGTTAACGTATTCCAGTGAGAAATAAACTAGACATAAGCAACTGACTATAATGTAAACTAATGATTCTAATTTCCAGATAACAAGATTTTCTACTTTACCTTAGATGGCGAAGATTCAGCTGGGGCAGATTCTGGTCGTCTTCGTGGAGGAACAGGCGGGGGGATGGGCACTTCATCAGTGCCCTTGGTTAAACTTATAGATGATACTGACGCAGATCCTGTACAATGTTAAATTTCAAAAAAGTTTATGGGAATTTTATTTCACTCATTAATCTTGAAAAGGCTTAGCTGGAAATTGCTAATATTTATTAAAAGAAATGTGTAAAAGTATCAAAAGCACTTTATAACCAATACCCAGTAATATTTCATTGATGCAAACTGCTATAAATACATGCAGAAATGTCTTAGCAGAACTTTTGAAAAAAGCTGCCAAAGATGTCGTTATTTTGTTTATTGAACAAAATAACATTCTAACAAAATAACTGTTAATTTATTACTGGAACTTTTAATTGGGTCTGATCCTCAGACTTTATTGAAAAGATAATTTGGAAATCTTTGGAATAGTAATTTTTGTCAAGCTTTGTCATGGGCTCATTTTTTCCCTCTAATTGAGAATTTCCCTGCCCTTAACTGGACATTAGTTGGGAACTGTCGAATTTGAAGCACTCTGTCCAATATCTCTCCCCAGCAATTCCCTTAAAGGATGCAGGAGGAAGAATCTGGTGCCTGGGAGGGCCTTTCCTTGTTTCGCTTGGGCTATAGGCTCTCGTGGGCATGGAAGGCTCATCAGATCTAATCTAAAAACTAACTGTAATGGAGCTATTCAAGATGACTGGGCAACTCTGATAATGAATACAGGTATACCAAAATCTAGTGACCCTGATTGAGGGATAAGCTGATGAACTGGCACACACACACAAAAAGGTAAATAAAGCTTCTAATTGGAACCTATCTTACAGACATTTATGGTGAAAAGGGCATAATATAAGACAGTACACAAATACATTGTTAACTACTTCATAAACACTATAAAAATATATGAAAATATTTATAGAAACAACCGCTCAAAACTATATTTGGCAAGTTCTTTTTATTCCTTTAAGCATTAAGTTTTTATTGTCAATCAAATGTTACAGCAATATAGAACTAAAAGAGTTATTTGTGTACTGATATCGTTACAATGATCAACATTTTGATCCACTTTTAAATTTAGCTTACAATTAATATTTTTTAATTGTACACATTTTTAAGTCATTTGCAAGAAAAGGCAGCAAAATATTAATTTATTAGCTTAAAATAATTAAAACAGGATTTAGTGAACTAAAAGTTTAAAGCTAGTAGCAAATAGCTTCAATAGAACTTGTTTATCTGTGATGAATATTTAGGCCTTGTAATTTAAATAATTACAGTTATAAGATAATCCTTCTAAAGTCAAAAGCAGTTATTTGCCTACAATCTCTGCTGTCACCAGGCTAAGTATGTTTTGTGATTTAGACACTGCATGTAGCTGCTAGCATTCCCATATGCGCATGCATGATTTTGCTTCCTTTTTCAAAGTTGAGCATTAAAATACATTTAGAATTCTATAGTTGGAAAAGAGAAATGGTTAAATGTAGAAGCCACTCATTTAATATGTTCTTTCAAAAGAGAAAAAAGGTTTTACAAAAAGCATGAAAAGTATATAAAATTAAGCAAATCATTCATGATCAAAGGACAGCATAAGTGAAGGCCTCATTTATAAGATGGTGCAAGCAGATACCAATGCTGCCAGACCCGAGGAGAGTTTTAGCAGGTCATACTTGGTTTGATTTTTAAAGCCAAAGCGAAAATTATGAGTCTTAATCCAAATATACTAACTTGGGCCATGGGGAAGTGTAACTTGGATAAAGATGGTATCGCTGCCTGTGAAAGGAAACAAGAAAAAGTAGATTTTTTTTTTACATATTCATCTGTAAAAATTTATGATGAAAATGTTATTCTTGTCATTCTAGTTTTAAAGAATCCTGTAAATTTTTAGCAAAAGCTCATTACTACTTACTTTTTTATTACTACTTACTTTTGATAAGAAAAAATAATTGAGTTAATGTCAGACTGGGAATTTTGAAGACTCCTTTTGGGTTTACTACTCGATGCCATAATAATTAAATGAAAAATATTCATGAGAAAACCATCCTATATCACTGAAAGATTTCTAAAAATGTATAAACCCAATTCAAGTGAAGAATTTAGCTGAACGCATAGAAATATATCATTAAATAAAGATTTTTTTTTTTGGTACCGGGGATCAAACTCGGGTCCTTGCGCTTGCAAAGCAGACGGCGAAACCACTGAGCTAAATCCTCGGCCCCAAGATTTTTTTTTTTGGTATGCGGATTGAACTCAGGACCTTACGCTTGCTACGCAGGTGCTATGCCGCTGAGCTAAATCCCTGGCCCTAACTAAAGATTATTTTGCAAATCCAAACTTGTGAAACAACTATTTTATATACTTTCAAAAATAAAAGGGAGTTTCTTACTAATATTAATATATATTTTTGAAACAATTTTTTGGGCATATATTCTTATTACAAAATAACTAGAGCTTTGGACATTAAAACAAGCTTGAAAATTAAACAGCTTTTTCCTTCTGTACTCATAAACATTTAAAAAATCAATATACATTTAATTCTTAGACACATTTTATATAGGAAACTCCCTGATAAATTTAGAATCTCTAACTTCAACAGTACTAAATCTTTTAAGAAAAAATTGAAAATCATAAGCCAAAGCCCCCAAAACATTAAAGTTGAACTGAGACAGAACACTAGATGTCCTATACTGGTTCTAAATCAGTAGAGCTATTTATGTTACACTGCCTCAAATTACCAACACATGGAATGGATAATGCATGAGAAATTAAATTAATTCCTATAATACTAGACTTAGGTGATTATGAAAATTTGCATTTCCCTTTTTCTCACATTTTTGCATAATATGCAGTAACTCAAATAATTTAGAACATTGTTTATTCCAGTTATTTGGTCAGAGGAGGATGTTTTACATTCCAGGTTCAGTTGTTTGATGACATCTGTTAACTTGATTGCTTACAAAGATATACTCCTCAGATTTCCCAGGCAGTCCCATATTAAAATAATCTGTTGCATTATCTCCTTTCCATATGTATTGATGTTTGAAATCCATGATTACTAAGTGTATCAATCCAGTTTATTCTATTATTTTTCAGAAGAGTAAAATACATTTGTATATTCAAGTCACATGAAGCTGTTGCCCTGTCAATGATTTTTTTCATAATTTGGTACCTACAACAAAATAGGTTTAAGAGGGTATCCAGCTCTAGTGTTTACTTACTTAAATAATTCTTACTTTTCTTGAACAAGAAATAAATGTACTGCCTGGAGATAAGCCTCAAGAACATGGAATTATATTTAGTACAATGTACAAACAAAATAAAAACACAAAGGTCATGACTGCCACAAACTGCAGACTTTTTGAAAGAATAATTAGACATATGCATACGCACTTGTGTATATAGATGTGTTGTATATCAAGGCCAAGTTTACAAGTTTAGGTTCATGGTTTTGGTAAATTTGGGGCATGTCTTTGATTTCTTTTTTTTCTTTAGTTGCTTGATTTTGCTGCCTGGAAAATGGTATGAAATATTCTTTCAAGCCAGGCATTATAGTGCATGCCTGTAATTAAAGCACTCTAGGAGGCTGAGGCAGGAGGATCAACAGGTTTGAACCCAACCTGGGCAATTTAGCAATTTGTGTAATTTAGACCTGTCTCAAATAATTTAGTCCTATCTCAAAAAATAAAAAAGGGCTGGGGATGCTGTTCAGTGTGAACACCCTATATTCAATACCAAGTGCTAAAAAAAAATTTATGTGTTCTATTAAAAAAATATGCCAGATGCTGGGTGTGGTGACATACACCTGGAATTCCAACACTTGGGAGGGAGAAGCAGGAGGATCACTGCGAGTCTGAGGCCAGCCTGGACTACATAGTGAGACCCTGGCTTAAAACAAAAAAAAGCTGGGGATGTAGCTCAGCGGCACTGCACCTGCCTGGTAAGCTGGCAAAGTCCCGAGTTTGATTCCTGGTACTGGAAAGTGTGTGATACACATGTCAGAAATTCTTATCATAGGGACTGAACAAACTGATTGATGATGGCTTGGGAGTTAAATCCAATTCATTAAAAACTATTGTACTAGGCCGGGGATTTAGCTCAGTGGTTCTGGTGCCTGCCTTGCAAGCGCAAGGTCCCGAGTTCGATCCCCAGTACCAAAAAAAAAAATTGTACTATTACTTTGTTAGGTAAATTCCAGATAACAGACCTATGATTCTCAATCTTGACTGCACATTAGACTCCCCTCAAACTTTTTGGGGGGAGGTTGGTTTGTGTGGGGAGGAGAGTCTCACTATGTAATTCAGGCTGGTCTTGAACTCGCTACGTACTCCAGGCTGGCCTCAAACTCATGGTGATCCTGTTTCAGCCTCCTGAGTGTTGCAATTACAGGCATGTGTCACCACACTCAGCTTCCCCTAGAAAATTTTTAAAAAATACTAATGCCCCAGTAGCTAATGCCAGTGAGCTAGGCCATTTTTTTAAAGCTCCCTAGGGTACTGTACTATACAGTCAAGTTGAAATCACAGTAGAAGATACTCCTCAGTTTATAAAGGAGTTATTTTTGAAAAAGAGCCTTTTCCTAAAGGAAAGAAAAATGACGTGACAGATAACTTCTTAAACTCACAAAACTCTGATAAATATGAGATTACAAACCTGTCACCCACAACAGTCTTCCTTGAAGAGCCTAGCATTCCAGCTTGAAATGCTTGCAATACATCTTTTGCTTGCAAGGCTTTCTTCACTAAGGGATACAATAAAGCTCATCTATAAACAGAGGCCAGGCTCCCTTTTAGCACCAGGACATCTTCAAACGGAAAGGTAACAAGGGCATTTCATCATTTTTCCTTCTTTGTTACAGGCAGAAATAAAGCAGTAAACCAGTGGTCTTTCCTCTTTTCTCAGCCACTGTCAGAACCACCTCACAAGTGGACCAGGCCAGGGCAAGGTGAAGAGCAGGGCTTTGAATGTGGGATGCATGTGGTGGCACCAAGTAGGTGGCTATTTCCCTTCCTTTGTCTTTATCACAAAGCTTTCAATGGCCATTCTTGCATTCTGAGGCCATCTTTCTGTAGACTTGTATAGCATTATGTCTTCACTCATTGGACATTTAGCTGTGATTTTCCTAGTGGCATCATTATTTTTCATATCAGTAAAACTGCAGGCTTTCCTGGAGAAGAATTATTCTTCTTATTAGCAAGAGGTAAGAAAGAACTACTGGTTTAAAGATAAATCATTTTTGGGAAAAAGTACTATAAGAGGCAAAAGGGAAAAAAAGAGCAGCATTGGGCCAGGGATTTAGCTCAGTGGCATTCCACCTGCCTTGCAAGCACAAGGTCCTGAGTTTGATCCCTGGTAACAACAACAAAAAAAGAGGCATTATAACTGATAAAAAAGCTAGTCAAACTTTGCCTTTTGACTTTTGGAATGTAGGCAATGGGATTTTCTGCAGCCTTGTAGTGAATGGAATGTGTATAGATGACATGAAACTATAGTCAAGGCAGCTCTTTCCTGCCAGCCACTGAGATAAGCAGGAAGTGGGGATTCTGTCTGGTGGCAACACAGTAGGTAGCAAGTTGGAGGCTCTGACAATCCCCACAGCAATAGGATCTGTTCAGTAAAAGTTCAGTCTTTAATAGACACAGGCTGCTGGTAGGTTTTAAGTAAGGGGTTAACTGAGCACATGGATGGTTTTATATTGGTCTGGATTTCAAAATCAGTTCTTTTTAGTTTTTGTTAAGAGGAAAGGGAGTGGTAATAGGGGTTTTCTTTATGAGAAAGAAGGAGAAATTGAAAAACTCTCAAGTCTAAGATTACAAAGCCTAACTCCTGAAACAGTGTTTTCTCCACTTGTCAGTTTGCAGCATAAAACAAAGCACTGATCCAGAGCACTGGGTTTGGGAACATCTTTTCCCGTCTAATGAATCAGTTACAGATTTAACACCAGCAGAGAAACTGTGTTCATCGGCTGTTTTTCTACCTTTTCCATTTTTAGTGATTTAAACTAAGAGAAGAGAATTCACAATTGATAGCTTTCAGTAAGTCATTTATTTAGGGCTCAATAATATGGTGTTACAGCTGTCTGCTCTAGGGAAAGAAATCCTGCAAACAGCTAAATGGGTCTAACCAATAATGACTGTAGGTAAGTAAGGTATACTGAAAAGGTGCTCCTTTTATTTTCTTAATTCAGAGGGTTGTTAAGTTGAAGAGAATAAAAGGGCTTTTAAAAAAACCTAGTGTCAATTTGAACTTACTAAAAATATGCATCTGACAGCTTACTATGTATATAACATAACTCCATGATCCTTAGTCATCAAATAAAGCCAAGATGTATTCTCAAGACAAATACACTTTAGATAGTACAAAGGTAAGACAGACTGCTGGGTAACTGCAAATGTATGCGTACTACAGAAATAAACAAATAGGATTATGGACCAAATTTCAAAACAATATACCTCTAAAAAATTATTAAAAGTAGATTTTCACCTAGAGTCTCTGAATTGAAAAAAACCTTAAAAATCTAGGGGCTAGGGGATTTAGCTCAGTGGTTTTGCCGCCTGCTGTGCAAGTGCAAGGACCCAAGTTCGATTCCCGGCACCAAAAAAAAAAATCAAAATAAAAACCTTAAAAATCTAGTTTGGCTCCTCGAAGGCAGAGAAAGCATTGCAGGCTGGGATGCCAAACCAGGATTCCTAACTCCAAGGTCAGTGCTTCTCAAGTTCTGCCTCCATAATGTTATGTTACTTCCGATATTGGAGTCTATCAGTCAAATACTGGGCTGGAGCTTGATCAGCACATTGAGCTAAGACAGCCAATAAGAAGAGCATGTGGAGGGGCTGGGGATTTGGCTCAGTGGTTTCGCCATCTGCTGCGCAAGCGCAAGGACCCGAGTTCAATCCCCGGTACCAAAGAAAAACAAAATAAAACACCAAAACCCCCCAAATATTTAGAAACAACAAAAAAAAGAGCATGTGGAAGTAGTCACAACTGGGATAAAGGTAAATATATTCAAATTTTAATTTAATAATAACTTTAAAAAGTGATGTGTTCTTACAAAAGTTTTAAAAGTTCCATATGAAACAGAAGCGAAAATAACTGTGATCTAGATTTAAAAGGTTGCTTTCCAAAGGGCTGTGCAGTTGGTAGCCAGAGGTGGTTACTGAACATCTGACTGTGACTTGTCCAAATTCAGATGTACTGTAAGTATAAAATGCAACAAATAGAATGTATAATGCCTCAATAATAAATTTGATATTGATTTCATGTTGAAATATCAATATTTTTAATATTCTGGGTTAAATAAAATATATTATTAAAATTAATTTCACTTAATAATTTTTGCTTTTCCCTAATATGGATACTAAACATTCAAAGTTGTACATGTGGCTCTCATTATATTTCTGTTGGGAGAGTGGTCTAGAAATAAGAGAAGGATACACAATATGCATCTATGAGATCCAGATGGTTCTGCTGAAAAGCACAGGCAGTGTACCAGTATATACTAAATATTATCAAGGTACCTTGGGCAGGCTAAGGAAGGGTTAAGTAGAAGTTTGAATGTGATATACTGTAAAATGAGAAACTGTTGCAGAATTTGGTGGGGAGGGGATGGCGTATCTTGAGTATTATTAAAATAATTTTGGAGGCAGCACTGAAAATACAGCACTGAGATTCCTTGGAGATTTCCAAGAATGATCTTTGTTTCCTCTTGATACGAGAAATGCATTTGGAACACTCAAATGAAGTTTACCAATTTTACCACCAGGCCTTTACAGTAACGTATAATAAATTTAAAGAGGACTGTTCCAGCAGACTTAAAAAACTGTAAGTTGCTGGAGTTCAGAATTTATTTCTATAATGATATCTTTTGAAATGGTATCTGACTTGTGTGTAAGTTCACATCCACAAAAGATCAAAGAGACTTTTTTTTACCTCAAGCACGAATAACTTTATAGCACTTAAAATTTTAGCACCTACTTGAGTGAAAAGGGCTTGAATGATCAGAATCAAACACGCTGCAAACATCTGTGGTACTGGAAGCACCAGAAGCAGGAGGAGGTGTTAGCGGTGTTCTTGGAGAATTTGGTGCAGATGCTGTACTTTCTGTTTCACTTTCAGGGATCCTACTATAACTAATTTTCCTTGGCTCCTGCTGTAGAGGTGTGGGATGCCTCATGGTACCCGGTCTTGGGTTTGATGGACGAACACCAGGAGATTTTAGGGGATAGCTATATTTTTTTGGCTGTAGACATATTAAAAGAAACACAATACTTAAAACACCATGGTAGAAAGGAATGATTTTCTCTATGTGCTGATAAATTGCAACTAAAAAGCTAGGAAAACCATAAATCAACAATCAGGAAGTAACAATTTAAATCAGCGTGTCCAAGTTAAACTATTACTATTCCATTTTGCTGAAGCTTTGGCTATCTAAATTGTTAGAAAATGAATTTCTTTAAATTAACTGAGTTTTACTCCGTAAACATTATAGTAATGTTATTTTTATATCTTTGGGTAAAAAATTTTTTAAAAATATATTGTGTATTTCCCTGGGTTTTAAAACAGATTATATGGAGCAAATTCAACCTGTTGGAAAAGCCAGGATAATCATCATGAATTATAGTAACTATGTTGTAATACACTGATGCCATTAGGACTGTTTGAGCTTCTTTACAAATGCATTGAATTGCCTGAGTTTTCATCTCAATGTATATTAATTTTATGGAATTTTCCTTGCAGAGTATCATTTCTCAGTGATAACAGTGTGCTTCACTGGACCAGACTAGATACGTATTTCTTTCTTTCTTTCTTTTTTTGGTGCCGGGGATCAAACTCAGGACCTTGTGCTTGCAAGGCAGGCGCGGTGCCACTGAGCTAAATCCCTGGCCTAGATACATATTTCTAATTTGCTGTTTTTAATTCATTTTATTAAAAACTGTTTTAAGGCTTAAAAATTTGCCTGTGAGGCAAATTGCATATGCTTTAATTCACAGACATTATGAGATTTATCTTGATCACTTAGAAGCCATTTATGTTTCCTTCCTCTTCATTTTTTTTAATCAATGAGAGAACATATTTAGATCAGTGAGGTCATGATATTGTACAATAAATTTTGCCAGGCACTGACCAGTAATACAAAACAGTGGAATTTTTTTTTGGTACCAGGGATTGAACTCAGGACCTTGCGCTTGTGAGGCAGGCAGCAGAACCCGAGCTAAATCCCAGGCCCAACAGTGGAATGCTTTAACAAAGTATCTTGAGCCAAACCTGATACTGGTATGGCTAATGATTCATGGTTAAAAATTCTAATAAATCATTACCTTAAAAAGCTTGAAGTTAATATAAGTAAATTAGTATAAATTCATTAAGTTTTCCGTCTTTAGAATAAATCTTGAACTTTTTTGTTAAAACCAAAAATAACTTACATATTTGTTCAATTTCATAATTTATCATAAAAGGATTCATTCAAGTTCATATTAATGTTCATGTATTTGGAACCAAGGAAGATATTTCTAGGTTTATTTATTAAGCACACTTTGATTACTTTTAATTACCATGTGTGCATTTAATCCCTGAATGCCTTTATAAAAAATGAATCTAAAAAAAAAAATGAACCTATAACACATATAGTAGTGATGACAACACCAGAGGTACAGGACAAGTCAGAAAGTATATAAAGGTACATATATAAATGCTTACAAATCTTGGGAGAGGCTTGGGGTTTCGTGGTTCTATTTCTAGGGATTTGTTGAAAAGATAATCTGTAAATTCTTTCTCCATGCTATTTCCCATTGGATTCAAGTTTTCAAAGAACTTCTAAAATAAATGCAAAGAAATAATTATTAATAGTGAATATCTTAAATTGTTTGAACTTCATGAAAATAATTTATGAAAACTTTAAAGAAAATTTGAATTAGATATTTTAAGTTTTATTTCCCTTTTTTACAAAACAAATCTGGCTTTTATCACGCATGTAATAAATTTAATTAGAAATATATCCTCAGATAATTCTACTTACTTTGATATCTGATTCTACTCGTAAACAATAAGGCTGATTTTGGTACTGCTGGATCTCTCCTGTTATTTCTGCTACTTTTCTCCTTTTGCTAAAGTTTATTAGCTCTTTTCCATGTCTTTTTAGGACCTCAGGGTTGCCTTCTTCTGTTTTTAAGATATTAGTGAGATAAATTCCTAGAAGATAAAATGAAATTCTTTTAAGGAAAAGGGAGAAAAAAGCAAGTTTTTCTTTTTCACTAATTGTGGGCAAAAACGCTGTATTCAGAAAAAAAAAATTTAAAAAACAACACTGTATTCAGTCATTATAACCAAAGAATCAAGACTCAGATTTCCATGCTATGAAAAATTACAAGTTCAGTACATATTAGGAGAAAGTTTTTGGTTGTTTTTTATTTTGGTACCAGCTGTGGAACTCAGGACCTTGCGCTTGTGAGGCAGGTGTGGTACCACTGAGCTAAATCCCGGGCCCAAGAGAAAGATTTTTATAAGTATCAAATTCTTCTATGAAAGATAAACTTTATAAATATCCAATTAAAAGAGAGACCAAATTTAATCAGGAAGAACAACCAATTTTCCATACCCCATCCTTCTCCCAAATCACTGCTACTTGATTTAAGTCACGGTTTTGTTAAAGGAATTTTAAGAATAACTCTGTGCTAATGAACCCTCCCCCACATGCTTTTATTTTTGGGCAAAAGGTAAAAGTGCTAAATTCAGAGGATTATATTTTCTGTTTACTTAATTCTTTTTTTTTTGTACTGGGGATCGAACTCGGGTCCTTGCGCTTGTGCAGAAGGCGGTGAAACTACTGAGCTAAATCCCCAGCCCTAACTTCATTCTTTTTTTGTTTTGTTTTTTGGTACTGGGATTGAACTCAGGACCTAGTGCTTTCAAGGCGCGGTGCTACTGAGCTAAATCCCCCCGCCCTTGTTTATTTAATTCTTGAGGTCCAACAAGAGGTTGTTAGGATTTGCAATTCAGTCCTTTTTGGATAGGCTTCCTTGTAGAAATGTGGAAGGATTTGCAAGCCTGTCAAACCTGAAACTGCATATAATTTATGTATACTGTATTCTGGTCTTCAGTACTTGTAGATTTAATGGCAACCTGGTAACTGACCTTCTGTTTCCCTGTCACTATGGGCTGTGCACTTGATGAGGAGGATAATGAACAAAGTAATAGGCACTTTCATTCTTTATCCAGCCCTATGGTGCCAGGAGCACTTTAGCTCCCCTTCCTTTCTAGCACAAAGGTTTTGGAGCCAGCTCTGGTGCTTTCTACTTGTGTGATCTTGCATAGTGTCTCTGTGCCTCAGTTATCTCATCTGTAAAATGAAGGTAGGAGGCTTGGTGTGAAAAATGAGTGAATTTTTATAGAGGCTTAGAATAGGGCTTGGCAAAAGTAAGCATTAATTAACCCTGGTTGCAACTCTTGATGCTATTATTATATGTTGGCCTATTCTCTGTGTCTGCCTTCTCAAGTAGCGACTGCTCTGAGGAAAAAATAGAGGTGTGGATATCTGAGTTCATTCACTCCTACAAGTACTGCATTAAGAATTACAGATGCAAAGATCAACAACAAACGTAGTCCCTGATCTCAGAGAGTCCAGAGATTTGAATGTAGGCACTATGATACAATTTACTAAGTGCTGTATTAGGAGGTGGTATACCAGTAGTGATGCATAAGATGCTGTGAGAGCACAAGTGAGGTGTGCCTTACCCTACCATAGATTGGTGGGATTGGAAGAAGCATTATAGATGCAGTGATGCCTACAGTAAGTCTCAACAGTGAAGAGAAGTCTGAAGAGAATAAGATAGAAGGGCATTCCAAGCAAAGCAGCAACGTGTACACTGATTTGTGATGAAGCTTGGAAGGGATACTTAAGAGGATGCTGTTTTGTATGGTTAGACCTCAGACAGAGGCTTAGTGTGTGAAATGGAGAAAGAGTAGCAAGATATGACGGCAGGCATAGGCAAGGGTTAGATCACTGTTTCTAAATGCTTCTCTGTAGAGGCATACTTCTAAATACTAGAATTTTTGGCGAATCCTTGAAAAGATTAAATGACAATACTGAACAAGTCAGCAATAATGAAATATGACAGACATTAGTGTCTACTTGGTTTTTAAAAGCATGTAGTTATTGCATATTACTTGTCTTTTTCTCAACATCTAGGATGCCCTTCATGATACATTTGTAAGAAACAGTTACTGTGTATTCTAATAAGCACAGGCTCTTTCACTTTCAGCCAGTTATTCTGCGCAATCTGCACAATCCATTCATTTCAACATTCAGTTTGACAAACAGGTCTCTAAGTGTACATATAGAATAGCGGCCAAAATCATCTTTCCATATTAGTCACAACTGATAGCCCACCTGTGAAGTCTGTGGATAGAAGCACCTGGATTGAGTCATGAAATGTCTTTTGTTAAAAAGCTTAATTTTTATTTAGTAGATAGAGAGGGAGTTAAAACCATCTTTGCATTCTAGAATGACTGTAGCTTTCTAAAAGAGTAGTGAGCAGGCTACTGACAATCTTTGAGAGATGATGGGGCTGGGGTCTATGGGGATACAGTGGAGGGGATACATGTTGGAAAGGTAAGATCCCCTCACCCCCAGAACTAATTAACCAGTTTGGCCTAGGGGCAGGGCAGTAGGAAGAAAGACAGCTCTGCGCTTGAGTGACTGAACTGGTGAAACAGTCTGTGACCAACATACTAATTAATAGGATCTTACAGCTGTTAGAAGTACTCTTGAATAAAGTTGTGAAAATGCTTACAAGTAACGCCTTAGGATAGTTCAAGATAAAATTTAGAGGGCCAGAGATTAGAGCTCAGTGGTTTCGTCGCCTGCCACGCAAGCGCAAGGACTAGAGTTCAATCCCCCGTACCAAAAAAAAAAAAAAAAAAAAAAAAGATAAAATTTAGAAATTATTTTATAACTAAATGATGGCTAATTAGAAGAACAACTGATCACAGCAGTGGTATTACAGACTTTGAAGACATATACTACACAGTAAAAAAATGTTTACACACACACATACACAGAATTAAAAATGTAGAACCTACATATACATATATAAAATAGACCTGAATATCATATAGTAGTAAAGGTTTTTTCCTAATCTTTTTTAAAAAATACAAATAGAACATCTAGTTATTCCTGTATTTCACTAGATCATTTTCATCCTGACTATAAAGACTGTTCACATACTTAACAGCTATTCTTGGGAAAGGGAAAGAAGAGCAGTATGACATAAATATTGAAGAGGAATGAGGTTACTTTTCTTTTCCCTGATGGCTTTCCCAGCCTTCCCAGGAAAAAGTGGTTGCTCAGGTTCCTAAGATTCCATAGCACTTTGTGTCTGTCATTTGACTTACACATTTCTATAATACAGTGTTATGCTTACCACACAGTACTGTAAATTTTTGGCCTTTCAAGACAATAGACATTCTGGGACGTGACTTGTCTTTTTTTTTTTTTTTTTTTTTTTTTTAACACAGGGAAAGGTTTATTTAGCTCACAGTTTGTAAAGGTCTGCCAAACAGGTATTGCAGAGGAGAAACAACATGGCATGCAAAGAAACAAGGGAACTTTAATAGCATCTTCCTGCTCTGTTTATCTTATCTGGACTACTTAGGGCGAGTAACACACACCCTTAATCCTAGTGCCCTTGAGCCTTGCATTGCACCATGAATCATTTTCAGCAGCACACACTCTAGATCCAGCCGAAAAAGCCCCATCTCATTGGCATGCGGCTTTGGGGGGGCACATCTAAACATAAATCATAACATTCTGCCCTGGGCCCCCAAAGACTCATGCACACCCCTTTATGCAAAAGGCATTTATAAAGTCCATCTCTAAGAGTTGCCAAGTCCTAACAGTTTCAGGATTGCTACAAAGTCCAAGTCCCAAGTCTCTGAGATTTAAGGCAAATTCTTAGCTGCAAGCCCCTATACAAATGAAAAGAAAGTTAAACACATCCAACATTCAATGGCACAAGATAGACATTTCCATTCCAAAAGTTACAAACAGGAGGATACAAAGGAACGGGACCAAAGCAAGTCCAAAATCCAGCAGGGCAAACAATAAATCTCATAGTTCCACTTCCAGTATCCCCAGCAATCTGCTGCAAGTTGTGAACTGCAAAGGGCTTGGGTGGCCGGACCCGGATGGTACTCCTTGTGGTTATACCTCCCATAGCTTCTTTCTGTGGCTCCCTTTGCTCACTCCTTGCAGCTTCCCTTGGATGATCCACATTCCTGGCTTCTCCAACCTTCTGGGATCTCCATTGTACCTCTGGCTTCATATTCACAGCTTCACACATTGACCTCTCAGGGGCACACTGCCTGGCCTCCCAGGCCTTCTTCTGAAATCTGTGGAATTCTTCTGAATTCTGTGAATCTGTGGAGGCCTTCCTGACCCCACAACTCTTGCATTCTGCATGCACATAAAACCAACACCATGTGGATGATGCCAAAGTCTGCCACCAGCTGGAGCAGTAGCCAGGTTTCCTTTTCTCTTGGCTGTAGGGTCCAGTGCCTATGAACCAAATCCCAAGGAACCACTTCCTTAGGCCACTGCCATTCTGGAATATGGTGTGCAGGGAACTGAGAAAGGGTATGTTACTAGAACCCTTGTTGTGGGTCCTGGTGTCCTGTGAGCCATGACAGCACAAGGCAAATTAAAGAATATAGACAGGAAATGAGACTTAGAGAAGAAGCTGGGTTCTAGGCCTGAAAGTGCTGCCCTGAGCAGCAAAGACAAGGCATCCTGAGCTTACCACTATTTATTGGGTTCATAAGGAGTAATAGATGACTCAGGGGGTGGCAATAATCCTAGACTGATGAAGATTTTATAATTAGAAGTATCAGATGTCTCAGAGGGTGGTGGTAATTCTTTGACCCATGAGGCTTTTAGGTCAATGAGTTTAAATTGATTAGCACAATAAGATGAGCAAAGATGTTCTTACAATAGTAGGTGGGATGGGTTAAACTGATAAGGAATTTGTCCCTTCCCAGGTGAAACCTTTCTTTTACTACTCTGTTTTCAAAGAACCAGGGCATCTTCAACTGATGTAATCTCACCCTTGAATGTCACAGCATCACAGAACTATTGAGGTCTCAGCTGTGACCCAGGCAAAAATGGAATCATGTTTTGGCATGTTATAGCTGGCCTGTAGGCAATAAGACTAAGCCTAATCCTAGTTTAATTGTGAAATGATTTTTCCCCCAAAATTATGTAGAATGGCTCCTGACAATGGTGCTCTGGCACTCTCTTCTCAAAGCAAAGTCTTTCACTTTTGCAATTTGAGACTGCAAAGGGTGGGATCCTGCTGCTTCTTGTGATGTCCCCAGGCCATCTTTTCTATTTTCCTGTTCCTTCTCAACAATCAAGATATCCTCTGCTCTATCTTTGCAGGCTACAACTTTACTGGAGCTTTCTTTTCGGCCAAACTCAAAGTGTTTTAAGTCATTCTTCTGGGCTCTTTGCTTTTGATTCTCAACATAAATCTGGCTAAAAGCCCCCAACAGTAGCCATGCCACTACCTCAACAGTAGACTGCCTTGAAATTTCTTCTGCCAGATTAATTAGTCTGCCACCCTTAATCTCAGTCTCAGGCAAAGTCTCTGGACATGAGCAAAATGCAGACAAACTTTCTGCCAAGCTGTAACACACATCCTCTGGAGTCCAGCAGCCAATGCAGTCCTTTTGTCCAGCAGAAACTTCCTGCACTTGGTCTTTACCAGCAAGCAGCATTCTGTCAGTCTTCTGGTTTTCTGGTCTCTGACCAGACTCCCATAAAGTACAGCCTAAGGTGCTCCAACTCTACTTTTTCAGCCAGCATCTCTGAACCTTTCCAAACTCTTCCCACAAGCCAGTCCCAAAGGCTCCTGAACCACATGGTTAGGTATAGTCACAGCAATGGTTCTACTTCTCTGGTACGAACTTTTTGTCTTAATTACTTTTCTCATTGCTGAGACAAAATACCTGACACCCAAAGTTAAAGGGGGAAAGGTTTAGTTACCTCACAGTTTACAGAGGTTTCAGTCCATATTCAGCTGGCTCCCAGGCAGGGTGCCACATGGCAGAGGGGCAACAGTTCATAGTGGCAGAAGACAGCAAGAGCAATAAGGGCTATTTGTCTATTCTTAGCAGATAGAGGTATTCAACAAATATTTTTTAATGAATGAATATTTTTGAATGAAATATTATTTCAGAACAAGAGAGAAAACATTTGGAGACTTACACCAGTCTGTAACAGACATGCAGTCAATTCTAAAGTAGCAAGAAAACATAAGCAAATTTACAAAAACAGGAGGACACAAGATCAGAACTATATAACAAGAAAGAGAAAACCCAGTGCTATAAGCTTGGATGTTGGTACACAGAGAAGACACTTGGCTGAGGTACTTACCACCTTTTTTTCTGAGGAAATGTTTGTCTGCCCACATATATAAGCCAAAGTCTGGCAGAGTGTTGTAAGCACCCCCCTCCCTCCAATAAATGGTAGCATTGTCAGCAGAAAAATAAGAATTCTGGTAAGATGACACAGGAAGTAAAACTATAAGGTCTTATCCCTAACTCTTCTCATATAAGGGGAAAACAAGTACTCAGATATTAGGAAAGAATCTTGAAAGAGTTTCTATGAACTACAATATAGGCAAAATAGAATTCAGAAGCAGCAAAAATCTCTCTGTCTTTTGGGTCAGAAACATAAAAGGAACCTGATTAATTTCAGCAACTGAGAACCTTTAACTTGAGAATAATAATGATCTTCCTAGAGTAGCAAGACTGACAGGGATTATTTCAGATAAACTAGTTTAAAATACTGGAGCTTCAGTAATCAGGAAGATCAGCATAATAGGCTGGAAGTCTGGCAGGTGGACTGTCAACTACCTATCAAACTACCTGCAGGTTTATATTCACTCACTAAATCACACAGTTCAACTCAAAACACATTTTGGAACGAGACTCTAAATATAGGCTGAAACTTTTTTTTCCACTTACCATACATGAAGATCCATAGATCTTTGTGCTTATGAAGATTTAAGAGACTGTATTTTATTTTGTGGTGCTGGAGATTGAAACTGGAGTCTTTTGGATGCTATGCAAGCACTCTACCACTGAGTCTTAGTATTTTATAGTTTGGGTGAATAAATATACACCAATCAGGGTGAAGGGGTAGTAGAAGGGACCAAATGCGAGTCCAGTGAATAGGCCCTGAGTTTTCTTTTGATCTCTGTGTACCAGAGACCACAGGATATCATGAGTGGTATGAATGTAAGTTAAGTGAGCACAGTGACTATGTATTTTCCACTTTTCTAAGTACTCGAACATAGTTCCCAGTAGTAAGTACTCAGGAAATACGTCAACAGATTGGATGAAATGAACATCAGATCTACTCAAATCCTTCCCAGCTCCCTTATATGAAGTGGTGTCATACTCACCACATTTAAAAGTAAATACACAAGCTTTAACTTTTACCAGAAAGAGAAAATAAAGAAACTTAACATTTTTATCAAGAATTTGGGGCTTGGCATGGTGGCACACACCTGTAATCCCAGCACTTGGGAGGCTGAGGCAGAAGGATTGCTGTGAGTTCAGAGCCAGCCTGAGCTATATAATGAGTTCAAGGTCAGCCTGAACTACATAGCAAGACCCTGTCTGTCTCAAAAAGAAAAAAAAATTGGAGGAGGGGCAGTCCCTAGAGAAACAGTAGAAATTAATAAAATGCAATATCACTTGATATAAAAACAAAATTAGCAGAGAATAATTAAAGACCTCTTTGAAGAAAAACACAAATTGAATTAAAAATAGAAATGGAAAAGATATTGGAAATAGGAACAAGTAAAACATTTTTATACATATAAGTGAATTTTAGGTTTTTTTAAAAAATGATATTAAACAATTCTGTAGCAAGAAAGGTGCCTATTCCTTTTTTTTTTGGTACTGGAGATTGATCCCAGAGCCTCACAATGAGCCACATCCCCAGCACTTTTTTTTTTCTTTTGGGACAAGGTCCCCCTAAGTTGCTCAGGCTGATCTCAAACTTCAAATTCTGTTGCCTCAGCCTCCTGAGTAATTGGGATTACAGACACGTGCCATTGTGTCTGGCAGGAAAGATACTTTTTTTGGAGGGGGTACTGGAGATCGAACTCGGGACCTTGCACTTGTGAGGCAGGCAGTGGAACCACTGAGCTAAATCCCCAACCCAAGATACTTTCTTAATAGTACAAAAAGCATCTAATCACCTGAGTTTACAACAGAGTGCTTATTTTTAGCATCTTTAAGCCTTTGTTTGGGACCAGTTCTATAAGGCATAATTCAAAAATAAGATCACAGGAAGAGACACTGAAACACTGCTGACATATTAAATATTTAGAAAAGCCAAGGAAATTAATTCTTAGAATCCACAACAGAAGTACCCAAGAGAAATAAGAAGGGAAAATGCTGACTATCATTAAGTATTCTTTTCAAGTTAATTGATTGTTTCAATTACATTTTGGGGAATCTGCTCTGCCCCACCTCCAAAATAATAATAATAATAATAATAATAATAATAATAATAATAATTTTTTTTGTTTTGGTACCGGGGATCGAACTCAGGTCCTTGAGCTTGCAAGGCAGGCGGCGAAACCACTGAGCTAAATCCCCAGCCCCCCAAAAGTATTAAAGTTCATTTGCAAAAAATGAAGAGATAAGACTGCCAAAGAAAATAGTGAAGAAACATTAAAGAACCAACTTAGTCATACACGAGAACAATATAAATCTGGATTTCCCTGCACTGGCATTACGGGTCTTTGGAACCAGGTCATTTTATACAATATTTGTAGTGTGCTTGCATGCTGACTGTGACTTCTCAAATGAGGTTAGATATGTAATTTCTCACTTGTGATATCATCTCAAAAGGTTCAGAATTTGAATTTTATTTTTTCCTGGTTCCGGGGATCGAACTTAGCACCTGGTGCTTGTCAGGCAGGCGTGACGCCACTGACATCCCTGGCCCTAGAATTAGAAACATTTTTACTTCCAGATTAGGGATGCTCAGTCTCTATTGGGTTTTCTTGAAGTCCTAATAGGGAAAAATTCTAAGGAGATTAAGGTGCTATTTAAGTATTTTATGCTGCTATATTCTACATGTTGATACTCAATCGTTTAATCAAGTAAGTGTCTTATTTTATCCAGAAATACAATACAAATTTAGCAAGAAATACTTACCAAAGAAAGGCACACATGGTGGATTAATAGACCTGAGTTTTGCCAAATATTTCTTATAGTGATCTTCACTCAATTCATGAGCTTCCTCTAAAATTTTCTTTTGGCGACTGGGTATTTGCTATAAGGAAAAAAAAAAATCAGGAGGCCTAAATTTATAGAAAGAATCACAGGCTAGGTGCAGAGGCACACACGTATAATCTCAGCTACTCAGCAAGAGTGAGACAGAAGGATTGCAAGTTTGAGGCCAGCCCGGGTAACTTAATAAGACCCTGTCACAAAATTAAAAAATAAAATGCTCAGTGTTCCCTGGGCTCAGTCCCCAGTATGGTGGGAAAGGGGACTCACAGATCTTGCCAAACATGCCAGACTAAAATAAGGCCCAACGCAACAGTATCAGTCAAACTCCAAGCATGTAATGTGTCATAGAAACCATCTTCATAGGCTCTAGTCCAAACTTAAGTGTGCTTGATACAGATTATCTTGCAATTCCTCACACAATTATGTGAGCATCTAATTACAAAATATTACAAATTAAGTGCTAAATGTTTTTTCTGTTTTTTTCTATTTCTTCTTCTACAGAGATGGGGTCCATGAGAACATTTTAATGAGGATACTCATTCTATTTCTTTTCTTTGAGCTAAACTCCCAGGATGCCTAATTTTAAAAAGAGCAACCAATTCATTACAAAGCTTAGATAATCCAGTCTTTTAACTTGCTACTTAAAAGACAGATGGGGCATTTGAAAACTAAAGATCACAATTGCTAAAAGTCCAGATATTTATAATAGGCAATGGAAGTTCATTTTAAAAATACATGCACAGACCTACCTCAAATGTGTGGTCTAGTCTGTAAACAGGTGATGAGTTCATAGCACTGACAACCTCCAGGACACCATTGAAGTTGTTTAGCTCTTGAAAGACTTGTAGAATCTCAATTATTCGACTCACCACAGCTACTCTTTCTTCTAAATTTTCAGTTTCTACAATACACCTGGGAATCAAAAACAAAAGAATTAAAATTTTTGAAATTTTTCCAATAAAGCTATGGTTTAAAAAATTTATTAAATTCAATAATCTAGAGTGGGGGCGAGTGGCTACAGTGTGATGCTAAAGAAGACATATTCAGAGTAGGGGGAGCGTAGAAGGCAAGCAGTTCTGGTCAGGGGTAGGGTTCTCTAGACTGCTACATCAACCAACCTTCCCCGGCTATATCTGCTGCTTCTTCCATCAGTATTACAATTAGCTGATGAAACTAGTATCTTGTTCAATGCTTGTAAGTTTTTGTGATTCAAATGTATTCTAGAGGAATTTAGTTTAAAATTCAAGAATTCTGTTGCCTAAATTCTTCATTTAATTCCAAGATTTTAGTGATTAATGCTTAATTTCTTTCTTTGATAAATAGAAATTATTGGTTACATTTCTTCAGACAAGTACTGTTATGTCAAAAAGTCAATTATTTTACCACAATTAAAACTAAATAGGGGCCGGGGATTTAGCTCAGTGGTTCTGCTGCCTGCCTCGCAAGTACAAGGTTCCAAGTTTGATCCCTGGTACCAAAAACTAAACTAAATATTACTTAAGAAAAATGAATGAAAAACAATAAAAACAAAAGCACTTTACATTTAAATACTGAAAATCTGTGGATAGTGTACCTCTGTAACATAAAATATTATACATATTTTACTATATATGTAATAATATCTATAATGTATATGTAATCCAGCAAATAGCTAAAAAGTAGTTTGCTATTTTCAATAAAAAAGAAATTTACTTGGTATTGGGCCGGGGATTTAGCTCAGTGTTTCTGCCGCCTGCCTCCCAAGCGCAAGGTCCTGAGTTGGATCCCCGGTACCAAAAAAAAAAAAAAAAAGAAAATTACTATTGTCTATAGTATGGAAGAATTTAAAATTTATTAATCACTTGCAAATAAATAAAAAAATATTATAAACTTAGTTTTCAGTAATATATTTTAAAAAATGGTTTTGAAACGGGGTCTTGCTATGTAGTTCAGGGTGGCCTTGAGCTAAATTATGTAGCCTAGGGTGGCCTCCAACTCATGGTGATCTTCCTGCCTCAGCCTCCTGAGTGCTAGGATTATATATCTGTAATCCTAGGTACTTGGGACGTCGAGGCAGGAGGATCACAAGTTCAAGGCTAGCTTGGGCAACATAGTGAGATCTTGTCTCAAAATAAAATTTAAAAGGCTGGGGATGAAGCTCAGTGGTAGAGCACTTGCCTAAGACATGTGAGGCTCTGAGTTTATTCCCCAGTACTGGGGGGGAAAAACTGCAAGTTACATTATTCTCTGATGAGGCAGATTTAACACTAAGAAAAAAAACATTCTATGTGAAGCTGTCAAAATAAACTTGGCTTATCATGTTAAACATAACATGTTTACATGTTTAAAGCATTAGCTAGATCTCTATATCATATTCTGGCTAATTATCTAGACAATTAAAAGTATATCACATAATTTACTTACATTTTTTACTTAACAATTTCAGTTGTTATTAGGTATAGAAATTAAGATTGCATGTGGAATATTTGATTCCAATTTTAATACACATTCATGCCTGAGAATCACTGTGGCAAATAACAAGAAACTCTCACATTGAAAAGGCAAGAAGTGGCCTACAGCTAAATAGCCTATTAAAAAACAGGACAGAAATGAAAGTAGTCTGTATCTCTTACCAGTCATGTTCATCTTTTCAGATCTGGTATGTTTTAATTATTAAGGTGTGAAAAGGCTTCTGCACATTGAAGGGTACTTATTTAACTTGGCAATGAATTCAAGAAGTAACATTTAGGGGCAAATTCTAAAGTTTTACTTTTTTTTTTTTTGGTACTGGGAATCGAATTCAGGACCTTGTGCTTGTAAGGCAGGTGGTGGAACCACTGAGCTAAATCTCTGGCCCCTAAAGCTTTACTTTTAAAGGCATGTTACATTTCATCACACAAACACAAGGAAGTCCTAACTCAGGATGACCTGGAAAGCTTTTTAGGAAACTGCATTCTGGTCTTTTTCCATCCTTTCCCTATGTCATTGGCTGTTGTTCTGGTAATCCCAATATGATCTGTGAAAATCTCCTATGAACTTTATAAAATATTACTGAAATAATCATAATGTTTTTACTCAAAAAAAATATAGCCAATACACAAAGTTTAATCTCCAGTCCCCAATTTATAAAATTGAATTCTGGACTTCCGGCATAATAAATAGTGTAAAGAGCTCCTCTGAGTTCCTCTAGCAAAACTGGTGAAATTATTACAACAAAAGAAAACAAAATCCCTGAACTCGACAACACTTAAGTCTCTGGAAATGGACCTAAGAGCAAATGGCAAATAAAGAAATATCTACAAAAATTTGGAAAGGGAAGTGAGAGTCTACTTTAACTCAGACTGCTGCTTCTCTCCTTTGTTTTGGAACATTCGCTCCAGATTGCTGTAGCCAAAAATACCTAGCTTTCCTCTCTGGAGGAGCACCACTTCAGCATTTCTCATCCTGCCTTCAGCTATCTGTTCCCAAAGCTAAGTCTTGGTGTGTGCAGGAGAGAAGTGGGTAATTCCCTTCTTTTACCCAACCCTCCACCTGGGCTGTAGGGTGCTGAGAAGCCCAGGAAAAGAGCCCTTTGTCTGGTTCCTAAGACAGTGGTTCCATGTTAAAAGAGGCAAATAAGAGAACTTGAGGCTACACTACTATCCTCTGTACCCCAACCACCTCTTCATAGCCACCAGTCAAGCACTAAGCCCCTAGAGCAGGAATGTCACTGAGACCGAAGCTTGTCCTCATCCCCTGCCCCAAGCCCTGTTTCAAAGAGACAGCTCCTAATCTCGTGTCATTTGTAACTAAGTGTGGAAAGTTTAAAACTAAAGGTATGCTCAAGAATGTAGAGGTTATGGTGAAAGGCAGCTGATAGAATACTCTGTGTGTGTGTGTGTGTGTGTGTGTGTGTGTGAGAGAGAGAGACAGAGAGAGTGGGACAGAGAGGGACAGAGAGAGATAGAGAGAGAGAGACAGAGAGAGACAGAGACAGAGACAGCCAGCCACAAAGGTAGAATGGGCTTCAGTAAAATAATCAAGGTAGTCACTGATTAAACAAACAAGCAGGTAGCAGTAACAGCCTTGGAAGGGAAGAAACAGTACTTAGAAGTGCAACAATTATCATCTAAAATTTCAAATTTCCAACAAAAAATTATGAAGCATGCAAAGAAACAGAAAAGTAAGTTCCATACACTTTATTAAGAGCAGGGGATAGAAACATACTATGAGAGCAGCCAGATGTCAGATTTAACAGATTACAAAGTAGTCATTAAGAATATGTTAATAGAACTAAAGGAAACATGATATAGAAGTAAAAAAAGAAGGATTGGGGCTGGGGATTTAGCTCAGTGGTTCCTCCACCTGCCTCACAGTGCAAGGTCCTGAGTTTGATTCCCAGTACAAAAAGAAAAAGAATGATGACAAGGTTCATTAAGAGAGACTATCACTAGAGGTAAATAATTTTATTTAAAAAAGGAAGCAAATGGAAACTGGGGAACTGAAAAGAAAAACTGGAGGGGCTCAATAGCAGAGTTTAACTGATCAAGGAAAAAATTGTTAATTTGAAGATAGAACTATGGCTCAAAAACATGAAGGTGAAATAAGAATCTCCCCAGATATACAAAAACTGAGAGAACTCTTTGCTAGCTGACCCACTGCATAAGAAACACTAAAGGAGGTTCTCAGGCTGAAAGCAAGGGATCCTAAAAGGTAATTCGAATCCACACAAAGAGCACCATAAAGATAATTATAAAAGACACAGTAAATGCAATTTTTTATTTCTTCTTTTGCCTGATTTGAAAAGCAGCTTATAAAATGTGCATGAATATACTGTTGGGTCTATGACACAGAAATGTATGTGTAATGTATTGCCAGTAACAGCACAAAGGAAGTAGGTGAAAGTAAAGCAGTAATGGGTTTAGAGAATGACATAAAATGGCAAAGTAACAAATTATAACAGTGTATTGTTGGATCTGCATCACTAATTTAGATGTAATATGTATTACAATATCACAAAAAGGGGAGAAAAGGCATAGACCTATATAGGAGTAACACTTCTATAACTGGAATTAAAACTACTACAAATGTGAAGTTGAATTTAAGTTAAGATGTATATGATAAACCTAAGAGAACACCTAAAACCCCCCTCAAAAATATATTGAAAAATATAAGTGAAATTAAAATGTACATTAGAAAAATACTCAAAAAGAGGAACAAAAAGACATGTGACACATTGAAAGAAAAGTGCACTGAAATTCACAACATAGCTGACTTCTGAATGTCAAGATTACTCACTTCTCAAACCACAGAGTGAGGTTAGTGGTGTGTCGGATCATTTTCAGAAGATTGGGCGAATTAATTTCTTTGTCTTCTTTTGTCCACACACTTCCAACTAACTCTGATGGTTGCACAGCTCTAAAACCAACACAAAGGATTACATACTTTTCCCTCTGATATAGACATTTTTATTAAGTAAATGAGATAAATAAAAACTAAGCTCCTAGCATAATAAACTTTCCTTTTCACCAACAAAAGATTTATAAAAACAAGGTATAACAAAAATTATAGGGGCCAGAGATTTAGCTCAGCGGCACAGCGGCTGCCTTACAAGTGTAAGGTCCTGAGTTTGATCCCATATATATATATATAAATAATTACGTATTTTCTCTACAAATTTAAGAATATATCTCTGTGGATGTACTTGTGTACATTTATTATTGCTTTACAATAGCATTTTGCTTTAGGCAAGGTTGAGATTTCTGCATAATATCTTTTCTAGTACAAATATTATTTAATGAGTTAGGGTGACAGAGTAGGTATTTAAATAATGATATCTAATAATCAGTCTAAAGAGGGTAATCACTAAAATTCTTAAGGGCCCCCCTTTTAATGTAACAGAGGGGAGAAAAAAAAACTACTACAGAAGAGTCCTAGGAAATAAAATAGATTCTTAACACTATAATTTTGGGACTATGATGATCTTTGGTGGGGGATCTATAAATTCAGCTCCTTTTCTCATTTAATTATTAAAAATAAATAACTTGGAGATTCTAAATATAATTTAAAACCAGATACAGATACTTTTTGAGAAAAATATCAATGTAGAATAATAAACTAAAAAGGGCTATAACTAACAAGTTATGACTGAAGTTTACCATAGCAATAGCTAAGAATTTACATTGTGCCAGGCAATATGTTAAGCATTGCATATACGACTATTTTAAGCATCACAACAGCTCCAGCAGTAGGTACTGTCTTTGGCATCATTTTATTCTTGAAGAAATTAAGAAGCAGAAAGATAAAAGTTACATGAGGGGGTTAAAGTTGGCCAAAAATACCAAGCCAGCAATTGGTAAAGTCAGGATTTGAACCTAGCTTCTCTACTGAGGGTGAATGCAGGAAGAGAGATGGTATAAATTCAAACACAGCAAGGGAAACCAAGGCAGTAAAAGAGCCAGAACTTCCTGCCAGTCTTATTATTACTAAATATTTTATATACTATCTCATTTATATCTTATGGCAATCCCATACATCAGAAATGGGAATTAATTTTTATTCTTATTTTTTATTTTTTGGTACCGGGGATCGAACTCGGGTCCTTGCAAAACACTGAACTAAATCCCCGGCCAGGAATTAATTTTTAAAAAGAACTTTTTTGAAATTATTTTTCAGCTTGAATGTCAAATTACATACCGGTACAGATCTGATTCAAGTAAAGTGAGTTGTCGAGCAATTTCTATTGGGTGTAAGGTGAGCAGGTCAAAAGTCTCTGTGTGTCCGGGTCTGCTTATATGCCACTCAACTGTGGGAGGTGAACTCTGAAATGTAATATTATGACCTGGTCCATTGTCTCTGGCAATTTTTTTCCTCTGGATTATCTTAGTGATGGACTCAACCCATTTTTTCATTGCTTTACCTGAAATACATTGTATTTTAAAATAAAATTTAAATACTCTTTATTTAATATTTTATATGGTTTAAAAATCACAGATGCTGGACTATACCTTTGCTATAAAAAGTTCAAATGATCAAAATAAAAACTGCAAGTTCCCCTTTCCCATTTCCCAGTCTCCCACCTCAATCTAACTCTTCACATGGGTAACCACTGTTAATAGTTTGGTATGGATTCTTCCAGATCCTTTCTCAAGTAAAATTAGAAAGTAATTTGTAGAGATTTTTCACTTAAATTGTTCTGAACTTTAGTTCAAAATATTATTTTAAAAACCTCCCCCCCAAAAGTGTATTTTACACAAATTACAAGTTTGATAAAGATAGATTATACATAGTCAGCATTAATCAAATCAACACTGTATTTTATAAACCAGTCAGTGTCAGAGGCCCATTCCTCATGTTAGCATGAGGTTTGGTGTGGCTGGTGTATACTGTAAAGGACTACATTTAGCCTTTATTCTCTGGGTTTACTGTATACAATGGAAATAAAAGCCCATTCACCTAGGGCTTCCTTGGAGCCACACAGTCATAGATGTTTTTTTTTTTTTTGAGACAATATCTTGCTATGTAGTGGAGGCTGGCCTTGAACTCATTATGTAATCCAGGCTGGCCTTGAATTCCTGGTGTTCCTCCTGTCTCTTGAGTGCGGGGAATTACAGGCATGTACCACCACACCCAGCCAGAAGTTTTAAAACCAGAAGACAAACCTTGGCAATCTATAAAATCACGATGGTTACTGCATGCACTCATCTACATGTACTTTCAGATCAGTAACTCAGTGTAATTGAGACCTTTTCTAACCAATTCTGAAATGATCACTAAATTAATTCACTAAATGAGAATACACTGAAATCCCAAGGTAATTTTTGTAGGTCTAAATGTTGTTATGATGAAAATTTTTAATTTTAAGGTGGTTATGCTGTCATTATTATACACATTTCTTGACAACACTGAACAATAATGACATTAATCAACAATCATCATATACTTTTATTATATATAAAACTAGACATTTAGGAAAAAAACATACCTCTTACTGTTCCAATAAATTCCTCCATTCGTTGCAAAAGATCTGTATCTCTTTCAAAGTCATAAAAGTGGTGTTCTACCCAGTGCCGACATACATTTAATACTCTATGGCATTAACACAAAATTGAGTTACATGGGAATTCAAACATAAATGCTTATCACAATGAATAGTACAAATGAAAACAAAGTACAGTAACTCCTACCAAATTAAATAATCTTATTAGTGGCTAACACTTCCAAATTCTATGTTAAGACTTATACCATAATTTCTGATAATTGCTCTTATCTAATTCACTTATTTTATTTACTACCTACTCCTTGCTTGGGAAAGGTCCTTACATACTTCAACTCTGAAAACAGAAGATTGATAAAGACTTGTTTATTTCAGTTAGTTATTGAATGCTTACCGCAGTTGTACAGGCTGTATATATTCTTTTCTAAATCTCTTCAGTTCTGCACTCAAGGGTTGATCTCCATTCTCTATAGCTATGCGATCAGCTTCTGTTGGCTCAGGCTCTGGAATTTCAAACCTAACATAAAACAGAAAAAAACTTATGAAAATATTAATTATATCAAATTATACAAACAGAAATCCACAAACTTTTTCACCTGCTAACAAAATCAAGAAAATACTGTAAAAAAATACTGACGATATTACAGATCAGTAAAAAACAATGGAGCTTCTATAATGTAAAGGCTGAGAATAATATTTTTGAAAAGATATTAATACTGCCCAGTATAGGTAAAAAAATAACTACATAATAAAACATGCAAAATCTAAAAATAAATATGACCACAGAGTTATGGGACCGATGCTCATTTGGGTGTTTGTAGAATTACTCTAAATCGGCTGACATAATTTTTGAGAGTAGCCAGTGCTTTAAAAGTTGATTACTACTTGTTTGGGTAGAGGAAACACTTTGCTTGATTTGTTCACTGACAAGCTCCATTTTGCTCAGTATGTGGGATATTTGAAAACTCTTGTTATGAACATCTAAGTCATGAAAAATATAATTTCCAAAGTATAAATTATACATTGTATATAATTCTTTAACTTGATCAATTCTATAAATTTTAAGTTTTGGACACTAAGTTTCTATGTAAAATAAAGAATACTTATTTCTGTATTTAAATAATCAAAACTACATGATTTTAGAAAATGATATTTTAAATTTTAAAAAGGGCTCATGTACTACAATTTAAAGCTCACCCAAAACATTTTTGAGAAATGTATGGGATCTTCCCTCAGTTTCTTTTAAAAAATAAACAATTTAAACATTTAAAAATTGACAGACCTTTCTATTATAAGACTCAGCAGTTCTTGAGGTTTGCAAAATGATCTGTACGTTGTAAGAAATGTCCGAACAAAATTGGGATCTGAGAAGAAAAGGAAGAATATCTTATCATTAAAGACTTTGATTCAGATTGATTGAAACTATTATTTACATTTTCAAAAGATCAGTAGTCAATTTTAAGTCTCCAAAAGTTTTAACATGTGGAATTCTTTGGCCTTTGCAATGTACTGCTAGCTTTAGTGCTTCCTAAATCACTGGTAAAAACACTGATGTTAAATTTTACATCAACTTATTTCTTGCCTTCTGCATACTCTGACCAGCTGGTCTTTTTTTTTAGTTTATTTATTGCAGTGCTGGAGATCAAACCTAGGGCCCTCTGAATGCTTGGCAAACTCTATACTGAGCTGCATCCCCAGCACTGACTATCTGGTCTTAAACTCATCATTTGGCCACAGGAATACATAAGGAAGAAAAGTAAAGCCAGAGCACTGAACCAGGATACTAACAGGATCTCAGAGCATTTATTTCCTTAAAGAGAAATGCAGCAGCAACAATCTGTTAACTTCCTGAAATTCATACTAGTTTATATATAAAATCAGCTATCTAGATTTCTTGAAAGCATGTTAATGGAGCATATATTAACTGGATCCAACTAAAAGTTGGATCTTTTTAAAAAATAGATTAAATACTGTTTCTGGCTGGGCATGGTGGCACACAACTGTAATTCCAGCACTTGGGAGGCTGAGGCAGGAGGATCACCTCCAGTTCAAGGCCAGCCTGAGCTACATAGTGAGTTCAAGACCAGCCTGAACTACATAGCAAGACTCTGTCTCAAAATAAACAAATACATAGTTTTCAAATATCTACAAGCTCTTCAAACTACTGAATATGTTAGAACTGTACAAATTATTGTTTTGGTCCTATTGACAACTTAATCCCTTTTATTTCAAGTAGTCACAAGGAGAGTTTAATCATAAGAGCAGAAGTTTCCAATCCCTTCTGTCACAGGACGTACTTTTCGTTCACATTCCTAAGAAGTAAAATAGGAGACAGAATGAGATCACTTCCTCAGGCCTGGCCTACTCTTCTTTCTTTGATCATAGTCTCCAAGTTGTAGAGAAAGGGGTTGTTAGGCGCGCAAGAGACCTGGGCTATCTAGTGCATAAATGAGGAGAAAGAACTTCCCATACTGGAAAAAGAAACTCCCTTCTATAACTCAAATTTCCTCAAGGTCTACATTTAGTTGTAAGACTTTTTAATTTAAAAAAGAGGGGAAAGTTCATTGATTCACTTAATTGAGAACATTCTCCTATTTACATTATGGACTAATAAACTCTAATGGTAAATTCACTGAGGATAGAAAACAGCTCTATTTTTGTTACATACCATGAAGCAAAGCTTTCTAAGTGCATTCCCTTTACTAGTACAGAATTTAATAAAATTAGAAGGTATTTCAAAATTTTCTTTCTTTTATTTATTTACTTAATTACTGATATTGGCGACTAAAATTCAGGGCCGTGTGCTTGCTAGGCAACTGCTCTGCCACTAAGCTATGTTCCTATCCTTATTTTATTCTGAGACAGGATCTCATTAAATTGCCCAGGCTGGTCTGTCCATTTGTCGTCCTCCTGCCTCAGCCTCCTGAGTAGCTATGATTATAAGGTGTGCCCACTGCACCCCAATGAAAATTTCAATTTCTTTTATCTTAAGAACCACTCTAAATTTAGCCTTAAAATAAAAATTTATAATTAACTTTTTATCCAAAAAGAAAATACATGAATTTATCATAAAACAGAAATCTATTTCCAATCTATTGGTATTTATGTGGTCATTAAGATACTGAGCTGATTTAAATATCAGACAACCCTGAATGTAAAATAATACTTCAAGTTAAAGAAAAATTTACAGAATAAAAATTGGTTTTAACTGCTCCATTTTTCTTTACCTTTATACCTTCTGAAGCTAAAGTGGGTTACTGATAAAAGTAATTTAAATACATATAATCTTTTAATAATTTCCTTTCTGTTGGTATTTTATTGTTTGTCTTCAGTTACAGAGATCCTCAGTTAAAGACTAATGTTTCATCCAGAAGAAAAGATTTTAAAACAGAAGGCTGTACAAGATTTTAAAACAGATTTTTATCGATTTCATCACAATCTTCCCTTTCAAGAATCTTCTTCCTGTTCTACAAATCTATTTGTAAGGTGAGGCTACTCAAACCAGCATGTGTTTAGCCACTGAGCTGTCACTGTTGGAGATTCCACACCCTCAGTGCGAAGGTCTCTGGGAGCCCCTGAGTTACGTTCCAAATGTAGGGGCCCCCCAACTTTTTAAAGAAAAAGGTATTTCAGTCTAAAGACCTAAAATCAACATCCAGATCACTGTCTTCTTAAATGCCACCCAAAGTCAGGCTAAAAAGTTCTGTGATAACAAACGAACTTTTAAATTGAAAACAAACAAAAGCAAGCTCTAAGTGAATTAAAGTATGTTTTAAGAAAAGTATGGTTATTTATTTTAAAGGCACATAATTTTAAAACTGACTTTTCTTCTTAGGCTAAAATTATTTTAAAACAGCTTTTCATCTTAAGCCATTTTAGTGCTTTCATGACTGATGATAATGCTGGTAGTTATACCATGCCTCAGGGCCACACCAGTCACATGGAATCCTATCAACTCCTGACAGCTGTTACATAATGTTCTCAAAAGAGCTTTCACCTCATTTATTTCATGTGATTTCTGTGAGGTGAGCAGGTGAGAGATGTAAGGGAGACTTATTTAAGGTCACAGTGGAGTGGCAGAACTGGAACCAGAACTTGGGTCGTGTGATTCCCATTTGGTGCTCTCTTCTACCATGTCATATAACCTCCCTCATTTAAGGATTCCTTAAAGTTTCTCCAGCTATGAGGTCTAAATATACTTTCCTCCATGGGTTATGTAATCACTATAAATTTCTGTAAATGATTAATTTAGAATGTAGTTTAGCTACTAATCTTGGTTAAAAGCAACAGACATCACTGAAAAATAAGCAGTCTAATTGTGACTCTGCAACTCTTGGGAAGCCGCCTTTCAGATTTTGGAGGCAGCAGTGTACTTCCTGTGCACTGTATTCAGAAGAGGAGCTGGAGCTGGCAGTACAGTAAATACTCCCACAGTCATCACTGTCGTAGTTCTAAAGTGGCCCAAGTTTGTTTTTAGCTTGACTGGAAGAGGTCTCTTGCCAAAAAGAAAAAACCAGCAGAAACCGAAAATAAACTAAGAAAATTGGCAAAAGTTTAAATACTTAAAAAAATATTTTAAAGACTTCTTATATTCTCAAGCTTATGTTAATTTTTATAGACTCCACTTTAGCTTAACAAAATGAAAAATTGTTAATGAATAAAAAATTTACATTGAGGATATATCTATTTTTCAAATTTTATACAGAAAAGCATACAAAATTCCAGAAGCTATTTTTATTTCTATAGCATTGATTTCTCCATTTCAGTGACTGTACCATATACATGTCACATTAACCACTGCAGATCTTTATCTTACTAGTGACATAACAGGTTAAGTTAATTTGATATTTTTAAAACACCTATCCAGGGACTGGAGATTTAGCTCAGTGGTGCCATTGCCTGCCTCACAAGCACAAGGTGCAGAGTTCGATCCCTGGTACCAAAAAAACCACAACAAAACCCTACCTATAAGGACAGGTTACATAACTGTTAGAAAACCAAATACCTACTTTCATGTATCAGGCAATGTCAAAAGCTAAGATATACTGCTGGTTGGTTGTAGGGCAGCAGTTACCTATCTGTGTCCTAAAATAATGTTTCAGAGACAGATGGTAGGCAAACATACAAATTCAAAAAGCCAGGCTGGGTTTGGCTTTAAAGCATAAGCATGAACAAATATTCACAGAGAAGACAAAACATAGTGTATTTTGATATTCTCCTTCTCTTTATGTATATCACTTGCTTGTGGAGGTCATTCCACAAGCTTCTTCCTTACCATGACCCCCTAATGGGTTTCAATATGAGCAACAATAAAATCTTTCTGTGGATTAAAAAAAAAATTTATCTTCATACGTAACATTACTCTTCTACTTGACTCTTAACCCTACATTATGATTTCCACCATGTTCATTAGTTTCTCTACTTCCTCCTCATTACAACCTCTCTATACAAATACCTGCCAACTGTACCATGAAGTCCCTGGTCTAGGTCCAAGTATTTCAAACATAAGCTGTAGTCATTATTTTCTGCTGGCCTCCTAGCTGTCTCTGTCTCCCTCACTATAAAACCATTCTTTATGATTTTACTGCACAATTCTTCAAGATCCTATGAACTCAAGAGTATACCTACATTAGTGTTCATGATATAGTATATTAGATTTGAGGTGACAAATCCAATTTCTCTTCTTGGCTGTTTTTTAATTGACCAACATTTTATTTGGCAAGGTCAATGTAATTTTGAAATATTACATTGAAAAGCTATTTATATGATGAACACCCCTCCCCCACCCATCACAGCAAAACACTGTTAATCAGGATGTCTGTTCATGTGATAATACTCCCTTTAATACAGCCATTTAAAAGCTACAAGAAACAATAAGTTCCTCAACAAGGATTTATAAACAATTACTCTTGAATTCCTTAAAAAAGGAAACACGCTATGCTGACGCACAAACGCTTAAAAAAAAATCAAGAGAGTTTAAAAATAGAAAAGCCCTTCCCTATAGATCAAAAATTGCTCAAGAGGTTTTAAAAAGTTAAAATATCCAAACCAACCTTAGACACAAACTCAAAAGAAATCTAATGTAGATACTTGAGCATTTTATATATGAATGCATAACAGCAGTAAAGAAAGAAAAATGTCTTCTTGTTTAAGTTTTTTCAGTTCCATTTTCTACAAAAAAGAAGTTCAACATACAAAGGAAACACCCTTTTCCCACATCTCAATATAAAAAGCTTTTATTTTCCACACAGTGTCAATTCTTATCTCATTACCATATCACATCAGTATCCTTACCTCAGTCATCTCTATCAACCATTTCTCTACTCATGTCTCAATAATTAATTTGTATTTTACTGCCCACAACAGCTCTGAAGTGAACATCTTACTCTCAACTCCTTAAATATGAGCACATTGGTTTGTTTACTCTTGGTTAGGAAATAATCTCTTCATATCATTGCCATATTTTAGAATAATGCACCCAACTGGGTAACCTCCCCGCTCCCTAGCATTTGGGATGAATCTCAGATAAATTCAGCGAATGACTCTATGTCCAGAAACATAAGTGGAGACACAGCTATAATTTAGATTCCATGTGACATCTGTTGAGGCTCTTTGAACAAATTATTCACTTTCTAATTTACCTAAATTTAATTTTTTTCCTGAAAGCTTTCCTTTTACACAATAGGCTACACCAATAGAAAAATGACTGAGTTTTTTCTGAAAAATGAAATGATGAACAAGATCTAACCATACACTAAAATCTATGCAGAACAATGGTAGTTTATCTATAATTAGAACTTAACTATTACCTATTTCAATAAGGAAAAAATTACTGACTGTATCTCCTTAATAGACCTGTTTGCCCAGAAATGAACATTTATATTATTAGCAATTCAAACCAAGCAATTCTTTTTATTTCTCTTATTCACCATGTAATTTAGTAAAAAATTGTACCAATCTAATGAAAAGTTCACCTTGAGTCACCTTGTAACATGGTATAAAGTATACTCTGTTGAGCCAAGAAACCTAAATTCTAGACCTCTTTCTGCAATTAAGTGATATGATTTCCAGCAAATCATGTAACCCTCAGGGCCTTGAGTTTTTGTCTAAAAAGTGAGGGTGTATGTGGACATCTCTCCTAGGGAGCTATTAACTCCCTTTTGTAAATTATTGTTAAAACAGTTAAGGAAGCAAGTTGGCTAAAGTCAGTCTGAATTAAGTAGGGTTAACCTAGTTTTTCTTGGTTTTTTTTTTATGACAATGTTTGACCAACCTATAATAATCTAAAAGATGTCTGTAAGTGGTATCTTGTATCATCAGTTATTAAGTTTTCTCATGTATAACATACAATGTCTTTTTATTATAATTCTATATAATAAAAATGTGCAAGTTTTAGCTTTTGTTTCAGTATAAGCTACAACCTGTACTGTATGTGCTCCAATAAAAACACCTACTAAACAACTAATCAAATCAAAATCCCTTTTTTCTTTGGGGAGGCAAAAAAAAAGAAAGAAAAAGGTCAGGAGGAGAGAAACAGACCAATAATCGTTCTTAAGACAAATGGTAACTGCATCTGTTACCATTGAAGGGAAGACTCACAGTCCATTTCAGCTAGAAAGGACCTTAAAAATAACTGTTCTTGTATTTTACAATTTAGAGATGGTCTATCAAAAGCACATTTTGTATTGCCAATAATAAATTTAGTAAGTAACAGGCCTTACAGAATAGCTCAAATAAGCTAATAATTAACTCTAATCTATGTGTTTTGTACACCATAACTCTTGAAAGCTGCTGGTAGATTAACAATAATACATTTACGACAAAATAGTCAATTAAGTTTCAATAAGTTTCAATATTTTATTAAGTTCCAAAAAAGAAAAATGTTAAAAAATTTAGCAACACCACTTCTAAAACCAATACTGACATTTTAAAAGAAATTACTGGAAATATTTTTTTTTTTTTGGTACCGGAGATCAAACTCAGGACCTTGTGCTTGGTGAGGCAGGCGGCAGAACCACTGAGCTAAATCCCCAGCCCTGGGAAGAATTTTTTTCAAAACTAAAATAACCTCACAATTTAAATTTTAAAACACTTAACTTGGGCAAAGTTTTATAAATTTAGAAATTTAAGTATTATATTAATTATAAGTAAAACCATGCAAAATATTATCTATTCAAAAGCTAAAAATGGATGTAAAAGAAAAATGATCAGAAGTAATTAACAGTATCATAAGTGTGGTGTCCAGGCCTGGGCTCACATTGTGCACATTAGAGAACACAGATTGCCAAGAAAACAGAGTAACTACCTGCTTGTAGGTTTGCGTTAAAGGGCACTCACTCAAAAATAAAAGGCACAGTTCTTCAGAGGGAAATGCTGAATTGCAGTTCTGCGACTGTGTATTAATAATCATAAATCAATTCTGTGAAATAGTTTAAAGAACATTTTTATAATTAATGTTTTAAAGAAATAATTGGATTAAAATTTTGGAAGTAAATAAATTTCCAACTCCAATACTACTTTCTGTGATAGTAAACACTAGTACTTCTTCTGGTAACTTATATTGCATGTGTGAGGGATGTGAACACAGTAAAATTCTAGGGATTCATTTTGTTCTAAGTAGGAAGAAACCCAACCCTAAAAAAATATTCAGGATAAAACGAACAGTTTAGCATGCCTGTAAGGACTTAAGAACCAAATCAATGTGACAAGAAAAGCAATTTGGATTTTTATAACCTTAAAAATAACTTAAGAAGCAGTAAGGCAGTAAGTATTTTGTGGCCACAATTTTAGGTAATGTACTAAAACATTTTTATAGTTGTATTTTAGGTTATAAAGAGTATAGAGAAAGTTGGGCTGGGGATTTAGCTCAGTGGTTCCAGTGCCTGCCTTGCAAGCGGAAGGTCCCAAGTTCGATCCCCAGTACCCAAAAAAAAAAAAAAAGAGTATAGAGAAAGTTGATAAAGATCAACTAAAAAGGGAGATCATAGTAATTACTGAAAACTATACATTAAAAAAAGTTTTGTATGTTGAAAAATGATAACCTTTTTATTTTTCATGCAAATACTTGGCAGCTTATTTAAATTTCCTGTACTTTAAAGTTTTTTACTTTTTGCTTAATAAAATGAACAAATGACTACAAAAGTTTCAAGGTGAAAAGTTATAGTAAAATTGGAATCTATCTAGTCTTCTCTTACCCACATTCAACATGTCTCAGCTACTGCCTACTACTACCCAAGGACAGATGAGTAGAGAACCCAGTGTGGTAGTGAAAACAACCTGGAAGGTGTGATGGCTCATGCCCTCTGCCTTCATGTCTGTGACCCTTGCTGAGCAGGAGGCTGGGGTAGGAGGATCCCAAGTTTGAGGGCAGCCTGAGCAACTCAGTAAGATGCCATCTCAAGAGAAATAAAAAAACAGATTGAGATTGTAGCTCAGTGGTACAGCACTGGTCTGGCATGTCGGAAGCCCCGAGTTCAATTCCCAGTACAAAAATTAAATAAAATAAAATAGAAAAACTTAAAAACCTAGCTTATGGAAAATACTATTATTTTACTATGGAAAAGGCTAGCAAAAAACCTATTAAAAGTCAAATGAGGGCCAGGGATTTAGCTTAGTGGTTCCGCCGCCTGCCTCACAAATGCAAGGTCCTGAGCTTGATCCCCAGTACCAAAAAAAAAGTCAAATGAAAATGGAGGCTGGGCATGCTGGCACATGCCTGTAGTACCAGCACTTGGGAGGCTGAGGCAGGAGGATTTAAGTGCATTCAAGGCCAGCCTGGACTACATGGTGAGTTCAAGACCCAGCCTGAACTATATAGTGAGACAGGAAAGAAAGGAAAGGAAGGAAAGAAAGGAAAGGAAGGAAGGAAGGAAGACAGACAGAAAGAGAAAGAGGAGAAAGAGAAAGAAAGAAAAAGAAAAAAAAGAAAAGAGAAAAGAAAGATAGATAGGGCCGGGGATTTAGCTCAGTGGTTCCACTACTTGCCTCAAAAGCCCAAGGTTCCGAGTTTGATCCCCAGTACCAAAAAAAAAAAAAAGAAAAGAAAAAGAAAGAAACTGAAATCAAAACAAAACCAAATACTGGCTTACTTATCAAGGAGATATGTGAATACAATAAAAGATTATAAAATAGTTGGACATCACTGACAAAAATATTATTTTAACTTAATTTCCCTTCTTGAAAGGTGACTGAAACAGTTGCCCTTCTTGCAAAGTGAGCCATGTAGTTCCCATATAGTATAAGGGGTTATGATTGTATATTTAATAAACTGTACAGATTAACATTGTTGGATGCTAACCATCTTTACTAAAGCAGAGAAGTTAATGGATATGATATGTTTAAAAGTTAAACTGATGCCAGAAGAGTTTACAGAGAGAACTGACAATTCACCTATTAGACTTTAAAAATGGAAGAAAAATTTCCTTAAAAACACACATTTCCAGGCTGGGGATTTAGCTCAGTGGTTTTGCCGCCTGCTGTGCAACTGCAAGGACCCGAGTTTGATCCCTGGTACCAAAAAGAAACAAAAACAAAAACAAAAACCCACACATTTCCTAGAAATGAAATAGGAATGTATTTAGACAAGAAGTATGAAGTTGGAGGTTAACTTTCACATTCAATTATTTAAGGACAGCATTTATGAATTTCATTTGATTTTAAATCACTTACATGCCTTTGTAATAAAAATATTCTTTGGGCCAGGGATTTATTTCAGTGGTTCCACTGCCTGCCTCGCAAGCACAAGGTCCCGAGTTTGATCCCCGGTACCAAAAAAAAAAAAAAAAATCTTTGAAAATAGGTTTATACTTACAAAGAGTTCACATCCAGTATTTCATTCTTTCCAACAACATATTAAAGTCGCTATTTGATGTTAAAGTATTTTCTGGTTTTTTGTTTTTGTTTGTTTGTATTGGGGATTGAGCCCAGTGCCTTCACATGAGCTATATTCTCGGCCTTTTCATTTTTTATTTTGAGATAGGGTCTCACTAAGTTGCTCAGGCTGGGCTCAAACTTGCAATCGTCCTTCAGCCTCCTGGAATGGTAGGTCTATCTATGTGTACTGCCATGTCCAGCTTAACGTTGACTTTTGAGATGAAAAACTAATGTTGTGCGATATTAAGAGACTAATCAAGTAAAGGTACAACATCCAAGTTCAGTGCTCTATCACACCACAAATTATGAAATTTTAGTGATCAAATTTCCTAGTAGGTAGAGAAGTTGAAGGTTGAAGAACAGATGATCATGTTACTTTACTGAAGAAATAAAATTGCTTTAAAAGTAATGGTTATATATGTTCCTTACCATTACATTTGATTCTGCCTATAGTAATCTTCCTGTCTTGTTTGGACAAGTTTGTTTCTAAAAACTGCCCTGCTAACATGCAACTTAAAAGTTTTTTGTTTTCTTTTTTTTTTGTATCGGGAAAAGGACCTAGGACCTTTTGGTTGCCAGGGAGGTCTTGTGCCACTGAGCTACATCCCCAGCCCTAAAAGTATTTTCTTAAGGAACATCAGTAATTAAAAAAAATAATTACAGAAAACTGAAATGGCTTCCTGGGTGCTAAATTTAATACATTTAGGAATGGAAATCAAGAAAAAACAATGCTGTGTATATATATCTTTACCACCAGCACAATTTTGCTTATGGATGAATGTTAAAATTTTTGCATTATAATCTCAATAATGTAACGAGAAGAAAAAAAAAGGCAAAGGAATAAAAACTTTCTAGACTCCAATGAAGATGTGTTTCTAATTTTAGACTGTTTCTGCTGTTTTTAATTGGGTAAATTTAGCCACATGAGCTCATTTTCTTATCTGTAATTCTAATTGTAAGGTTTGAAATAATGTATGTAAAGGTGGTAGGAAAAGTATAAAATTCCAAAGAAATATAAAGTGGTGGTTTTAGTCATAGAAAATGAACTCTAATAATGTAGAGATCTTTGGCTGCTGTTATTTTCTAATTTAGGCACAACTGCCAAAGAGCAAAGACAATTAGCCTAAAGCAGGAAAACAGAATAATAGGCAACTTCATATTTCTTACCTGCATACATATGGTATGTTAGCCTCTCTATAAGTTTAATAACAGTTCCTGCTTTGATAATTGGAATCCCGGCCTTAGGCTGCATGTTCTCTTCAAATATAATATTCTCTTCAGAATCAGGCTCTGCAAACCTATACACCTCAGCGCTAGGCAGCCTCATCTGCTCCTCCTTCTCTTCCTGCAGCATTGTTACATCAAGCATCCTTTCCAGGGTACTCCTGTACTGTAAAGATATCAGTGCTGCCATCCAATTGTTTTTCTCTTCAGCTGACTTGGCAGAAAATATAACACTATTTTCATCTTTTAGAATTATTTCAAAAGCATGTTTGTATTCATTGGTGTCATCTTTATCATTAATTTGTACCTTTCGCATAAAAAACTTTTCTTTAAGACGATATTCTGCATTGCTAGCACCAGGAAGTCTTGGCTGCCCATGATTTGATTTACAGCAAATCATTAAGCCATCAAAAAGAAATATGTGTCTCTCATGCTTGGCTCCTACACGTGTAAGAGTCCCCTCCATTATAAACTCATTGCAACATTGTCCAATATCTTTTCCCTCCCAACCATCAATATTCTTCTGAATCTCATTCATTTTCTTGATTGCTAGTTGTTTCCCCTTCATTTGCTGACTATAAAACCGACAGGCAGATTCACTGGGAATAAAGGAAAAGACATTATTAGTGCACAGATGACAGAATCTAGAGTTCATGTAAACAAGGGATAGGGTAAAAGTACATTTTAAAAAGTCACACTCATAAGGTATTCACTAATTCCCCAAATATTAGTATTACACAATTTTGGAAATTAAAGCAACAGAGAAATTTTTTTCAGTGCTCTAAAAAAACAATAACTACTGACAAAATTCAATCCCATAAATTCAGCTACAGAGTGATTATTTCTACCTTGGCTACTAACTATTTAGAATGACAAATATTAAAAAGTAGCCTATGTAGTGGAAAAAAAGTAGTTTAAGAGATTAAAATAAATTATTTAGATGTTTAATGTTTCAATAGACAAGACCCAAAGCTAAATACATGTAGCACATATTATAATTAGAAAGTGGAAGCAAGGTTATCTGAATTAATGCCTCAAGTTATATAATCCCTAAAATAAAGGACACCACTAATTTTACTTTGACAGAACAATGAGCTGACATAAATCTACCCGATACATTTTGCTCTACCTCTCCTTTAGCTTACCAGTTGATTCTCAGGAGGTCTTGTCTGGGAGTATGCAAGGAAAATGCACAAATATGAAAGGTTTTTCAAACAATAACAAATTCTCTTGGCTTTGATGTCACTTCCTCTGAAAGACCAAGCTTGTCACTAAAACTATTTTCTTCATTGTTTACTTAGGAGGGAACTGGGTTCCCTGAATTTATACCATAATATGTAGGGTGAGAAGGAGGATATTTTAAAAAGTGAGAATATTCACCTCAGTCTTCGTTTTGCAAGACTTTTAGAACATATTTTTTCCATACCACTTTGAACATTAAGCAAAGCTGTTATTGCTTGTTTCAAACATTCCTTGTCTTCTTGATCTTCACTCTTTTCCTCTAACTGCTGTAAAACCAAAAGGACAAATCTGAACCAGTAAAACGGTTTTGGACAAAACAAGATGCCCATTTTATTTAAGGATAAAAGTAAAATTCATTTAACTCTTTCTTCCACCATAATTTTAAATGTCAAAAAATTCCATTCTTTTAAAAATATTTTTCTTCTCTGCATATTACTATTTATATTAACATGCAATCAAGTTTTCCACATTAAAACAAAGCAAAAGCAGCAATGTTAAAGTGGAGCGAATCCTGTGACAAGCAGTACTGCGCAGTTTCCCAAGCTTTTTATTACTGAAAAGAAATGAGAGACATGAACTGTCTTTCTATCAGAGGACTTAGCAGTGGCATACAGATGAAGTCTTTAATTTTTTATGTGTAGAATTTGGTCTTAGGTTTCTGAGCTCTGTATTAATTACCCTTGAAGGTTATTATGATAGTAAGGAAGATAAATATACAGGAGGATGCAAAAAAGTGGAAAGGAACCTCATTCTGACTATTTGTGTGACTCTAGGGGAGTACAAACAGCCCGCTGCAGCATGCATGCCATAGGTTTTCAGGGTTCTCACCGCTACTGCCCTGGGGCAAATTTCTTGATTTCTGAGCCTCACTTTTCTCCTCTCAAATGAAGGTTTATAGAAAGTCAGGGCTGGGGATTTAGCTCGGTGGTTTTGCCACCTGCTGCGCAAGCGCAAGAACGTGAGTTCGATCCCCGGTACCAAAGAAAAAAGAAAAAAAAAAAGCCTACTGTGTCTGTTTTATGGGGTTGATATTAGAAGTCAAAGCATTTTGCAAACATTAAGACAATATAAATGTCAGTTGTCTTTGTCATTCTACTATTAATTTCATGAAAAACTTTGTTAGTATCTACATGTTAAGATATTGAGTAAAGCTAAGAATGTACACATTTATGAAACTCAACTACATTTTCCATTACTGGCAAATACCTACATATGCCAGAGAGAAACACTGTATTTTAAAAGTACTAAATCATTCTTAGCTACTTATTATCAATAAAATAAGGTAGCTTTAATTCAAGCAAGCAATTAACAGAAGTATGAATGACAATTCAGTGATAGTAGTCCAATAAAATCCTAAAGCTCTTTCTAGCTATAAAAAGAAAAAGTTAAGAAAAAAATATTTTATCAATGGACCTTTCATAGAACTAACTATAAAAACCTACTTTGTATCATAAATGAAGACACTTGAGAAATTTATCCATAAAACATTCAAGGGGGCCGGGGATTTAGCTCAGTGGTTCCACTGCCTGCCTCACAAGCACAAGGACACGGGTTCAATCCCCGGTACCAAAACAAAAACAAAAACAAAAACAAAAACATTCAAGGTAGTTACAAATATTAGTACTTTAATAATTTTGCTCTTTTTTTTTTTTTTTTTGTACCAGGGATAGAGCTCAGGTCCTTGAGCTTGTGCAGCAGGCAGTGAAACCACTGAGCTAAGTCCCAGGCCCCTTGATTTTGCATTCTTGCCAAAAATTCCTTAAAGATCAACACAGTCCCTTCTCCCTTTTTTTTTCTGGGTATCGAACTTGGGACTTTGCGCTTGCGAGGCAGGAGGCAGGTGGTGGAACCACTGAGCTAAATCCCTGGCCCAGCCCTTCTCCCTTTTTTAGTTTCAGTTGATAAAAATTAGTCACACACACACACTCACACACACCCTGTGAAAAAGTAAACAGATTTCTTAATGTCTCAAAGCATTTTTATGAAAATAACTTACTTAAAGTATTTTAATGTTCAAATATTTCAAAATTAGTACTATACTGCAGTATCTATTTAATACTCAGCTTTTGTTATCCAACTTTCTTATACTTATTAAAAATTTATCATACTTTCCACTATAGAGGCATAATCTATATTTTTAGAAAAATATTCACTCAGTTGTGTCAAGTAAAATAAAAATCTATACATGATAATTCCCAACTGAAAATGGGTAATAAAGATATTTTCCAAAAAGATAAGAAATTTTAAAAATATAAGCATTAAAACAACTTTTACTTGTAGCACCACTCTTCACTATGGCCAGCTAAAAAGGCCTGGTTAGTGTACATAAAGAAAGATACAAGGGTTTTAGATAAGTGGACATTATTGATAGGCTGGATTCTGGGTAATCTCTCAAAGTTCTTTCTAGCCCTGTAATTTTAAACTATTTGCCTCTCACATGGCAGAATTTTTTGGTGACAAATAGTTACCATTAACATTCTCAAATGTAAAAGGCAGCAGATAAAATGGAAAACTGTAAACATTAAGAAAAGGCACGGCCAGGGATTTAGCTCAGGGGTGCCAGCGCCCGCCTCACAAGCACAAGGTCCTGAGTTCAATCCCCGGTACCAAAAAAAAAAAAGGCAATTTAATGGAAGCACCACTGAAGAGTGAGCTATTTTATTGAGTTGAGATTTTTTTTTTTGAGTTGAGAATTTAATCACTCAGAAGTAGAGTCTGGAGACAGTCAAGTCAATAAGATACAGAGCAGTTTTTCAGTCTTCAGTATTCGACATTAATAGGTAACAATACTGAGCATTGCTATTTTGTCCTTGATATTTTTTATATTGTATTACTAATTCAGGCAAACATACATAAATCAAACAAAATTCTAATACAAATAAAAATAATTATGAAAGAAAAATCCATTTAGACAGGCATTTGACTATTTAATTGTACTTTTAAAAATACTGTAAAAACTACAACCCCTAAAGTATATTTCAAACCCATAAAATCTTTTGATGAAATTTAGATAAACATCTAAAATAAATTTCATTGTAATAAATGACCTTTCTTATCATTCTTTGCTTCTTTAGTTAACAGCTGACTTAAAGTGGACACGGGTGCAGAATAATTTATGCTAACTACCATCAAAGGGGTGGCTTATTGTTGCTACCAAAACAAGGCAGTACCAATTAATATGGAAACGAAATTCAACAAAACAGCATTCTCTTTTTACCATATTCAATACCATGCTTTTTAGGAGTGCCTATTTAATAACATTATGGAATAGAGCAAAATTTAACTTTACAAGTACTAATTTAAAAAATCAATCCCTAAGATTATACTGCCATGTGTTAATTTGTAATTAACCTCAACTAATCTAAGGAATTATATTCTACAGTACAGTGAAAACCCTTATGTGCCATAGAGATGATAAAATTTATCTTTTTACAGGAAGGAAGCCACAGTGACTTGGGCTGGGAGGGTTCCTCAGAAATACAGAGGTTGGGCTGGGGAGTTAGCTCAGTGGTGCTGCTGCCTGAAAAGCACAAGGTCCTGAGTTCGATCCCTGATACAAAAAGAAAAGAAAAGAAATACAGAGGGAGCTGCTGGATGTGTGGTGCACATCTATATCCCAGGTACAACTTGAGAGGTTGAAGCAGGAAGATCACAAGTTTAAGGCAAGCCGGGACACCTTGGCAAGACCCAGTCTCATAATACAGTATAGTACAGTATGATACAGTACAGTACAATAGCCCTGGACATATGGCTCAGTGGTGGAGCAGCTATAGGTTCAATTCCCAGTAGTATATAAAAACAAAAACAAAAAGAAAGTAGAGGGGCAGTAGTTAATATGGTAGATCATACCTACAATAGGCACATGAAATAGGAAACCCTGGAAGACAGATGGTATTAAACTTAAGGAGCTGTCAAGGGAAAAGATATTCACAGTGGTATTTTGGAGAAGAATGAAACTCAGGATTATTTTAGACAGAATTAATTATGCTTGATGCATTTTATAGGAGTTAATTTCACACACTAACACAGACTGGCTTTCCTCTATTTAAAAATGGGAACCGGGCTGGGGATTTAGCTCAGTGGTTCTGGCGTCTGCCTCGAAAGCACAAGGTCCCCAGTACCAAAAAAAAAAAAAAAAAGGGAACATATGAATTCTATGTTTCATTTCTAGAATCTAACATGACATTATGTAAAATTAATACCTTTTATATGAAGGCATAAATAGGCAAGACCAAAACCCAAAACTCTTGACTGTCGCTCCAAAGACCTTTTCACCACTTAACAGTTTACCACAAGTGCCACTTGGGCAGCGTGTTTGTTTACGCACTGACTATTCTGAGCATCACTAGGGTAGAAGTCATTTCAACCACTGGACTCTTGTACAGTATTGATTAAATTTGATAAATTCCTTTTTATATTGCATTGTATTATCTTATAAAAATTAATGAAAAAATAGTGCAGTTTTTGGTCATCCTGTATTTAAATAATTGGACTGGTAAATAGTTAAATATTGTACCCAAATAAATGAAATGTCTCTGAAAACCCTATTTAGAAGTAAGATCTTTGCAAACATAATCGAGCTGAGATGAAGTTATGCTGGGTTAGGGTTAACCTTCAACCCATTATGCTGGTGTCTCTATAAGCAGAGAAAGTAAAGGGAGATTGGGATGCAAAAACACAGACAAGAATGTGAAGTTGAGAACTTGATGTGACGTTGGAGGCAAAGGTTGGAGTGAGGGTGACTCTTAAGTCAGGGACACCACAGATTGCTGGGATTGCCCAGAAACGAAGAACAGACGACAAAGGTTCTTTTTAAGACCCTTTAGCAAAGGAGGCCCTGCCTACCTCCCGATTTCAAACATATCCTCCAGAACTATGAAATAATTTCTACAGTTTTTAAGCCACCTAGTTTATGATATTTTGCTAGAGCAGCCTTAGAAAACTAAAACATTAATTTATATCTAACAATACAGATTTCAACCTGATTTATAAAATAAGAGAAACTTACTTTTCCCTGAGTTACACAGATCCAGCATACTAGAGATGAATAAGGTAATTCTTTAGGAAATTAATTAGCTCAAAATTATCCTGGATGATTTTTTTCTAACGTTTGTCTGGGTAAACCTTGGGGAGATAAAATCATATATCTAAAAAACCAAAACAACAAAAAAGAGCATACAATATACTGTTATTTTATTTTATTTTTGGTACCAGGGATCAAACTTGGGTTCTTGCACTTGCGAGGCAGGCGGCGGAGCCACTGAGCTAAATCCCCAGCCCACAATATACTGTTATTAACTATAGTCACTGTGATAAACAGTAGATCTCTTGAGCTTACTGCTAGCTTAAAAAAAAAATTTTTTTTTTTTGAGACAAGGTCTCACTATGTAGGTCAGGTTGGCCTTAAACTCATTATGTAGCCCATGCTGGCCTCAAACTTGCAGCAATCCTCCTGTCTCAGCCTCCTGAGTGCTGGGATTATAGGCGCACGACACCACATCCAGCCTAGCTACAATTTCGGGTCCTTTGATGAACTTCTCCTCAGTCCTACCATGACTGAGGAACTACCATTTTATTTTGTGTTTCTATGAGTCTGAAACTCTTATACTATGATTAGGTAAACTTTACTTTTGAAATTGTAGAGGTTAAGGCATCCTAAGTTCCCAAAATAAATGTAATATAAAATGTACAGTTAAGCATCTTTTAAAATATATTACATTTAGAGCTGGGCATGGTGGTACACCCTTCAGTACTCTGGGAGGCTGAGGCTGGAGGATCTCAAGTTTGAGCCCAGCCTGGGCAAGTTAGTAATTTAGTGAGACCTGGTCTCAAAATGAAAAAATAAAAAGGGCTGGGGATGTAGCTCAGTGTGAAGGATCTGGGTTCAATCCCCAACACTGAAAATACATACCTACACACACACACACACACACACACACACACACACACACACACACACTCC
>NW_004624738.1:20518654-20570754 GCF_000247695.1 Heterocephalus glaber
CATTATTTTAATTTTTTTGGTACCGGGGATTGAACTCGGGTCCTTGAGCTTGTGCAGCAGGTGGTGAAACCACTGAGCTAAATCCCCGGCCCAGCATTTTTAAATGAGCATTTATTAAATACCTAAATGTCAGCATGATGCTAGGAATGAGAATTTAAAGATACATAAGGGCTTAGTTCCATTCCTCATGGAGCACACATGCTAACAAGGCAGAATAGGGACAAGCTCTGTAAAGAGGTGTGAAAAGAGTGAGGAGCTTAGTGAAGGGATTAGCCTAGGCAACCAAGGGAAACTTGAGGAGTCCACACTTGAACAAACCCTCTGAAATTCCCAGATAAAAGGGGGTATGAAGGGAAATTACATATAAATGTGGGAAAAAAGGACATGCAAATAAATGGAACTCTGAACACATTTGATACATCCAAGGCCACTAAGAAATTCTTCATGGCTACAGCATAAGGTAGTTTGGATTAAATACTGAGAGATGAAGCTGCAGAGATAGCTCCAGCAAAGCTAAAGAATTTAGACTTTGTGTTACAAATGACAGGAAACCAACTGCACCTTTCAATGTGGGCATTCCAAAATATAGAAAGACCACATAAAGATTTGCTGCCGTGGTCCAGGCAAGAGATGCTCAAGGCTTAGACTCACACAGTGTCCGAGAGAATGGACACAATAGGCCGGTCTCCAGACCCATTTCTGGACTCAAATGTTGAGGATCCCTTAATAACAGAGAGAGAAAGATCAAGGATGGTATGATGGCTGCTGATGAGGGGATCTGAGCTGATCAACAGACAGAATACAGGAAAAACATTTAGCCAGGTAGGAGAGGGGGATGTGGTAAGGGGAAAAGGGAATAAAGTGTTAAGTTTAAGATATCTGCAAAGCCAGGCCTGGTGGCGCACATCTGTAATACCTGCACTTGGGAGGCTGAGGGAGGAGGATCATTGTGAGTTGGAGGCCAGCCTGGCTACACATAGTAAGTTCAAGGCCAGCCTGAATTGCATAGTGAGACCCTGCCCACCCCCCCCAAAGATATCTGTAGGACAAGAAAAAAAGAATCTCTATTGATGACAGTACTCTATGTTCTTTACCATTATGATTTACATGCATGATTTTGGTTGACAGAACTACCCAGTGATATTAAGAATTTCATAAATAAGGAAACCAAGGCTCAAAAAGAAGTGACTTGTCTCAGGCCACACAGTTAGTAGGCTACTGAGCCAGAACATGAGAAGAAATGGCAGGCTTCTAAGCTTTAAAAAGCCACTCTCGGACCAGGGATTTAGCTCAGTGGTTTCACCGCCTGCTGCGGAAGCGCAAGGACCCTAGTTTGATCCCTGGTACCAAAAATAAAATAAAATAAAAAGCCACTCTCCTCATACATCATGGCCAGGTTCCAGTTGTCACTGATACCTTAGGGCTGCTGCCTCCAGCTGCCCAATCTCTTTTCCAATTATTGCTGAGTTTAGAATTATGAAGTTCATACTGAGATCTGGAGTAAAAACAATTCCCGAAAGAAGAAATTTAGAACTAGTAAGAATCATATAGTTAGAAAGAAATCTTAGACCCTGAAGAGCTGAATGCTCTTTCAGTTCATTTGATGGGAGAATCTCTATGGTTGCTGCCGTAAGTAACATCTATAAATGTATTACATTTTAAAGAGATTCCTTGATGTAACTGATTTGAAAAATCCTGGAAAATGGCCCGGGGATTTAGCTCAGTGGTGCTGTGCCTGCCTTGCAAGTGCAAGGTTCTGAGTTCAATCCCCGGTACCAATAAAAAAAAAAAAAATCCTGGAAAACAATTAGATTGTTTTATTGTGCAGTTTTGCAAAACTTAACATTCTCATGTTATATGAACATCTCCAGGAGGATCAGCAATGACACAGTGCTCTCCAAATACTTGCCCCTGGACATCCTTCCCCTTTTCTTAGTGTGTCATGATATTAGCATCCCAGAGAATACACTTGAAAATACTGCTCATTGAAAATATTTTAGTAAGCCATATACCAACAAATACAAATTAAAGTACAAGCCATGCATTAATGCTGAGAGAATCCATAGTAGAGAGCAGTCTATGGATTGAGTAGACAAGCTTTCTATAAACTTAGGTAATAATATGATTCAGGGATATACATTTTTAAATCAGAAATCTTTTGCTGAAAGATGGACTTTATAAAAGTCTATTATGATAAGTTAGTTTTAGAAATCTTAATTGCCTGAATAAAGCAATTAAATTCTTATTAAATGATTAGGTTCTGCACCTTCTTCAAAGCTTTGTGTGTGTGTGTGTGTGTGTGTGTGTATGTGTGTGTGGTACTGAGGATTATATTGAAGGACTTCATACTGAGCTACATCCTCAGTTCTTTTACTTTTGTATTTTAGACAGGGTCTTGCTAAATTGCTAAGTTGCCCAGGCTAGGTTTGATCTTGCAGGCTTCCTGTAATCACAGGTGTTTGATACCACATCTGGCTTGTTTTTATTTATAAATTAAATGCTTTGAGGTGGCATATGGTCTTGTGAATCCTTCAGAATTTTAATACAGGCTCAGGTATACTGGAGAAAATATTACAAAGAAGGCTTCTACATAAAAAACTCTTAGGACTGTGGTTATCACAATGAATTCTTTGTAAAGAATTAAAAGACTTTAAATGGTATGCTGTTTTCAGTCTTGTGAACAGATTGCTGATAATGCTGTAATTCTGCCTAGTGATTAAATATTACCCTTTAACTCCCTTACCACTTTCCCAGCTCAACATTCCTACTTGAGAAATTTAATGGAATGAAGTCCAAGTACTATAATGCAGAGATCAGGAAAATGGAAGGAAAATGTAGAGATGAGTTTTGCCACTTTACTAAATTCAGAGGTCTTGTCTTCATGCAGTTCATTAGAGAGAGCCTATTTAGTCATCAACTCCTGCACACTGTAAATTTCTAGTAATACATTCTCTATAACAGAATTATACTAAGCAGAGTCTTTTATTTGGTGAAACAAATATTTGTTTTAAAAACTAAAGAAATAATGGGGCTTTTTTGTTGGTTTTAGTTTGGGTAAAAGTGCATTTGTTAAGTTTCAGTAATGTTGAATATTTTTCCATATGTTTGCTATTTCTACTTCTTTGTCTGAGAAATGTTTGTTCATTTCAGATACCCATTTTTGGATTGGGTCTTTAAATCTGGGAGATGTGATTTTTTAAAGTTCTTTATATATTCTAGATAGTAGACCTTTGTCTGAGGAACAGCAGGTGAAAATTTTTTCCCACACTGTGGGCTGTCTCTCCACACTGCTGGTGGTTTCTCTTGCTGTGCAGAAGCTTTTTTTTTTTTTTTTGGTACCGGAGATCAAACTCGGGACCTTGTGCTTGCGAGGCAGGTGGCAGAACCACTGAGCTAAATCCCTGGCCCTCAGAAGCTTTTTAATAAGAAGAGATCCCACTTGTTGATTCTTTGTGCTAGTTCACATGCCACTGAGGTTTTGTTCATGAAATCTTTTCCTACCCCAGTGTCTTCAAGAGATCTATCTAACCTCTCTTCCAGACAGTTTAGTGTTTCTATTTTAATATTTAGTTCTTTAATCGACTTTGATTTTAGTTTAGTGCATAGTAAGAGCTATAGATCTAGTTTTATAGCAATTTTTTTGGTACCGGGGATCGAACTTGGAACCTTGTGCTTTCGAGGCAGGGGCTGGAACCACTGAGCTAAATCCCCTGACCCCTAAGGTTTAGTTTTAATCTTTGGCAAATTGAAACCCAATTTTTCCAGCACCATTTATTAAAGAGGCTATCTTTCACTGGTCATTTGAGAGATGCAAATGAAAACAATGCTGATATTCCATCTCACCCCAGAAAGAAGTTGTGCTATCATGAAATCAACCAATAACAAATGCGGCGGGGCTGTGGGGAAAGAGGAACCCTGCTCCACTGCTGGTGGGAGTGCAGTCTGGTGCAACCACTGTGGAAATCAGTATGGAGATACCTCAAAGAACTAAGATTGAAGGTCCCATTTGACTCAGCTATTCCCCTCCTGGGTATCTTCCCCAAAGAATTAAAAGAATCATACCACAGTGATATATGTGCACCCATGTTCATAGCGTCACACTTTGTAATAGCTAAAACTTGGAAACAGCCCAATTTCCCATCAACTGGAGACTGGATAAAGAAAATGTATTTTTAAAAAAATAAAATGGAGTACTACTCAGCCATAAAGAATGAGAAATTAGAGACATTTATAGCTAAGTGGATGCACATTGGGGTGATAGTCTTAAGTGAAATGAATAGGACACACACATGTGTAAATACCAAATAGTTTCTCTGGTGTGAGAAACTGAAAGTGTAAATAAGGATCAAAAAGGTATAATAGATAATATGAAATGGGAAGAAAAGGTCCAAAGGGGAAGGGGAAGTGGGAGGGTAGGGAAAAGTAAAGAAGGGAAAGAAAGAAATTTGAGAAAAGGAAAAAATGGAAACAAAGTCTGTGTAAATAGGGAGGGTAGAGGGGTTGAAGGGAGGGCAGGAGAATGGGGGAAAAAAAAGAACCAAGAGAGATTATGTAAAAGTACAAATTTTCAATGGTGAATGCCATTATATTGTATACTTACAATGTACCAAAAAATTAATTAAAAAAAAAAGAATTCTAAGAGTGTGAATGGACTTAATGCCACTGAAAAATGGATAAAATGGTAACTTAATGTTCTGCGTATTTTACCTCACTAAAATATAAAATAATGAAAAAAAATTTCAATAAGCAGTTTTAACTGGCAAGGGATTAATCAACTCTCAATGATTCATGAAAGGTTTTATTATGGATTAAACATTCTTTCTTGCTCAACACAGTCAGAATGAACCAGAAATACTATACTAACTTCATAAGCATAGGTCTACATGCTTTAAATGTTACACAAACTAATAAAATTAGCTGGGTGTGCTAATGCATGTTTGTAGTCCCAGCACTCAGAAGGCTGAGGCAGGAGGATCACCACGATTTTGAGGCCAGCCTGGGCCACAGAGTGAGTTTAAGGCCAGCCTGAATTAGAGTGAGACCTTGTCTCAAAAAACCTACACAAAACCCCCAAAAACCCAACAACAACAAATAAACAAAATTAACTGCACCTTCATTTTTCATCTCATAGTGCAGTTAATGAAGAAATTTACAGGTATGGCTTTTAAATTTTCAAAAACATCAAATGAAAATACTTTGTGAATGTAAAATTAAGCTCTCTAGAGTTTATCCAGTGGTAGGAACACAAATACTACAGGTTAAAAAATTGTATCAGTTAAGGCTCTCCATGGGAGAGAGTGTTAGGTTACACTCAAAGAAACTGATACTGAGCCAGCCTACAAAGCAAATGGCTATATCCCAATTTAAGAAAATAGTGTAAATACATGTCTTGTTTTGTCTTTATGGGGCTAGTTCACTAAAGATAAATAGAATGACTTTGAGATGCACTACTGAGTTATAGTTTATACAGAGTAAGGTTTCCTTTTTTCTTAGCTTTAGTGTATAGAAGGGAAAAAAGTCAAAACCTTTTCTTTTTGTTTTTTTTTTTTTGGTACTGGGGATCGAATTTGGGACCTTGCACTTGCAAGGCAGGCGGCGGAACCACTGAGCTAAATCCCTGGCCCCAAAACCTTTTCTTTTTGATCAGTGGTTCTTAATATTTTGAATTATGATGAACTAATATTAATATTTTGAATTATGATGAAATAATTGTGAATTATTTGAATTATGGGGAATTTTTAATCAGATTGTACAAATTCACTGCTTCGTTTTGTTTGGGTTTTTTTTTTGAGGCAGAGTCTCCCTTTGTAGCTCAGGTTGGCCTCAAACTCTCAGCAATCCAAGCGATCCTCCTGCCTCAGCCTCCCAAGTGCTGGGATTACAAGGCATGCACCACCATGCCTGGCTACAAATTCACTGCTTCTAAAGTAAGCAATTTACCAGAGATATTTGCAAACCTGAGTTATGAAAATTAGGTGAATTACCCTTCCCTATTATTTCAGCATTATCTTCAAACTGCATCCCTTACCTGAGACTATGAATCTGAGTTCACATGTGAATCTGAGTTCAAATGGAGACCTGAATGCATAAATCTAAGGTTTTCAAAAAACAATCAGGCAGGTAAGCAAAAAAAAGACACAAGAAAAAAATCTGACAATTGCTTTACTTACGTATTTTGAGACATGGTCTCACTACATATTTTAGGCTGGCCTTGAACTTACTACGGAGCTCAGGCTGGCCTCAAACTCGAGGGGATACTGCTGGCTCAGCCTCCCGAGTGCTGAGATTACAGGCACAATTGCTTTAAATTCACTACTAACACAAGAAAATACGCTACTCATTTGGGGCTTTATTTACATTTGTTTCTTAACTGGAAAAACAAAATGAGTACACACTAATGTACACAGATAGTCAAATAATAATTTACAAATGAAGTGGTACAAATTTTCATCCCAGGGGCTGGGACAAAGCTCAGTGGTAGAGTGCTTGCTTAATGTGTGTAAGGCCTCTGGTTAGACCCCCAGACAAGCAAAAAGCAAACCAAAAAACCCAAACCATTTGAATATTTTATAAATACCAGTAAGAGTTTTCTTACCTTCAGAAGTTCAAAGTAATGTAGGCAGTGGTAAACAGGGGCTAGAAGTAGCCTGGGTAAAACATATTGAACAGCTTCTTTGAAACCTTCGCCTATTGACTAGAAAAAAAGGTGATTTAATTTTTTTGAAGTTTACTTTTTAGATATTATATATCTTGATTTAAAAATTACTATACCTGCAAATAAAGTGCTGCCCCAGGCTTTGATAACTGACTAAGGAAATGATCATGAAAACCAGGTCGCAAAATATCTCGAGCATACGATTCATATGGATCAAATGCCAGTTCCTTAGAAAATAAAGAAGGTATTACATATTATCTTTCTCCAAAGTAAAACATGAATAACTTACCACCATAAACACAAAAGATTAAATCATAAGCACATCTATGGCAATGCAACTATATATTCCTTTAAAGCCTCTAAACAAAAATTATGCCTATTAATTATAATTTAATATAATAAAGTAACATTTTCAAGTAAGAGTAAATAAATTCTTTCTGTTGAATAGTAGGACCCTTCTATGCTGATACCTCTCCTTAAAGGATTTATGTACACCATAAGAGCAGCCAAAAGAGTGGGCAGACTTGGTTCTAGAACACAACAAACTAAGCTTAACTTGAACAACAATATAGATATCAACAACTAGGTAAAGTATTAATATTTGAAATTCTGATCCAAGACATTTACTTTCTCATAGTTTTTTCTTGGTGGCGGACTTTTACTTTCATATTCTGTAAATAAGAGGAAACAGCTTCTATCATCTAATATTCATTGTTACAGTTTTCATAAAACAAACAACAGTTTAACTTAAACTGCCAAAAAGTGTTACCATCACCATTAATATTGCCAATCATCAATAAATTAAATTCTAATAGCTATTTCTAAAAGAATACTAATGATTCCTAATGAAAGAGAGAATAGATATACTGATTTTTAGCAGGAGGACGGGGCCTCTCTACTCTCTTCAACCTGTACCCTATTCAGGTATAAAACTAAAATGGTCCTTTAGATTCTATTAGCTCATTTCCATAAAGGAAATTCTTTTTTTTTTTTTCATAAAGGAAATTCTAGAAAAAGGAACAGGGAAAAGTTAGAGGAATATAGCAGGAGCTGGGAAGGAATGATAAGATAAATGATTGAAAAATGTGGTGCTAAATTTATTACAGTAAAAAACACATTGCTATTTATCCCCATTAAAGTACTCTCCATTCTCCTATCGTTCAAAGCGAGGGGGTGTACTTTGATGGGGATTAATGGCAGTATGTTTTTTTAGGTAATCAATTAAAAAAAATATAAACACCACTGCTGGTGGTTTCCCTTGCTGTGCAGCTTTTTATTTATTTATTTTTTTGGTACTGGGGATCGAACTCTGGTCCTTGCACTTGCATAGTAGGCAGTGAAATCACTGAGCTAAATCCCCGGCCCCAGAGGCTTTATAATCAGATGAGATTCCAGTTGTTAATTCTTTGAGGTAGTTCACATGTGACTGAGGTTTTGTTTATTGAATCTTTTCCTTCACCTATGTCTTCAAGAGTTCTGCCTAACCTTTTTCTTCCAGCTGGTTTAGTGCTTCTGTTTTAATGTTTAGATCTTTAATCCATTTCAATTTTAGTTCAGTGCATGGTGAGAGATATAGGTCTAGTTTTAATCTTTGGCAAGTTGAAACCCAATTTTTCCAGCACCATTGTTTAAAGAGACTATCTTTCCTCCAGTGAGGGTGTTTGGGATGCACTCTGAGGCCATACTCTTTTTTGGGGGGGGGTACTGGGGATCGAACTCAGGACCTTGTGCTTGCAAGGCAGGAAACAAAGTCTTTGTAAATAGGGACGGGTGGAGGGGTTGAAGGGAGGGCAGGGGGATGGGGAAAAAATAAGAACCAAGATATATCATGTAAAGGTACAAATTCCCCCAAAAATGGATGTAATTGATCCTTCACAAGTCTGTCTCCTCCCTTGCTAATTTCCACAGGTAGTCACTAACCTGAATTTGAATTTTATCATTCCTATTTGTTTTTATATTGCAATTAAATATGTATCATGCATGCTTTCAAACATCACTTAAATACTATGTTTAAATATGAAATGGTCCAAAGACTCATGTATTGAGTGCTTGATCCCCAGTGCAGCAATGTTGAGAGGTGGGGCTTTTGCAAGGTCGTTAGATCATAGGGTGCTAGCCTCATCAGTGGACTAACCCACTGATGATTGCCTGGATGAATGTATGAATGTGCTGTTAGGAGACAGCCTTGTTTGAAGGAAGTAGGTCATTGGGGGCGTAACCCAGGAGGGTACATTCTTGTCCCCAGCCCCTTCTTTCTCTGCTTCCTGGCTGCCATAAATTGAGCAGCTCTTCTTTGCCATGTCCTTCTGCCAATGATGTTTGTACCTTGGAGCCAACCAACCACTGAATGAAACCTCTGAGACTGAGCCAAAACAAACTTTTCTTCTTTAAGCTGTATATGTTATGTATTTTGTCCCAGGAACAACAGGTGACTATGTTATTCTTCTGCAACTGGCTTTTTATACTCAAAGTTGTTCTGATTCATGTAGTTCCTTACAGTTCATTTATTTTAAAACCCTGTATAATAATCTACTTCATGAGTACATCATTTTTCTTTACTTTTTACTGAAGGCCATTTAGAAAATATCATTTTTTTACAATAATAAATACTTCTTTAATGAGCACTTATGTGTCTTATGCACATATGCATGAATAATTTTTAAACATATAAAGTACAACAGGGAAGTTGCTTATAATTATCAGCAGTGATCTGCCAACTGACCACTTTATTGCCAACATTTGGCCTTATTGAACAGTGTTTTAATAAAGATGGCAGTACAGATATCTTTTCAACATGATTTCATTTCCTTTGGATATATACCCAGTAGATTACTGGATCATATATTCTATTTTTAATTTTCTGAAGAACCTCCATAATTTTTTCCTATAATGACTATACCAGTTTACATTCTCACCTTAATGGTTTCTTTTCTCCACATTCTCCCCAGTACTTGTTATCATTTGTCTTTTTGATAACAGCCATTATAACTGGAGTGAGGTAATATCTCATAGTGGTTATGATTTGCATTTTTCCAATGATTACTGATGTTGAGCATTTTTCATATACCTCTTGGTCATTTTTTGTTTTTACTTTTTGAGTCAGGGTTCTGCTATATAGTTCAGGCTGACCTTAAATTCACTATGTAGCCTAGGCTGGCCTCAAAAGTGCAGTGATCCTCCTGCCTCAGCCTCCTAACTGCTGGGATTCTTGGATACTTTTATGTTTTCTTTAGAGAAAATTTATCTATTGTCAATTTTTGAATAAGTTTATGTATTAGTCACTTTTTGTTATAACAAAATACCTGACACTGACAACTTAAGGAGGAGCAGTTTATTTGGCTCATGGTTTCAGAGGGTTCAGTCCATGGTTAGCTATCTCCAAGACAGAAACAGAATGATAAAAGATCACGTGGAAAAAAGCTGCTCAACTCATGGCAGCCAGGAAGCACAGAGAGGAAGGAGGCAGGGACAAGAACACACCCTTCCAAGTCACAGCCCCACCTCCTTACAACATTCAGCTATGCACTCATCAATGGATTAATCCATTAATCCACTGATAAATATAATACTCCCATGATCCAAGATCCAATCAACTTCCAAAAGCCCAACCTCTAAACACATGAGACTTTTGGGGGGACATGTTAGCATTTTAGATCTGAAACATAACAGATAATTTGACTATTTTGTGTGTGTGCTATTGGGTTCCGTATATATTCCAGACATTAACCTGTCATCAGATGTGTAGTTTCAAATGTTGTCTCCCATTTGTTTATTTTTGCTTTTGTTTTCTGTGTCTTTGGATCTTATCCAAACAAATCCTAACCTATTCCAATGTCTGAAAGCTTTCTCCACTGTCTTCTTCCGGTATTTTTCAGATTCAGGTCTTATATTCAAGTCTTTAATCTATTTTTAGTGATTTTTAAATTTATGGTGAGAGAGTTCATTTCATTCTTCTGCATATGGATATCAAATTTTCCCAGAATCTTTTACTGAAAAGATGGTTCTTCTGGTATGTATTCATAATATCTATGTTGAAGATCAGTTGGTTGTAGATATGTAGGTTTGTTTTTAGGTTCTCTATCCTGTTCTACTGGTCTGTGTCTGTTTTTATGCCAACACCATCCTTTTTTACTACTATAACTTGTAGTTTTTTGGCTTTTTTGCAGTGCTGGGGATTAAACTCAAGGCCTTGCACATGCTACGCAAGTGCTCTACCACTGAATAACATCCCCAGCCCCATGTAGTATATATTTTGAAGTCAGGTAGTATAATTCCTCCTGCTCTCTTCTTTTTGCTCAAGATTGCTATTTGGGGTTTTTGTGGTTCCATACAAATTTTAGGATTTGTTTTTTTCTAGTTCTGTGAAGAATGCCACTGAAGTTGCAGACTGCTTTGGGTGATAGTATAGATATTTTAACAGTATTGACTTTTCTAATCCATGAACTTAAGAGATTTAGATTTTTTAATCTATTGAGAACTTCTTGAGAATAATATAAGCTACAGAATTAATTTTTTTCCATATATATAGCCAGTTTTGACTCAATATCAATTATTCATTAGTTTGTTCTTTCCCTACTGATTAATGTTATCTCTGTCACCTATCAGGAATGTACATGTATTTTTTTTCCAAGGCTCTCTATTCTACTGTCTGATTGTATAGATCAGCACCAATACTACAACTTACTTAACATTATAGCTTTATAATAAATCTTTTTTTTTTTTGGTACCAGGGATGGAGCTTGGGACCTTGTGCTTGAGAGGCAGGCGGCAGAACCACTAAGCTAAATTCCCGGCCCCTACAATAAATCTTAATATGTGATAGGACAATGGCCCTCAATTGGCTCTTGCTCCATATTGCTATTTTTGTCTCTTCATTCTTACACGTGAATTTTAGGATCAGCTTGCTATGTACTAGATTTATGGATTATTTTGGAGACAGCTAGCATTATTAAAATATTGAATCTTTCCATCATGTATTGGTATGTGCTTCTATTTATTCATATATTACTTATGAATCAAATTATGATTTTTCTTAACAAAAGTCCTGCATATGGGCTGGGGATTTAGCTCAGTGGTTCTGGAGCCTGCCTCGCAAGCTCAAGGTCCCAAGTTTGATCCCCGGTACCAAAAAAAAGTCCTGCATATTTTTAACTAGGTTTATTTGTGTGTGTGTTACTGTGGATCAAACCCTGGGCCTCATGCATGCTAGGCAAGCACTCCACTCCTGAGTCCCTAAATAGGTTTATTACTGAGTACCTTATAATCAAAAAGTGAATGGATCCTTTTGCCTTTAATGTTATACAGTGTTACCTCAGTTTATGAACTTAACTCTTTCCACAATTCTGGTCGCAAACTGAATTAGATGAGAACCGAATCAGATTTTCCCACAAGATCAACATTGAACCTAACCAATGAATTTGATTCCATTCTCATCCAGTTCGGTTGGGGACCAGAATTGTGGAAAGAATTAAGTTCATGAAGAGCTACCACTGTATACCCAATGAGTTGTAAATGAGCCAGTAATTCTATCAATTTTTATATGCTAATCTTTTATCTAGCCACCACACTGAATTTGATTACTAGTTCTAGTGATATATAAATTTTCTTAGACTTGCTACATAGACAGTTATATAGATTAGCAATAGGACAGATAGGAGAAATGAAGTGGCCAATAGGACAACTTGGCCTGTCTATTTCTTTTCTGTCTTTGTGCACCAGGCTGTACCTTTAATAGAATCCTAAATAGAAGTAATATAGCATTCTTTTCCAGTTTCTGAATTTCTAAGTTCTCCTGTAGTCTAGCCATTATTATATCTCTATATTTTTAAACAAGCTCAACACAGTGTTATAGTAAAAGATAGAGTGGATTTTACAGTGAAAAGAGCAAAAGCTAGAAACCTCAGAATTACTAGCAATGCTAACTTATTAGGACTAATTCATATATTTTAGCATCTGAGATATTCAAAGAGAAGTTTAGCAGATTTTCTGCCCTACGATACCTCAATCTTCTGGGCTCTGGACACAACTCATCCCTTTACTTCTCCTATTTTAAATAATATTTAAGTAGTTACATACTGAGTAGCTCACTTGTGTGAAGGTGGTTAGCTGAATACTTCAGATAAGTTATCTTACTTAATTTTCACAAAAATCTTGAGTCCTATTATTATCATCATCCTAATAACTTGCCCATGGTCACACAACTAATAAACAGCAGAACCTATAGTGGAATACAAGTAGTCTGACCCCAGATCCAAATACTTCATTGATTTACTGACTTTTCTTGGCCTTGCTATCAAAGGTTTTACAGTAGACCATTAAGTGTCAGTTGTCATGCCTCTCCACTGTAGGATCTGCTTTTTTTTATAAAGAGAGACCACTTTTTCTATGTTTGATAACAGAAAAAAATGTTGACAATAATAACAAGTTTAGTAGTTAGCAGTTAGTAATTATGATTTTGTCTATAAACAAGAATTATGGGGCCAGGGATTTAGCTCAGTGGTTCTGCTGCCTGCCTCACAAGCACAAGGTCCAAGTATGATCCCCAGTACCAAAAAAAACAAAAACAAAAACATGATTCCAAATTTTGATGCAGAAGCAGACTTACATATAGATTTCTTTGGTTTGGAACTGAAGTACTTACCTCTGCTAAGTCTTCAAAGCAGCTTCCTACTAAGGGATGGGGACTGCCTTCATCTGTCATTTCTACAGTATCTTCTATATGGCCCAGTAACTTCACACTAAGTTCATGTATATCTACTATCCGACTAAATATATTTTCAACATCCTGTTGGGAAGGGCAGAAGGAAATACATTAATTCAGTTAGGTATATAATGATAGACAATTTTTAGCTAGCAACTCATTTAATACTCAGAATTTAACATGGAAGATACACTGACACATGCACAAATGCAGTTAAGAATTCCTTTTGCAATGACGTACAGTGTACAAATACATTTCTCTAGTCCAGTGGTTCTCAAACTTTCTGTCAAAAGACTCAACACTTAAAACTTACTGAAGACTAGTTCGATTCCTGGTACCAAAAAAAAAAAAATGCCTAAAAGTTATTGAAGACTAAAAAGTTTTTACTTAATATTTATCAAGTTACCATATTAGAAATTAAGGGCCAGGGATTTAGCTCAGTGGCTTCGCTGCCTGCTGTGCAAGCACAAGGACTCGAGTTCGATCCCCAGTACCAAAAAAAAAAAAAAAAAAAAAAAAAAACATATCCACATGTAAAAAAAAAAAAAAAAGAAGTTAAAACCAGACTTCTTTAAACATGTATTTAAAAATAACAATAGGGCTGGAGATTTAGCTCAGTGGTTCTGCTGCCTGCCTCGCAAGGACAAGGACCCAAGTTCTATCCCCGGCACCAAAATAAATAAATAAAAAATAAAAATAACAATAAACTATGTTAACATAAATAATATTTTCATGAAAAAATAATTATTTTTCTAAAACAACAGCAGAAAATAGTATTTTTTTTACATTTTAGAAATCTAATGTTAAGAGAGGGCAGTAGGGTTTTCGTATCTATTTCTGCATTCAATGCGAAGAAAGTCTAGCTTTATACAGATATGTAATAGGAAAGGCAGGAATATTTTGATAGTCTATTCAAATAATTGTGAATATATTTTTCTTTTTCTAATTTTTTGTGGGGTTTTTTTTTTGGAACTGGGGATCGAACTCTTTTTCTAATTTTCCTGTTGGTATACTCACATATCATCAAACTTCCCTTGTAAAATGAACTTGGTGTTTAGTAATTTTCAGTATGTTTACATGGCTGTGCAGTCTGTCACATTCCAGAGCATTTCATTCCTCCAAAGACAGCCTAACAGATTAACACTCATTCTCTATTTCTCTTTTTTCCATCTCCGGCAACCAATATTCTACATTCTGTTTCTATGACTTTGCCTATTGTAGACATTCATATAAATAGAGTGAATATCCTTTTATGGTGCCACACCAAAATTTAATAAATGGTAATTTCTTTTTTCTTTTTTGGTGGGGATCGAACTCAGGACCTCACACTTGCTAGGCAGGCGCAGTGCCATTAAGCTACATCCCTGGCCCTAATAAATGGTAATTTCTTAAAGGTTAGTTGCAGTGTGGAATCTGAAACCATATGAATTTTAAACTGTCATATTAAAATTCAATGGTACTATTATTTGATTATTTTTACCCATGACTATAATTTCGGTCAAATAAACTTTGAAGTATGGTTCATATACACTGTATAGTAAGATACAACTATTTAAAATATACTCTTTGGTGAGATTTTATGTAGTTACTCATCCTTGTACTCACCATCATAACCAGGATACACAACATTTTCATCCCTGGAAGACTTTCCTTAAGCCCCTTCCCTGTCAACTCTTACTGTCCTCGCTCCTAGGAAACCAGCAGTCTTTTCTGTCATCAGAAAAATGTCTTTTCTAGAATATCAAATAAGTTGAATCATATCTAATCTTTTGTGTCTGGCTTCTTTGCTCATGTTTTTGAGATACATCCATGCATAACTACTGCATTCTTCTTTATTTCTGAGTAGCATTCTATTTATATGGGCACATCACAATTTGTTTATCCATTCACCTTTGGTGGATATTTGGGTTCTTCCCAGTTTTAAGCTATTACAAATAAAATTGCTATGAATATTCACAAGCAAGTTTTGTATGGACATATTTTCATTTCTTCTGGGTAAAAATCTAGTATTAGAATTGCTGGATGGTATGACTATATATATTTGTTACATAAAATTGTCAAATTTTGGGCTGGGGATTTAGCTCAGTCGTGCCGCCACCTGCCTTGCAAGCTCAAGATCCTGAGTTTGATCCCCGGTACCAAAAAAATAAGTCAAAATTTTTTCTAAAATGTTTATACTAGTTTAGACCTCATGGGCTGGGGCTGTAGCTTATTGGGTACTGTACTTGCCTAGCATGCAAGGCCCTGGAGTTCAATACTCAGTATCATGCTCCCCGCCCCCAAAGAAGAAATAATTATTACCTCACAAGTAATGTGCGAGTTTTATTTTTAGTTTTGTTTTTTTTTTGGTACCGGGAATCAAACTCGGGACCTTGAGCTTGCGAGGCAGGGGCCAGAACCACTGAGCTAAATCCCCAGACCTATGTGGGAGTTTTATACTCCCACAAGCAATTGCTCCACATCCTTTACAACATTTGGTATTGTCAGTCATTTTTTCCAGTCTTTCTAATGAGTATGTGGTAGCATTCTCTGTTATTTTAATTTGCACATCTCCATTGACTATGGATGTTGAGCACATTTTGGCCAATCTTTGTTTTTTTCTGGTAACGGAGATCGAACTAGGGACCTTATGCTTGCAAGGCAGGTGGCAGAACCACTGAGCTAAATCCCCGGCCCTCTTTGGTTCTTGATTTTTGTGTCTCAAGACATCTTTGCCTCTACTTTATATTTATTTTTTATGGAACTTTGCTAATATATAATTTACATATCATATAATTTATCCACTTAAAGGAGTTGAATTATTTTTAATGTCTTTATAAATTTGTGTGACTACTACTATAATCTACTCCTTATTTATTTTTGTATTGCTGAGGGTCAAACCCAAGGGCTCACATGATAAGCAAATGTTCTACCCTCTAGCCTTATTCTTTCATTTTTTAATGTTTACTCATTGCCATGTCTTGAGCTCAAATGCCAGCTTCTGTAGTGAGCAATGCTTTTCCATCAGCCATGTATGGTTGTAGGAATTATTAGTAGTGTAACCCCTTTAGACAACCTCACCTGTTTTCACTCAGCATTTTCTCAGGTCCCAATTAGGTTACTTTGATTACCTTTGTCATCCTTGTCTACATTTCAGTGTCACTGGTTCCTTCCTTTGTCTTCCAAAAAATATTGCTGTCATATTTCTATTATAGTTACTACCATTTTGTAATACAATTAAAATTTAAGTTTACATCACTATCTTGGCTAAACTTGAGGGAAGGAACTTTGCTTATTCCTCTTTGAATCCCTATTGCTAAATACAGTGTCTGAGAGTACAGTTGGCACTGATAAGCATTGGTTACATGACTCAAATGAGCCAAATAAAACAAAAATGTCTTCCATCTAAGAGAATTTGTTCTTAAGAGTACATGGAAGATTCTGTGAATTCATTTTTATTTACATAATCCCTACTTTAGTTTGTCTTTTAATTTCTGATGTGTAATCTCTTTAAACTGTTGCAGTGCTTTGTGATCATGAATTAAACTCCACAATTAAAAAAAACTGACAAATTAGTAAGCATGAACTATACAAACTAAAATTTGAAGTGGTCATGCAAATTTAACAACAGAGTGACAAACACATATAAAATATACTTACATTAGCTGAAAACAATTTGGAATTGGAGACAAAGGGCTCTCTAAAAACTTTTATAATTAGATTTAGTTCCCTTATATATTGTCGAATTTCTGCCATAAATGCTTTTACCAAATCATAGTAAGTTTGTTCTCCTGAGGTGGAAGGCTCTTCATCCGTTAAAGATAATATATTTATATCTTCTACGTCTTGATGAAACATATCCATCAATACCTATATAGTCAGATTTTTAAAAAGTATAAAATATTAATCAATAGTCAAATTAGAAGGCAAATGCCTAAGAAGTTCTTTGAATAAAGTTCTTAAATGATATAAAAGCAGGTATACAATTATCTTCTTTTGGCTATATTGCTACCACCTCTTCACAGCTTCTTTAAAGTATCTCTAAAACAGAATTGTATATCTGATATCACACATGCCTCCTACAAGTTCTCTATCAATAACTAGTATGTCTGTCTCTCTTGCTAATCTATTACTTCTAAGTTATCCCCAAATTCTGTACTGAATTTCTCTCTGACTTGGTGTCCTTTGTTCTATATCTTTCCATCTTCATTTTATTCCATGCCCTCACTCTCATATTTGAGTAATTCTTCGAGTTTTCTAGTTGGCCTCTTTTGCTACATTTGTTGGAGATAAAAGAAACCCTGTTTTCTCCAAAAAAGTTTACCATTATTACTCTTGGTGAAACTCATCATTCCCCTTTTTGTGAACTTATGGCTGAATCATATAGATAAGATCACCTGCCTTAGAGGTGTTTTTTTTTTTTGGTACTGGGGATTGCATTTGTGAGGCAGGTGGCAGAACCACTGAGCTAAATCCCCGGTCCCTTAGAGGTGTTTTATAATGATCAAATGCAATAAACCAAGTGTATGCCTAACTTTCAATAAATTTTCTCTTAATATTGTTATTGAAACATCATGTAACCAACATTTAAAGCTAGATGTTGAGGGCGAGAGATTTAGCTCAGTGGTTCTGCCGACTGCCTCGCAAGCACAAGGTAAGGAGTTCGATCTCCGGCACACACACACAAAAAAAGAAAGCTAGATGTTGAAATAAATCTATTAATATTTTTATATTTTCAAAAATTGTTTTCAAGTAAATCTTCCAATTAAAATAAAAATCTTAAGAAATTTCACTATTAAGATATTATTACTATAATTAACCCTAGTTAAAGTAATACATAAGAAAAAAAACATTTTTAAACAGATGTTATTATACAGCTAGTATCTTATTTCCATAAACTGTATCCTGAATACTTGCTATTAATTACTGACATATCCTCCAACACCCAGTACTGAAATATCACCCAACACATAGAATACTTTTACTCTGTCTGAACAGTAAGTTAGTGTCCAATAGATCACAAACAAGAACATAAGCATAAGCTGAGTGTGGTGGCACAGCCTGTGATCTCAGTTACTAGAGAGACTGAGACAGGAGGATCACAGTTTGAAACTAGCCTAGGCAACTTAGCAAGACCCTGTCTCAAATAAAAAAGGTACTAGAGATGTAGCTCAGTGGTAGAGCACTTTCTTGGCATGCATAAGGCCCTAGAGGTTCAAACCCCAGCACCACCACCAAAAACAAAACAGAAGCTTGGTTTCCTACCTTATCAGCGCACATTGCCACTTTAATATCTTGTTTTGTAATTTCATAATGTCGTATATTTCTCACATAATTCCCCACCAGCTTTAAAATGTCTGCAGAAATATATTCTAATACTGCTACTATGTAAACAGAAACTTGGTGATCAATTTTATAACCTAGGACCTCCTGCAATTTAAAAGCAAAACATATTTAAATATATTGTAAATTTAACACACTGATTAAAAACACAAAACATGCAGCTTAGCTTAGCTTTTACTGAAAACTGTTGATTGCTAAGCTATAATTTTACTATTGTTAAGTGGTTCAATTATGAATAATACATGTATTATGACTGAAAAATATAAAGTAAGAAAAAACAAGGCAAAACTACTCCTGTTCATATATACAATATTTGAAAAGTATACATTACTAAGTAGATAATCCCTAACCTAGTAAGAGAAATCCAAGTCTGGTGTGGCAGAGCAAGTGCTCTTTGTTACCTAAGAATACCTGGAAGTAACTACAACAAATGAGTTTTTTCTTTTACACAATAATGAATTTATTACTGGTATCCAGGAATATATCTATTAGTCTTACACTTCTATCATTTCCAAAGGAATTTGGGCTCCCCCAAACTCTCATGACACATTCCTGGTATCCCTAGCTGTTTTATGAAAAAATTCATGCTATGTCCTACTGAACAATGAGCATATTAGATAGTCCTATTATTAGACTTCAAAGAGACTGTGGTCTTTTGTGGAGCTGACTAGTTCCTAAAGGAGAACAAATTCTAAATAATTCAGTTAAGGGGGAAAAACTTTGAAATAAGTTCACTATAAATTTGGGTCAGACTGCATTTACCTTTCAGGGTATGTAAAAGCTATTAAATGTATCATGATAAAGCTATATCAATAAGTTAAATGATATCCACCATTAAATTATAAAACTCAAAATTTGGAATGATTAACATGCACAATCAACGTTAATTCTCTTAGATTCTAATTCAAAGTATAGTGAATGAAAATCTTGAAAGGGGAATTATAAAATGCAATTATTAATAATTTAATAATTTTCCATAGCTTGTAATTTCCTCAGAGCTGTCACTAGGATAAAGGTAGATATTTCTATTTAACCACCAAATGCACAATACAACTTTTGACAGCCTTAAATATCATCCAAATGTTTAGTCTTAAATCTTGTTTTATTAAATTTTAGAATTTTTACTAGTATATGTTTGCAATATATAATGTTGAGACTCATAAAAGGCAGTTAGTACGTGTACATAACACATCTTAATTCTTTTTCATTCCCGTGCCTCTCCCCTCCCTCCTCCATATCCCCATCTCTTGGTTAGTCTTAAATTTTGAACATTAGGGAGACCTGGATTTCCTAACATCAACACTAACACTATCACTAGGAGTACTGCGAAGTCAAACCAGGGAGTTAATCATTTTCTGTCTCTGCTATCTCATTTATGAACTAGAGGTAATAATAATAACTTTGTTAAAGAATAAAACTCAGAGACAATATATGCAAACATTAGCATTTTGTTTATATTAGTGTATGCAAAATTAATTAAACTCTAAAAGTATTAAGGTGTTATATTTATATATAGTTAATTATTATATTTTTGTTGTGAGTTAATCAATAGTTTGTTCATTATAGTAAATAAAACAGAAACAGTATTAGTAGGGTTTCCAGTAGTTATTCTATCAGTTCTATAGATTAAACTGACTGACTGATTTAAATGGTAAGTAGGACGGGCTAGTTCAGATAATCTTCAGGGAATTTCTGGGTTTTTTGGGGGCAGGGATTTCTGTTTAAAAGATTAGACACAGACCTAAGTCAGTTTCACAAAAGTTCCTATTTAAAATATTAATGTCCCATGTCCAGCCTGCAGCATTTTTTTGGTCCTTTCCCTTTTTTTGAGAGAAGAGGCTACATACAAAATATATAATGTATATAAGTAACAAAACTCTAATTTAAAATATTTTTATTTTAACGTTTAAAAGGTGGTGGGGCTGGGGAAGGTAGGCTGCAGGTCAGACACAGGACCTTAATATGACAGGGACACTTAGGTCTAACCAACAAACAGGGAGGGCTTTTATAAATTCTCTTGGTGGTCCTGATAACACCTGAGATAAACAAAATCCACAATAATTTTTCTTAATACCTTTAATTTTCTTTTTACTGTTGATATGGAATTAACTTAAATTGTGTTCCCCGACTTATAGTTTATCATCATATCCCTCCCCACCACATGAATCCCTAGAAACTTAAAAAGAATTTTATGCCAGTTGAAACATTCTTAGTATTTAAAAATGAGTAGGTTTTATTCTGCTTGTTAAAGGCAAGAAGGTAGTAGTATTTTAGCTTTACCTTTAATAAAGGATGAATTTTTTCTACTGGGAGAGATAAGGGGTTTCTCCGCTTTCTCTTTTCAATAGCTGACTGGGCATCAGCTATTGCCCACTTATCAATTGGATGAGGGAAACTTTTTTGCACACGTTCCTTGGAAAATAGAAAAATAACAACTAAGCAACAAATAAATGAAGTAGTGCTCTTTTCTTAAAATTTACTTTTAAAATCAAATGCCAAAAGTAGAACTTTTCACATATGGTATAGTTTGTTTAACACACTTAAGCTAAGAAAAGCTATAATTGTTAATGTTTTCATTCCTTAATCAAGCAGTTAAGAGACTAAAGCATTCTCTCTGCTATCTAGGGGGAAAATCATATCCTGAATTCCAAGTTTACTGTGACAAAGCTAATGACAAGAATGAGTAGAATCCACTTTAAATGTTTCTTTCATAAAATTTCAAGGAACTAGACCTAAGCTCAAGAACCATATATTTAAATTCAGTTGTCCTTACTTTCAATACAAATTACAAACTCGAGTAGCATTTTGCAATTGAAACTTCCAAAAAAATTCTTTATCATGCAAAAGTACTTCAAAATTATTTATAAGTGGAAATCAATGATTTACATTGATATCTAATTTTATTTTTTATTTTTTAGTAACTAATTTTAGTACACTAGTTTAAAATTCTCCATAGGTCCTTGATTTTTAACAAAATGATTCAATTTCCTATGTAGCAGTTGTTCAGTTAAAATTTTCAGTGGAACAACTCAAGTTAGTATAGCAGCTGAATTTCCTTACTCTAATAAACTAATATAATTCATTTTAAATTCATTTAAAATAAAAAATGTAATTCATTTAAATAATAAATATCTTAAATGCTTTTTTCATCCTCTCAAGGTTTTATTTTTTGATTTTTGAGACAGGGTCTCACTATATATTCCAGGTGGGCCTTGAACTCACTATGTAGCCCAGGCTGGCTTCAAACTTGCAATGCTCCTGCCTCAGCCTCCAGAGTGCTGGGATTACAGGTGTGAACCCCAGGCACTGCTGCAAAGTTTTAAAACTTAACTGCAAGATATCACAATTTATACCAGTAGAGGTCGCTATTACACAGTTTTTTAACATTTTAACACAACCAGTAGTGTATCAAAACTAGCTGAAATTAAACATTACTCCTTGATTGTAAGCCTAAATAAAAGGTTTTATCAGTTGCTGTTAAATAAAATAGAGACTGCCATATGGTACTCTAGGAGTAGGATGGGGAGGAATACAATGATTCTATGACATGCTATGAACAAATTAATGTTAGGAAATTTAAACCATTCTTCATCTATGTTCAAGGTTAAATCAGCTGCCAAATTTAAAAAATAAACATTTCAATTCTAATTAATGCAACTGTAAGTGTGTTGAAAGAAACTGTAGTTAAAATTGGAGTTAAATCTTTTTAACTGCTTTGCTGAAAACCTATTTGTCCAGATGCCGCCGTCAGGTACATGGAACAATGCAAAACAAAGGTTCAGAATATGCGGAAGCAAGGGCAGGTGAAGAAAAGAGCAGGGAAGGGGAGCATGTGAAAGGAAGGACAAAGCAGAAATTATTTTCTTTTATCCAGGTCAGTTCTACACCCTTGCTAATCCAACACTGAGAAGGGATTTGAGACTAAGGTTTTTTAATTAAGACATTTACAATGATGGGTTTAGCCCATGGTTAACCAAATACATGGTTATAAACCTAATAACAGCATGGACCTGAAGCTAACATTTTTAAAAAATTCAACTCATTGTAAAAGAAATTCTCAAAACATTTTACATTCTACTCTCACACATTACACATATACTCACTAAAACAGTTTCATAAATAAAACCTGTCCTCATTATAGGAAGGACATTAGTTTTTTCTCTTTTCTTTTTTTAAGATGATGATTGGGTCAGTGCCTGTCAACTGATAATCCTAATAACTCAGGAGGCTGAGGGAGAAGGGTTCAGTGTTCAAAGCCAAGAGGCAATTTTGTAAGACCCTATCTCAAAATAAAACTTTTTTAAAGGAGGAAGGAGATGTGGTTCACTGCTAGAGCACTTGCTCAGCATGCACAAGGCCCTGGTTCAATCCCCAGAAATAAGGGAAAAAAAAGTTTGTTGGGCTATGCACCAAAGTGATTTTCTGATTATAAATGGATCATGACCTGGATGGAGTCTTAAAACTCACTCATGTATAGTGGAGGTAGAAAAGAATAGAAGCTGAACTCAAACTAACCATTCTAAATAGATTTAACACATGTCTGTTGGAAGGGGGAAGAGTGTCAGGTCATATTAAGATAATACTTGAAGAGCTTGCTAATTTTAGGGATCTTATTATTTTTAAAAGAAAGCTCTGTAAGTGTATTTTTAAAATATTGGATCCTAATGGAATGAGGTAAATGAAAAATTATTTCCAGACAAAAGAATCTAAGACCCATTTGCTATGATCTGAAATCTGTGGTGAAACCTAATCTTGACTGTGGTAGAACAGGTGAGTCCTTTAGGAGGTGAGGAGGTCGTGAGGGCTCAGTCCTCATGACTGGGATCAGGACTCACTAACAAAGGGCTTGAAGAAGTCCCCTTCAGTCCTATGAGGACACACAAGGAGAACAAGCCCTCACCACACACTATCACTGGCACCTTGATCTTGGACTTCCTGACCTCCCAGACTGTAAGCAATAAATTTATGCTGTTTACAAATTTCCATTCTAAGCTATTTTTTTCTTTGGTTGGTTGGTTTTTTGGTACCGGGGATCGAACTTGGGAACTTGCGCTTGCGAGGCAGGTGCCAGAACCACTGAGCTAAATCCCCGGCCCCATTCTAAGCTATTTTGTTAAAGCAGCCTGAACATACTAAACACCATTACGCTTATCTCAGTATCTCATCTCCATACTCTCTGTTCTTATCTAAATACCTTCCCAGAAATGGTATGGGAAGAGAAGTAGTAGACTAATGATAAAAAAAAGAATCAATCATTTCTATCTATTCTCTTGAGGGTCAACATTCCAACATATAAAATAGGAGAAATAATAAATACCTCATAGGGTTGTGGTAAAAATATAAAAATTTATGTAGCAGTACTTTGAAATTACAAAGCCTATGATATATAGCTAATTGATATTTTTATTGCCATCATACTGTTACAACATATGCTTTTAACAAAAAATCCATCCCCAGCCCCAAAGCCAACTCACTGAATCCCATATGGCTGCCTGTATTTGTAAAAATAATAAGGCAGAGAATAGGCTACATATCTTAGTTATCTCAGAAGTTCTCTTCTAAGAGAATATTAAAAAGCTATGAAATATCTTTTATTTAGAGTCTTGAATGTAGATATTAAGCCTATGCAAGTGGAAAACTGAAGGACTTATCCTTATTTCTGAGAATTCATGGAAATAACTTCAATATTAGGAAGTGATATATTAGACTCTATAAAGTAATTACAAGGATAAAACTGAATGAGCACAGTACTGTACAACATATCTGGGAAGAGGTAAGTTTGAGTATGCAGTGTCAGCAAACTAATAAATTCCTAGAGTGTACCAACATCAGAATAATAAGATAAATCCTATAACTCCATTCTAATACACTAGACATAGGTTGGATACTGTGTTTATAAACACTGTAGGGAACCTAATAGGAATAGTTAATGAGAAAGTCAGACAAGTTCTCTGCAAGATTCATTCTGTGAAGCCCAATGTAAATAGAAGGAAATTACAAATAAAACTATGACTTTATAATTCAGGGGGGGAAATGTACGAAACCTACTCTGAATTACTTAAAAAATCAAAGTGAATTACTATTCCACAATACACAATCTTTCCTACATCTACAACCTCTGTAATTCAGTATTCCTTGATACTTCTTTGCCTCAACTGAAATCTGCATCTCCCCCAGAGACTTCTAGAGTAGGAATTCTTTATCCTACCACCCACAGGAAAGGTTCTATATGCTGCTTCTAGAACATCACTCTCCTACTCTCATGTGAAGTACTGCCATCATCCTGTGTGACTTTGTTGCCTGTATCAAGCACATATGAAATACTCTGTAAATACTTCACCTTGGGGACCTTCACCTCTGGTTCAGCCACCACTATAGTTACCAATGAAATCTTAAATTCAATAGCTTTCTCTGGTCCCAATCTATTCTGCTACATTCACTCAGATATTGTAGCATTCTCAGTTCTCTCACCAAGATTAATGGAATTATCCTTGGGATACTAACTAGCTTTCCCAAATAAAAGAAATATGTGGACATATTCCATTCTTTTTGGCGGGGGTTACCGGGGATCAAACTCGGGAACTTGCGTTTGCAAGGCAGGTGGTGGAACCACTGAGCTAAATCCCCGGCCCAATATTCCATTCTTAAAGGTATGAGAATTATCACTCTAGCATCAAGAAATTGTTCATTTTAGCATAAAGGCAAAATATGGACTAATTTCATAGCTAAAACATATACAGGTCATCATATACTCAATATTAAGTTTAAAGAGATCCAGCTTTCACTTTCTTATATCACATATATATATATATATATATATATATATATACACACATACACACACACTATCTTATATCATATATACACACACTTTGTGAAATGAAAGAACACTCCCTTCACTGACATTACAAAAAACACATAGATGTATATATTAAATACAAGGCACAATTTGTCATACCTCTACATCTGAAGCACTTCGGGGCTGAGCTTGGCAGAGCATATTTAATAATTGCAAAATTAATTCTTCAACATACTGCAGAGCATCATCATTAGACTCAAGAGTTGGATGAACCTGCCCCTGGACCTATAAACAAAGGTAAAGTAATTAAAATGTGGGTTTGCTTTAAGAAGGGGAGCCATCCTACAAATTCCGACTGAACGTTATTGACCCAAAAGTTGGGAGTTCTCAACCTTTTCTCCCCAACCACATACACTATCTATACATGCTTTGGAGATCCAGATGCTTTGAGAGCCAGCGGCCTAAGTGTATGATTTCACTATTTTTTCTTACTCCATGGTTGAAGTGAAATGCAGCAATGGGAAGAGGGAAGGAGAGGCTGAAGCGGTGATAAAAGATACAGTTTATGTGTGCTTTACCAAGAACCAGTTAGAACATTTTTTCAATATTCTGCTGGGGCAAAATTGACCTCCTATTGGCCTGTGTCTCTTGTTTAACTCTTATCTTTGCTACTAACTGATAAAACCCAGGAGTGCATATATCTCATTGTATTTACTAATGTCCTTTCACCATCTAGCACTATGCAGGGCACACATGATACAAACTTGATAAATGTCTGTGAACACCAAGTCACCCTCTATCAAAGGACACAAATTCGACATTCTTAACAATTTGTGACTTTATCTACTACTCTATAGGACACTTGCTTAGCATGTATGAGACCCTGGGTTCAATCCCCAGCACTGCAGAAACAAAGAAACACACAGACACACGCCCCTTACACTGTAAGATGGTTGCTTAATAATCTTCACCTTTTTCCTTGTCCATTTTTTAGAGACACTTCAAGCTACTGACCTGTATAAAGCTTTTTTTTTTTTGGTAGCAGGGATCGAACTCAGGACCTTGCACTTGCGAGGCAGGCGGTGGAACCACTGAGCTAAATCCCTGGCCCATGCTTGTATTTTAATAAAATACAACTTGCATCCCTTTATCACTCACAATGGTTCAAAACTTCCTCACAAAATAAATGGCAAGAAAAAAGTTTCTAGCTAAATAATGCATATTTTAGACTGTTCTACTCCCCAAAAGGTGGTGTAACACTTAATGGATGATGGTGTATAATACATATCGGTCAAGGGCGTTCAGTGGGGACTGGCCTTCTATATCTCATTAACTGACAGGATGATAATCACCATGTAGGGGTATACTGTTAAAATTTCTCTGACTTTTAAGACCTATAATTCAAAGTATGTGATTATTTCCACCTATTCTACCAACATAAATTTAACATTAAAGAGAAAAACTTATAAAAGTTAAGCAGGAAAAACTATCACACTCAGAAGGTACTGAATATTTTTCAAATGAATACACACTTGTATACATATTATACATACACACAAATATTGCCCTTAGCTTCACTAAAATGTAGTCCTAAAAATGCAGCTGTAATATGGGTTACATTTCTCTCTAAGGCCCTACATCACATAAACTATAGCTATAGATTTACAAGATAACACTTTTAGAATAAATGGGATTTTAAAGGTCATTTAACTCAGCCCCTCTGTTTAGCGGATGAGATAAAGAAGATACCAATAATCCAACTGCTAACTAGTAATACTGCTAAATATTGAACCTGGGCCTGCTGGGGTCTAGACTAGAGCTCTTTCCAATAAAACTTTCACTACCAAATCTGGATGAATCTGGTGAGTATCCTAGTAGATCCGCAATATAGGGAGGGTGTGTCCATTGGCTGTACCTTATTTATTAGTGGGCTTCTAAATAAAACTTGGCTAGAAATATGTTTCCATACTTTAATACCAATAGGTCATAAATGCAAATTGAGTTCTGAATCTTTTAATGTGAAAAGGTAAAACGATCATTGATTACACAAAGGATTCCAGTGGTTATAAATTTTTTTCACTAAACACAGAGCCATCTTAGGTTGTTCTTCAATTTGCACTTTCTGCTGAAGCAATCTGAAGTGTTTGTAGCTCCTGAAACATGATGTGTAGCTTCACTTACACAGCTCTCCAGGACTATCATTCGTTCTCTTAACCTTTCATTTTCCTCTTTGACTTTTTTTTTTTGGTACCGGGGATCAAACTCGGGGCCTTGCACTTGTGAGGCAGGCAACGGAACCACTGAGCTAAATCCCTGGCCCACCTCTTTGACTTTTAAAACCCAGATTTTACCTCATTTTAGGAAGAATTCTGTTTCTAACCTAAGGCAGAATTAACCTTACTCATTTAAATGATTACTACTGAATCTATTACATACCAGATCCTCTGTTAGAGGCTGGCTACACAGGAACGAGTCAAACATAGTAACTACTTGCATGGGCCTTATACTCTGCTCTCTGCCAATCCCTATACCAGGTAACCACACTTCTTTACTGGGTTTATCACACTGAATTATAATTACGTGTTCCTTGTCTACTTTCTGTATTGTATATTGATTCTCTAATTGGGCAAGACCTATGTATTTACAGAACATTTTTTTCTTTTTACTCCAAATCCTTGACACTGAGGAAATACCGAAAGCCTCTGTTGTACAAGTGAGGAGCAATAGAGCTAGAGGATTGGTTGGTTAGTTGATTTCAGGAGCATAAGCCCTTATATTAGAAGCCATTACACATACAAAGGCAGGTAGAACTAAACACAGGTTTATTATTATGCAGAATCAAAGACATTTTATATAACCACAGCAATGGAATGCAATGGTTAAAAACGACAATTTGATACTTGTATTAGTCAGCTTTCCTGTTGCTGAGACACGATACCTGACACAACTTTTAAAACAGATTTAATTTAGGTCATGAGGGGGGAGCAATTCATAGTCAGCTCGCTCCATGACAGAAGCAAGTGATGGAGCAAAGCTGTTTAGTTCAGGGTGGCTGGGGAACAAAGCAGAGGAACAGTGCCAGAGGAGTGGGCAAGGGACTGTACACAGCGCCCAAGACCATGCCTCCTGCACCCACTCAGATACACCCAGGAGCCATCCTTACTAGTCGGCCAGTAGTTTGTTTTCTTCCTTTCTTTCTCTTTCTTTCTTTCTTTTCTTTCTCTTTCTTTCTTTCTTTCTTTTTCTTTCTTTCTTCCTTCCTTCCTTTCTTTTTTGCTAGTAGTTTCTTAATCTGATGAAGCTGATGCATCAAGATCAATGGTCTTTCGATCCCCGGTACCCCCCCCCCGCGCCCCCCAAAAAGAAAGATCAGATCAATGGTCATAATGCTGCTAGCAATTCTAGCACATATAATTCAAATGTTGATTAAGTTTGGCAATTATAAAATAACATTTTAGGAATTCAAATTTAAACAGTTTTATGTATTGATGGGTATTAAAAGTCCAATACAACTTACTAGATAAATAAATCAAACAAAGACTTAGTTTGCTTAAACAGAAAATAATGTATCTGGCCAAATGTTGTTCTAAGCTCCTGGGCATTAACCGTTATCACACATTAAATCTGCCGAGTTAGGATCACAAAATTCATTCACAAGAGACCAATACTTTTACTTGCTTAAAAACTTTTAAAATCCTCTGACTGAAAAATACAGGCAATGGTCCCTGTTTAAAAGTCAAGCAGAGGGGCTGGGGATTTAGCTCAGTGGCACTGTGCCTGCCTCACTAAGCACAAGATCCTGAGTTTGATCCCTGGTATAAAAAAAAAAAGTCAAGCAGAGTGTCAATTCCTAAAAAAAAAAATTATATATATATATATATACACATACATACATATATATTTGGATACTGGGGATTGAACCCAGAGCCTTGAACTGAGCTACATCTCCAGCCCTTTCTGATTTTTATTTTGAGATGGGATCTTTTTTTTTTTTTTTTTTGGTACCAGGGATCAAACTTGGGTCCTTGCGCTTGCGTAGCAGGCAGCGAAACCACTGAGCTAAATCCCCGGCCCTTGGGATGGGATCTTGCTAAGTCATCAAGTTGCCTGTCCTGGGCTCAAACTTGAGATCTTCCTGTCTCAGCCTCCCAGAGTGCTAGGATTACAGGTGTGTGTCACCACAATGGACTTGATCTTTACTCTATCAAACAAAATGCTGCTAAGATGTTTCTTTAAGGAACAAACAGTACTATTATATTCCACATATAGATAGAATAAAAACACTTTGCTCTCATGAGTTAGTGTTATAGCTAAAGTGCTCTATCTCATCAAAAATGATATTCAAAGACATTTAATAGATTACAGGATCTAAACTGTTCAAGACTATGCAGAATAGGTTACCATGTCAAATGTTATAACAGCCTCTGGAAGCCCACTACAACTGATATTTACCGAATGTGTGTGTGTGTGTGTGTGTGTGTATTTATAAGCAATTACAATAAGCACATGGAACTAGGTTTAAACTAGATGTAGTTTTTAAAACATTTTATATTTATTGATACAGAAAACTTCATATACTTTAATTACAATTTATGTATAATAAATTCAAATAGTTCACTAAAGAATTAATGATAGCCATAAATAAGAATTGTATATGACCCATGACAACAATTTTTTTAAAGCATAAACATTACATTCAATTAAAGGTGCCACCTCTTGAATTTTAAACTTTTCCTAAATTTAGGATTACTTGGCTTCTATCTTGATATTTCTTGCCTCTAGTAATCCCTAGCAGATTCTGAAGCAATTTTATTGGTTTTATTGCCTCATTATGTAGAATAACAAAACAAAGGAATTCAGTCTATATCAATTCCGAGTTGTCTGACACACAAGTCCTCCAAATGTATTCAGGAACCCCTTGGGTAAACTGCCAAAAAACACTGTGTCAAATTCAGATGAATCTTTAATGCCTTTTCTAGCTAATGGCTCTCTGAACAATTAGAAAGGCTTTTAGATTATATTCTGTCATGTCTTAAGCCTAGTTCTGTTACTTTTAATTTTTAATTTTTGCAGTATCGAGGATCAAACTCAGGACTTGTGCTTACAAGGCAGGCACGGTGTCACTGAGCTAAATCCCCAGCCCCATTACTTTTATTTTTAATGAAAGAATTTGAAATGAAACTGGTGTTCTCAAACCCTTAAGTATTTCTGTTTAATCACTGATATTTTAGATGCTTATTTCTCTACACTCTTAAGGTTTAAATATCTCAAGGCAAAAACTGATTTTAAAAAAAGACAAAAATCTAACAAAGAACTTATACCTTTCTCTTAAATAAAATTTAAAATATTTTCTTAATTTTTGGTGCTTGTTCATTAGCCCTTCAGCCCATGTATGTGACAATTTCCTTTCTCCCTAAACTCCTATTACTTACTGGGGACACAAAGATGAATATGGAATGCTTCTGTCCTCAAAAAGTTCAGTGTATTGAAGAGCAAGACATGTAAACAGTTAACTATAGCACAGTCTGCTGAGGGTAGTTATACTTAAGGTACAATGATGACTACTGAATGGTGGGGGTGGGTAGGTAGTACCAGAATTCCTTACCAGGACATACTTGAAGTGGGCCATAAAAGGTGAAGAAAGTGCGGTAACAGCAGATAAGGTAGAAGGATGTTTACTGAAAGGGCTAACATATAAAAAGACGAAGAGGCCAAAAACATTATGATGTGTTGGGGGAACGATTAGTTAGACCAAAGAGTATGTGTTGGGAAAGCTGAGACTGCAGAGGCCAGGTTTGTACATCAAACTAAAGATTTGAAAGTATGTTTTAAGTATATTTAAACATATACTTAAAAACTTTAAGAAATTAAGAGGATATCAAGGATTCTGGGTGTGGTGGCACCCAGCTGCAATTCCAGCTACTCAAGAGATTGAGGCAAGAGGATGGCAAATTTGAGGCCAACTTGGGTAACTTAGTGAGATTCTGTTTCAAAATAAAAAGTAAAAAGGGCTGGAGATATAACTCAGTGCTGAAGTGCTTGCCTAGAATGTAACAGCCCCTAGGTTCAATCCCCAATACTGTTAGAAAAAAATTTTTTTAATTTTAAAAAAGAACTGGGCATGGCCTATGCCTGTAATCCTAGCACTATGGGAGGCTGAGGCAGGAAGATCACAGGTTCAAGCTCAACTGGGACAACTTAGCTACTTAGACCCTATCTCAAAATGAAAAGGTTTTTAAAAACATTATAAAGGGCTAGGGATGCAGCTCAGTGCAAAGGTCCTAGGTTCAATCTTCAGCATCACACACACAAAACATTTTTAAAAGGAAATGAATGCATACAGTATTGTCAAAAATATGACTTTTGGCCGGGGATTTAGCTCAGTGGTTCCACTGCCTGCCTTGCAAGCACAAGGTCCCAAGTTCGATCCCCGGTACCAAAAAAAAAAAATTACTTTTTTAAGGTTTGGAAAGTTTTAAATACTTTCTTCAATATAAGGAGGGTGTCTTACAAAAATAGCTTAAAAATACAATGTATTACTTTAAAAAAAGTTGAAAAGCCTGAGAAAATAATGAAAACTAAGAATAATCAGTGTTGACTAATTATAAAACACAGATAGTGTCTTTTAAAAGTATTAAAAAATGGTATTTTGAATTTGGATACTTAGCATTAGGTAAAACAAACTGATAAAATCCTAAACCTGGTCCTGGCATTTAGGCATATAAGACTGCAACTTTTTTTTAACACTAATAGCCTACTAAAACCAAACTATAGTTTATTGCCTCTCAACAAAGAATATTTTATTGGCAATAGAGCTAATTATTAGAGGCTAACACACTGGTTAAGTATTTATGTATCTAAACACTGAAAAGGTACAGTTTAAAAAAGGTAGAGAGAGAGGAGGGAGAGGATAAGTGATTTTTTAAAAAGGGAATTGGGATATGATATGTGCATGTATCAACTCCACACAAGGAATCGAAACATTATGTATTGCACACATGTACCAAAAAAGGGAGGGGATCAATGGATGGGTGGTAGGGAGAGAGATGGGAGAAGGGATGAAAAAAGAATTAAAATGAGTTATGTACATATATCAACTCCACACAAGGAATATAAACATTATGTAGTACTGAAAACTTGTACTAATAAACTAAAATTTTTCTTAAATGTATAAAATTTTAAAAAGTGGTACACTTGTATGGAGTTTACAGGACTAGAAGTCACTCTGGGTATGAGTGAGTGCTGAGTGAATATGAAGAAGACCTAGCAGGACATGACTGTGGGCTAATGTAGACTTGGTAAACACTGTATACTCTGGCCACAATAAACATTAATATTTTTCTTTCTTCAATAAAAATGAACCTTAGCCTATTGTAATTTTTGATTTTGTTTTGCTGTTGTTGAGACAGAGTCTCACTCTGTAAATCAGGCTGGGCTTGAACTCACCATGAGGCCCAGGAAGGCCTCAAACTTGAGGCAATCCTCCTACCTCAGCCTCCTGAGTGCTGAGACTACAGGTCCAAGTGACCACACCCTGCAATTTTTGACTTTGTAAACTTTTAATACTTTTTGATTTTATATTAATAGCACTTACCTTAATACAAAAATACAGTAAGCTATACAAAAATATTATTTCTTTTTATCTGTATCCTCTAAGCTTTACTTACCTAAATTTAACTTTTTGTTTAAAACTAAAACACAAATACACATATTAACCTAGAGCCACACAGGGTCAGTATCAGCAATATCATTGTCTTCTACTACCATATCTTTTCCCATTGGAAGATCTTCAAGGACAGGTGGATGGAGCTGTCCCTTCCTGTGACAATACCGTCTCATGGAATCCTTCCTGAAGGACCAGCCAAAGCTCTTATTCAAGAGATGGCTTTTTTTTCCCTAGAAATATACCCATGGTGAGTTGCTTGGTTTCTTTTTTGTCACAGTCCACCATGAACATTTCTTGGAGCTTGTTGAGGTCTGCAAAGCTTCTGGCTTTCCCCCTCATCTTTATACCTGACTAAAACACAGGTGGATATCCCTGGGAAAGAAGGGAATGTGCTGACTCCTAGGCACAACTGTAACAAATACATTCTTCAAAAGGAAGCCTGAAACAGTCACCTTTATGAAAAGAGTACCATTAGCAAACAGTTAGATATGCAGGTAATTTCAATGCAAGAAAAACAAGAATACCACAGAATAATAGATATGCTTCAGATTTTTCTGATAAGTGACACTGATTAGTATTTATTGAACATTTACATGGTTATAGTTCATTAAAATTTTTGTAAATATTAAGCATTGATAAGGTGAGAACATAAATTTAAAATGATAATGCACTATCTGCAAAATAAAGTCTTAACGATTCATGATTAACTTAATTCATTTTTTTTAGTTCATGAAACAAACTGATGGCATATTTATAACAGACTGAATGATACCTGCTATTTTTTTTTTTTTTTTTTGAGAGGCAGCTAAGAGGGAAATAATAGGAGTTTTACTTCGAACACCTATCTTGGAAGTCTGACATTACCTGTATAACCTTAGGCAAGTCATTAAGTCTCCTAAGTCTCAAGTTTTTCACTGGAAAATCCCAATGTCATCATCTATCCCCAGAGGATCCATGGTGATCCAATAAAATGACATATGTGAATTTTTTTTTTGTACCAGGAATCGAACTCCGGTCCTTGAGCTTGCGAGGCAGGCAGGAGAACCACTGAGCTAAATCCCCGACCCCTGTGAATATATTTTTTAAAGGAAGAAAACCAGCAAGTGTTTGATTTTTCTTTTTTTAAAGCGCTTTAAATGGTGGAATGCTAAATAGTTATTGGCAATTATTATTTAGATTGCCATATGCAGTGTAGTACAAAAGATAACAGCTGAACTGAACATAAAAAAACCTAGATGAAGATTACATTTTAACTCCTCAATCTGACTCTTTTTAAAGACATACAAACAAAATCAATCTATTCCACTTTGTTATATACTGTGTGTCTGTGGTTCTTGGTCTAACCATGCATACGATTACCTAAAAAGTAATTTTTTTTAAAAAATGCAGCCTTCTAAGCTTCATTATGAGAGATTCTAATTTAGTAAGCCTAGGACAGCACAGAGGAATATGACTTTTTTCTTTCAGTTCTGCTAAAATATATACAATGCAAAATTTACCATTTAACCACTTTTAAGTGTACAATTCTGTGGCATTAAACACTGTACATTCACACAACTGTGCAACTATCACCATTATCCGTTTCCAGAGCTCTCATCATCACAGTCTGGAGCTCTGTATCCATCCTTTTCCAAGGCCCTGAGGACCCCATTCTACATGCCATCTATCTTTTTTTAAAATAAATTTTTTTTTTCCTTTTTATGGTACTGGGGATCAAACTCAGGACCTTGCACTTGCGAGGCAGGTGTGGCACCACTGAGCTAAATCCCCAGCCTTAAAATAATTTTTTGTTTTAATTATTCTAGATACTGCATCCAAATGGAACTATAAGTATTTGCCCTGTTTGGCTTCTTTCTTAGCAAAGTGTTTTCAAGGTTCATCCATGTTATGCCATATGCTAGAATTTCAGTCATTTTTGAAGCTGAGTAATATTTCCTTGAGAGGGAAGGAGGAGATGAAGAGGGGAAAGGGACGAAAAAAAAATTAAGATGCATTATGTACATGTACCAACTCTCCATGGTGAATGTAATCATTATGTACTGCAAATACGTACTAACAGAAGTTTTTAAAATATTCCTATATTCTGTTTATCCACTCATCTAGCAATGGACATGTGAGTTGTTTCTACCTTTTGGCTACTGGAAATAGCACTGCTATGAACATTGTACAAATATCTGTTCAAGTCCGTCCTTTCAGTTCTTATGGGTACATAGCTAGAAGTGGAACAGCTACATCGTGGCAATTCTATGTTTAGCTTTTGGAGGAACTGCCATATCCTTTTCCACTAAGACTGTACCATGTTACATTCCCACCAGCAGAGCTCTAGGGCTCCAATTTCTCTACATCCATGCCAGTGCTTGATATTTTGTTTTTTGATAATAACCAGCCTAATGGGTATGAAGTGGTATCTCATTAGGATTTTCATTAGCATTTCCCTAATGATTTGTGATACCCAATACTTTTTTGTAAACAGTTTACACAGGTGATATAGGTGGCTGGCCTGAAGAACACATTTTTCATAAAATGCTGATTGGACATTAAGCAACCCTCACTACAGGGAAGAAAAAGTTACCTCAAAAAGTAGTTTTTGGGCTGGGGATTTAGCTCAGTGGTTCTGCTACCTGCTTCACAAGCGCAAGGATCTGAGTTCGATCTCCAGTACCACCAAAAAAAAAAAAGTTTTCAAAAGGAAACAATCTAAAAGAACTCCTATGGCCAAAGCTGTGACAACTGGAGCACCAAAAGTAGTAGTAGTACTGGATTATAACCCAAAGAATAAATGCCATTGGGTCTCCATAAGGCACTAGCAAGTAGTAAATTGCAATCAACTGATATAATCCAGGCTTCCAGTTTCCATCTCTTTTACGTGATCTGAGTCTCATTCTTTTCATTGAGATAATCTTTTTACAAACAATCCGTGGACTACTAGATGCAGACTACTAAAGAGCAAATAGTACATCTTAAAAAAGAAGTCCTTGGCACTAGTTTACTTCAGGTCTTATATCAAGCACTTTTTAATATGGTAATCCAGGGGAATGTTTAATAAGCTTTTTTCTCTCTATTTTCCTTCTTTTGGAGGGATGGAGCAGTAAGCAGGCTCTTAACAGCATTTTGTTCACAAGAATGTGTACTGCTTATGACATCTTATTTTGTTTAGGAATGTATATCAGAGCTCCTCAAATTTAACATGTATATAAATTACCTAGAAATTTTGTTTAAAACTGATTCAGATTCAGGCTGGGGATTTAGCTCAGTGGTTCCGCCACCAGCCTCGCAAGTGTAAGGACCCGAATTCGAGCCCCAGTACCAAAACAAACAGATTCAGTGGCTCTTATGTTGATGAAGCTCATGCTGCTTGTCTGAAGAATACACTCTGTGCAGCAAGGATACATATCGGTCTATTTTGCTTGATGTTTTAGCTCCTTGAGAAGAGGGACCACATCTTACCTCTGTTATTCAAACTCTGGATGCTTGAGGAAGAGCTCAAATACTGCACTTTGAATAAGCGAATGAAATTACAATGTTGCATGTATTCAATTTTTGATTTTTAATGTTTCACCTGTGAATCAAGTAAGAGTTTAATGTGCCCATAGTTATCATAAGTGATCCTTTTTATAAGACCTTTAATTCCTTTCTGACTCCTCTTTTCTACTGTTTTACCTCAAGAAATCCTCACTTCATTTGCGAACAAAAAAACTGAACTTAGTAATTGGGTCATTCAATTAGTATATGAAAACATTCAAAATAACAAAAAAAGGTTTGCTTGTCCTCATATCCCCCAGTCTCCTATTTACAGTCTTGCCTTTCAGAGATTCCTCAAAGAGCTCTGCACAGTCACTCTTTCTATCACCCCCAGGCTCCTCATGCAGGTCTGTTGGTCACCAGGGCTAACCCCCTGCCTGTGCATCTGGCCTCTTGGCAGCACAGCATAGTTGACCTCTGTCTTTCCCTCCCCTCCTTTGTTTTTCTTCCTCCTTTATATTCTGACTCTTTTTTTTAAGATAAGGTCTCCTTAGGTAGTCCAAGCTTTCCTTCTGGCCTTTAATTCACAATCCTACCTCAGCCTCCTAAATGCTGGGATTACAGGTGTGTGCCACCACAACCAGCCTGGAAACTGACTTCTAAGACACCTTTCTGCATCTAACTTCTACCAGTGAGTCACCACTTCCTCCCCTAACTTCTCCCTCTCTCTATGAAGTGTTGGAGTTCTCCAAAATTCAGCCCTTGGTACTCTTTCTTCTTCATCCAGTGAACTCCTTCCCTAAGGGATAAAGTTCATGGCTTTGCCAGCTAGCTATCTACTGATAATTCCCCATTTTTTAGCCCAAATCTTACACCTTCCCGTTAATGCAGATACCCAATCTCCTACGCAATATGTCCACTTGAATGCCTTAACTCCCTCCAACACCACAATGAAACTGAACTCATGGGCCCTATCTCAATTTCAAGGCCAAAACTACAGCACTAAAACTTCATCCCTCTTTTCCTTCATCCCCACACATTCAACCACTCTACTTGTTTTATCCCAAAAGATATCCCAATTCTGACTTCTTTCTTTTTTTTTTTTTTTTGGTACCAGGGATCAAACTCGGGACCCTGCGCTTTTGAAGCAGGCGGCAGAACCACTGAGCTAAATCCCCGGGTATGACCACTTCTAATCATCTTCATACACTATCAGTGCAGTGTCTCTACTAATAGTATACTACTACCACACTACATCTTGTCTCTAAAATAGTCACTTTGCTTCATTCTTACTCCACTAAAGTCCTCTTTTCTTCACAAAGGGACTAGAATTAAAAATTTTAAACTTAAATTTGATTACTTCTCTCCTTTTCTTAAAATTATCTAATGGTTTTCCATCACTAGGCCTATTAAAGCCCAATATGATCACTCTATCTCCAAACTTTTATCAATCTTCTATATCCTCTACTTGTACTATTTTTTGATATTTCCTGCACACCCTAAGCTTTTCACTTCTAGGATGCTCTCATCAGATGTTTTGCAAGGTTTGCTCCTTCTGAACATTTGGTCTCTTAAAAGTCACCTCCTTAGGTCAGCCTTCACTATTTTTAAAAGAGCACCTTTTCTTTGTCTCTCAGACCCTCTTTATCCAATCTGCTTTATTTTCTTACTCTATTTACTCCTGTCTGAAACTACAGTGTTTCATTGTCTATTTGTCAGCTTTCTCCTACTAGAATTTAAACTCCATAAAAATAAGAGGCTTTGTCTTATCACCTGCTAACTTTGGTACTGGGAATACTTTGTCGCATTTTGGTTGGTTGGTTGAATTAAATGAGAACCAAAACACACTAAATAGATTTACAATTAAAGTCAACTCAAAATTTTAAGAAATTAAAATACAAAAGTTTGATATGAAACTAGACAATACAAAACCATTGCCATTAATCTCAAAACTCATACACATCCAAAAATTCCCATCAGACACTGAACAAAGTGGGCGCTTCTACAATAAATCTACTTTTTTCTTAACTATTAACAAGTTTTTAAAAAAGTATTCACTTTCAGAATTTCTCTCTTAATTTCTAGTATCATTTTCTACCACTTTCCCTTCTGGTAAATATTCAGTTTTTCTCCTGTATGAAGGCCAAGTGTATCCACTTTGCAGAGCTAGCCTGAGAACTAACCACAGGTCTGATGTGAGCTGTTTCCCAGATTGCAGACACCTCCTCTCCCAACACACACACCCCAGCTAACCAGGCTCTTAACAGGAAATACTGGAACCTCCCCATTTTCCATGAATGAAAGGGTTAATACCTGACAAACCAAGGTACCTGTTCAGACCTGACTAATACCTAAGTCATTAGATATTTTAAATATCAACTCTATATCACCATATAAAACTGCATTTATGACAAATTCAGGGGTGGAAGAGGGTAACATGAAATGAATTTAAACCACCAACTTAAATATTTTTCTCTGTAAATCAGAAAGCAAGTATCTTTCTGTTCCTTTTTCTAGATTTCTAACTTAAGATGATTTGTCATTCTTCCTCCTTCATTTTGGACCAGCCATCCTGGATCTGAAGTAGCACTAGTACAACTTGAGCAAAATAATGTTCTTTTGTGCAAGCTGTCCTGTGCAGTGTTGGATGTGCCCACTACCACTAGATGCCATTGGCGCCTTCCCCTAGATGTGACAACAAAAGTTTCTCCACACACTCTCAAATGTCTCTTGGGAGGTCCAAATTGCAGCTGGTTGGGACCCAATGATCTTAAACATAGCTTTCCTTATATCTTTACACTCTGCCATGTGCACTTGGGTTCCTTGACCCACTATAAATTTTCACAGATAAAAATGAAACCCCTACCACTTTATACTACTCCAGCCTAGCCTAGCAGAACAACTCCTCTCTAAAGCTTGATGTGTATTCTCCTACAATATTGCCTTCCTTGTGTTTTCACATGAATTCACATTTTAGTTATATCCCAGTGTTTAAAAAACAGCTAAATGGGGCCGGGGATTTAGCTCAGTGGTTCCACTGCCTGCCTCACAAGCGCAGAGTCCCGAGTTTGATCCCTGGTACCCCCCCAAAAAATAAAATAAAATAAAAAAACAGCTAAATGTGTATATATCTACACCTTACATATCAACTGACACAAATCACACATTTTTGAAGCAAGAGATATTTAAAACTTGAAATAAAAATTTTTTTTTTGGTACCAGGGATCGAACTCGGGTCTTTGTGCTTGCGAGCCAAGCGGCAGAACCACTGAGCTAAATCCCTGGCCCAAAATAAAATTTTTTAAAAAATCAAAATATGCTTCTACAGAAAAGTCAGAAAATTCCAAATAAAATGTCTTTAAAAATCAAATTTTAGGGCCGGAGATTTAGCTCAGTGGTTCCGCCGCCTGACCCACAAGTCAAAGGAGCCGATTTCGATCCCCGGTACCAAAAAAAAAGTCAAATTTTAATCGCTGGGCATGGTGGCACATGCCTGCAATCCCAGCACTTGGGAGGCAGAGGCAGGAGGATCGCCACGAGTTCGAGGTCAGCCTAGGCTACAAAGTGAGTTCAGGGCCAGCCTGAACACAAAGCGAGACCTTGTCTCAAAGAAAAAAACCAGAAAACAAAACCCCCCAAAATCAAATTTAAATATACTTGGAAATTTAATTACAAAAAGTCTCTTCAAAGTAGGCATTCAAGAGAAACTTTATACCACTCAAATCCTCAAATTAAAGTTTAAATTCAAAATGACAACTTACTTCTAAGTATCAAAATGCTACAAAACATTAACTTCAGAACTTTTTGGGGGGGGAGGGGGTTCCAGGGATCGAACTCAAGACCTTGTGCTTTCGAGGCAGGCTCCAGAACCACTAAGCTAAATCCCCAGCAACTCCAGAACTTTCATGAGGTAGTATTATTCTTTGGTAAAATGTTACTCTTTTCAAAAAGTGGCTAACTGGGCGTGGCACACCCGTGTAATCCCAGCACTAGGGAGGCTGAGGCAGAAGACCAAGATTTGGAGGCTTGCGGAGCAATTTAGCAATCTTTCTCGCTCTCTCCCACAAAAGAAATACATACATACGTAAAATAAACACAAAGCCAGGCAAACTGGCACAGGCCTGTAATCCCTACTATGCGGGAGACTGAGGCAGGAGGATCACAAATACAAGGCCAGCCTGGGTCACACAGCAAGACTCTCACCACTTAAAAGGGGAGGCGCGGGGATGCAGTCTGAGCTCCACTAGAGCACTGGCCTGGCTCGCAGGAGGCCTAGGGCTCAAGCTCCAGCGCACACCCCCAAGGGGCTCTCAAAAAGGACAAAGGTCTCAAAAACTTCAGTTAACTACAGAAATACTTTGATTACTGAAATAAAAACATTTTTAAAATTAATAGGATTTAACTAAAGATTAACTTTTTTAAAAACTATACTTTATTTTGACATTTCTGTCCACAACATAAACTCTGAAATTCAGAGCTAACATCCTTGCCCGGAAGCTTCTTACAGACACAGAGAACATTTCAGCCCCCTCCGCGCTGGTCGGCTGGACCTTGTCCAGCTTCCCGCCGATCCTCTTGCCCACGATCTCACCGGGGAAGACCAGGTCCTCCAAGATGGCGGGGCTTCGTGGACGCTTTTGCTTATTTTTCGTGCGGCTTTTTCGAGATGGCTTAGGCAGAATTCTCCTCTGTACGATGAAGATGAAGACCACGTTTCCCGCCGAACTTCTCCAGCTCATGCACTAGCTGGACCTGGATTTTCTTGAAAGACTTCAGCTGGGGAACCGGGACAAAAATTATGATAGCTTTCCGACCTCCACCAACTTCGGTTTCCTGGGCCGCCGCAGTGTTGAGTCGCGCAGCTGCGCCTTGAAGTTGAGTCTGAGTTCACTCCAGCTCCTGCAGTGCCCGGAGAGTCCTGACTGGAACTCGCCATGGGGCTTGACTCGAGCTGAACGTGCGAGACCTCTGCAGACCGCTGGCTTAGGAAGAGCAAGACGGACACTACTTCCTCATTATACAGATAGATAATAAAGGAATACACGGGCCACTCTTATACATGTGAACAATTTAAGATCTGAATTAAAACACTGCGTCTTTAAATAGCAACATGACTCTGGACAGAAATTTTAATTTCCAAGTTTCCCTACTCTATAAATTGGGGGATAATACCTACATATAGCATAACAAAGGTTAAAATAATGAATGCAAATATGCTACATAATTTTAAGTGATTATTATTAAATGTGCATGAATGCGCCCATAAAATTTTAAGTAACACTACTGTTAGTGACGAGATAATTAAGAGTACCTTTGTCATAAACTCTCATTTTCTTTCTTGTCCTCTCCCTCTCCTGCCCCTCCCCCTCTGACATACACAGGTGCCTTTTCTTTTTTTTTTTTTTGAGACAGGGTCTCCCTATGCAGTTCAGGCTGACCTTGAACTAACTCTGTGTAGCCCAGACTGGCCTTGAACTCACAGTGATACTCCTGCCTCAGTTTCCCAAGTGCTGGGATTACAGGCGTGTACCACCACACTCAGCTCTGAAACTTGTTTTTTTTTGGTACCCGGGATCGATCGAACGCGGGTCCTTGGGCTTTCGAGGCAGGCGGCAGAACCACTGAGCTAAATCCCCGGCCCTCTGCAACCTTTTTTAAATTAAGGAAACAATCCAGTTTTAACCAATTCTTATTCCTTCTGTGAGTTTATAAAGATAATTCTCCTCCATTTACTAATTGTGGTAAATTTCTATATTCTTTCCCCCTAGGACTCTTACTTCCTTTTGAGGAATTCTCTTTCTCCTCTATGCAATCTTGAGAAAAGAGGAATTTCTGGTGACCACGACCCCCTGTAAAACCCACTAGGCTTGGGCTGGGGATTTAGCTCAGTGACGCCACACTTGCCTCTCAAGTGCATGGTTCTGAGTTCGATCTCCAGTACCAGGGGGAAAAAAAACAGCCAAGATCCTACCTAGACCAGTAGAGCCAGGGGGTGGACACAGACTGTCTCCCCTAAAACATGAACAGTAATCCAAAGGAAGGGCTATTTGGAAGTTGGTCATGGCAGAAGCAAGGCTCCAACAGCCTTTCTCAGGCAGATGCCTGATACCACGAACCCAGAAACTCTGAACAGAGCTCCCTCCCCTCTTGCCACCCCTTCTGCCAGGGCTGCCCTTCCCTTCCAGGAGCCTCTGAACAGCAGCTTCCAACAAATCTCTTCTATGACTAGATCTTTCTACTTGCAACCAAGAACTGCAACTGCCATGTTAATGGAGGGACAGAGAAGCCTGTCTTTTCAAATCTAGGAATAAACTGGATAAGGAAAGCAGATGAGTTTCTTTCTCATGCTGAGATCTGAGGGTTATAAGCATATATTAACTAAAGTTTCTAATCATTATGGTATACCAATAATTATTACCTTAAATAAAATTTTGAAAGTATCAGGCCATTATAGATATTCAGGATAAATTGTATAATTAAATATCGCTATGTCTGCTGAACTGCTGAAACAAAATATGAAAAAAAGCAAACTCAAAATGTCTATCTTTAATCTGTGAAACTGGAGATAGACCTTTTCCCAAAGACATAGGAAGAACTGGACCTTTAATTGGGATCCTTAATCGTGCCATTAATATTATAGCAGTTCTGTAACTTCTTAAGAACACAATGTGCATCTTTTTGCAGTAACTTTTTTTTTTTGGTACCAGGGATGGAACTCAAGACCTTGCACTTGCCAGACAGGAGTGGGACCACTGAGCTACATCCCCGGCGACAATATGCATCTTTTAAACCGCTGTATCCATGGCCTAGCACTCAAAAAGCAGGTAAATTTAGTGAAATATTAAAAATGAAACTTCCTAAAAATGTCATAGTTTATACTTTTTAACTATTAAGCTATTAAGTATATTAAGTAATGCAAATGTAACTTGAAGAAAAATACTGATTGCCCCTGACTAGTAGTTTGGTTCAATCACCTAGGTTTAAATCAAACCTGCTCTTATTTATAAAATAGCTATTTTCTATTTCTGTGATATTTTCCTAAAATCCATGATCATCCATGTGGTTAACTCTTAAACTATGGTAGCAAACAGATTAATGAAATGGGGAGGCATATTTGTGCACTCTCTAGCAAAGCACTGGGAACCCAAATGACTTTCACTTCCACTAAGACTGGACAGGGTCAGAGTCTGACATTAAGGTGATGAGTTAATGTTTCTTATCACAATGCCATTGCCAAGTATATGCAGTTGTATTCAGGGATTCCTATTTTCACATTCAAAAACAGGCATATGTTCAGTTGGTGGGTTTTTACTAAATTAAGATCATTTAACACAGTATCTAATTTATTAATAAGTCAGAGGGGAGCTAAAAAAAAAAGTAAGTCAGAGGGGAGCTGGGAGTGTATAGCTCAGTGGCAGAGTGCTTGCCTAGTACATCCAAGGCTCTGGGCTACATCCCCAGCACTGAAAAGAAAAAAAAAGAAAAGGAGTCATGGGTAAAAAAAGCACAAAAGCCTAGGGACAGACTGTCTAGAGGACCAAGTAACAAAGTAGGACGGTAAGACTACAGCCGAGGTATCAGAAAGCTGGAGACAGAGGTATAGAAAGCCAGATCATTCAAAGACTTGGACTTGTGAGTGGGAGGGAGGGGCAATTATGGAAAGCCAATGAAAGGGCTTTTCCAGGGAGACAGATCTTTTGCAAACTGGAAAGGGACCAAGGGATTGGGAGGGAGGGTTAAAAAAGAATTAAGATGTGTTAAGTACATGTACCAACTCTCCATGATGAATGTAATCACTATGTACTGCAAACATGCAATAATAAAAATGTTAACAAAACCAGACAAATAAAAAGAGAGGGAGAAGGCTTTTCCAGTCCCTTTACAAGGATGCAGTGTTAGCTTAATTGCAAGGAACAAAAAGTTCACTGCTATGGTTTCAGAGTCCACATTGCATGTAACCTTTAAAAAAACCTACATTTTCATTATATTGTACACCTAAAATGTACCAATAAAAGGATATACAAAAAAAAAACCCAAACAAACAAACAAAAAGAAACCTACATTTGGGCCAGGGATTTAGCTTGCCTCGCAAGCGGAAGGTCCCGAGTTTGATCCCCAGTACCAAAAAAAAAGAAACCTGTATTTGTGGAGTATGATGTCAAAGAAAAATATTAATATCTGAAAAAATTGGTAAATAAATGCCTTTTCTTTTTTCAAATATTCATCTGCATAAGGCAGGACTTTCTGCGTACATGTATTTTAACTAAAAGAGCAAACCATGATGGATTGCTCAAGTAGATGTGAGAATATCTGTTCCTATGTTCACTCCAAAATTGCTGACAATAGATAAAATATGGAAACAGTATTAAGCATCCACTTATGGATGAGTGGATTAAGAAAAAATAGGGCCAGGGATTTAGCTCAGGGGCACTGTACCTGCCTCGAAATCACAAGGTCCTGAGTTTGATCCCCGGTACCAAAAAAATTTTTAAAATGAATGAAATGACAGAATATTATTCAGCCTTTAAAAAGGAGACACTGTCATTTACGGGAACATGGATGAACCTAAAGAATATTATACAGTACTAAGCAAAATAAATCAAAGTAAGACAAAAAGCAATACTGCAAAATATTATCTATATGTGAAATCTAAAAAAATGTCAAACAGAATGGAACAGTGGTTTCGAGGGGCAAAGAGGGAAGAGGTAGGTAACAGAGTACAAGCCTATACTTAAATAGGATAAGTAAGTATAGAGACTTAATGTATAAAATAAGGACTACAGTTAATAGCATTATATTGTATAATTGAAAATTTGCCAAGAAAATAGATTTTAGGTGCTCTTACCACAAAAAAAGTGAATGAGATGACAGCTATGTTAATTTGCTTGACTACAGTAGTTATTTCACTATGTGTCTATATAATACCATTTTGTAGAGCCTAAATATATACAATAAAAATAAATAAAGGAATAGATGAGTTGCATGATATGTAAGTTGTATCTCAATAAAACTCCTATTGAGAGACAGAGAAAGAGGATAAAGAATAAAACAAGGAGACAGGAATAAAAAAATATATAAGCTGCAAAAATAGTTTCATTAGTAGGTCTAAATCAACTACTGAACAATTAGACAATAAATATAGAAAATAAACTTCATATGTAGCATTATATGCATACTGAAAGCATTCTGAGCCCCCTCCTAAGCCTGGTGTGAATATTTTGGGAAAAAAAACTACTAAAATTTGTTCCAAATGTTGAAACTTCTGGCAAAGCAACATTTACATTAGCAACATAAGGATATTTTTAAATATACTTTTAAAAAAACAGAAAATAAACTGGCAGTATGTCTTAAAACATTCACAAAATGACCAACAAATTTCAGAATAATCTCTTGCTTTTAATTACCAGCACCACAGCAGAACTCCAGGTATCACCAGGTAAAGGTGAGGAAACAGGCTGATTCTATTCTACTCACTGCCTGAGTCCAGGCAAACAAATAAACAAACCCAACCAAACAAAAACAAAAACAAGATTTTTGTGATTTATCTATACATTGGCTTTTCCATTTAAGTTTTTTACATTTAAAAAGCACTCCACTCTTTAAAAGGTGGGGAGGAATCTCATCATTGAGAGGGAAAATGGAAAAAATAGATCAAATAAATTCTAGGGAGTGAGACTCAGAGAATGCAGAAAGGGAAAGAAAAGATTTTCATTTTAAATATATATATTTTTGAATACTAAATGCTTATTACTATTTAAAAGGGAACAAATTCTCCCAAAAGTGAATCACAAAGGAAGTCTCAATTTTTAAAGCTCTTTTTCTTAAGGAAGCTATAAAGCCATTAGGCTCAGCTAATCGGCATATTAACGATTATACCTGGCCATTTGAAACATACTTTATAAAATATAAAAATAAGCTTATTCTTTTGCTATAACAAAAGAACTAAGACTAAAATAGCTCAGCACTATGAGTTGCTAAAAAGCACTACATACTGCAATTCTAATAAACCACAGATGGAATGTTTTGACTCATGTATGATTTTTTTTCCCCCCATAATGGTGATGGCATGAAAAAACTAGAAGTTACTTAATGGTAGAACAATAAAATGAATTTAAAAAAAAATAGTTGAATATTCTAATAATCATTCTAAAATCTCAATCATTCTAAAAGCTAAAACTCTCCAGATATTAAAATTATTATGTATCAAGTTATTCACTTTGGCAACTTCAAAGTTGTTAAATCTAAATACTGTAAGAGGGATCTCATTGGCAGATAGTACTCCAAATAAAAGCAAACGTCAACCAGAACTGGCTTATAGAACAGAAATGAAAATATTTCTAGTTACTTCTACATTTTCCAGCCTGGAAAGTTTAAGATTACCTCAAGTAAAATACTAATGTAACACAGAAAGTCTGTAATTAAATAAAAGGTGATTCCACTGCACTCAGGTCCCGTAAGTTTTACAGAACATGTATTACAGACTGAGATGGCTGACTGCAAAATTCAAATACAGCCAGTGGAATGAAAAATTACCATTTCTAATAGGATTTTAACACATAAAGTGTCCTGGCTTAGAACAGGGAAGGATGGGAGGTTTGAGGGTGATGTAAATACAATTTGCCTTCACTGGACACTTTCTTTCCAAGGGTTTGTATAGCTGCTATGAAAAATAAAGTATAATTATCATTGCTATCTAAAAAGCAGTAATTTCATTATGAAATATCTTTACTAAAAGTTTGTGTTGTTTCTACTTTCAGACCAAGATAATACAACTTCAACGGGAAAAAAATTTTTTTCACAAAAATTTTTCTGTGAATACATGGTAAAATTTCTAAACAGACTAAAATGCAACGAGAGAAAAACAATTAGAATGGCAGCAGATTTCTCATTAAAAAACAGATCAGAGGGAAGTGGTACAATCTTCTGTAGGTGCTGAAAGAGGCATTAACCCAGAATTTATACCCAGCAAACACATCCTTCTGGAATGAAGAGGTCAAGACATTCTCAGATGAAACAAAACTATGAATTGCCAGCAGACCTACCCTAAAAGAATGGCTAATGGAAGTATTCTAAACAGAACAAAAATGATAAAAATTATGACGCCAATAGATTAATAAATAATGCACACAGGACGTTACAGGAGCCACTGAAAAAAGCTATACAAAGAGATACTTTACAACATTAGGAAAAAAAACCCACAATGCAAGTCTAAAAAATTTAAGTTACCCACAGTAAGGCACAAAAAAAGGAAATATGAATCAAAAGCAGGATAAGCAGAAAAAAATAAGAAAAAATGGCAGCCCTAAACCATATCAATATCTGCACTGCATATAAATGATCTAAATTGCTGGGCATACAGTATTGGCATACTCCTGTAATTCCAGCTACTCAAGAGGCTGAAGTAGGAAGACAGCAAGTTCGAGGCCAAGGTGGGCAACTTAGCAAGGCTTTCCTTAAAATTAAAAAAAAAATTTTTTTTTTTGGTACTGGAGATTGAACTTGGGACCTTGGCCTTGTGAGGCAGGTAGAGGCACCACTGAGCTAAATCCCCCGTCCTAAAAAAAAATTTTTTTTAAGAGCTGGGGCTATAGCTCAGCTCCATCCTCTGTAGCACACAAATAAATAGTCTAAACACAATTACTCGCAGAGATTGGTTCTTCAACTTTGGTGCTTGGGAAGACCATGTTCTTGGATCCTATTGTGAACAGCCTTTGAAAAGGTCATAAGACTACAGTTCAGAAGAAAGGAATAGAGCTAAATAATCGAGAAAATGCTTCCTCTTTTTTTTTTTTTGGTACTGGAGATTGAACTCAGGACCTTGCGCTTGTGAGGCATGCGCCGGAACCACTGAGCTAAATCCCCGGCCAGTGCTTCCTCTTGATACTGATGTACTTGTCTACAGTGATAATTTAGAAAGTACTGAACATCTTATAAGAGAGTTCATTACCCATGTGGGCTTAGTTATAGAGCAGGTGGTTTGTGACCACATGGAAGGGATCACGGCCTTCTATTTAAAGGAAGCACATAAGCAGGGTTGGTAATAAAATAAAATTGCTGAAGTAAAGGCACAATAAGGTAAATTCTCAAATAATACAGAGGAAATGGCCAAAAAAAAAAAAAAATCAAGAGAAGAAAAAGAGAGATGTAGAAGGCCTATCCAGGAGATACAATCTACCTGTAATTGGAATACCTGAAAGAGAGGACAAAGCAAACGATCCTGAAATAATAATTAAGGAACTAATAGAAAACTTTCTGGAGTTGAAGAACAAAGTAGGCCAGCAAATGAAGAAGGCTCACAGAGTACCTCTAAAATTTAATGAGAAGAAAGCAACAGCTGGACATACCATCATGACTTTAAATTTCAACGATGAAAAACTTTTCCAAGTATCCAGAGGAAGCAAGTTACCTATAAAGGGGCAAAAGTCAGACTGACCTCAGATTTTTCTCTTGCAATTCTAAATGCCAGAAGACAACAGAACAACATCTACAGAGCTTTAAGGGAAAATAATTTTGAACCAAAAGTTATAGACCCTGCCAAGTTAGTATTTGTATGTGAAGGCAACTGGAAGACATTCGCAGATACCAAGGGGTTAAGTATATCAACCAAGAACCTTCTTTGCAAATGTTGCTGAATGATTAACTGCAGCCAACAGAAAAAAGAGCAGAGAGATAATTGTATGAGAGATGTGATGGTTTAAAATAGTTAAGAACATGAAGTTTAAAATTGTTAAATATAGGGTAATAAATCTAAATGAAAAATTGATTTTGTAAGCTAGATCTAAAATTTTTCAGTTTATATAGTTTTAAACTGTCAAAGTACATGCCAAATATTCAATGTACTGAACAAATAAAGATGCATGTTGTTAAGCCAAATGTATGTTAGATAAAAGTGCTTTGTCACTGTGGGCAGGATAAGTACAGTGAAGACATTCTAAATATTAATCTGACAAATTTGGAAGATGTTATGGTTTTACTTCCTTTAAAAAAAAAGCTAACAAGTTCATAATGTTAATACTGATAATGTAAGGAGAAAATTTCTGAAACACTGCTTGGAGAGGATGGATATGTTTGAAGTACTGAATTGGAAAAACCAGTAATTAATGCATCAGATCCTAGTTTATATAAGTCAATTTGTCATTGAGTTGTAGACAAAAAATAGATTATATACATTCCAAGTTTCTGCAATGGAAAATAAGTGAAAAACTAAGAAAAAGCAAAAGAAAAATATCAAGGAAGGATTACATTTTGCATAGAAGATACTGACAGAAATAGAGGTGAATTATACCCATAAACTGGTTAAACTCCCAATTAAAAAAACCAAAATTGAGTAAAAAAACAAAATCAATCTCTTATCTGAGACACATTTACATAAAATAAAAATTTAAAGGTAACAGAAATTATTTAGGAGAGTAATATTTTTATTAAGCAGAAATAAGGATGTTTCACAAAAAATTTCATATTTAAGAGACCATGTGGCATTCATATGTAAGATTTTTGCTCAATATCTTGATGTGGGTGATAGATAGTTTTACTGTTGTAAACTGATATAGATACATATATTTTAAAACACATTTTAAATTACTTTATGTGTTTAAATTCATTAAATGATCCTTCAATTAAAAAGAATACATATATGTGGCCCAAAATTTAAAAACAAACAAAAAAACAGATTGATAGATTACAAACCATGACCTAACTATGTGCTAACTATAGGATATTCACTTCGAATATAATGATATGAGGTCAAATTTTAAAAGATGTATCATGCAAGCATTAACAGAATTAATGCAAGAGTGCTTATACTAAAATCACATAAAGTAGACTTCAGAGCAAGAATTCTATTGGAGACAGAAAACATAATGATAAAAGAGGTCCATACTCCACAAAGACAGCAATCTCAAATGTGTGTCCACCAAACAACAGAAAAAAATTGACAGAACTGAGGAATTTAGCAGACTTGTAAGTGATGAGGATAGGTGTGAACTGGGTATACACAGGATAGGAAATAAGCGGGCCGGGGATTTAGCTCAGTGGCACGGTGCCTGCCTCGCAAATGCAAGGTCCTGAGTTCGATCCCCAGTACTGCAAAAAAAAAGATAGGTAATAAGCAATCCATAGTGTTGTCCCACCATAGGATTTGGAGCCAGAAGCCCAAACAGGAACTTTCCAAATACTTGGAAATTAATCAACATATTTTTATCTAATTATCTGTGGGTCAAAGAAATATTAAGAGAAATTTAAAAAGGAAAAATAGAAGAAAGTTTATAGCATATTAGAAAAAAAGAAAAATCTCAAATCAGCAAGTTTTCTCAAGAATTACCCAAAAGGAAAAGCAAAGCAAGTAAAAAGAAGAAAATGACAGAAATCAATAAAACTGACTGGGTGAGGTGGCTCACACCTGTAATCCTAATACTTAGGAGGCTGAGGCAGGAGGATCACCATGAGTTTGAAGGCCCCCTAAGATAACGTAGTGAGTTCAAGACCAGACTGAACTACATGGCAAGACGATCTCAAAAGAAAAGAAATCAATAAAAAATTAAAAACAGAAAAACAATGAAAAGCCAGAGTTCTTTAAAAAGATGAAAAAGTGACAAACCTCTAGAAAGACTGACAAAAAAGTGAGAAGCACAGAGGTACAAATCTAACAAAACATATATAGGACTTGTATACTGAAGGCTAGACAACACTGATGAAGAAATCAAAGAAAATCTAAGAAAAAATAGTGATACGCCATCTTCATAGATTGGAAGACTCAACATAATGAAGATATCAGTTCTCCCCCGCCCAAAATTAATATAAAGTTTTAACATAACTCTTACCAACAACTTAGCAATCTTTTTTGGTAGATATTGTCAAGATTATTCCAAAATTTTCATGAGAAGACAAAAGAAATACAGTACCTAAAATATTTTTTAAAAGAAAAATAATGTGAGAGGATCTCTTCTGCCCAATTTCAAGACTTATTATGTATCCACAGTAATAAAAACTGTGCAACACTGGTAGAGGGATAGTTGCATACATCAGTAGAGCAGAAGACCCAGATGTAGGTCCCCAAAATTATACCCAATTAATTTTTGACAAAAGCAATTCAATAGAGAATTTCAATCAATGGTGCTGGAACAATTGGACATCCACAGTTCAAAAAATAAAACAAAAACCTCAACCCATGTCATACTTTATATAAAAATTAACTCAAAATGTATTGTGGACTTAAAGGTAAAAGATAAATTTATAAAGCTTCTAGGAAAAAATACAGACGGAAATTTTCAGGCTCCATGGATAAGCAAAGAGGTCTGAGACTTACTATGAAAAGCTCAACATGTGAAAGAAAAAGACTGATAAGATAAACTTTATTAAGATTAAAAACTTTTGTTCTAGAAAGAGAAACCACCAGCAGTGTGAAGAGACAATCCACAATGTGGGAAAAAATTTTCACCTGCTCTTCCTCAGACAAAGGTCTACTATCTCGAATCTATAAAGAACTTAAAAAGATCAG
>NW_004624738.1:20571849-20585466 GCF_000247695.1 Heterocephalus glaber
TTATATAAAGGTACAATTCCCAATGAGAAATGTAATTGTGTTGTATACCTACAATGTACCAATAAAAGAATTTAATACAAAAAAAACCCAAAAAACTTTTGTTCTGTGAAAGACCCCAGTAAGAGAATGAAAAGATAAGCTACACAGTAGGAGATATTTCCAAAACCATATCACCAATAAAAGACTAATATCTAAAATACATAAACTACTCTCAAAAGTCAGTAGTAAAAAAGCAAATAATGCAATTAGAAACTAGCCAAGAGAAATACATATTTCCTACACATACACATGATATAGCATATTTACAACCTTTCACTGCAACAGGGATGAAACAGAAAAAGATCAGAACATTTCTCATTAGGAGACTATTAAATGAGTTACAGTATATCCAAACCATAGTATGAAATATAGAAAAGGTTTTTTTCCAGTGCTGACAACTGAACGCAGGACCTTAAACATGCTAGGGAAGTGATCTACCAGCCCTTTGTAATTTTATTTTGAAAAAGATCTTGCTAGAGTGGCAAGCTTGGCCTCATTTACAATTCTGCCTTCCTCTGGTTGGGATTACATGAGTGCCAGACTTTTTTTTCTTAATATACACACTTTTCAGAATGCTTGTTGGACATGGGAGTGCACATCTGTAATCCCTGCTATTCAGGAGAATGAGGCAGGAGAATTAAAAGCTCAAGGCCAGCTTCGACTACAATAGTGAGAGACCCTATCTCAACACATAATAAAAAACTAAGAATTAATAAGTGTTAAATATGAAAAAAATCACCAAAACAGAATTGAAATGAATGTGTAAGTATAACTGTACTTTCAAGAACTTGCTACTGTGGATTATTAAAAGTTTATGATCTTCACAGCAAATATGTAACTTTAACAACATACAACTATACTGTATATATATTTACAATATAAGGTAGCAGAACAATTAAGCACACTTTACATGTTATGTAAATTTGCTAATTACATAAACTATGAAAATGCTTTCACTTAAAGGTAGAAAAGACATAATTTAATTTTTTTCTTTAATTTTCTTCATTTTGGAAGTTATCTTTCCAAAGTAATTTTAAACCTATAAACTAATAGCTATTCCAAAGATTTTTTTGTTTGTTTGACCCTGAAAACACATTTTTCCCTCAGAATGTTGTAAATGGAGATTAACTCCTCAATCTCTATTTAATAAAATTATAAAATACAATCTCAGTTGTAAGCTGTCTAAATTTTAAAAATTGGGAACAGGAAATTTAAACGTCAAAAGAGAAAGAGCGAGACAGAGACAAGAAAGCAGTAAAAGCACTATAATCCCCTTAACAATGTATAACATGACTGCAGTCAAAATTTTTGACTCTGTAAATTTACTCTTTGATACAACATCTCTTTTAGCTGTTTAAGTCTCTCTGACAGTGCTACTTTGAATGCCCCACCGTGACATCCCCAAAAGCAATGCTGCCGCTTCCGAATCTGTGTGGTTGCTTGTGCTTATGACCCACTTGCCCTTCTTGCTACTGACTGACTCAATCTTTCACAAACAAGTGTGACTTCAATTTGTGGGGTTTTTTTTGTTGTGTTGTTTTGTTTCGTTTTTGAGACAGGGTCTTGCTATGTAGTTCAGACTGACCTTGAACTCACTGTGCAGCCCAGGCTGGCCTCGAACTGAAGGCAATCCTCCTGCCTCAGCCTCCCTCCTGAGATCACAGGAGCAAACCACCACACCTGGCTTCAATTTGTGGGTACTAAGAGACAGGCACTCTAAATAAACTGAGGTATATAATATGTAGCTTAAATCTTCCTAGAGAAAATTATAGTTTTATGAAGGTATATTTGTTAATTTACCTTTTTTTTTGGTACTGGGGATTGAACTTGGGACCTTGTTTGTGAGGCAGGTGCGGCACCACTGAGCTAAATACCCAGCTGTTTAATTTAAATGGAAATATAACTGGCAGAATTTCAAAGAATACAACTAAATAAAATAAAAACATTTAACAAATACAGAAGGTAAACACAGTCTACTGTTGTTCAAAAGTTCCTCTTACCCTAGCCTTAGCACCCTAAAGTAATTCTGTGTGTGTACAGCATGTAGTTAATCCAACCATTTAGCTAATGATTAAAGAGGCTGGGTGTGGTGCTGCAAGCCTGTAGTACCAGCACTTGGAAGCCTGAGACAGGAGGATCGCCATGAGTTTGAGGCCAGCCTGGATACACAGTGAGTTTAAGGCCACCCTGAGCTACATAGAAAGACCCTATCTCAAAAAATACAAAGCAAAAAAAAAACCAAAACCAATGATTAAAGATTCACATATATTTTTTCAAAACATTTACTATATTATAGTCCTCTGAATAATAACTATTTTTGGATGTGTCTTATCCTCCACTAGATTATAAACTCCTTGAATGCAAATTTTTAGTGATCCTTGTTCTACTCTACAAAGCTAAACACAAGATTTTGCACACAACAGTTCCTTAATAAATATCTCTTTAATTCAATCATGTTTTCCAAAGGGATAATGTTAACAGGTGCTCTGAAAGCATTTCCTGCTTAAGAACCACCTAACTGGTGCCATGGTATGTGCCTGTAATCCCAGCTATTTAGGAGGCTGAGGTGGGAGAATTGTAAATTCGAGCCCAGCCTGAGCAACATGGTGGGACCCCGTCTCTTCTTAGGTGGGTAGGGGGACAACTACTTGTTACCTAGGAATTTTAAAATGAAATACTAAAGTATAATTAACTTAACATAATTTTTTGTGAAAAGAGTGCTTTTTTTTTTTTGGTACTGGGGATTGAACTCTGGTCCTTGTGCTTGCACAGCAGGCGGCGAAACCACTGAGCTAAATCCCCAGCCCTGTGAAAAGAGTTCTTAAGATTTCATATGCAAGAACTTTATCTCACATAGTATGATAAACAAATGTCAGGACATAGATCAGAATTTTACAGTGATTATTAGCACTATGTCTCTATGGCAGAATTTTTACAAAGTGCTTCAGGAATGCACCAGCACAAAGCCAAACTGCAAAGACTGAGAGAAGTTCTTGCTGTTCATGTTTTTGTTTTTTAGCTAGTGGTGCTCAAGGAAATCTGTCAAAATTTACAGAAAACATGCTAAGGAACAGTGACAGCAGTGACTACACACACAACGAAGAAAAACGCTGAGAAGGCACTAAGCAATGAGAAGGCTACAGCATTCCACAATTAAAAAGGAAGCCCCAAAGAAAGGGAGGAACCTGCCTTCAAGAGTTACCACATTTTAATATTCAAATTCACAGTTTTCAATAATAGCAACAACAATCTCAAGGCATAAAAAAGTAGGAATATGTGCCAGGGATGTAGCCTAGTGGTTCTGCCGCCTGCCCTGCAAGCGCAAGGACCAGAGTTCAATCCCCGGTACCAAAAAAAAACCCCAAACAACAAAATGTAGAAATATTTCCATTCAATGGAAAAAACTGATTAACAGATTGATTAAGTAGGTCCAGACATCAGACCAACTATATAAAGATTTTGATACAACTGTCTTGAATATGTTCAAAGAGCTAAATAAAAAAAAGAAAACATGAGCAAATGATTAAAAGAAATCAGAAAAATGACAGCAACAAAATGAGAACAGCAATAAAGAAATAAGAATTATAAAAAAGAAATCAAAAAAATTCTAGAACTGAAAAGCATAACAGAAATTAAAAAAAAAAAAAGGACAAAGATTCAACAGCAAATTTAAGGAGGCAGAATGAACCACTGAACTTGAAGAAAGGACATTTGAACTGTTGAGCTTGAGAAGACAAGAATGAAGAAAAGTTAACAGAGCCTAAGTGACCTGTTGGACAACATCAAGTAGAACAACATGCATTATGACACTCCAGAAGAGAGAAAGGATAAAAAGAATATCTGAAGAAATAATGCCTGAAAACATCTCAAATTTGATGAAAGATAATACATTACACTCAAACTCTTCAACACTACAGACAGGCAAATCTTAAAAAGCAGCCAGGAAGAAGCATCTCTTTATATACAAAGGATACTCAGTAAATTAGCAGGTGATTTCTCATCAGAAACATAGAGCATAGTGGAATCACCTAAAGTACTGGAGAAAAATAACTACCAAGATAGTCCTTTAAAGAGGGTAAAACTGTCCTTCAAAATGAAGTACAAAGACATTCCCAGATAAGAAAAAGCTGAGTATGTTCAATAACATTAGACCTATTCAGGGTCGGGGATTTAGCTCAGCGGTTCCGGCGCCTGCCTTGAAAGCACAAGGACCTGAGTTCAATCCCTGGTAACAAAAAAAAATAATTAAAAAAAAAAACATTAGATCTATTCAATAAGAAATGCTAGAGGGCCGGGGATGTAGCTCAGTGGCACAGCACCTGCCTGGTAAGCACCAGGTCCTGAGTTTGATCCCCGTACAAAAAAAGAAAGAAAGAAAAAGAAAAAAATGCTAAAGACAGTCCTTCAGAATGAAAAGAAAGAACATTAAATAGTAACTCAAAATCATCTGAAAAAATAGAGGTCTTTGTTTGGTAAAGGTAAATACATTGGCAAATATTAAACCTATTACTAAATATTTGGCTTGTATCTCCATTTTTATTATTTACAGGGCTGAAAAGGCAAATGTGTTGGGAGCATTTCTGCATAAATTTGGGAAAAAATATTTCAAAATTAAAGTATGACTACAGCTGTCTAAGGCCCAATGTACCTTGCCCCAGAGCCGGCTATGCCATGTGGAAACATAACTCCATTTTGCCTTCGGTCACAGCTGAGGCCTCAGTGGTCTGTGAAGCTGTGGTGCTCAATGGCAAGATTATATCAGCTGAAGACATCCTGGTTCATAGAGAACCAAGCAGTAATACAAAGAAAAAGGTTTCACCTGGGGAGGGACAGAGTTCCTCATCAGCCCAGCTCATCCCACCTTCTGAGGTGGGCATGCTCTCCTTTCCGCCCTCATCAGCAGGAGATTTACATCGCACAGGATCAGACATAGGATCACCACTGCCCAAGTCACTCGATACTCCCTCCAGTTATTGTGTGTACCAATAAATAGTGGCAAGCTCAGAGAGTCTTTGTCTTTGCCCACTCTGAGGCACTGACCTCCCGGGCCCCCATTATACTTTGAAATTATGCAAGTCTCTATTGTCTTTTTTTCTTTGGCCCTTGCTGTTCCCCTTCCTAGGCAGTCAAAGGAAATCAGCCTCCGAAACAAATGCACAAAAAATAATAACAAATCCTATTATCGAGCACACACTGTACAGTACTCCCCCTCCCCATCCATGGCTTCTCTTTGTAGTTTCAGCTGCCTATCGTCAACTGCAGTCCATAAATATTAAACAGAAAATTCTAGGAATAAGCAACTCCTATTTTAAATTATGATAAAACTTTAGGTCATGAATGAGCCTTTCTTCAGCACATGCAAAGTACATACACTGCCCATCTCTTAGTCACTTAATAATGACTAGTGTTGCCCTCAGTGATGCCTACAGTGTCCACTCCATCTCTTCAATAGGTATGTACCATCTTATATCATCACTAGAAGAGTGAGTACAATATAGTAAGATAGTAATTTGAGAGAGATCACATTCCCAACATCCACAACTTAAAGGAGAAATTTACTTTGGCTCATATTTTTAGTCCAAGTTCGCTAGATCCAAGGCAGGATGCCATGGCAGAGGAGCACGGCAGAGGAAAACCTGCACATATTGTGGCGGCCACGAAGCAGAGAGAAGGCGGGGCAGCAAGGACACATCCTACCAGGTCATGCCCGCATGACCTACCTCTTTGGACCAGGCCACATCTCCTAACAGCACATTTAGCTATAGCACACACCCGCACCCCACCCCATTGTGGTTCAATCACTTTCAGAAAAGCCCCACCTATAAGTGCATAAAGCTTTGGGGGGGGCCGGGGATTTAGCTCAGTGGTTCCACCACCTGCCTCGCAAGCGCAAGGTCCCGAGTTCAATCTCTGGTACGAAAAAAAGCAAACAAGGTGCATAAAGCTTTTGGGGACATCCAGATGTAAACCCTAACATTCACGTAAACTTTTTTTTTTTGGTACCAGGGATCGAACTCGGGTCCTTGTGCTTGCGAGGCAGGCGGTGGAACCACTGAGCTAAATCCCTGGCCTCACCTAAACTTTTATTATAGAATACTGTTATAAGTTCGATCCCTGGTACCAAAAAAAAAACCTTAACTAGAATACTGTTATAATTGCCCTATTTGTTATTTTTAATCTCTTACTGTACCTAAATTGTAGGTATGTATATAAAGAAAAACACACACACAGGGTATGGCAATATTCATAGTTTCAGGTATCCACTAGGAGTCTTGGAACGCAATCCCTGTGGATGGCGGGGGGGACTATGTATAAAGATGGAATTTATAACAGCAAAAATATAAAAGGAAGGAGGACTGAGTTGTAAAGGAATGTCATTTTCCTATGCTACTGAAGTTAAGTGGGTATAAGTTCAAATTAGATTGTTTTAACTTTAGGATATTACATGTAGCCATAAGGAAAAGATCTAAAAAATATACACAAAAGAAAATGAGACTGGAATCAAACAGTTCAATACATACACCAATTTAAAAGAAAAAAAGGCAGCATACATAATGGAGGAAGTAAAGAGCAAAAAACGTTACAAAGCATACAGAAAAAAATATCATTACTTTTTCCTTATCAGTGATTAAGATTGATTAGATCAAACTCTAATCTTAAAAGGCTGACATTGGCAGAATGGATTAAAATATATGATCCAACTAGATACTATCCATAAGAGATTCACTTTTTTTTTTTTGGTACTGGGGATCGAACTCAGGACCTTGCGCTCTCGGGGCAGGTGGTGGAACCACTGAGCTAAATCCCCAGTCAAGAGATTCACTTTTTATCTAAGGATACAAATGAACTTTTAAAGTAAAGGATGGAAAAAGATATTCCATGCAAACAGTAACCAAAAGACAGCTGGAGTGGCTCTAGTAATGTCAGACAAAATAGGCTTTTAGCTAAAATTTTTTACAAGAGATAGTGTTACATATTCTTAAAAGGATTTTTAGGAGATAACCATTATAAACACATATGCACAAACAACAGAGTCTCAAAATATATAAAATACTGACCCAAAAAGGGAAAAATAATTCTCAAATAATAGCTAGATTTTAAAACACTAACTCCAACAATGGGTAGAATAATCAGTAGATCAATAGGGAAATATAAGATTTCGACATTATTAACCAACTAGACTTAACAGGCACATATAGAACACTCCACCCAACAGCATAAAACACCTATACTTCTCAGATGCACATCAGATATTTTCCATGATAAACAATACAAAATAAAACCAATAAATTTAAAAAGACCCTGGGTGTGGTGGCACACACCTGTAATCCCAGCACTGGAGAGGCTGAAGCAGGATTGCCACAAATTAAGGTCAGCCTGGGCTATATATAGTGAGTGCAAGGTCACCCTGAACTACATAGTGAGACCCTGACTCAAAAAATAAATAAATAAATAAAAAGGCTGCCTGGCCATGATGAAATTTGAAGTCAGTAGCAGAAGAAAAATGAAATAAATACACAAATATGTACAGATTATACAACACACTCTTAAACGTATGAAAGAAATCACAAAGAAAATGTGCACTTAGAGACCAATGCTTAGAGAAAACACAACATACCAAAACTTATAGAAAGCAGCAAAAGCAGTGCTCAGATGGAAACTTATAGCTACAAATGTCTGCATTTAAGAAGAAAATGATCTCAGGCTGGGGATTTAGCTCAGGGGTTATGGTGCCTGCCTCGAAAGCACAAGGCCCTGAGTTCGAGGTGGCACATGCCTGTAATGCCAGCAATGAGCAAGGCTGAGACAGGAGGTTCACAAATTCAAGTCCTGCCAGGGTAACTTCTCAAGACACTGTCTCCAAATAAATAAGCTAGGGCTGGGGATATAGCTCAGTGATGTTTTGATATCTAGTAGTGCAAAAAAAACCAAAAAACAAAAAAACCCCTCAAATGAATAGCTCATTTTACACCTTGGAGTGATACGAAAAGACGAGTAAACTAAATCTAAAGTTAGAAGAAAGGAAGTAGTAAAAATGAGAGCAAAACCAAATATAATAAATAATAAGGTTGAATTAGTAATCAAAAGCTTCCCCACAAAGTCCAGGACCAGATGGCTTCATTGTTGAATTCTACTAAACATTAAAAGAATTAACAGCACTATTCTCAAAACTCTTCCAATATGGGCCAGGGATTTAGCTCAGTGGTCCTGCCACCTGCCTCACAAGCAAAAGGTCCTGAGTTCGATCCCTGGTACCAAAAAAACAAAAAAAAAACAACAAAAAAAGCTCTTCCAATAAACAGAAGAGAAAGGCTTCCTAAACTCAATTCTACGAGGCCAGCATTACTCTGATGCTAAAAGCCAGATAAAGACATCGCATCAAGATTACAGACCAGTATCCATAAACTTAGAAAAATCTTCAAAAAAATGCTAGCAAAAAGAATCTAACAGCATATTAAAAGGATTATACACTTTGACTAAATAGGATTTATCCTAGGAACGCAAAGATAGTTCAACCAACATTTCAAAAGAAGGTAATATACCACTTAACAGAATGAAGGAAAAACAAACAAAAAGATGACCTAACTAAATGGAAAGCCATCCTTACTCATGGGTAGGAAGACTTAATATTGTTAAGATGTCACAATTTACCCAATCTATAGATTTAACACAGTCTCTAAGAAAAGTCCAATGCCTTTTTTTGCAGAAATAGAAATACTAGTCCTCGAATTTATATGGAATTTGAAGATGCCTGAAGAACCAAATCAATCAAGAATTAAAAAATTGGACAACTCACACTTTCTGATTTCAAGACTTAATAAAATGCTACAGTAAACAGTGTGGTGTGGGCATAAGGACAAATAGACAAACGAAACAGAAGTGAGAATCCACATTAAAAACATTATGCAGTTCCTCAAAAAGCTAACCATCACATTTCCAAAATGACCCAGCAATTCCAGTCTAAAGTACTTACCCAAAAGACCTGACAACTGGGACTCAATCCAATACTTGTATGTCAATATTCGCTACAGCATTATTTGCATTAGTCAAAGGTAAAAAGTAGCTGAGCATGGGAGTGCACATCCATAATCCCAGTACTCTGGGAGGCTAAGGCAGGAGGATTATGAGTTTGAGTCCAGTGTGGGTGACTTGGTAACTTACGTGACCCTATCTCAAAAATAAATAAAAATTGGGCTGGGTCATAGCTCACTGCAAAAGCCCTTGAGTTCAATCCCTAGAACCACCTAAATAAGACAGACAGATGGTCAGATGGACAGATGGTAAGAAGTACTCAAATGCCAACCAAGAGATAAACTGATAAAATATGATATGCACACATCACAGAATATTATTCAGACTTTAAAAAGAATGAAATTCTGGAACATCCTACAACATGGATGAATCTTGAAAACATTATGTTAAGTGAAAGAAGTCATGCAAATAGACAAATGTTTTACAATTTTATTTCCATGAAATATCTAGAATAGGCAAACTGATACCAGGGTTTGGGAGAGAGGGAAGTGAGGAGTTATTGCCTAATGTGTATAGAGTTTCTGTTTGGTATGATGAAAAAGTTTTGGAAATAGCTAGTAGTAATGGTTGTGTAATATGTATAATATAATTATAAATGTAATAGCACCAAATTGTATACTTAAAATGGCTAAATGGAAAATGTAATGTTATATTCAACCACAATTAAAAATTCAAAGTTATTAAATCTATGCACAGAAATCAGAATCCCGTCAAAGTATTTAAACAAAAGAACTATAAATATAATTATCAGTAACTACACTCCATTACTCATTATTGAGTCCTATATATAAAATAGTTTCAGGAGTTATAAAAGAATAACTAAAATTTAAGACAACTTATTATAAAACACCTATATTAATTAAAAATATAACTTGTTGGGCTGGGGATTTAGCTCAGTGGTTCTGCTGCCTGCCCTGCAAGCATAAGGACCTGAGTTCGATCCCTGGTACCAAAAAAACAAAACAAAACAAAAATATAACTTATTTTTTATCTCAACTTTTGTTTTATTCTTTGATTTCTCTTTAATCCTGAACCAAGCCATCTTCTGTGTAGTAGAATTGATCCCTTTTGCAATTAAGCTGCTTTAAAACATATGGGCATGGGGCTGGGGATGCAGCTGAGTGGCGCCATGCCTCCCTGGAAAGCATGAGGTCCTGAGTTCAATTCCCAGTACAAAAGGGGGGGGCAGATTACACATCTTTTTAATAACCAGATATAAGTTCCATAAAAGCAATAATGCTTTTTAAAATTTATTTATTTTAAGAGACGGTACTGCTATATAGCACACACTGGCCTCAAACTCAAAATCCTCCTGCTTCAGACCCTCCAGGGCTGGGATTATAGGCATGTACCACCACACCTGGCTACTTTTTAATTTTATATCAATAATGCTTGCCCTACAATAAATGCTCAAATAATTTGGTGAATAAAACAAAACCAGTAAAAATTATCATGTAGTGCTCACTTCGGCAGCACACACACTAAAAATTATCGTGAAAGTAGCATTTAAGAGACTCTCAAAATCATCTTACTGTTGCTGGGGATTTAGCTCAGTGGCACCTCACTTGCCTTGCAAGTGCAAGTTCGATCCCTGGTATAAAAAAAAAATCTTACTGTTATAATTTTTAAATATTTATTTTTAAAATAACATCTGAATAATTCAAGAGCCATAAAACCAAAACTTTAAATTCTCTTTTCCCATGTATTTCATCATCCCTAACTCATGTGAGAGGTTACCAGAATTTGACTTTACAAGGAACTGCATTTACTGATTTGTGTTTGCCTCTGAGGTTGCCCAGGCTAGAAAGGAAAGCCATCTTAGGAGGCATCTTCATGGCTAGAACACACTACTGAGCTGCCTGCAGTACTAGTTCACTGGTCTATACACGCAATGATAATCTGGGTACCACTTGAATTGTTTTCTTTTGTGTTACTTACTATTCTGTTTGTGGTTTTCTGCATAACAGATTTATTACATAAACACTGAATAGAAAATACAAAGTTCATATGATTAGCTACTGAAGCAAACTGTGTGCCATTAATTTTAATACAAATTGTTTTTGGGGTGTTTTTTTTTGGTACTGGGGATCAAACTCGGGACCTTGTGCTTGCGAGGCAGGTGGTGGAACCACTGAGCTAAATTCCCGGCCCTATGTATTATATTTTTTAATATAAGAGGTTTGAGGGGAACAGATTACCCACTTTAAGTGGGGTAAAATGGAATTCAATTACGTCAAATCACGTAATTCACAGACACAGAGATGACCTGACTGGCTACAAGAATAAGCCTCTCAGCTCCGACTACGGGCAGCACAATCAACTAAGGGCCCCAGTGCTGTACTCTGAAATCCACCACTCTTTGCAGTGGCCATGCTTCTAACTAGGATAGCAGGCACACCAAGGCAGGCCTACACTGAGATGCAGATTTCCTGTGATAGGCAACTTTCACTCAAAGACTTCCTGAGCCCTTGGCAAACTCTCCTTACTATTGCACTGCCATGTAAGCCGCCCAAAGTTCCTTCCTTCCTTACCTCTCTCTTTTACTTGGAGTCAGACTTGCCTTTTTCAAATAAAATCTTATGCAGAACTCACCTTAAACTAGGAGATTTCAAAGCTGTCTTTATTCAGCTTCCTCTCTTCTGAGGATTGTCTTCCCTAAAAACCTATGATTTGGGACAACTAGAAAACCACCGTGCTATACTATACTACCTGCTCCGAAGAGGCAATGCAGTGCAGTAGAGTTGTCTTAGAAGCAGCACGGTTAGGCTCAAATCCTGATTCTACTCCTTATTAGTCGTAAGACATTGAGCAATTTGCCCTGTGAAGATCCATTTCCTTATCTGTAAAACTGGGATATTACCATTTTGAAGTCAATAGGGCCAGGTCTAGTAGTACATGCCTGTAATCCCAGCCACTTGGTGGGCTTGAAAGTTCAAGGCCAGCCTGAGCAACTTGGCAAGACCCTGTCTCAAAAGAAAATTTTTTTAAATAAATAAAGGGCTGGAAATGTAGGTTAGTGGCAGAGCAGGTGCCTAGCACATGCAAAGCTATGGGTTCAATCCCCAGTACCAGCAATAAAGCAAACTAAATTTTAAAAAGATTCAATGGGTGGAATTGAGAGAAGTTTATAAACAACAGTGCTGGAATACTGGCACATAGCAGGAACTCTGTAAGATAATATCTGCTATAGTTTATTATCCCAGTAATAAAAGGTTATTTACTACTAACTGAATCTATAGTAATGAAGAGATAAATAGAATAGAAAGTCTAGAAATAAATGAATAGCTATATAAATACAGACACAGATATAAATGTGTTCATACATATGCATGTAAAATAATTTAATTTTCATAAAAATATTAATACAATCCAGGCCAGAGATTTAGCTCAGTGGTTCTGCCGCCTGCCCCGCAAGCACAAGGACCTGAGTTCAATCCCTGGTACCAAAAAAACCCCACAATCCAATAGGAAAAGGAAGGTCTTTTCAACAAATAGTTCTGAAGTAATAAGATACCAGTATGAAAAAAGAAAGCATCTCAATTCCTATTTTAATACATCATACACAATTAACTTGAAATAGTTCACAGATTATGTCAAAGTTAAAATAATAAAGCTTTTAGGAGAAAGCACTAGGAGCAAATCTTTATGATTTGTTACCAGGCAAAGCACTCTTAGCCAGATACAGTGGTATGTGCCTATAACGCCAGGTACTCAGGAGACTGAGGAGGAGAATTTTAGTTCAAGACCAGCAAGGACAATTTAGTGAGACTCTGTCTCAAAAAAAAGTGAGGGCCTATTAGATACAGCAATAATCTTAAAAGAAAAAAACTGCTAAATTTTACTCCATCAATATTAAAATTTTCTGTTTGTCACAGAACACTATTAGGCAGAGTGTAGTGGTACACCCCTGTACTCCTAGCACTCAGGAGGCTGAGGCAGGAGATTCACTGAGAATTCGAGGTCAACCTGGGCTACACAATGAGTTCAAGATCAGCCTGAACTATATAGTCAGACCCTGTCTCAAAACAAAAACAAAAACAAAACCCCCAAAAATAACACTAATAGGAAAACAGGCAAGTAATAGGCTAGAAAAATTTCTGTAAAATATATATCTGGCAAAGGACAGTTATCCAAGATATATAAAGAATTCTTGTAATCCAATATTAAAAGGAAAAAAATTCAACTTTCTAAATGAACAAAAGATGTGAATAGACATTGCCCAAAGAAAAGAGCATAAATGGCCCATGAAAAAAAGTTCAATATCATGAGTTGTCAGGATCACAAGGCCACGATGAGATACCACTACACATTCACTGTAATGGCTAAAATTAAAGACTAGCAACACCAAATACTGACAAGGATGTTGCTGCGGTTTAGATCTAGAATATCCCCAAAAAGCTTCATGTGTTCAGAGGTAGGGCTTTGGGACGGTGATTTGATCACGGGGCTCTGTGATCATGCACTCTGGGATTCATGTATTGGTGAGTGCAGTGGTCAAGTGTGCTGTGGGGGGGGGGGGCTGGTTAGAGGCAGGCAGCTGGGGGG
>NW_004624738.1:20595693-20636387 GCF_000247695.1 Heterocephalus glaber
GCCCTTGAACTTTTTTTTTGGTGCCGGGGATCGAACTCGGGTCCTTGCGCTTGCGCAGCAGGCGACGAAACCACTGAGCTAAATCCCCGGCCCTCTGCCCTTGAACTGCAGCCGAGTTAACGCCACTTCTCCTCCGGCGCTCAACACCCCCCCTCCCCCCTTTTTCTTTCTCTCTCTTCCTTCTCAAGCCCTACCCTCAACTCCATTTATACAAATGCTGTATGTAATCAGAAAATACACCAAAATAAAGTAGTTGCTGAGAAGAGCACCGAATGCCAGCCCTTTACTCACCTTTAGCTACTTTGAGAAAAACACCACCACCACTACCACCACCACCACCCGCTTCCTTTCTCTGATCCTTGCCCTCTCTCGTTCTCCCCCTTCCCTTTCTCGCTTCCTCTCCACTCCACTCCCCTCCGCTCTCTCCAAAGATGGTGGGTATCGGGGTACATACAATTAACGGAGAACACCAAAGACTTCAAGATAGTCGAGAGTATTCCTTGCACTTCTTTTGCAGGTCCCTACAGGTACCAGGTTTTGTTGATCTGTTGTTGCTATTTTGTTTTGTTTTTTTGCAAAAGACTCTTTGGTTGATTCAAGTTGTTAAAAAAATCCTCACAAACTCATTGCACTCAAATCTGATGCAACTTTAATCAAATTCCCAACATAGTTTGTCACAGAATGCAACAAACTAAATCTAAACTGTGTATGGAAGAGGATAAAGCTAATTTTCCCTTAAAAAGAAGAAGGTAGTGGGCCGGGGATTTAGCTCAGTGGTTTCGCCGCCTGCTGCGCAAGCTCAAGGACCGGAGTTCGAGTCCTGGTACCAAAAAAAGAAGGTAGAGAATTTGATTTAGGAGATATAAATACAGTACTGATTACATAGCTACAGTAATTAAAACAACAAACGAATTAATCCATCAAGAGAGGGTTAAATATATAAAAACCTGATTTATGATACAGCAGGCCTTGGCAGATGCATGGGGAATAGATACATGGTTCACTAAGTGCAATATCGACAATTGATACAGAAAAAAATTTACATCCCTCACTCATAACCTTACACAAAGCAATCCCATTGAATTAAAAATGTAGATGCAAATGGGGCATGGTGGACACAACTGTAATACAAGCTCACTGGGAGGCTGAGGCAGAAGGATGTAAGTTTCAGCCCAGCCTGGGCAACGTAGCAATTTAGACTCTGTCTCAAAATAAAAAATAAAAAAGGTTAGGGATGTAGCTCATTGTGAAGGCCTTGGGTTCAATCTCCAGAACGGGAGGGGAGTGGGAGGTGTTTAAGTGCAGAAAGCAAAATTATAAGACTATGAGGAAATAAAAATTAGAACGTCTATAAATCAAAATATGCCATAAAGAAAGAGTAAGGATGAGACATGAACTAAGAGCATTTAGTCACAATTCATACAGCCAAAAAAGAATTAGTATCCAAAGCAGGTAGTTTACTTTGAAAAATGATGGTTAGATATGCATCTTATTAGTAGTCGAGCAAATGTAAATTAAGACCGCAATGAAACCCTGAAACCCGGTACAGTGGCATATACCTGCAATCCTAACTAGGCTAAGGCCGGAGGATCTCTCTAGAAAAAAATAAAATAATATGGTTCTGCCACCTGCCTGCCTAGTACCAAAAAATAATAATAATTTTTTTAAACTCTCAGTTATATATTATTCTTTGCCAATTGAGTTGACAAAAATTTAAAAGTTGAATAATAAGCTTTAGCAAGGAAGTGGAGCAACTGAAATTCTAATCCAGTTCTAATAGGAACATAAATGATAACCATTTGCCTTTTCTTAAAAAGGCATGTCATAGATAAAGTAGCACAGGATGTATTTCCATAGCACATATACCTGTATATTTATGTATCTATGTAGGTATCCATCCATCTACCCACCCATCCAGAGAAGCCCTGGGACCAGGGAAGTCCTCAATGTACCGTTTGTAACAGCATAAGAGGTAGAATGTATAGACTTCGGAACACTGTAGAGTAGCAAAAATGAATGAGCCACACCTGCATACACCAACATAGATTACTCTGAAGCTATAAGACTAAGGAAACTAGCCGCTATACAATTCATTATCAAACAAATAGAATTAAATTGTGTGCTATTTCTTGTGGAATCCAACCTCCAAGGTGTCCCAGTGAGCCTTGCCTGCTGGTATATGCCCTGCTCCCACATTGAATAGATAATCCTATTCAATAAGCAATCTGCAGAATAGACAATCTGACTATAACCTCTCTTGGGTCCTACCTTCTGGGGGAGGCCTTCAGCCTCTTAAAAACTCCTTAAATCTGGAGTAGCTCCTCAGTCTTTTTTTTTCTCTTTTATGATATTGACATTTTCTTAAGATGGTAAGCCTCTCTCTCACATATATATATATATATATATTTAATATATATGTATAATATGTGTGTGTGCATGTAGAGGAGGTTGTTTAGTTTTATTTGTTGAGACAGGATCTCATTATGTAGTTGAGGCTAGCCTTGAACTCACTGTGTAGCCCAGGATGACCTCAACATGTGATCCTCCTGCCTCAGTCTCCTGAGTAGCTAGTACCACAGGTACATGCACTATCACACCCAGCTTATCATTTTTTTAGAAAAATTAAGTCATCACAGATATAAAGTAATATGCCATGATGTTGTATTTCCCTCATGGCTAATGATGTTGAGTATCTTTTCATGTTCTTATTGGTCCTTTATATATCTTCTTTGGAATGATGTCTGCTAAGACCCTTTGCCCATCCTTTAATTGGGTTGTCCTTTTTTTTTAACTGAATTGTTTATCTTTCTATATATTTCAGATACATGCTCCTTATCAGGTACATGATTTACAACATTTTCTCCCATTTTGTGGGCTTTTACTTTCTTGACAGTGTTCTCTGAGGAACAAAAGGTTTTAATATTTTTTTCTGGTACTGGGGATTGAACTCAGGACTTTGCACTTGGGGGGATGGTGTGACGCCACTGAGCTAAATTCCCAGCTCCAAAAGCTTTTAATTTTGATGAAGTTTGTGTGTTCTTTTGTTGTGGACTATTAAGCCTTTGGTGTTGCATCTAAGAAGGCTTTGCCTAACCCAAGGTCATGAAGATTTACCCCTATATTTTCTTCTAAGAATTTCAGCTCTTGTGTTTAGGTTATGATATATTTGAGAAAATTTTTGTGTATAGTGCACATAGATTCTTTTGCACATAGATATATAGTTGTCTCAGCAGCATTTGTTGAAAAGACAATTCTTTCTTTTCCCACTGAGTTGTCTTTGCACCATTATTGAATATTAATTGGCCATAAAGGTCAAAGTTTATTTCTGGGCTGTCGATTTTCTTCCATTCCTCTAGATGCCTGTCTGTCCTGATACCCGGCAACACAGTCTTGATTATTATAGCTTGTAATTTTTGAAATCAGGAAATGTGATTCCTCTAGCTTTGTTATTCTTTTTCAAGAATGTTGTGGCTATTCTGAGTCCTTTGTAATTTCATATGAATTTTAAGATCAGATTGTTAACTTTTTCAAAAATAGTAGCTAGAATTTTGACAGGAATTGTGTTGATTCTGCAGATTGATTCTGTGAGTAGTGCCTTCTTAACAATATATATATTTTTGTACCGGGGATTGAACTTGGGACCTTGTGCTTGTGAGGCAGGCGGCAGAACCACTGAGCAAAATCCCCGGTCCCTTAACAATATATTTTTTAAAAATTAATTTTATTGGTATACTGTAGATATACATAATGATAATATTCATTGTAGGGAATTTTTACCTGTACATGATATATCTGAATTCTTCTTTTTATTCTTAACAATATTAAATACTGTTCTATGAACATGGGTAGCATGAGCTGTCTTCCATTTATATAGGTCTTACTTAATTTCTTTCAATAATGGCCTGTAGTTTTCACAGTAAAAGCATTGCTATTGTCATCTTGGTTTTTTTCATTTTTGTGTTTGTCTGTTTAAGACAGGGTCTTGCTAAGTAGTTCAGGTTGACCTTGAACTATGCAGCCCAGCTGGCCTCCAAACTGCAGCAATCCTCCTACCTCAGCCTCCTGAATGCTGGGATTGCAGGGATGTGCCACCACATCCAGCTGCACTTGTCTTCTTAAATGTAATCCAAAGTAAAGTATTTTATTATTATTATTATTTATTTATTTATTTATTTTTGTACGGGGGATTGAACTCAGGACTTTGCGCATGCAAGGCAGGTATGGTGCCACTGAGCTAAATCCCTAGCCCAGTCTTTTATTATTATTATTTTATTTATTTTTTTTGTACCGGGGATCGAACTCAGGACCTTGTGCTTGCGAGGCAGGCGGCAGAACCACTAGGCTAAATCCCTGGCCCTCTTTTATTATTTTTGATCCTCTAATGTGTGTTCTTGCTGTGGAGCTCCCCAGAGTTGGCCGCATCTTTGTCAGATCTGCAGCATCATCCATTGGCTTCTCTGCTGGTTCTTCCTCCTCTTTCTTCTTTTCACAGATGTTCCTAGGAAATATGCCTTTTGCATTCTATATATATATTTTTTAGCAGTACTGGGCATGGAACCCAGGGCCTCGCATACTCTTGGCAAGTACTCCACCACTGAGCTATGGCCCAACCAGCCTTCTGCCTTCTTAGCTCTGCCTCACCATCTGCTTCCTGGAGAACCCAACTGACATATTTATAAGTTAATATGGTTTTATAGGATATCAGCCAATTTGGGGGGGGAGGGGTACTGTGGATCAAACTCAGGTCCTTGCGCTTGCTAGGCAGGAGGCTGAACCACTGAGCTAAATCCCCGACCCTCAGCCAATATTTTTTTTAAATTTCATTTTATTGGTACATTTTAGGTATACAGTAGAATGACATTCATCATTGGAAATTTGCACCTTTACATAATCTCTCTTGATTCTAATTTTTCCCCCTTTCCCTGTCCTCCCTTCACCCCCTCCATCCCTCCCTATTTACAAAGACTTTGTTTCCATTTTTCATTTTCTCATATTAATTCCACTCCCTTCTTTCCTTTCCCCTACCCCTCCCACTTCCCCTTCCCCTCTGACCCTTTTCTTCCTATTTCACATTATCTATTATACCTTTTAGTCCTTATTTACACTTTCAGTTTCTCACACTAGAGAAACTATTCGTTATTTACACTTATGTGTCCTATTTATTTCACTTAAGAGTATCACCTCAATGTGCATCCATTTGGCTATATACCTCTCTAATTTCTCATTTTTTGTTTCTGCCAATATTTTTGGTTTCTTTTTTTTCTTTTTTTTTTTTTTTTTTGGTATCGGGGATCGAACTCGGGTCCTTCCACTTGTGAGGCAGGCGGCGGAACCACTGAGCTAAATCCCCGGCCCAGCCAATATTTTTAATGATGTTGCAGCTATATAAATACTTCAAGTTCATTGATAATAGGAACATGTAACTTTCCAAACTGATTACCTTTTTAAAATATACACAAAAATTGGTATGGCTTTGAATCTATAAGGAAAGAGCTAATTGTTATACTTTGGTTATCTTTTGTTTGTTTCTGCTTTGGTTTTGTTATTGTGGGGGTGTTTTGTTCTGTTTTGTTTTGTTTTTGAGACAGGGTTTCACTGTGTGGTCCCAGCTAATCAAACTCAGGGTCTTCCTCCCTCAGCCTCACTATTGTTGAAATTATACTATGCACCACCACATCCGGCTGGGCTGTGTTTTTTTTAAACAGAAGTTATTTATGATAACTATGACTTAGGTATCTATATATATATAATAAGATCTATTCTTCTTTGTTTCTACCAGAGACACTCCCTTTATTTTTTGCCTGATAAACTACCAACAACTCTTTAAAAAAGAAAAAGGGCTGGAGAGTTAGCTCAGTGGCACTGTGCCTGCCTTATAAGTGTAAGGTCCTGAGTTCAATCCCCAGTACTAGAAAAAAAAAGAAAATGAAAAAGAAAAAAAGAGAGAAAGAAAACAATACAAAAACAATATAACATCATCCCTTGTGCAACAGCTCATTTCCGTAAATCTTTGAAAATTATTTATATGTACATGATTTTGAAGAGAACACCAGGACACAGTTTCATAAGGATTGCATTAAAGGTTTCCCTGAGGCAGAAATATTATTGCTTCAGACTTTTTTTTTCTTAACTTTGTCTAAAAATGAAAAAGTTGCCTTGATTTGTGGAGGGCAAAGTTTTTGTTTTCTTAACTCTAATACAGAAATTAAAACTAAGCCAAACAAACTTTGGAATGGAAAATAGTAATGGCTTTTTTAAAGAAGAACTGAAATTTAACTTGCTCAGCTAAGGAAGGCAAAAATGGGTTTTTTGTTACAAAGATTTAAGTGGGAATCGTTCTCATGAACTATTTTGTTCTTGTGTTCTTTTTAATTGTTTATTGATTTAGCTGGGTGGATATATTGTGACAATGAAACAGGGATAGAAGAGTGGTGTGAAGGCTGTGTGACGACGAATAGGCCCGGAACATTTCTGCTAAATTTATTCTTGGTTCTCATCAACTTTTGTTGTTCTTTGGAATGAGATTTTAAAATTACGCTTCTATCTGATTATTGCTGGGTTAGAGGGAAAAGCATTGCTTTTTGTATAATTGGCTTATGCCTGGTCACCTGACTTTACTTTTCATTAGTTTCGATAGTTTTCTTTCTAAGATAGTCTCTCATTCTCCATGAATTTAGTACTTTTATACAAAAATTCACTGATTCTGCCTTCAGACTTTTCATAAATACAAGAGCAGACCCAAGGCTGAGGATTTAGGTACAATTTCTGGATCCCATACTCACGCTGCCTTGACCCAAATTAGGAAAGCAGCCGTCACTGATGCTGAAAGATGCTGAATCAAGAAGTCATCTGCCAAATTAATGAGCTGCTGCCACAGCAGCTGGCTGGAGACCATGCCACCTCTGCCCAGTCTGCACCAATAAAGCAGATGCTCTCTCTCCATAGATGGCTCCGTTCCAAGTCAAAGCCTCATCTGAGTGCTTCTGTTGGTGGTATCTAAATCACACCTTGAGCCCTACCTAAGAGATCCTGAAAATATTGTTTTTTAAGCTTCTGTCTGTGCATTCCTTCTAAACCATGCCAATACTCAATATCTGCCATGGCATTCTTTAGCATATCTAGAAAGTTTCCTTCTATGTCTTTAAAAAATTTTTTATAAACTACACATAATATGAAATTCATATCTCAACTATTTGTAAATGTGCAGTTCAGTAGTGTTTAGTCTATTCACATTGCTATGCAACCAATCTGGAGAACTCTTCATCTTGCAAAACTGAAACTATGTACACATTAAATAACTCCCCATTTCCCCTTCTGTCAGCCCCCTGGTAACCACTATTCTTTCTGTTTCTATGAATTTGACTATTCTGGGTAACTCAAATAGAATCATACAGGATAGTCACGTGTCACCTAAGGACAGGGATGTGTTCTGAGAAATGTGTTGTTGAGCACTTTTGTTATTGTCTAAACATCACAGAGTATCCTTAAATTAGATGGCTACAACATCATGGGGTGTTATAATATTATGGGGCAACTTTTGTATGTGGTCTCGCATTGATGAAAATGTTGTTATATGGCACATGACTGTATTTGTCTTTTTGTGACTGACTTATTTCACTAGGCATAATGTCCTTAAGACTCATCTATGTTGCAGCATGTGCCAGAATTTCCTTCTTTTTTAAGGCTGAGTAATATCCCATTATATGCACATACTGTGTTTTATTTATCCACTCACATGTTGATGGATGTTTGGGTTGCTTCCATCTCCTACCTATTGTGAATAATGCTGCTATGGATCTGGTTGTACAAATCACTTTGAGATCCTGCTTTTATTAATTTTGTATATCCATTCTTCTCTTTCTTTTGATCTAAGAGCTTTGAAACTGGAAGGGCTGCTGGATGTTATTAGTTTTTCAGTGTCTCTGGAAGATCATAATTTTCAAGATGGCCACAACATTTCCCATCTCATGTTCTTGACACTGTTGCAGTGGTTCTGAGGAGTTCCACAGTATCTTGCCCTCCATCATGGTATTCCTCACAGCATTACTTCTGACCCAGGAATTCACTTCACAGAAATGAAGCAATGGGCTTATGCTTATGAAATTCGCTGGTCAGCCAATGGTCCCCACCATCTTGAAGCGGCTAACTTTATAGAGTTGTGCAGTGGCCTTATGAAGCCTAGTTACACTGCCAGTTATGTGACAGTCCTTTCAGGGCTGGGCTGGTTTCTCCAAAGACTGCAGATGTTCCAAATCAGCATCCAATAGATGGTACTGTTTCTCTCTCAGCCAGAGTTCACAAGTCCACTACTTATCATCATCCCCTAGTGATCCACTAGCAGAATCTTTGCTTCCCAAGATGTACAGCTTGTGGGCACAGAGGTCTTAGTTCCATAGGAAAGAATGTTTCAATGATTCCATTGATGAGTTTGCCGCCCTGCCACTTGAGGCTCCTCATGAGTCTAACAGATTAAGAAGGGAGTTATAATGTTGGCTGAGATGCTTGATCTAGACTAATTGGATTAGTACTTTACAATGTTGATGAGGAAGGGTATGTCTGGAATACAAGAACTCCCTTAGGGTGTCCAGTGTCCCTTAGTATTACTATACAGTGTGATTAAGATCATCAGAAAATTGCAACCCAAATTATGTAGGAATAGAAGTGCCCCAGACCCTTTAGGAATGAAGGTTTGGTTCATCATACGAGGTAAAGAACCACATCCAGTTGATATACTTACTGAGGCAAAGAAAATACAGAGGTAGTAAAAGAAAGTGTTTAGAAGTACAAGCTCCAACTACATGACAAGTCACAGAAATGAGGACTGTAGCCGGGCATGGTGGTGCATACCTGTAATCTCAGCTGCTTGGGAGGCTGAGGCCAGAGAATGGCAAATTTAAGACCAGCCCGGGCAATTTAGTGAAATAGTCTCAAATTTAAAATTTAAAAAAAAACAAAACACCTGGGGTTATAGCGCAGCACTCCCTGGGTTAATCCAAGAACTGCCTCCCCCAAATGAGGACTGTAATTGTCACAAGAATTTCCAATAATACATTGTGTGTGTGTGTGATATCATTTTCACTCTCATTCCTTTAGCATGTAACATAAGATGCTTTGAGTTTAAATAGGTATTTAAGTATTCTTTTTTTTCTAAGTATTCTTAATTTTACATCATATCATTTAATCTTTTTTTTCACTATCGGGGAGTCACTCCCAGGGCCTCACACATACTAGGCAGGTGCTCTACCTCTGAGGCACATCCCCAGCCATATCATAGTACTTAAGTTATGAGAAAAAACATCACCCACGAGCTTTACCTCCTTCTGAAGATGGAACTGCTGGTTATATTCAGAATAGTTGTATTGTGTTAGGCAGAACTATGTGAACTTGTTATTGTTTTTATTTGGAGATTAATTATGGCTTAAGGAGAACATACATGGGTCAAGTTGACAGGGGCAGGCTCGTGATGGCTAATTTTAGACGTCAGGCTGACTGGCTCAGGCATGCCCGGACAGCTGATAAACATCACTTCTTGGTATGCCTGTGAGGATGTTTCTGGGAAAGACTGGCATTTGAACTCATGCACCGAGTAAGAAAGATCTGTTCTCAATCCAGCGTAGATGAGTACCATCCAACTGTCGGGGGCCCAGACAGAACAAAAAGACAGAGGCAAGATGAATTGGCTCTTTATTCTGCAGCTGTGACACCCATTTTCTCCTGCCCTTGGACATGATAATTCCATGTTCTCAGGCTTCAGGACTTAAACCAGAGGCCATGTAGGTCTCAGACTATGAATTCTGTCATCAACCCACCCACCCTGTTCGATGGTCTTTGGACTCAAGATGACACAACTGGCTGCCTTAGTTCTCCAGCTTATAGATCTTATCTTATGTACCTACTTAACATCCATAATCACACGAGCCCATTCTCACAATGAATTACCTTATCTCTCTGTTTACAGACATCCTATCAGTTCTATTTCCCTGGAGAACCCTGACTACATAGTTTGGTGGGGTCCATATCCTCTTTCCTTGAACCTGGGGAAGGTCTTTATGGCTGCCTGGAGGAGCAGCTTGCTGCAGAAGTGGTACTATGTTACTTCCGAGACTAGATCGTAAAAATACAACGCACCTTCTCTTGGAACACATCATCCATATAGGGTGAAAATCAGAGTGACCCATGGAGAGACACCTGGGGAGACTGTGTGTGTTTCCCATCTGACAGCCTAGCTCGGGTCCCAGCCAATGGCCAGCACCAAAAGCCAACCAAGCAAGTGATGACACCTGATAATGCTGTCCCTCAGCCATCAGGTCTCCCCAGACTTGAGTCTTCCCAGCTGATTATTTGGCTTATTTATGTTTTGTTTTTGTCCTTTGTTTTGTTTTGTATTCTGATTATTGACTCACAGAATCCATGACTATAATAAATTGATTGCTTTATGCTACAAAGTTTTGGGTTTGCTTGTTACCCAGCAGTAGGTAACTGACAGCAGTATCTAATGGTATGGCCATTTGGTTATTCTTTCATCTTTTAATGTAAATTTAAGCATTCATGGATTCCTAGATAAATTTTTCTTGCTTTTGTTGTATTAATCTGTTTGGTTTGCTAATGTGTTGAAGAGGAACACTTAATATTTGAAAACAAAATTGGTTGTAATTGACTGTGATCTTGAAGAGAAGCAACACGATTCATATCAGAGGTAGAATGAATAGTCATACTGCTCCCTCCACTCTCAGGCCAGTCTTCTGCTGTTTTTTTCTTTTCTTGGTTAGCTGAAAGTTCATGATGACCACTACTATTGGTCACTACTAATTTCCCATTTCCATGTGTCTCTCTTTTTACCACATTCATCTTTCACAAAATCTAGCCTCAGATACCATTCACTAGTTGTGTCTGTACCCGTGTGTACCTGACCATCACTAGAGGGACACTCAGTTGCATGGACTGGCGTCACCCTGTCCTCACCATAGGGGTCAAAGTCAATATCACCCAGCAATCTACTGAATTTCTGGTAAACTCGATATAGCAAACTTCAGAACTCATTTACACCATTTTCTCGCTTTCCTTTTTGCAGTACTGGGAATCAAACTGAGGGCTTTGCATTAGCTAAGCAAGCACTCTACCACTGAACTAATAGCTCATGTTCATGATACCTAATGAATACATTCACCATGGGAAACTGGTACAGGGTCATAGCACATCCTAAGCGTTTTTACTCCCTTTCCCCTTTTCTCTTTCCCCTCTCCCTCCATCTCTAGATCCCCTTCCCATCTGCAAAAGTTCTACCTCACTATTTCCTATTGTCTGTCTTTTATTTTGCGCTTTACATTATTTACACTTGGGTTTCTCATATAGGAGAAACTATGCAATATTTAACCTTTTGTATCTGATTTATTTCACTTAGTATTATGGTTTCAATGTGCATTCATTTTCCTACAAATGACTCAAATTTATCCTTTATGGTTGAGATGTATATATTTCTTTATCCATTCATTCCATTTTTTTTTGTTCATTTTTTTTTTTTTAATCATTCCATTCCATTTTTTTTTTTGGTACCAGGGATCGAACTCCGGACCTTGTGCTTGTGAGGCAGGGGGCAGCACCACTGAGCTAAATCCCCCCCCTCCCCGTTCCATTCTTAATACAAAGACCATGACCAAAAAAAAAAAAAAAAGTCCACGCCCTATCATGTCAGGCTGCCTCTCAAAAGAACTGTCTTGGTGGGCCCAGGATCTAGCTCAGTGGTTCTAGTGCCTGCCTTGCAAGCACAAGGTCCCGAGTTCGATCCCTGGTACCAAAAAAAAAAAAAGAACTGTCTTGGCTATGAGGGAGGAGAATTGTTTTTAAGTATCTCCCACCTCCCAAGAACCTTCCTTACATTATAGTTTAGGAAGCAGATACTAATGTTCCCATTTTTCTGAGGATAAAATTGAGGCTTGGTCAGTTTACACACTCTACCCTACATCACCCAGTGTGAAGCTGTGGAAATTCTTGCCACATAAGCATGGATGGATACCCTATATCCATCCCAGTGCCTTGTAACATCAAGGACAGTATGTACACTACTGTTTCAGATGTATCTTTTTGAAAATGAAACTGTTTAAGAGAAAAGTTCCAACAGCTTATTCTTTTGTCTTTCAAAGGACATTACTGTGTAAGGCTACTGTAAGGTCCAGCTGAGGCTGATTGACAGGCTGTGACTTGAAAGGTCCCCTTGGTCAATCCGGTTCTTGTTCTTCAGCATTTTGTTTTTAGGAGGTAGGTACAACTATTAGTCACTACTCAACTCCTACCTTTCAAACTTAAAACTAGAAACATGGGCCCTTGACCTAAGTTTGCCAATAAAAACCATATTGCTTGTATTGTATGCTTGTGACATATGCAGGTACCACTCTAAAACATGAGACCAACACTGAGTCTCACAAAAATGAGATCCCTTCAAATGAATACCATCAGGAAAGAAGATTACTTTCTGCAATTTAAAATCTTTTTTTTTTTTTTTTTTGGTACCAGGGATCGAACTCTGGTCCTTGTGCTTGTGAGGCAGGCAGTAGAACCACTAAGCTAAATCCCTGGCCCTAAAATCTTTTAAATTATGTAGCAGTAGGAAATTTTCTTAACACCAAATACATAAATGTATATGGTCATGTGCACTTTGGAATGTCGTTAATGGTGAGTCTCTCTGTGGTCTGTAATTATCATGGAATGCAGGTCAGCCAAAGGCTGGACACACTTTCCCCTCTGGGTCCTCGTCTGGCACACCTGACTCTGGCCTGTTGTCCGAAGGCGCATTCCAGCCCGAGTTTGGACCCCAGGGGAGCGCCAAGGGCCCGCGCAAGAGTGGGCCCAGGAGCTGGGTGCTGCAGAGCACGGAGAGTGTCACACGCTTCAGGGCTCCCCTTTGCCCTCCCTTCATGGCTCTACAACCAATTGCTCCGACAGAGAGGGACAAAGGGTATTTTGCTGGGGTAAAGAGTGAGAAGCAGGGGGAGAGGGAGGCAATGCTGACTGAGACATGGGATAAAAATATATGAAACTGTTTAGCCCACAACTGCATAATTTCAGCTTTATCAGCTTTGCTAAAAGTGATATTTATAGTCCACTTGCAACATCAGGGAAAATGAAAGCAGGCCCTGTTTCTGTGGGCCACCCGCTCCGTCCCACCTGACAGACAGGCGAGGCCTTCAGTCTGTCCAGAGAGCCCTAGCCTGTCTGGGCCAGGTGCCTCTCCAATCCAGCTCCCATTTCCTTCCTCAGGTCCTTCCTGAACCCCTTGTTTTCTTAAGTCCAAATTCCTGTGTCCTCAGAGATCAAGGACCCAGATGGCCTGCCATCTGTGTGACACACTTGCCGGTGTTGGCTACTTTATCTTCTATGAGGAGCCACCATCCCCATGAGTGGCCGTCAGGGTGACAGGCCCTCTCCAGGCCAACGGGTCTTTCATGCTGAGATTCCTGGAGAACAGGCAGGGGCTGGAAGGCAGTCCACACCCTGCAAGTTATGCCTGTTATGCTTCCAATTCCACCCTTCAGAATGGCCTCAAATTTAGAATAGGGAGTCTGTGAGGGAGGGAAGCTTGGGACCTTTCTAAAACTGTATCGAATGCAAACTAAATGCTGTTTACAGAGAGTACATAGCAAAGAAACATTTTCTGATAAGGTCTCCCTTAATCTCGTGATCACACAAAGAATGTTACCATAGTGGTTTGTGGTTTTACCTCTAGCAAGAAAATAATACGCAGTTCTAAAGAAATGAATTAATTTATTTCTGCAGAATGAAGTGATTCTGAGACCTCCATATAAAGCAGAGTGACTACGGCAATATTGATTTTTTTTTTTAACTTGTCTTAAAACAGTAATCTTTCACATTCTTTTAAAATCCATATTGCTAAGACAAGCGTCTTTCTTAGAAAAAGAAGTCTCTGATGCAATGTTATAAAAATAATTTTCACTCGAGACAGTGTCTCTGGATTGCTATTTTCTGACTTCATAGCTACAGGATTCAGAAATTTCTCATCTAATTTCTCCAAGGTTTGTAACCCTCTGTCACTAGGCCCATGGAGAACACTAAATTTAAGACTTTATTTGTTTATAAGTAAAGAAGTAGAGGCTAAAGAAAAATTGGGTACTTTCCAGTGGTCAAACAAATCTGTTAATAACAGCAACAGAATGAGAGCCACTGGAGCTAGCGACTCCTAAAGGTTCTAGGTGACTTGGACTGTGGTTAAGGGAGGGGCTGGGTCTTCAGATAGAAGGATCCCAGGATCAGAAAACAACTCGCACAATATCTGACCAAGGTGGTGGCAATTTCTACCACTTTTACTTATGTTTTGTTTTGTTTCCTTCTAAATATTTATTTTTTTAAAAAACCCTAGACCTGGGTGTGGTGACACACCCATATAATCCTAGCTACTCAGGAAGCGGAGGCAGGAGGATCACAAATTCAAGGCCAGACTAGACAATTTAGTTAGACCCTGTTTCAAAATTTAAAGAAGAAAAGAAAAAAAAAATGTTGTCTGTGTGAGTATCTTGTTCCTCAACAACTCATCATCTGTTTAAATCAGCAGTTCTCAAAGTGTGGTCCTGAATCTGGCATCATCTGGGAGATGGATAGAAACATATTCTAGACCTCACCCTGGAGCTACTGAATTACAAACTCTAAGGGTGGCATCCAGTAATAAACCTATCTATCTATCTATCTATCTATCTATCTTATTTATTTATTTTATACAAAGTACTGCTAGGCAGTTCAGGCTGTCCTTGAACTCACTATGTAGCCCTGGCTGGCCTCAAACTCTCAATGATCCTCCTGCCTCAGCCTCCTCAGTGCTGGGATTACAGGCCTTTGTCACCACCCGCGGCTCTGTTTTAACTATCCTCCAGTTGATTCTGATGCACAAGATTTACATGATCCCTGTTGAATTAATTTCAACACTGAGGTTGCAAAATGGTGATTTTCCATCATCCACTGCACATTTACTTACTTGCTGAATATTACAAGAAGCCTCTGTGACTCTTGACCATGTATTTGCCGGGTTTTACATTAAATCTCAAGGGCAAGAAGAAAGTATGCTACTTAACATGTCCCTGAGGGGACTCAGTGTCTAAATACTGTTCTGCAGAATAAATATATTTGAGCAAAACAAGTGTTTGTCCACTTTTATGGCAGTTTACAATTATACTGATAGCCTTATGATTCTTAGACAAGGGTGATTCAGGGTTGGTGTAAGTTGAGGAGTTTTGCTACAACTTTAAGTGAATTAATTCAGCTCTAGGGTTTGATCTCTGAGAGCATAACAGAGATATTTATACATAATTGGCAAAAGCAAACCAGAGATATTTATTTTCCGTCCTTAATTTGTATAGTTTTAGGAGCTAGTAATACAACGCACATATATATAGCTACTTAAACTATCTCAGTGCTCATTAGAGTAATCAAAACAAATTCACAAAGACAATAATAACTTGCACTTTTTAAATGACTGTTATATGCCAAGCATAATAGTAGCAAGTACCTAATGTGTATTATTTCATTTATGGCTTTCAAAACCCCTATGAGGTAAGTGCTTTTATTATTGCTGCCTCGCACATAAATGGAGGCATAGGTATGTTTGGTGCTTATTCCAGGTCACACAGCTAAGTAGTGGTTCCACATTCCAAAGTTTTAACCAACAGACTGCAATGCCTTTCTAAATTTGTACTAGTAAATATAATTAACTAAGGAGTTTGCTCTACGATTAACTTACTTAGTTTCATAATATTTTCAGGAAAAGAACTCCAGCAGTGGGATACTGTGGAAAGAGCCCAGGAGTTTTAAATGTTCAGACCGGAGTATGAGTGAGTTCCAGCTAAGCCTCAGGCATGACCTTGGGCAAACTGGTTCAGAGCTTCAGTTTCTTCATCTGTGAAACAGGTGTAATGATAGCTGCCCAATCCATAGATTGTCATGAGTGTCAGATAGCACAGTGAGTGGGGAAGCACTTTGTTTCTAAATTGCAAAATGATAAACAGAAGTGGTCAGGTATATCTTAACAAATATATATACATCTTATGTTTTGCTATTTACAAAACAATGAGTCCATAAGCTAGTTTTAAATATTCTAGATCCTAAGACAATTTCTCTTAGTTTATTTAGGACTTCATTTTTTCAGACGGGGCTTTTTCTCCCCACCCCACCCCCATAAATGCATAATTTCAAATCTTGGATTTTTAAAAACTTCTATAATTCACATAATAAACTGCCTTTTACATCCTTTTCCCCCCCAAGGACAAATTTTAAGTTCTTGTCATGTTTCAATTTTATCTGCATTATTCAGCCCACATAATCGGCTGTTCTAGTAGCTCATGCATTTGTGTTTTGCATATTCCATACAAGCAAACAGAGAAAAAAGAGAAGTCAGCCAGATGGGATTCTCTTTCCAGGCAGAGAACTAGAAAAATTTGCATGGCCACGATCTCCTCTCTAGACAAAGGATGCTTGCTTTCAGGACTAGAGATTTGTCACAGGGCGCCCTACCATCCCCAAATTACTGAGGCAGCCGTAGGTTTACAATCTAGGTTCTGAAATAGTTCCCAAGATGCAATTATTTTCAAATGTAATCAAACACCAGAAAATAGCTAATTAAAAATAATCGTATAAAACAGCAGGCCTTTTCTGCAAATTTAGACACTTTTCTTTTACTGGCTGTTTAGTTAGCCAGATCTTGCAAAAGCCCAGCCACCTGTTGGGGATGGTTGGGGGAAGGCGCTGGAGTTCCTAGGAGGTGACTGTTCTTGGCAGCCACCTCCACCCAGCTCTTCCTGGAATCTGTTAGTGTCAGCTTCTGCTAAAATAGGGTTTGGTACTTGGTGGGTAAAGATAGGCAAGGAATTGTTTGACCTCTCTTTCAGTCCCTTTCTCATACTCTCATTATATTCTTTAAATGACATAAGTAACAGTAAAACTCCTAAGACAGCACATGGCCCCCCAGAAAGGGTTCAAACACTGTGAAACCCCCTCCTCAGTCTGCTTCCCCTACCTTCCGGCAGCCGGGCTGCACGGTTCCCCAGGGCTCTGCCCCACTGCCCAGGAAGTTGGGTGTGGTTCCCAGAAGGTTCAGTTTGGGATTTACATTTTAATGTGCATCAATGACTTCATCCATTGTTTGGGCTGGTTTTTTTCACCAGAAAACCAAGTAGAACACTTTTGTGAACCAATTTGTTTTTCTCAAAATTTAAACTTCACTGAACAAGATGTAATGGAGTAAAGCGCCTAGGTACGGGGAATTTTTCTAACATCAGGAAATTATCAAGGATACATGGACATAAGGGAGCTACTTGGGGAAACAGTACTTTGGAATCAGGAGATTAAAGCTTTGTTCTGGTTCAGTCTCCATCCTGATTAATGGGAATTTACATTAATAGCTAAAACAAAACAACAGATCGAGAAACAATGAAAAATTACTTTGGGGGAGATAATACTGGGGATCAAGCTAAGGCCTCTGGACTACACCCCAGCTTTGAAAAATGTTTTAGGGTCTTGTTGAGATTTGTGAACATTTTGTTGCTATCTACTGAACAGTGAAAGCTGAGCTACTCAGAAAAATCTAAATTCTTGAAACAGTGTTTTATGGTACCATTTTATTTGGTCATGCCTCACATCTCTATTTTTTAAATTTTTATTTACTCTTAATAATTTTTGACCAGTTTTATTTTTCACTATATTGTCTGTTTGGGGTTTTTTTTGATTTTTTTTTTTTTTTTTCTTTTTGGTACTGGGATCGAACTCAGGTCCTTGTGCTTGCACAGCAGGCAGCGAAACCACTGAGCTAAATCCCCGGCCCGTCTGTTTTGTTTTTAATTGACATATTTTACACATAGCGTAATCACAATTTCAAGTTTTAACAATTATATACATCATTAACTGTAATCACCACTCCAATCAAGATACAGAATATCTTCATCACTTGAGAAAGCTTCCTGTTCCCATTTCCAGTTAATCTTCTTGACGCCAGTCTAACTCCAGGAAACAACTGTTCTGATTTCTATCAGAAACCTATAGGGTTGGAGAGTATCAGAAGACAAAACTACAGGGCTGAGGAAGTAGCTGGGTGGTAGAGTGTGTGGCTAGACTGCCCAAGGCTCTTGGTTCAATCCTCAGCACCAAAAAAAAAAAAAAAAAAGTCAAAATTACAACAAATTTAGTTGAATAATCTAACTGGTTTTATTTATAATTTGTAAATGGAGGTGAATGTCTCTTTAGAAATTTAGAAAAGGTGCTCCAGGGAGCTGAGCAGAGGAAGATGTCTTAGTAGGCAGAAAAAGGATGAAGAAAGCAGAAACAGGAAACAAAAAGTAGACGTTTCAAAGTTACTCTCTTTATAGTGTTAAAACAGAGGAGACTTCCTTATCATGCTAAAATTGGCCTGTTTGGAAATTTGGTTATTATTTCTCTCCTGATTTCTGGGAAAGTCAATTTGCTTTTTTGCTTTGGTAACTTGAAGCTCAGCATGAGTGACTCCATTTGGTTTGGTCTGTTGGGACCTAGTGGAGGAGGAGCTCAGACTAAATCAATGGCTTCCTATAATTGTGTTTAACAACAAATACACCTATTATGAATTTATGTAAATGAAATTATATGCTCTTGTTTTGTCTGGATTACTTCACTCAAATTAATTTCCATCAGATGCCAAATTTTTCATCCCTGTTGTTGCAGACACTGTATCAATAGCTTGTTCCTTTTTTGCTTTTTTTTATTGTAGTAAAATATACACAAAATTTACCAGGTAAACATTTAAAAATGTACAATTCAGTGTCATTAAGTACATCCAAGGGCTGGGGATTTAGTTCAGTGGTTCTGGCAACTGCCGCGCAAGCCCAAGGTCCCGAGTTCAATCCCCGGTACCAAAGAAAAAAAAGTACATCCAAAGTGTTGGCAACTCTGGCGTTATCCATTTGCAGAATTATTCATCATCCCAAACTGAAACTCTGTACCCATGAAACAATATCCAATCCTCTCATCCTCTTATCCCAGGAACTACTATTCTACTCTGTCTCTATGAATTTGACCATTCAAGGTACCTCATATTTGCCCCTTTATATTACACATCTGGCACTTAGAATGTTTTCAAAGTTCATCCATGTTGTAGCATGTGTCAGAATTTCCCTCCTTTTTAATATTTCATTATAAGCATGTACTACATTTTATCCATTGTTGATGGACATTTGAGCTCTTTCTACATTTTCTTTATTGTGAATAATGCTGCTATAAACATTAGTATACAAGTATCTGAACCCCTGAATTTAATACTTTTGGGTATTTAAGACTAGAATTGCTAGATCACATAGTAATTCTATGTTTAACTTTTTGAGGAACTGCCAAACTGGCTGCCTCATTTTATATTCCCACTAGCAAATCATGAGAATTCCAGTATTTCTGAATCCTACTCAACACTTTTCTCCCTCTCTCTCTCTCTCTCTCTCTCTCTCCCCCTCTCTCCTCTTTTTATTTCTTTTTTGCAGTGCTGGGGATTGAACCCAAGGCCTCTTGCATGCTAGGTAAGTGCTCTACCAGTGAGCTACATGTATTTTAAAATGAAGTCCTTTTAAGAAAAGTCATTAGGGCTGGGGATTTAGCTCAGTGGCACTGCGCCTGCCTCGAAAGCTGAAAGGTCCTGAGTTAGATTACAGGTACCAAAAAAAAAAAAAAAAGGCATTAAACTTAGTGAAGAGTTACCTCTTTCACGAAAAGACAAGATTTTCAAGTATGTCAACATTTAAGTATTAATAAGAGGCTTTTGGTAATTATAAACCAGCAGCAGAAATTCTTGGAAAACAAGCCTAGTTTTAAAGACATAGATGATATCTTAGCAGTAAGTGATATAGTAACTGTTTTATGAAAGAAATGTATACTTTGGGGTATTTATTTTGAAATGGAAAGATTTCTATCATTATGTAATCTTTTAGAAACTTCAAACAATATAATCATATCTTAAAAACCAAAACACTGCATATCTGCACACCCAAAAAAGTTGGAAACAGGATTTTTCAACATGTTTAAAAATCTTCCAAATGAAGAGTTTCATTTCAATTCCACTCATTAAAGATGTAAGAACTGAAAATCTTTAGATTAGTTGGCAGAAATAACTAACTGGCTTCAGAGAAAATGAAAAATTTCAAAAACACAAATCATTGTTAGGTAGGATTGACAAATGAGTATCATGGTATAGTAATCTCGGTGAATGCTATATTTCTACAAATATTTTAAAAGTACTTTACTTTATTTCTTTAGCTTTGCAAGCCTTTAAAAGAATATGCTGAAAGTAACTGAACATGAATAACCAGACATTTGATTGTATCACTGCAAAATGCTAAATCAAAATTTTGGGTTGTAGTCTGGCCTTGCAGCTCAGTGGTAGAGTGCTTGCCTATCATGTGAGAGGCCCTGGCTCTGATCCACAGCACCAGAAAAAAATTTCAATTGTGTTGTATTCAGTTATATTGTTCTCATTGATTACATTGTTATTACGAATAATATTTTAATAAAAGCAAAATTTTTGTACCACTAGCAACTAAAATAAATGTTTTCTAGTGTGTATGTTTTAGATTAGTGGTACATGCAGGTAATTAATAAGTTAATAAAAATGTATTAGGAGTACACACTCAAAACTTCTTAAAACCTAGTCAAAATATCATTTTTCAACATGTGATTAATACATCATTATTGAGATAGTTTGCATTCTTTTTTTCTTCACTGGAAGTCTTTGAAATCCAGAGTAGGTTTTTTACCTAAGCACTTTTTTGGGGTGGTTCTGGGAATGGAATCCAGAGCCTCATAAAGGCTAAGCAGGTGTTAAAGCCCTAGGCTACACCCTCAGGTCTCCTAAGCACATTTGATTCAGATCCTCCACATTTCAAGGGCCCACATGTGGCCTTTGTCGACTGTATTGACCACAGAGCTCTAAAGAGTTTAGCTTTAATTATAATTTTTTAATGCCATTCCTAGCTTTGGCTGTTTCATTTTAGTTTGTTGAACACAGATAAGCATTGTGTATTTTCCCAACAATCTTTCAAAGCAAATAACAAAATCAGGAAGAAACAATCTGCCAAGACTAGTGTATACCTCCTTCAGTGTGTGGCTGTTGGTGTAATTAAGAATTTAGGGATATTTGCTTCTAAAAATCCTTTATCTATTGCTTTGCTGGATATTGTTTCTGCTGAAGAAAATTTTAAAGTAGGTACAATAATTCCAGGCTGCCTATCTCTAAAATAAGATTTTAGGTAGTTGCTGTCAGGTCAAAGGGCCCAAAACCAAGACCAGACCAGGCCACAACAAGCCTTTATTATGGAAACAGATACACCAAGCTGTCTCCGAATAAAGGAGAGACAAAAGCAATATAGCTGGGGCAGGGAGAGTCTTTCATAGAGACTGGGGTGGGGCTTGTAGGGGCTGAGGCGGGGTCCAGTGAGGTAGTGACTAGGGAATGGAGGAGCCGGTGATGTCACGAGGTGGTAGGAGGTGAGCCAGTATTAGGTTACTTTCTAGGTGGGAACAGGGGCATGCTGGGAAGAAGGGTTTGTTCTTTGGTGGGAGCAACCATCTTGACATGACGTCACACAGGGGAGGGGGCAAGGCACGATAGGAAGAGGGCAGCTACTATACATAATAGCTGCTGAGGTAGTGGGAGACCTGTTAGTTGCTTTTAACGAGAATTGTGTGGAGATACTGTTAGCGTAAACTAAATCTAATCTAGCTTTTTTTTTTCCAGGCTCTCTCAGCTAATTGTTCAAAACACGCTGGGTGTGGTGGCACCCTTGTAATCTCAGCACTCTGGGAGACTGAGGAGAAGGATCACAAATTCTAGCCCAGCCTGGACAATTTAGCGACTTATTGATATCCAGTCTCAAAATAAAAAATAAAAAGGGGCAGGCGGTGTAGCTCAGTGGGAAGGCCCTGGATTTAATGCCTAGTATTACCAGCACCTCCCTCCCCAGAGTTCAAAACATCTTGAAGACCAATCTCACATGAAATTAAAGATAAATTTCATTCTTGTTTCTTATAGGCGACCTGTTTTTGCTGTGCTACTTTGTTTTTTTGCTTGGGTTTTTTTTTTTTTTTTTGGTACCGCAGATTGTACTCAGGACTTTGGGGCTTTCAAGGCAGGCGCGGTGCCACTGAGCTAAATCCCCGGCCCTTATGCTACCTTGTTTTGACATTAACATTTTTCTGAATTCTGAAAATATTTTTCCACTTTGTGGATAGTAAAATACATCCAGAGGAACTGAGGGCTAAGTATGAATAACCTTTATGTTATGTGTTTTAGAGGTTATCATACTTCTCTTGGTTCAAACTCTATCCTAAACCAAGAAATCAAACTGTCACTTAATAGACTCCCTGTAAACACTCTGTACTTATAATCCAAATGGTAAAATACTTAATAAATTTTAATAAACATTTAATGACATTGAAGGGTAATATTATTGGAAATGACAATGACATCACTTTCTTTTCTAGGTGGAGAAGTCACCTCACAAGACAACCCCAGGGCTGTTTACTCCCTGCTGACACTGGACACATTGACATAACCTGCTAAGAGTCCTATGCCAGCAACTGTGCCTTGTAACATATGTTAATGCTAACCAATCCTGGTCAAGAAATAATGCCATAGTGTACTGGTTCTATCTAGAAACTCTGTGGCATGAACCAATAGTAGACACTCTTACACGGTTTCTGTGAGTCGGGAATTCAGGAGGCTGGGACCCTCAAGGTCTCAGCTGAGGCCGAGGTCCCAGCTGAGGCTGTGGTCTCCTGAAGCCATGGCCAGGGCCATAAGATTGCTGCTGTGGCTGGTAAGTTGGTGCATGGTTGGTAGGAGCCTCAGTTCTTTGTCACATCAAAGTCCCACATTTTGGCCTTTTGGATTTCCAGCCAGTTCTGTTTTCCCTTTGCTCACAATTTTTGCTCATATAGCTAGATGTATTGAGAAAAATGCAAAACAGAAGAGACTATGATAGAAACAAATGATCTTAGAGGAAAGCAAAAAAGGTGGAAAATAGGGTTAAGAGACACAAGGTCAGTACAAGTGGCCTAACATCTGACTCATACGTGTTTTGCAAGAGGAAACAGAGGAAAAGAAATTATTAAAAAATAATTTGAATATATTTTAGCATCAAAGATCATGAAGGGTAGAAGGAAGGAAGCAAGCAAGCTTACATTCAGATTCATCATTGTAAAAATTTTCGAACACTAAGATAAAGAAAAAGTGTTTTAGGGCCGAGGATTTAGCTCAGTGGTTTTGCCGCCTGCCTTGAAAGCACAAGGACCGGAGTTCGATCCCCAGTACCAAAAAAAATAAATAAATAAAAGTGTTTTAGAATCATTGAGGAAAGGGTAAAACTAATGAAGTACAGCAAAGACAGGTCACCGATAAGAAATGAGAATGAAATTGATCTTTAGCAGATTAGATGCTAGAACATTACGGACCAATGCTTTCAAAATTATGAGGGAAAGCTCAAGGTCCTGAGTTCAATCTCTGGCACCAAAAAAACAAAACAAAACAAAAAACCCAAAATTATGAAGGAGCTGGGCATGCTGGTGCCTGCCTGTAATCCCAGCACTTGGGAGGCTGAGGCAGAAGGATTGCTGTGAGTTCAAGGCCAGCCTGGGGTACCTAGCGAGACCTCATCTCAAAAAACCAAAAAGAAGAAGAAACAAACATAATAGCCCAAAACTTTTTTTTTTTTTGGTACCGAGGATCAAACTCAGGCCTTTGTAGTTGCAAGGCAGGCAGCGGCATCACTGAGCTAAGTCCCTGGCCCCACAAAACTTTTTTTCCAATGAACTAAGAGAAGCTAGTAACACAAGTGAAACAAATTAGCATATATATTAAAATATTTTTGAAACAACAGAATAGTAATTTGGGGAATTACTTGAACTTCTCCCTACTTCGTATTTATCTATCTTCTATTTTGCTCCTTATTTGTATATATAATACATATATATTTAAAGTGTTTCTCCTAAGAGAAAGCATACGATATTTAACCTCACGTGTCTGATTTTTTTCATTTAACATTATGTTCTCAAGTTGCATCCATTTACCTACAAATGCCTCAAATTTATCTTCCTCTATGGCAGAATCTTTTTTGTCTGTCTTGTACTCTGAATAACTACTTTGAAGATAATGATACACTAGTGTTATTCTCTTATTATTTTGTTATGAAATTTTATTTTCTAAAAGGTGTAAAACACCCCCAAATTATGAGGAATAAGTATTTTCAACTTAGAATTCTATACAGGCCTAAACCATCCATCAGGAGAGTAAACGGGGCGGGGCTGTAGCTCAGTCGCAGAGCCCTGGCCTAGCATTCAAGAAGCCCTAGATTCCATTGCTAGCACTGCCAAAAGCAAGACATACAGTAAAACACTCTTTTTTTTGACACGCAAGACTTACAGAAGAAAAAAAAAAAGGAAGTGTAATCACACTATTCTACTTTGAGCACATTCCTTTACCTCGCGCCTTCACTGCCTCTACCCCGTTTCAGGTGGGATGGATTAGAAATTGCTACCAGCTCTCCCTTCACCTTTTCTTCATTTTTTTTTTTTTTTAATCATTTAAAAAACATTTACTGGAGGTGACCAAGGAGGTGGCTGACAGGATTGGGGCTGAAGAAGTGGCGGGAAGAGGCAGGGCTAAGATGGCTGAAGAGAATCTAAGGGCTCCTCAGCTCATTCCAAGTCAGGGTCTGAGTTCTCACAGAGTCCCCCAGGCCCCATGTGAGTAGACCCCAGCCCCAGGGTGACCCGTGTGTCACCGGCCCCTTGACCCCAGCTTTTCCTCTGGCTCTCCGCTTGCCTGAATCCTTTCTCACCCAGCCAGCCACAAAATGTCTCCTTCATTCTGACTTCTGTTGACCTCCTATTCCCTGTTGATTTGACCTCCTATTCCCTTTTGATTGTTTTCAACTGAGGTGAAATTCACCTCACTTACAAGCACCTACGTTCAAGGGTACAATTCAGAGGCATGGAGAGTGCGCACAATGCAGTGCGACCATAGCCTCTCTCAAAACCAAATTCACTGCTTCAGAAAGGCACCACCTGACTGCCCTGCCTAGAACTCACCTCCAGTTCTGTCAGGCTTTCTTGCTTTTCCCTACTTTATTTTTCTTCATGGCACTTGCTAGAAGTTTTATTTCGCATCTGTTTGTATTCTGGTTGTCTCTCCCCTCAGACTGTGGACCTTACAAAGGTGGCGTATTCGGGCGTCTTGTGAATGCCGTAGCCTCAGTACCTAGACTATACCCATCTCGAAGCAGGTTCTTAACAATAATTGTCAGGTGAAATATGATAATGCAGACTCTGCTTATTGTTTTGAGTCAATCTATAGAGAAGCAAGAAAAATAAGTCTAATTACAGAAAAAGTCTAATCGCAGAACAGTATAAATGTTAAAACATCGAAGATGCAAATTATAGCAGACCAGTTAGTAGGTGGAGAGAGGAGAGTCTGGGTCATGGGACAGCTAAGTGCAATAAGATCTCCCACCTTAAGATGTAAATGTAGTCAATTGGTTAAAACATTGTTAAGTATATTATTTAAAGGTATAAAGGTATCCAACAGAGAAATTACATCATACTTATCTACTTGGAAGGGATGGGAGCTGGGTATGAGTGGTATCAAAATTTCCAATTAACAAAGTAATAAAAAACTTAGTTTAATACCAGTACTTTAATATTTGATACTACGGTACCAGGTAACTTTTATTAGCTTCTATTGGTACTTTGTAAGTGGATTGGCAAAGGCAGGAGTGCTACCCATGGTTGCCACTCGAGCACCATGGTGTCCCTCTCCAAAGGCAGCCAACACAGCATGCACGTGTCCTTCATGCTTCTGCACAGTCCCCATCAGGCTGACCCAGGGACTCACTTCACCACAGGAAATGGCACAAGGGACACCCTGCCCATTCTGCGCCTGGGCTTTAAGGAGGCCTGAGACCTTCTGCTACCCCACTGGAGGCATTAGGTGGGGCCACCATGGGGAGAGAGAAGGGCTCTGAGATAGCAGAGGGAGAAAAGGGGCCTGGCCACCCCACTGGTCCAGCTGCACCCCATCTTCTAGCCAGACGGGAATCCAGCCATTTGGATGTTCAGCCTCACCAGTGTCTAACTGCAGCCACATGAGAGGCCTCAAAGGAGACCAGCAAAAACAACCATGCTTTGGAGCTCTAGCTCACCCGCAGAACCGTGAGAGATAATAACATAGCTATTGTTTTTAGCTGCTAAGTTTTGGGGTGGTTTGTAATGGAGCCAAAGATAACTGAAACAAGCATGCTTAATCTTCTGTCAGGTCACCCACTTCCTGCTCAAGTTCCAGAAGATCAATCCCCAAATTCCACGAACCCGAGAGTAAGAGGGTGAGGAGGAGAGATAGGAGGATGTCTATTTATCCAGCCATTTTGAGAAGATCACATATGTGGAAGATTTGTAGAAGAACCTGGATAGATGTTCAAGATTAAGAAATGGAAAATAGTGCAGCAGATTATAAAGTGAAGGATACACTAGTCTGTATGTCTGCATGTAGTTTCTTTCAAACCCACAGAACACAGATACAAATAGGTGAAAGTTTGGCATTTACCATTACAAATTCCTGGAATGACACAACCACTGTGCCCTTTGTCCTTGTGACTTGGCCTTTGTAACCAGGGGAACAGCTCTGGTTCATGATCTGGGCTGATACTGGGGAGGTAGCGCAGCAAAAAGATAACACAGTGGGTTGTATTCTTCTCTAGGTACAGAACTTGGTAATCTCTCATTTTTCCATGCTGAGGTTAACACGGGAACAGACTGCAGCATGTCTTCCTTTGCATGTTAGTAACTAGAAATATATCAGAGAGGCATGAACTAATCAATCCCAGAGGCCTTTTAGTCCTACAGAAACTCTAAAACCAGCCATAGTGGTAAAACTAGTTGGAGTCCTGGAGCTTAGGCTCGAGAGATCACCCTGCCCTGTCCTGTCTGACTTTTCTCTTTGGGCACCCCTGGCCGATGCTGGGGAACAATTACAGCACAAGGAGAGGGGAGACTGGTTCAGGGTCTGTTAATCTGAGAAGCCTGCCATGGGAGGAACTTTACTCTGCTAGCAAAAGTAGTGTTCATATTGAAACAAGCATCTTTTTTAAAAAAAATAAGCTTTTTGCCAGGCATGGTGATGCTTACCTATAATCCCAGCACTTGGGAGGCTGAGGCAGGAGATCATAGGTTTGAGGCCAGCCTGGACTGCAATAGCAAGTCCTAGGCAGCCTGTGCTACAGAGCAAGACCAAGTCTCTGGGAAAAAAACGAAAACAAGATAAAACACACAGACAGACAGACAGACAGACACACACATACACACACACACACACACAGCTTTGAATTCTGGAGTAATTCTAGACTCACAGAAAAATTGCAGTGATAATACCGACCCTTCCTGGATATCTCTCGTGCAGTTTTGTCTAATGTTAACATCTTTATTGTCACTGTGGCACTGAAATGAACATTGATACATTAACATTAACTCTAGATTTTATTTATATTTCACTGGTTTTCCCACAAATGTCCTTTTCCTGTTCTAGGATACAGTCTGGGATCCCACATTTCGTTTCCTCGTCATGTCTCTGGAGCCTCCTCTTCTCCACAATAGCTTCTTGGCCTTTCATTTCATCACCATGACAGTTTTGAGGAGTACTGGTCAGGTGTTTTGGGGACCATCCCTCCATCCTGCTGGGGCTGGAAGAACCGGGAAGAATACTAGAGGCAAAGTGCTGACACCAACAGGACCTGCACTGGAAGTGTCAGCCTGGATTGTGTGGGTAAGGTAAGGTGAAGTCTGCTGGGTCTCCCCACTCTAATGCCACTGTGCTTTCCCTTCTGCACACTGCGCTTGGAGACCACCTAAGTCCAGCTGAGACTCAAGGGCACAGAACTGAGCTCTACCTCTTGAGGGGACAGCATCTACATCTGTTGTTTGAGGTGGGTTGGTAAAGAGGGTTTATCCTTCCTCTCCTCCCCTCAGCCAGCTTATTGACTTATGCAATTATTTATGAACAAGCACCCTTTTAATCAAGAGTATTAATCCTCTTGTTTAAGTAAAAGGGATCATGACATGCCCTATGCTTTTGGCAAAGTTGACCATCCAGGTGGTAGGGAACACAGAGAGTCCTTCAGGGCTTTCTCCTTCTGGACACAAGAACAGGGCTCTAAGAATAGACACTTTCATCTCAGCTCTGCCACATATCAACTAAATTGCCTAGGGCCAGTTTCTTAATTTCTCTACGCAATTTTCTTTTTTAAAAAATGGAGATATTAAATACAAAGAATACGCTTATGTAAAGTGTACCAATTTAGCAAGATAATTTACTTTAAACTGAGGTAGAGTCTAGCCAAAGTTATATTAATATATAGTACTGTTAGGGATTGCTTATTACTCATATAATTTAGCTTTAGTAAACTAAGAAATAGATGTAAATGTGCATATAAGCATACAGAGAGAAGGAAGGAGGGAGAAAAATTAATGATTGATAGTATCATTAGTGATTTTTCTTTTCTTCTCTTTGCTTATTTCTACATTCTAAGTTTTCTATAATAAAACTTCATCCCTTTTTTTTTTTGGTACTCCATCCCTTTTGATTGAACTCGGGTCCTTGCGCTTGCGCAGCAGGCGGCAAAACCACTGAGCTAAATCCCCAGACCCTGTCACTTTTTAATACGAAAAAAGTTAGTTCCCAAATTCATAAATCTGGCATCCCTGGACGTGTGAAAAATGACCATTACCTCATTCCACTGCTAGGAAGAAAACTTGCTACATCTTTTCTGAAGAATATTTTGGCAATAAAAGTCATAAGCACTGACATGTTGCAGACTGACTGACTCAGCAATTCCAATTTTAGTTATTGAAAAATCTTGTACAATACACATGCACAAAGATGTGTCCACGCAAATGTGCAGTGTGTCAGTTATAAAAGCAAAAACTGGTAATGACTGATGGCCTATATGTGAATCATGGTGCTGCGTGGCCAGAAGATCATTTTATAGAAGAGGATTTCATGAACTTTTGAAAATGTTCACAATACTTTTTTTTGGGTACTGGGCATCGAACTCAGGACCTTGTGCCTGCCAGGCAGGCACTATGCTGCTGAGCTAAATCCCCGGCCCAAAATCATCATTTTTAAAGGACTGCATATATTTCACTATACACCTGATTCTACTTTTGGACATTTAGCTTTTCCTCACCTTTTCATTATTAGATTGATGATAATGCTGTGATGACTTTGTTTTCAAATCCTTTTCTGCAGTCATTATATTCTATGATAAATTTGAAGGAGATCAGTTTGTGCGTACTAATCTTAAACATTTTGCATGGAATGTATGCTTGCATATATAAAGAACAACAGATTTAACTTCCTATTTCTTTCTTTTTTTTGTCTCGGTACTGGGGATTGAACTCAGGAGACTTGCGCTTGCGAGGCAGGTGCGGTGCCACTGAGCTAAATCCCCAGCCCTTAACTTTCTATTTTTTCATAGAAATCAGCAAGATCCTTTACTTTATGGTTCCTAATTTACTCGGAATTTCTCATGGGAAAAAATATATTCTCTTTGGAAATAGATTCCAGACTCTTATTTGAAAATAATTTTTTTTAACCCAATAGAAGCTCCAGAATGGAGGAAGAGAGGAACAAGATCAATGTACTGATTCACTAAGCCAGTCTGATAGGGCCGATACACTGGGTGGGCATGAGAAGACAGAAGTCACCATTCCCGGGTTTTGTCACCTATTCTATTAAAAATATAATGTACATTTAAAAAAATACTAGTTTATTGAAATTTAATTCCTATATCACAAAATCTGCTCTTTTGAGGTACACAATTCAGTGGGCTATTTTTAAAAATATAATCACAGGTCGTGCAGCCATCACCTCTCTAGTTTTGGACACTTTCATCACCCTTGCTTTTCAAAATTATTTTGTTTTATAATCATTGTATGTAAATACTGCCTCATATCCATTATCAAATAAGAGGCAAGAAGGAAATATAGTTAAGTAAACAAGTATGTTTTTTCCACCTACTTAATCTATGTTTAATATTTCTTTGGGTCCTTCAATTTTTTGTGGTTTACTTATCTGTAAAATCAGCACGTTGTCTTCATCTCACAAAGGACTGATTTGTTTTCTGTTTGTTTTGTTTGAGTTCTGGGGATCAAAGCATGAAAAGAGACTGAATATTCTGTTATAGCTGGGGAAAGCCATTTTGCCAAGGACATAGTGTTTTTACATAGTGTGTGTGTGTGTGTGTACGTGTGTGTTACTTGGGACTGAACCTGGAGCCTTTGCACTGAGCTATATTCCCAGCTCTTTTTATTTTGAGAGAGGGTCCCACTAAGTTGCTTAATTGCCCAGGCTGGGCTTGAACTTGCAAACCTCCTGCCTTTGCCTCTGCCTCTGCTTCCCAGAGTTCTGGGATTACAAGTGTGTGCCACTGTACCAAGCCGTATGTAGTTATTTTAATTAAGCTTGGCATTAGAGAAATCACAAATATCAGGATGCAAAAGTTGAGCAAAAATTGAAAATGCTCCAAAGCAAGGGATTTGGTTATAGACAGTTAATGTTTACCAATTTTACATGTAAAAATAACACAAATTTCAGTGGAAAATGTTTTGAAAAATTTAAAGCTGGCTCTGATTCTTTCTGGCTATCTCTCTGAACCTGAGAATTTTTTTTTGTAAAATGTGGATAGTTCCTACATTGGTTAGGAGAGTATAGCAAAGAGGGTATTAAAAAAACATCTACTTTGATGTCTGGCATCTGATTAGGGCTTCATATAATTTAGTTCCCTGGGACAGTTAGTCTACCTAGAACTTCAAGATCACCAGAAAAGAGATTATATTGGTCAAAGGAGGAATGAGTTCAAGAAATCTACTGTAAAATAAAGTGACAACAGGGCTGGGGATTTAGCTCAGCGGTGCTGCAGTCTGCCTTGCAAGTGCAAGGTCCTGAGTTCCATCCCCAGTACAAAAAAAAAACCCAAAACAAAAACAATATGATGACAATAGTTTATAACAATGTATTATATTTTTAAAAATTGTTGAGAGCAGATAAATTCTCACCACACACACAATAAGCATGCGAGGCAACGCATATGTGAAATAGCTCGATTTAGCCATTTCACTGTTATATATATTTCAAAACAATACGTTGTCTATATATAAATATATAAGCAACATGTAATTTTATTAATCAATTAAAACCAAATTACTACAGAGATGTAAATATATACTTGCATAAGTCTGAAAAATTAAAGTGAACTGAAAATCTGTAATGTGTCTCCATGATGCATTAATAATTTGTATTTCAACACAATAGCTGCTTTATATTTAGAATACTGATTTAAAGTATTGCCTTTTTATTGCATAAGGTGTGAGATTTCTACAGTTTAATGCATCTTCCTAGCCTTGGTCCTGTCAAACTCCCTAACATACTAAGTTGGTCATTATTACTCCCTATGTGCTGAGAAATTATGAAAATTAAAAGCAAAGCAAAGCAAAACAAAACATTGTCAGTTTATGTAAATAACTGGCATCAGTAAGTTGAGATAAAATTCAAAATACTGTAAATAATATTCTGGGATTCTCACATGCCGAGGGAGTACTGGCAAACCCCTGGCAAGGTCGCTAGATGGAGCCTTCTTGGAATCCTGGCTGGGGATTTACTTTAATCCTTAGGAATGGTGCCATTGAGCAATTTGAAATTAAAGTTTCAATTTTATTGTATCTAACAGCTATTTTCTCCATATGTGTGTTCTCTTTAAATAAAATTTTATTGTTCAAAGGGCCTGTTGTGCACTTACAAGGCAAGCACAGTACTCTTCCTTTTTCAGCTTTTCTACTTAGGGGATGGCATCATGGTGGCAACAAGCAGTTCAGAGTGCTAAGGCAAAACAAAACAGCAGCAGCAACAGAAACCCAGCCCAGTGTCAAATGATATAAAACATCTTACACTTCTTTGCTAACTTGTTTGCTCAAAAATATAAGAGCTGAGGTTTCTCTTGTCTGTTTTTATTTTTTTCTTTTGGTACCGGGGATCGAACTTGGGACCTTGTGCTTGCAAGGCAGGCACGGGAACCACTGAGCTAAATCCCCAGTGAGGTTTCTCTTATAAAGCACTACACTGCTAGGATTTTGCACTTGCCACCATGGAGCTAGCACTCTGGATCTGACAGGAAGGAGAATGGAGATCTCAGGGTAGATTAGGAAGGGAGAGGATGTAGGATTAATATCTTCCTTGAGAGCAGGCCAAGCATGCTCCCTAGCAGGCCCTCTCTCTGTTCCTACTTCTCTATTCAATTTGCAACAGGCCTGAGAAAAGAAGGGTGGAAAAGTAGGACAGTAGATACATGTCAGCTGTTTGTTCATGTCATTTCACAAAACATCTCAGCTGGAAGCGTCCTTAGAATCATCTAGCTTGACTGTTTCTTATTACAGAATGGGAGGCCAATAAGGGAAGAGAACATCCCCAACATTGTGTAGTTAGTAGCAGAACTGGTTCTAGATGCCAACCAAAGTTTTGTACTTCCCCACACTTCTCTGGTGGATTTCTTTGGGAAAAAAAAGTGGCCAAAGCTGGCATTGGTAAATGTTCAAAGTGAAGTTTGCTATAGGAACATGTGTTAGCCAGCTTTCGGTTGCTGGGACAAAACACCTGATATACACAGCTTAAAGGAAGAAAGGTTTATTTTGGCTCACCATTTCAGTCCGTCATCAGATGGTTCCATTGCTGTGGGCAGTAATGAGGCAGAACATCAGGGCGGAAAGGGGTGGTGGAGCAAGCTGCTCACCTCATGGCAGGCACGAAGAAGAGAGAGCAAGAGAGCCAGAGAGAAAGGGTCCAGGTAGCAGCGTCCCCAAGGTTGTTTTCTCATGACCCCCACATACAGGCGGACGTGTGCTTTTGTAATCACATAGGCATCTTTCAAGCCAATCATGTTGACAATCAAGATTAACCCTCACAGCATATTTTCACCTCCAGTTTTTATTTCTGTGGTCCCCTCCACTCCCAATCCCTAAAGGCCGACCTAGTGCCTTTGTGTTGCCCTCTGGCCACCCAACAGTGATACCCACTCCAGCCCAAACCTCTATTTTCTCAGCATACTGATGTCAAAACGGCTCTTGGGAAAGCTTCTTTAAACAAATTCACATAAATACTCTAACTGGTATTTAATCTCCCTGGTCTTCTCAGTGGGATTACTTTGGAACCCAGATGAATTTCTAAATGTTAAATATTTAAGACAAACTGCAAAAGGGATTTTTATTTCTTCTAGGTCAATCAGCCAATAGGGCAGAATTAGTTTTGGTGCTGCTCAATTTTAAGCCATGAAGGACTCAACACAAAGGGCAAAAGCAAGCTGGTGGGTAGCATGGCAAGGGGAGAGGTCTTTTATTCTAGGTTGGAAAAGTTTTAAGCTGTCAAGGATAGTAGCAACTCTGAATTACATTTGAATATAGGATTTGGAAATGGAAATGGGTATTTTCAATGCATCCCTTTGAAGTCAATACATGGCTAACAGCCAATGGAGTCAACTTTTGTGAGGGATTTTTTTTTTTCCTAAATGGGATTCCAGGTATCGAATAAGAGAGTGTACTACACTCAAAGAGATGCCAACCTTTAAACTATATCGTGGGGATTCATTTGAATTCAATCTAAGATTATTTTCTAATTTAGTTTATATAAGATAGTGGAGATGTTTACAGGGAGCTCTTATGTTAGAAAAGATTAAATCAAAGTGATTTTTCTCTGATCCGAATATTGCAAAAGGTAGGGATTAACAAACCCAGGAGGAAGGAAATTGGATGATGGAGCAGGTCTTTGTCAAAGCAGAAAGTAGAGTGCTAAATTATGTGGTAAAGGATGAAACTAATGACATAGAATTGGGATTCAAGTCCAAGAACAGGTGTTGGTTAGAAAGGAGGGTAATTAGCAAAGAGGAGGGGAGGAATGATATAAAGGAGGTCTTGAGATGGAGATTCTTCAGCACAAATATCAAGGGAAGATTCTTTCTAACTGTTCCTCTCCTTTTCATTTTTTTTTCTTACTGCAAGTATTTCTCAAGGATTAGGAGTGAATTTTCTTCTCACTTATTGGTACTTCCTCACTCCCTCAGGAATATAAATTGTTCATAGGATTTCAGTCACCACAATACACAGCCTAAATTAAGACCTATGTCTCCAGAGCTCACTCTTCTTCTAGTTGAGTGTTTGCTATAGCTAATCATCATGAGCTAACAGACACGATGTTAAATTGTTTGTGTATTCCCAGACCTAAAATTCATTTCCTTCAAAATTTAGTAGTACCTTCCCAGACAACTCTCCTATCTCTGAGCATTCCAACCTCTCAGGAATTTCTTGGAATCATGATCAAATTTATTTCATGATATTCATGTTGGTATCTTCTTTGTTTTCTGGTGAGGTTTTAATTTATGTTTTTCTGGTTAACTCCATTGAGTCCTGGCTGCCTTCTGTTTCTACCCAGTACCCAAGAGTGTCTGCTTGACAATAACCAAACATTTTCAAAGTGTCAATACACTAAATCAATGTCACAAGAATAACTTGACACTTTTCGTTTGCTGTAAACAGGATTCTTTTCATGTTAGAAATACAAAAGCCACCAAATGGAAGAGATAAGAAGTTGATTCTGCTGAGGTTTCTTTCTCACTTTTCTGGGAAACATGGCGACAGCATTAGACAAAATTCTGTAGGTTTCATTAAAGAGACCAAACAGTCACGAATTTTTCTTTTTTTCTCGTAAAGAAGGAAGTTTAATCTTAGGCCACTGGGAAGAAATTGAACCAATCTTAGCATGAATATAGTTATTTGTTTGGTAAAATACAATGTCTGTATAATTTCTTCATTACAGTGCTTCAGATTCCCCCAAAGAGTGGTTACACATGTTTTATGAGAAAACAGTCTCCCACTTGGAAGAACAGCAGCCTTGACTAAGACAAAGATTAGCTTCAAGGGTACAGTCCAATGGATAGCAGAGATGAATGACTCTTGAATTCCTAGAATATTCTTAGAGTTCTAGGTTAAGTAACATCAGACCTGACATCTTACTTTTTAATGTGACTATAACTTGAGAATACGCTTTCAACTGTAATGGTTTGCAATTTAAAACCATACTTTGTTTCAGTTATCTATTGCTACATAACAAATTGCTATAGAGGTGCCGTGGATTTAGCTCAGTGGTTCCCGGGCCTGCCTCGAAAGTGAAAGGTCCCAAGTTCGATCCCAGGTACAACCCCCCCCCAAAAAAAACCAAATTGCTATAGATTGAATCCTTTTGTTGTTACTGTTTCCAAGAAATGAGGTCTTGCTATGTTGCCCTGGCTGGCTTTGGGCTCCTGAGCTCAAGCGATCCTCCTGTACCATCCTCTTTAGTAGCTGGGACTACGGGCATGTGTCACTGCACTCAGTTTAGTTTGGATCATACATGCCCCCCAAAGGCCCGTGTGTGGGGGTTTAGTCCCTAGCCCAGGGCAATACTGGGAGATGAAGAACTTTTAAGAGGTGGGGCCTAGGGCAATGCCTCCAGGTCACTGGGGCTGGGGGTGTTCCCTTGAAGGGGATTGTGGACGGCAGCCCCTTCCTCTTCTGCCTCTGCATGGGTCCACCATGATGTCCTGGCTGTTGCCTTACCACAGGCCCAGAGAAACAAATCCAGTCAGTAAGTGCTGAGGCTCCCAAAACTGTGAGCCAAAATAAGCTTTTTCTCTTTTTAAGTTGATTATCTCAGGTATTTATTATAGGGGTGGAAAGCTGAGTAACACACAAATCCTCCCAAATTTAATGGCTTAAAACAACAATGATTTATTCTTTCTTACAATCTGGTCGGTTGACTGGGCTCAGCTGGGCAGTTGTCTGTCCTGCTTGGTGGTGACTCATTTGGACAATGAGGAAACTCTTGGCTACATCCTGCTGGTGGCTGCACTGAGCTGGGAGGTCCAGGAGGCCTTCTGATCCCTTGGTCTTCCTCCAGTGGCCTCTTTCTCCTCGCATGGTGTCAGCCTAGGCTCCTGTGCAGTATGGGAGCCGCCTCTCCCCACAGAGGAGGCAGAAGCTGCCAGGTCTTTTAAGGGATTGATCCAGAAATGGCAGGACATCGCCTCTGTGGTGTTCTGTGTGCCTCAGGAAGTCACCAAGCCAGCCTGGACTCATGGTGAAGAGGATGAGGGAGACTTCACTTCCTTTTTTTTTTTTAGTACTGGGGATCAAACTTAGAACCTTGCACTTGCAAGGCAGGCGGCGGCACCACTGAGCTAAATCCCTGGCCCCTGGGACTTCACTTCTTGACAAAAGGAGTGGCAAAATGGCATTGCAAAAGACATGTGGGATGGGAGAAACTGCTGCAGTTGCCATTGGGAACTGTCTACTGTATGCTGTCAAACACAGCCACCATTACAAATAATGAAAGCCCAAAGATTAGTTCAAGAGAAGATAATTGAACATACTCAAACAGTACCCTCATTTACTGTTTTGCTAATTGTTTCTCTCTTTCCATCATTGGTCTGAGTTGAGTCTTGAGTTCTTTTTCCTTTTTTAATTCCATAACAGAACTACTGTGAAAGCCTGGAATTAAAGGTGCAAGAAAATTTCATATCTTGTAGCATGGGTATTGTAATGGGTCAGAGAAATATTTGGATAAATTGAAATAAAAAGAAGCTTACAACCTCAAAGTAAAGTTGTAAAGATGTTCTCGGGGTAGCATCTGGCTCATCATACTGGAAAAAATTTTGCTAGTCTTCCTATTTGTAAAAATTTCCAATCCAAGCACAAAGGTGAATAGTTTGCCATGTCATATGTTCAAATGTTCCTACCAATAGGAAATTAAATTTACATACGAAGATGACAGTTTTTCTCATTTAATTACAAAGCATTAGACAATAGGCTAACAGTTGAGTTGAGCAGAAATTAGGAGACAGAACTATTTTTAGCTTTTATTAAAATAAGACAAAGAGGGCCGGGTATTCAGCTCAGTGGTTCCCCCACCTGCCTCGAAAGCGCAAGGTCCCAAGTTCGATCCCTGATACCAAAAAAAAAAAAAAAAGCCAAAGAACATATTAGAATTAAGTTATATATACAGGTATAAAATCACTAAAGTAGTCTATGTGGGTTTTCTTTCTTTCTTTCTTTCTTTTTTCTATGTGGTTTTCTAAATATTTTAAACTAAATTAAAAAACTATTATGTATATTTAACAACTAAAACTATTTTGTAATGAATTGTTTATAGTAGTTTAAATTACCATTATGTTAATTATCAAATGCTTATAACTATACTTTCAAAAGATTTGAAATACTGCTTCTGCACAAATATATTCTAATATCATAAGTAGAGACATAGTATCTTCAACACGACACTATTTAGAGATGGTCAGATAGTAGCAATCAAAATAGAAAACTTAACATTAAAAATACAAACCAAAGGAGCCAGAGATTTAGCTCAGTAGTTCCGCCACCTGGCTCGCAAGTGGAAGGACCCCAGTTCCATCCCTGGTACCAAAAAAAAAATACAAACCATTTATATGCCTATTGGATGCAATTACCAATTTTCAGTTTGATTAAATTATGGCTCTAAATAAAGTTGACTGAGCCCAAAATAAATTGATTGCTGCCTAAGACAAGTATACTTTAGATATACTTATAGAATTTTGTGAAGTTTTCATTTATTAAAATTACTAGTTTTGCTGAAATTTATTAAATGTTCTTTTTCCTAATGACTATCTTAGTATTTCATATCGTGTGTCATTTTTACCTAATTAGGTTAAACATTGATGAATATTACATATTACTATACATTTTAAAAACACAACTGTTTTATTTACATGAGCTAAAATCTAGCTGGTTGTGGTGTTGCACACCTGTAATCCCAGCTATTCAGGAGGCTGAGGCAGAAAGATTGCAAGTTCAAGGCCAGCCTGGCCAATTTAGCAAGCTCCTGTCTTAAAATTTAAAAAAGAAGATGAAAAGAGAGCTGGGGATATAGCTCAGCAGTAGAGCGTTTGCCTAGCACATGCAAGGCCCCAGATTCGGTCTCCAGTATGGCAAAACACAGAAACAAAACAAAACAGGGGCCGGGGATGTAGCTCATTGGCACCACACCTGTCTGGCAAGCACAAGGTCCTGAGTTTGATCCCCAGTACCAGAAAACAAAACACAAAACAGGGCTGGGGATTTAGCTCAGTGGTTCCACTGCCTGCCTCACAAGTTGAAGGACCCGAGTTTGATTCCCGGTACCAAAAAAACCCAAAAAAACAAAACACAAAACAAAACATCTTAGTGAAAATTAGTTTCAAAATCCACCTTCACTGTAATCTTTTCTACTCAGGAGGCTGAGGCATGAGTATTGCAAGTTCAAGGTCATCTTGAGCAATAAAACCAGAACCTGTAGCAAAATAAAAAAAAGACACCGTGCCTGTCTCGCAAGTGCAAGGTCCTGAGTTCAATCCCTGGTACAAAAAAAAAAAAAAAAAAAGAAAGAAAGAAAGAACTAAAGATGTAGCTCAGTGGTCAGAGGACTTGCCTAGCATACATGAGGCCCTGGGTTTAATCTCCAATACTGAAGAAAAGTCACTTTTGTTTATAAAATTTACCCTCAGTTTAACAGTTGTTCGTAAACTATCACTGCCTTGATGGAGCAGATGTAGTGGTATGTTTGTGTTCATGTAGAGACTGAGATGGGAAGAAGAGAGATATCTCCCGGCTAGATCATAAACATAAAAACTTTATCTGGGTGTTATTTACAAAATCCTCTAGAACGCCTCTTCTAGTGGGAGACACACACAAGCTACAAACACTATGTGCTACAGAGAATTAAAAGTGCCCAATGGCAAGGAGTCTGGACTCATCTAGTCGATCTACCTTCTTATTTCACAAGTGAGGAAACAATGGCACAGGACAGACAGATGTATCAAGGATACACAGAGAGTTGCAATTGAGCCTTGACCCTGATTGTCCTAATTCTCAGATCAAATGATCTCTCTTAGTCTCTACTCATTTTAAATACCTTTAGGCTTCTATTAAAACAAGAAGGTAGTTTTAATGATTTTAACCGAAAACAAACACATACCAGAAACACTGATTTGTGTGTGTGTGTGTGTGTGTGTGTGTGCACGCATATGTGCCCGTGTTGTGCCAGTGACAGAACCCCAGGCCTCAGGCATAGTAGGCCCTGTGAATGGCATTTTTTCTTTATATTCTAACTACACGCATTAAAAAAAATCTGTATCTTTACAATTAAACTACTGTAATACCTTACGAGGACTCCTCGGTCTTTCCAAGATACTACTGTCTGTGGAATTTTAGGACCCTTCTTCTTCTGGTGATACAGTCTAATTTTTAAAAAAATTTGGAGTAGGGTAGATTCTGTGCCATTCAAATTGTTCCAAAATCAGGACTGGAAATCACTGCGGGGACAAATGACCAAGAAAGTGTTTGAAAAACTGTAATTCTATGGCAAGGAAGCCAAAGAGGCATAAAACATCTTAATATACCTTGATAAAATTTCAAAATAACTCAGCAATGTTCATACGCCTTGTAATTGGGAAATCTAGGAATGAAGAACAATGACAGACCTAACTCAGAAGGAGGAAAATCTTTCTGCTTCAACCCTGTATTGCCTAACTGAACGCTTTCCTTTCATCTTTCCTCAATTATCTCCCTAACTGCAAGGATTTGAAAGCCCCTTGATCACAACTTTTTAAAATGATTCAGTGTACTTAAATTAATCTTCAAAAAATGACCTGCTAAAAGGGCTTGGTGGTTGGGGCAAGTTGGAACAATTACATAAAGTATTTCCAGAATTGAACAGAGATTAAAGACAGCCCAAACACCTAGGCTTCCGGGTCTGAGAAGTCTAAATAATGTCCTTCTCCATTGTACTCTGAGAATGTGCAATGCCTGCATTTTTAATTAAAATGGCACACAAAAACACACACACACATACCCCTACACACCCACAGACACATCAGCAGCAGCAGCAGCCGCCCAGTTTTCAGGCTCTCAAGCACATGTGTTACAGAAAGTCTGGGGAAACCAAGAGTGGGAAGAGGTTGTGCAGTGGTAGAGCACAGAGGAGCATTGAGGGAGCATCGCTCACCATGACGGTGCAGTATTTGGACAGTAATAAGTCAAAAGGCTTGGCAGCTGGCAGGGGTGAGACAAGACCCAGGTGAGCCAGTTGCTGCACAAGGGTGTCATGGAATCCACTGGGCTTCTGGGAAGCACCCGGGGTAAGGCTGCTAGCTGAAGACAGGTTTCAGGAAACGCGTGACCGAAGGTGAGTAAGAGATCCTGAAGCGAAACTGCCCCCGACAGGGCTGAAGAGGAAATTTGGTCAGCAAGGTGGGGAGAAATCTGCACTTAGAAGAGTGCCAGGATCCTCTGCCACAAAACCAAACAGACCAACCAGAAGGCTTGGGGGTTTTGCTCCCCAGCCACACAGGTAACAGCTTTGCTATTTGGCCTGGCTCACCTAGGAACAAATATACCAGCAAATGCCATCAGATTAATTTCCTCTTGTGGTAATATGACACTATGACCACATTAGAACACTTCTTTTTTTTTTTTTTTTTTTGGTACTGGGGATCAAACTCAGGACCTTGTATTTGCAAGGCAGGCGGCGGAACCACTGAGCTAAATCCCCGGCC
>NW_004624738.1:20670784-20688164 GCF_000247695.1 Heterocephalus glaber
GGTCTGTTTCTTTGCCAGTACCATGCTGTTTTTATCACAGTAGCTTTGTAGTATGGCTTCAAGGTGGGGATTGTGATACCCTCAGCCATGTCTCTGTTGCCTAGAATTGCTTTTGCTATATTCTAGGTCTCTTCTGGTTCCAAATGAATTTTTGGATTGTTTTCTCTAGTTCTATCTTTTCATGTTCTTATTGACTATTTGTATATCTTATTTGGAGAAAAACATAATCAAATCTTTTGCCCATTCTAAAATTGGTTCTTTTTGTTGTGTTATGAGTTCTTTATATATTATACTAATTCCTTATCAGATATAAAATAGCAAATATTTTCTCCTTTTCCCTGGGTTGCCTTTTCACTCTGTTTATAGTATCCTTTGAACACAAAAGTTTTTAATTTTAATGAAGTCAAATTTATTTATCTTTTGTTGCTTTTACTTTCAGTATCACATCAAAGAAATCACTATGAAATCCAGTGTTGCAAATACCCCCCATGTTATTTTCTAAGAGTTTTACAGTTTTAGCTTTTACTTCTAGGTAACTATTATTATTATTACTATTTATTTAGTAATTCTGGGGAATAAACCCAGGGTCCTGAGTACACTGGGAAAATACTCTACTACTGAAATACCTCCTCAGCCCTGGTGATTCATTTTGAGTGAATTTTTATATACCTCACTCTTTTGCATGTGGATATCCAGCAGGAGCTTATATTTTTAGGTCATTAAGGCTGCTGAGCCAATGTTAGTATTATAGCACATAATGAGACACTTTTCTTTGCCTTTCTCATTATAAATAACCAACAATGACCCCAACAATGACCCAGACCAGTACTTATAACAGCTTACCCTATAACCAGTGCCTGAGATCATATACTGGGGAGACTGTATCCAATGTACACAAGTTGGTAGTGTCTTGTACTACTGCTTGGTTTATAATAACCTATCACAAGCTGTCATTATGGGGACTGCCACAGTGGGTTCACCATTCCAATACTTTGGGACATTCATGAAATCTAAACTTCCGAGACAGACGACTTGCTTACTGAGCACTTAGGTCTAAAGTTCTTCATTAAGAAGATGAGTGTATTTGCTATAGAAAAACTCAGAAGGAAAGCAAGAATGCATATTCCTGAAAAATGTACATTTTTCCTATACAGCTGAGATCATACCGTATATGTAAGTTTTAGCTTTCTTTTTCCCCTTACCATGTCTTGAACATTTTCCAATGCCGTGAAAATGATAAACAACACTTCTAATGGCTGCCTAATATTTCATGATATGGATGTACTATGTACACAATAGTGCTCAATAGTTTTCTAGAGTTCATCCCTTTCTCTTTTTAGCCATGTGAAATTAACATCAGGATCCCATTATTTTTACTGCAAAGCACGGCAACCTCAGAAAGACTACCCGCCCCTCCCCGCCAGGCTTTCAAATGCATTGTCAGGTCACTTGTATTTGGGTCCTATCAGAAATCTCATCACGTACACTCCCATGCCGCAAAGGGTGTGTTGCCAACATAATTTTGCCTGCTGTGAAGTTCTAGATTCAGGGAGAAATAATTATTTGACCCCTTTTTCTCTTGGTTTGTGCCTGAGATATTTCCTTTTTCTTAGCACTGTCTCTGAATACTATTCTCTTGTTAATTTTCAGTTGACTTTTCTAGTCTCACTAGCTCCATGAAGTTTTTCTTTTCAACTACTCTAGCCTACATTAATATCTCCCTCCAGGGGACTGTCTGTACCTTCATTTTAGCATTTTATTGCCAACCACTTTGTATTATTCTTTTGTTTTCATAAACTTTAGATTATAAGTGCACGAAGAACAGAAATGCATCTTACAATTCTTTTCCACTCCCATGGCGCGAGTGAAACACATTAAAAATGTCATCCAATCAATTCTAGCTGGATGGAATAGAGTAGAGGTGTCAACTAATGTACTGCTTAAAAGGCTAAAGTAAGATTTTTCTTTTTGAGTAACAACAATAAAACATTTGGCTTACATTCAATATTTCAAGTAAGAATTTACATTTTATCAGTTTATAATGATCTAAATTGGATCAACTAGGTAAAAAATTGCTACTTACTCAGAATTCGTGCAAATCCAAAGTCACAGATCTTGATTATTCCTTGCTTAGTTATTAGAATGTTTTCAGGTTTTACATCTCTATGAATACACTGTAACATAATGTTTGATTATTTTTGAGCCATCAAAATGACAGATAATTTAACTTACTAGTTTAAGTGATGGATACATAGCTTATGATGGAAAAACAAATTTCCTTTATTTTTCTACAAGTTAAATTGACACTTATACATCTTATTGTACAAAAGAAAAATATATTGAAATGTTGCTACATTGTTGAAGAAATTAAAATTGTTATAAATAGATAAATAAAAACTATCTTTTTTTTCTGAAGAAGGGAGTATCACACAATTATTTCTTTCACTTTTATATTGGGTCTATAGCAACTAAAAGGGGTAAAACCCTGAATGAGCCCAGTCTCTATATATTTCTAATAAGAGCTGCTGCCACTCAAGAATCACAATTCATGTTGAATATTGCAGAGTTGAGACATCAGGAAAACATTTAAATGACAAGAAACACCAAAAGTTACTTATCACTAGAGTGACTGTATTACTTATCCACACTGGGGCACTTTCCAGTGTGAAAACAGCTCTGTGAAGGATGCCAGGAATCAGGTACAGACCTGGGTAAGATGGGATGCAGAGTCACCTGCTTGTCAAAGATTCCAATTTCCTTCCCAGTGAGCTGACCTGGCGTGATGAGGTATCCTGCAGTGCCACTTGAGGCCCTACCAGCAGGGGCTGGCCCACACTGAGGCTCTCCCACTCAGGGAGGCTCTGCTATCCTTTCTTCCATATGCAGTGGCCTCACCATTTGGCGCACCGCGGGCAGGCAGAACTGGGCAGGGGCAAGCGCAGGCTGAGTGTGTTCATCCTGATTCCAGAGGGCCTCCTCACGCTGGGGAGGTGCTGCGAATGAACAGCTTGGGGTCTACTCTTTGGGTCTGTATCTTTCCAGTTCTCCCAGCCCCCAAAAGAAAGTGGATGAAAATGATATTGGTCTTCCCATAACTCTGCACTCATAGAGAGCACTGAAATTTTCAAAGCACAACAATCCTGCGATTTCAGGTGGCCTCTGAGCGTCTACAGATTAAGTGTTGCAATAATCATTTCTGTCAGCCTCAGTTCTCTGCCACACTGTCAGTCTCTTTAGGTGTTTCTGTCACACTGACAATTCTGAAATGGTGTCTTTGGTTCTATAATAGCAGTCTAGGAAGAGAAAAAGCTAAACCCTTAATTCATTATAGGTCACAAAAATGGCACTGAGAACAAAACCTAGTTCCTACTTAGTCTCAGTTATTGTCAACTGCTTCATAATTTGTTGACCATCAGTTAAAAGAAAGTTTTTAGGCCTTGTAATGGTCTCAAGGCCTTAAATATTAATTTAAAAATACATTATTGGACTATAATACAAAACTATTTTGATATTTACTTTAATCGGATGTTTATGAGACTTGGATTAACACTCAGAGTTAGTAAAACTTTTAATAGTCAGTAATTTAATTAGAACTGGTATGTCCCTCAAGTGAATTTGTATCAAATTCTAGATTTTCTACACAATTACAGCATTGCAAAGTAAACAGATGTATAATGATACCTGTTTGTCTATTTAAGTATTTCTTAATCCAATCTAATATAAAGCCATGTGACATTTATAGTACTTATTTTTCAACCCCAAAATAGGCAAATAAGACACTGATACATCTTAAAGAAACAGAAAAAAATATTGGCATAGATATAAGAAAGAAAGGGAGTCAAAGCAGTCAGAACAGTAAGAAACAGCATGGACAATAGAGACATTCAGGCACAGCATTTGTTTTCTCCACTGCAAAGGCACATTCAGTGCAAAACCTTTGCAAGGCTGCTTGCAATCAGCTTATTTAAATATGTAAGTCTCTTGAACAGAAGAATTTAGTCAACTTGAATTTATTTTTGTGGATACCAGGGATCGAACTCGGGACCTTGCTCTTGCAAGGCAGATGGCAGAACCGCTGAGCCAAATCCCCGGTCCCTTTAACTTGGATTTTATACATAGCTTTTAGCAAACATTGCTCAGGTTGGGTTATTGTGGCTGATACACAATTTCATTTTTATTGGCTTACAAGCTGGCAAAAAGAGGTTTGTCCGTGGAATTTCTTTTTTTCTTGGTACCGGGGATCGAGCTCGGGTCCTTGCCCTTGCGCAGCAGGCGGCGAAACCACTGAACTAAATCCCTGGCCCCTATCCACGGAATTTCTACTCCCTCGCCCAGGCTGGGGATTGAACCCCGGTCCTCATGCATGCCAGGCATGTGCTCTATCACTGAGCTATATCCATCCTTGGGCTTATACATGCTATTTTAAGCCTTGAACTTTAAGAATCATTTCTGGAAACGTCCACACTGGAAAATTCTTCTTGTATGTTGATTGAATAATAGTTTTCTATATCTGAGAAGGTTGCTCTCTTTAACTGAGATTTTGAGAGCAAAGAGGTACCTTCTTTGACAACCAAAACATGCATGTCAATAAGATGCTGATGGATGTTGCAGCCTTTCACATTCATATTTCAGAAATCATTTTAGTTTTGCTATTATGGAATGAAGCTCTTTTTCTCTAATCAATACATCAAACATAAAATCTGTAGGTTTATAATAATATTAAGTGGATCACTTTACCTAAACCTCACTGTAGCAGTATTATAGGGTAAAATAGAACAAGATAAGTAGGTATTTTCTTAAGTCCAGTGCTTTTTACATTTAATGTGCACATGAATCATCTGGAACTTGAAGAAAAATGCAGATTCTAAGGCTAGGGTTGGTTCAGTTACATCATGTGGTTAGGATGCTAGAGGACCTGGGTTCAACCACCAGTAATAAATAAATAAATAAATAAATAAATAAATAAATAAATAAATAAGCAAGCAAGCAGATTCTGATTCCGTAGATCTGGAGTGGGCCTGTGATTCTGCATTTCTAATGGGCTCTCAAGCAATCTCTATGATCCACACTTTGAATAGCAAGGCCTTAATCCCTTTCCTACTTTATCCTCTACTGTCTTGCTTAGCATCATGACTCTGGAGATAATAAGGTACATATGGTCTCCACAGGTTGAAACTCAGGAGTCTTTAGTGACACAGTTCAGTCAGATTGCTTTTTTAATTTTTTATTCTTTGAGAATATCATTCCTTTAAAAATAAGAAGAGCATGAAGGTTTTAGATGTATTGTTGTAATAGCTTATATATGATTTAGATTTTTTCCCTTTGCATGCATTTTAGATAGTAGATAAAATAAAAAAGATAGATACACAAAGGCTTACCATAACATAATAAAATGAGATAGGTTCAAAAGTAATTTCCATTTTGGAGAAGTTAAGTTTGTTTAGAATTATCCATATGTAAAAGGGGTCATAGATTATCATTGGGAAGTTTTCAGTATTTTAAAGCTTAAGATAATGTTGTTCCAAGGAAAGAAATGATGGCAGTTGCACCAAGATACAATAATGTTTGGGTCTGCTGGAAACAACCAGCTAGGTAGGTTGATTGACACATCCATGTGTCCATCCATCCATCCAACCATCCATCCATCCAGTTATTCAGTAAATATTTACTGAGTACTTCTTATATATAAAATGTCCATGCTAAGCATTGAAGAGTTACACAGATAAATCAGTTTCAAACATTGCTTTCAATAATCTAGTACATAGGAAAGTGTCTAGTTTTATGAGGATAAAGTAAAAACACTTATGGTAGAAAAAATGTTTTAGCCATCCATGAAACTGCTGCAGTAACCTCAGGTGAACTTGATCTGTCCTATAGTGTGGTGGACAGCAACAGAGACAGGAGTTCAGTTCACAATCAACTTTAATAAGAACCTGAAAGAACCATTTGCATCATAAAACAGGCTTATGTATGTTGTGAACTAGATCTACTTTAATAGAAAATGAAGGAGTTTGAGTTATTCTAATGAAAACTTCACTGACTTTCTTTAAACTAAAAAAGCTTCCACAAGTACTGACATTTAGTTCTATGATCTTGTATTTTCTTTCTCAGCAATCTTAGACTATCACGGTAGACATTCTGTTGGCATCAGAGGTGACCATATGGGAATCTGTCTTGTTGTCTCAGCACTCTCTCTGTCTAGGAACCAACTCAAAAGGTCTAGAGATATTTTTTAAAAGTTATCAACCTAGCAAAAGCACCCACAAGCCAACCTGAGTAAGCTTCCAGTGGTCCAAGTTGGGAAAATCTGAACATCTGAGAGAACAATGACAGCAAAAGATTGAAAACAACAAATATATAAAATCCGTTTATAATGATGCCTCCACGCCCTTCATTGTTGGAGGTTGCTGGGATTCCTATTCATCACTTTGAATATTGACATGGAAAGGAAATCATCACATATTCATCTTGCTGTATTATTTTATAGTAGCCAGAGGCCATGAGTGTAATTTATTTTCCATACTATTCTAATTATAATGCAGAAGGAATGATAGAATTAGAAAATTAGCATCTCTTAATCTTAATAAAATACTGGATACAGGCAATAATCATCACTGGATGCTAGAACCATCAGGTAAAAAGATTGACAAAGAAATTGATAATGGAAGAGATAAAACTAATAACTCCTGAGCCTATGAATCAATATCGATATTATCAAAAGCAGGACAAGCAGATCTTATATGCCTCGAAATACTGATGTAAGAAGTGCACAGCACCACATATGAAATACTCTTGTCTAAAAAAAACTAAGCCTGAATGTGATCAAGGCTTTAGATACAAATACCAATTTACAGGAAATACAGGGGAAAGAACAAGTTAAATTATACATAGGAAACAACCAGCCAAAATTATTTCTGTAATATAGTAATATTGAAAGGGTGGTTCTTGAACCAGCAGCTTCAGTTTCATCCAGGAAAATGTTAAAAATACACATTTGCTTTCTGTACTGCACATGTAGGGTCAGATAGTGTAGGGGGGCAGGGCCTGCTTGCTGGATTTTACCAAGCCCTCCAGTTAACTCTGAGGGATGCCCAAGTTTGAGAACTATGACTGCAACATTAACGGCAGAGGAAGTTGAATTTTAAAAAATGGCAGAGGAAGCAGGCACTTTTATAGAATAAAAGACTTAAAAGATATAATAAAACAAAACAAAGTGCCATGGTGGATCACAATACAATACTGATAGTCTGAAAAATTATTTTAACTAATCTAAAAATAACCATAAGAATCATTTGTACCATTGCAAAAGGAAGCATTAAGTTTATACAAACTTTTAATCCATAAGAAATCAGTAACTTGATTCTTACTGAAAATGGAAAGGGGCCATGAATAATGAATTACTTTTCCTCATAACAATAACTTTTTTGTTTTGCTCTTCTGGTTTTTTCTTTCCTCTCATCTTTAGCTCTTCAAACAGAGCCCCAAGCCATTTAGGAGAAAAGTCATCATGGTGAAATTAATACATTAGAAAATGTTACTTACATTATGTTTATGACAGAAATTCAGAGCTTGAAGAGTCTGCCATAATACACTTTTGACCATTCCATCAGCCACTCTGTGGGAAGAAATAAAAAAGAAATGAAAATTCCTGGAATGGAGTTCCTGCAAAGAGAAGTGGCATAGTGGGGTGTGTCATGGTCATAAAGCACAGTGTAGAGGAAGTCTGAGAAATCTTTCTTTCAAAAATGTTTTAAGAAAAACTGCTTCATTTCCTTTTATTATAGTTCTGTCATTTTCTTTCGTAGTTTGAAATGGTTTACATCTGTGATGAAAATGTGCTGATGCTAATCTTGCTACCTCAGAATAACTACTGTCACTTAGGATGGTTGTCTCTTAGGCATCTCTGCCTTCTCTCTGCCTGCCTGCCTCTCTCTGCATTTAATTTTGACTCTAACTTTAAATAAATACATTAATATAACTCAAAAATTAAAAGGATAAAGTTATATCCATGAAGACTTCTCCCTCACCCTACATAGCCACCCATTTACCTTTGCAATTCCACTTTACTCTGTCTCTCTCTTTTTTTCCTTTCCTTTTGCCATGCTGGTGATGGAACCCAGGGCCTTGAGCCTTTTTTTTTTTTTTCGGTACCGGGGATCAAACTCAGGACCTTGCTTTTGCCAGGCAGGTGTGGTGCCATTGAGCTACATTCATGGCCCCCTTGGGCCTTCTAGACAAGTATTTTTTCAGCTATGGAGGATCTCGTTTTATAGGTGTATCATAATTTACTTAGTCCTCATGATGAGCAGTTAGGTTGAGCTAGTTTTTATTTCTAAAACACTTCAATGAACATCTGTAATCATTTGTCTTATTGCAATTGTACAATTATGTTCTTAAGATAAATTTTAGAAGTGGGATTTCCGGGACCAATGGTAGGTACATATTACATTTTGACCCTGCAGAGATGAACTTCAGGTAGACCTGAGACGTAGTTTTGAAGAGAAAAAGGTAAACTGGGAAGCCAGACCTTCACTTCATTGAGTTCATTTGGTAGAAAACACTCCAGCCTGTGTTGGAATTACTGTGTAATAGTTTGTGCACCTGATCAGCAGGTAGGTTTACAGCCAAAGGGAGGCCAGGGAGAATAAAGGTCTCATAAGACTGGGAGGCTGTGAGCTTCTTGTTCCTGGCAGAATTATCACTTTCTGTAGAAAATCTGGAAAAGATCATTGGCCAGTGTACTTTGCACTGGGGAACTAAGGATCTGTGAAACTTTTATTCTTTGGGAATTGAACTCAGGACCTTGGACTTGTGAGGTATGTGCAGCGCCACTGAGGTAAATCCCCGGTGAAACTTTTATTCTGTCTGAGAATATTCTACTTTATGTAACAATCTCTACAAAGTAAAGCAGCTGCATTCCCTTGAACTTTATTTTGGTGGTGCCTTGCGATTACCATATCACTGTCCTACGATGATGCCTTCACATTTACACACTGCCAAGCCACCCTCTTTTAGGAAGGTCAAGCCCATTTACACTCCCACTGCACATCTGTGCAGACAACTCCCTACCTCCCCAGTATCTTGCCAACATTTGGTTTTGCCAATGTTATGTTTGCCAATCTGTGGTTAGAATAAAAATATATTTCATTCTGCATTTTAATTGTTTGATTAATTTTCAGTGATTATTAATGTTCACATGATTATAGGATATTGTATTTCTTCTTTTCTGTATTTCCACTTCAGGGCCTTTATTGCTTTTTGAATGGCTGGTTTACTCTTTTCTTTCTCATTTACAAAGGCTCAGCATATATTAGTCTGTTACTTATGCTCTAAATATTTTTCTCAGTCTTTCAGCCCTTCTCTTGCAGATAGGTTAAATACATATTTTCAAAAATCTGAAACACAAAAGTTTCTTTTGCTAAGCATCAACTGTAAGTTTTTTAAATTGAAAATTGATAATTATTTAATATTCCAAACATATCTATCACTCAGATTTAATATTCTGTCATATTTGGATAATTACATAATATATTTAGATCACTTTTAAAAAACTGAATTTATGTAGGTATAGCTGGTCTTATAGAATCAGAGGATGGGCAGTGCATGGCTCAGTTAGGCACTAGTGACGAAATGCCACCATGTAAGTCTGAAATACATTCAGAGAAATGTAGGGAGGTATTTTTCTTGGAGCTGTTGTCTCGGATCACAATTATAGCAGCATGCTTTGGACATCAGCTGTCTGGTGGCCACCCTTGGACTTCAGTCCTTCTCATTAGTAATACTGCGAAAGTACCAATAGTTCTAAACTATTATTGTTAAACTATTTTCTACCTGAAATGTCTGTTTCCTGCACTGAATTCTGATATAAATTTACCCTTTCCTCTCTTTTACCTAGAGCCAAACCTGAGGCAACAATGATAAATATTTTTGAGGCAGAAAGAAGAATAGAGCTACTTTCACACTATAAGACAGACTGCCAGAATTCAAATCCTAGCTATGTTGTTCCTTCTTAGTTTTATAACCTCTGGCAAGTTATTTAAATTTTAGTTTTCCTCCTGTGTAAACATGGAATAATGTGAAATAATATCCCGTAAGTTTATTGGGAAACTTATCCCCGAAACATCTGGTCTCTAACACCTACATGGATTCATGAGATAAGGGTCTGGGATCAGATGAGGCCAGTAGATGGGACAAAGTGATGCAGAAGGATAAAAGAGTTCCTGAGGGAAGAAAGAACTGGAAGTGTGGGGAAGCCAGCAAAGATGGAGCATGAGAGAAGAAGATGCAAAGGTCCTTCAAAGTCTGCAGGGCCTGAGAGATCTAGATCATGGTAAAGAATCTGGATTGTACTCTAAACTAAAAGCCACTGAAAAGAGTCAAGCCAGGAAGTGATACAAGATGGAAAATGGATTTCTAGGGCAAAGTGTAGGGAGATAAATCAAGAGGTTAATTCAGCAATCCAAGCAATGTGGTGACTTACACTGGGGCAATAGTGGTGGAGAGGAGGGGACATGGATTTCAATCCTTGGGAGGGACACGGCCCTGTCCATGTAGGAACAGGATGCTGGGGAAGATCTAAGAGGCTACAGGGAGCTGGGAAAGGTAGGGGCTATGGTTCAGAAACTGTCATAACTGAGACTACCAGCAATAATAACATGGAATCAAGTGCAAATTAATGTGATAGGAAAGTCCTGAGCTACTGTCAAGGAAGAGGATGTTTAAAGAGATCTCATGGGGTCACAGCTTTTTGTTCCTTAGCTCAGACTCCAAGGAGGTGGAGTCTATCATTGGCAAAACAATCTACACAAAACAATAGTCTGGAACAAATACCACTCTTCTTACAAGAGAGAAGGTAGTCATCAAAGAGAATAGAGTCACAGTGATCAAATCAGAAAGATAGAGTACTGCAACACTATTCAGACATGGCAGCATTTTTCAAAGCATTCTGGGATGAAATAAAATCTCCAGTAGAAATCAATATCCAATGTTTAAATACCAATTCTTTACTACTGAAAAATTAGGTCAGTCTCATTAAAAAAAATAATGATGCTGAAAGATTTATATGTGTAACATTTTGCCACTATCTGAATATTGTCCCATTATATATTTCTCTAAATGAAATTCCTTGGCCAAAAGATAAAAAGTTTTAATATATGTCCATGCATACTGCCAGATTATCTGATTCATTACATTTTCTCTAGCTGTGAGTGAGAAGGCCTAATTTCATGGCTGGTGATGGTACTGAGCATATTGATTTTTGAAGAATCTCTGCCAAATTCAATAGGTGAGAAATGGTATTTCAAAAACATTTTTTATTTTTTTGATAGGAAAATAAATATGTTTTTATCAGTGTATTATTCTCCTCCCTTTAAAAATGATTTTTTCTTTTAGGTCCACCAGAATGTAAGCTCCCTAAGGTTAGGCTACTTTTTTGTATGTTTTGGTCAAGCTGTATTCTAAGCACTTAGCCAAGTACACGGTATGCATTCACTAAATCTTTTTTGAGCGAATACATTTTCTAATTGGGTGATAATCCTGTTAAAAATTTTATTTGTAAAATCTCCCTATAGATATAAAAATGTATTGATTTTGGCAAACAGTTTACCCAATTTGTCATTCATTTTTATTTTTTTATTTTTTGGTACTGGGGATTGAACTCGGGACCTTGCACTTGCAAGGCAGGCAGCGGAACTACTGAGGTAAATCCCCGGCCTTTTTGTCATTTATTTTTCAATTGTTACTTTTTGTGAAAGGCAATCCCTAAAGTTACTGATTTAAAATTTGTCAATTAATGTTCCTTTTCCCTCTTTTTATGAAATTTCTTCTGATTAGAATTTTATGCCATAAATAAATAAGTTGGGGAAACATTTTTTATAATAATGGATATTTTCATTTAGAAACATATGTTCACTGAAATGAAATCCTTTATATATTAAGCATGGGAGGTTTTTTTTTTGTCTCTTATTCAGTACAACTGTTATTAAAAATTCATTATTTTTTGCGAAAAGTGCTTATAGGTCAGATTTCAAATATTTCTCTCATAGATTTTTGCACGTGAAACTAAGCATGGAGCTGAAAGAATGTTTGGAGGTCCTCAATTCCATCCTCCTGTTGGGAGGGGAGCTGTGAAGAGCTGAAGGAATGTTTATTTAACAAGTCCACCCTTCATCAAGGGCAGGGGCTGAGCTAGCAGTAGCATTCAATTAAGTTTTGTAGTTGTCTTCAGGTGTCTGAACCATTATTTTTTATCTTTTATTGCTGTTGTTTACTGTTTGAATGGAATCTTTCTCTAGTAGATTTTCTAAAATGATGATTGCTACAAAAGCTGTTAATTTTTGAATGTGGAATTTGCTATAGGAGTCTGAATTGGATTCTCTTAATTCTGATAACTCTTTAGGTGAATCTCTTGGATTTTGTAGAACAATAATATCATGCAAAAAATTATAATCTTATTTCCACATGCTATATATTTTATTTATATTTCTTATTGCATTATACTGGCTAGAACTCTTAGAACAATGCTATATTTTGGTGGTGAAAATGGATGACTCTGCCTTAGTTCTCTAATTGAAGTTTCTCAAGTATTTTTTCCCATGAGCATAAAATTAGTCAGTTTGAAGAGGAGTCATGTGTATGAATAAGGAAATATTTTACAATCCTAGTTTTAATTTTTTTAAATAATCAGAAAAGTATGTTGAATTTATCAATTTCATCGACCACATGTATTTTCATTTAATTTATTAGTGAATTATATGAATATATTTCCTAATACCGAACCATGGGTTCACTCCTTGAATTTAGATAATCCAATATATAATTTAGCCTTAAAATGAATTTATATTTCAGGTTGGTCTTCCTAGTTATAGTTCCACTAGGTTAATATCTGATTGCCTTTTTTTTTTTTTGGTATCGGGGATTGAACTTGGGACCTTGTGCTTGTGAGGCAGGTGGCAGAACCACTGAGCTAAATCCCCGGTTCTGTTGATTGCCTTCTGAGCACATCTCGGCACTGGAGGTAGTCAGATGTATCTGGGTTGAAGGGGGAGTTGGGGTTAGGAATTGAAATTTGCCAGTTAATTCTACATAGGTTGAAACAAAGAACTGGCCATACAGAACTTCAGTTTCTAGATACTTACCCATTTGGGTTTCTTTCCAGCTCATTTAAAAGTGTATGATCACAGTATTCAAAAACTAAATGCATTTTCCTTTTTCTCCTGAACACCTCAATGAGGTTCACAAGGTTTTGATGTTTTAATTGCTGCAAAGGAATTGAAATGGAAAGTTCAGTGATCTGTTTCTAGTTATAGTTTCTCTCTAGACTCTTTATCATTTTAAGAACACAAGGTCTCTCTTGTTTGTGTGAATCTCTTGTGCCAAATTTTATTACAGTCCCTCACAGGAAAAACTGCTCTGCGTAAGAATAATGAAAACTCAAAAGTTGAAAGAAATTTAAGAATTTGTCTAATGTACTACAGTCAATGGTTATTAAACTGCTTATATGCCTCTGGTGATATGAAATAATGTTCCTAAGCTAACATACAACACTAAAATAAGAAAAATATTTTATAGAAATTCTAAATATCCAAGTAAAAAAAACAATAAAAATTGAGGAAATGGAATTATTGAGTGAAAAACTATTAAAAAAATCAATACCCACTTAGCTTACATTGTGTCATGGATTTAATGTAAATGTTAGCTAGATTTAAAAGCACTTGGGAGTCTAGCACTGGCTCAGTAATGTGAGATAGGATTAAACTGCTTATTCTAGGAATTCCCATCCTCTTTTTAAAATTTATTATATTTTCAGATCTGTTCTTTGATTCTGTTGCTCTCACACTTACATGTTTATTCTAAATCTGAAGCACTTCATTTGGCTTAATGATGTAAACCAAAGGAAAAAATGATGAAGTTACATAATCCATCATTAGTATGACTAAAACTTATCATCCAAACTAATGTAACAAGAAAGAGCCAGGATGGCCCCAGGAAAAGCAGCATATATGGTTATTCTGCCTAAAATTAGATGACCATATAATTTAGAATACACCCTAGGATACTTTTGAAAGGGGATGCTAACCAACTGGACACTGAGACAAAAACTACAAACCAGGATTGTCCTGGGAAAACCAAGATACACAATCTCTCCTATTTATAGCTCATCTTCCAACGCAGTAGACAAATCAACTTTACAAACCCTGTATCATTTACCCAGAAAGATATATAAAGAGAGAACACACAACATTTGGTATGCAGTAGACGTTTCTATGTCTCCCGCTATCTGAAAGGGCAGAAAGTCAAGAGTGGTGGAGATAAGTCTCATAGGTGACAAGTACTGTGTGCCGCAGCAAATCCACAGTATGGAAGTCAAGCTATTTCTCTGCCAGGTAGGTAAGGGATTCACAGGTGATACAGCTTGATGGAAGGTCACAGTCTGACCTGATCAAACCTCCTGCCTGTGGGGGTAGGCCAGCAATTTATATCTCTTTTGCAAATGAAGTTTATTTAGCTCAGGGAAACAGCAACTTCCCTAAAGTAAAACAGGTAGTAAGGAGGAGGAGGTGGTAAATCAAATTTAAATAACGGGAGTATGTGAGGAAAGTAAAGTCTATTTATCATGGAAGGAGTGTGTTCAAATTTAAATAACAGGAGTATGTGAGGGAAGTCAAGTTATCATGGAAGGAGTGTGTGCATGGCTTACATGGGTTCAGGAGAATGTACATTCTGAAAGCCATCACTAAGACCCAGCTGAAGTGAAATCTGGCTACTTTTTTTTTTTTTTTTGGTGATAGAGATCAAACTTGGGACCTTGCACTTGCAAGGCAGGTGCCAGAACTAAATCCCTGGCCGAAAAAAAAACTTGGCTACTTTTTACCTTAAAGTTCATTCACAAATTGGGACACTTGGAACCCAGAGGTCCTACCTGAATGTTAACTTTATTTGAAGACTTAGGAAAGGGAGGTAGAACAGTAAAAATATTATTTTATTATAAAATAACACTGTTCTGCCACCTGCTTTGCAAGCGTAAGGTCTGGAGTTCCATCCCTGGTACAAAAAAAGCCCCCCCAAAACAAAAAACCCCAAACAACAACAACAACAAACAATAAAGTAACACTGCCTGGTTCCAGACCCACTGTGTAATTTAGCACAGCTATTGGGGCCAGAGCTGGATGGCTTATCTGCGCCCTCTGCTGGCTAGGCAGTGAGACTAAACCTTTTAAAAATAATGGGTGTGTTGAAAACTGCGTATTAAATTACAATTTTATTTATTTATTTATTTATTTATTTATTTATTTATTTATTTATTTATTTATTTTGGTACCGGGAATCGAACTCAGGACCTTGTGCTTGCGAGGCAGGCGCTGGAACCACTGAGCTAAATGCCCGGCCGAACTACAATTTAAATAAAACACTAGAATGTATTAGTTGGGGAAACCTGCTGAAAATTATATTTGAAAGAGAGATAAAATGATTATCATTCCCCTTTGCAAACTGAATTTTTACAGTTTTCCTAAAAAACAGAAGACTCACTGTCAAATGAAGGTGGGCTGTGTGCTCTTGAGATCACAGGGTCTTGTTAATGGGAGTCCCACCCACCAGCAGCCTCTCCACTATTTGGAGGCTTATTAGAAATGTAGACTCTTGATGAGACGTGGTGGTGCACACCTGTGATCCCAGTTGCTCACGATGTTGAGATAGGAGGATGGCAAGCTCGAGCCCAGCTAGTACAGACAACTTAGTGAGACTCTTTCAAAAATAAAAACAGAAAAAGGGTCGGGACGTAGCTCAGTGATAGAGCACTTGCCTAGCATGTGTGAGGCTCTGCATTCAATTCCCACTGTTGAGGGAAATAAAAGGAGATTTTCAGGGCCCATTCCAGACTCCCTCGATTTGGTATTTCAACAAGATCTCCAAGAAATTCCTATGCACACTAACTTTGTAAAAATGAAGATTTTAGCTTGGGAAAAAAAATCTACATTGAGAGTTTATGAATCTTACATAACAAATTCTATCTAAGTTAAAATAACGATAACATAATGTGAAAAATGTATGGATTGCAGGATGTGATATTCAGGAGGCTGAAGAACCAGTGTAGTACAGGCAGAGACCAATCAATGCCAGTGCCTACAGGGGCACTGACTCAGGTAGTGCTGTGGGCTGCAGTTCTTTTGGTTGCTGGTTTGTTGGGAAAGTGTGTGGGGCAACGTCAGAGGAGGGCAGGGTGGGGGTAGTCCTAACACACTAGGGTTAGGGTTAGGACAGCGTGGATATTTACCAACTGGAATGGAAGTACATTATTATCATCTACTGCTGTGCTCATACATATCAGAAAAACAGCAAAGTGTCCAAAGTCCAAAGGGATAATCAATTTATTTCCCAAAGTTGCTGATACAGAGGAATTTAAGACCAATGGAACAGAAATATGACTTTAAAGTTTTTGGTATTTTTAGCATACATATTTCACCCAATACCTTGACTGTATAGACAGAGGTATGTAGAGAAAGTTAACCTACCTTCAACATGCGTATTTCTCTTAGTGCTATCTTCTTAACAACAGGATCATCTTCAGATTCCAAGAATTTTTTAATAGCTACTACTTGTCCAGAGGATTTGTTTCTGCATTTGAATACAACCCCATAAGACCCTTCTCCAATTTTAGCTAACTTTTCATACTTTTCCATTATGGTTAAAAGTTACTTAAATCGTTGTACTGATCGACTTGCAGTATAATATTGTACCTGGAAAATAAGATTGACTTGTCTTAATCAAGTTATAAAGGACAGTGTTCTCATAGTTCATATAAAAACTGTTTGCCCAGGTTGCCAAATGTTTATTTCCACTGATTAACTTTAAATCCATTTAAAAACACCTGGATGTTATTTTCCTAGTTGGTTTAGCCTATGTAGCTCTTCCAGCTATTACAAAGACTAAATGTATTATTTCTTATAATGAGTCAGTATTTACATCAGTTAAATTAAAAAATTTTGTGGAAAGGAACCTTATCCAATCTGTTGTTTACATTATCCTCAAATAAATGATTAAAATATGATGCAGTGAAAGGAAAGAAGGCAAAGGAAAAATTATGAGAAAAGAAAAAAATGGAAATGAAGTCTATGTAAATAGGGAAGGGTGGAGGGGGTGAAGGGCACACAGGTGTTGGGAGCAATGCTACATAATTCTAGGGAAAAATCATTTGGTTAGCCTAGTTCTCTTGCCTACAGCCAAGCTACAGAATAACTCCAGTTTGGCCTCCGGTCACAACTGAAGACTTCAGTGATCCAGTGATGCTGTGATTCTCCAGGACAAGAAACATCCTGGGAGAACAAACATCTGCTCAGTTCCTCCTTGTTCTTGGACTGTTAACATCTTGTTTACCCGAGAT
>NW_004624738.1:20703396-20725296 GCF_000247695.1 Heterocephalus glaber
CTCATTTCCCTTTGGGGTTGCTGTAGGTGATCTGGAAGTCTGTTTTTGAGACTTATTTACATGTCTTCTCATTTTGACTGGGGGGGGGGCGGGGGGTTGCTGTTGGCACCCACACAGCTCACCTCCTCTGAGCTGGGAGAGATGGGACAGGGGCCGGGAGTGGCAGGAGGGATGGTGGCCCGGAAGCCCTTTCCTCTGGGCTGGGAGGGGCGGGAGGGATGGTGGCCCAGAAGCCCCTTCCTCTGGACCAGGAGCAGTGGGATGGCAGCTCAGAAGCCCCTACCTCTGGGCCGGGAATGGTGGGATGGATAGTGGCCCAAAAGCCCTTTCCTCTGGGCCAGGAGTGGCGGGACGGATTGCTTTGTGATTTTTAAAGTGGATTCTAGTCCTTATTAAAGGGAGAAAATTCAAGCATACACACACAAGTAACATAAAATCTGTCACAGATTATACTGTATTTTTACCTATTTTTATCTTAAAGGTATTTACAAATAAGTATGCATACATTTGTCTTTCTTTACCACAGTAATATGTGGCTTTAAAAAGAATAGGAAAAAGGGCCGGGGATTTAGCTCAGTAGTTCTGCCCCCTGCCTCGCAATCACAAGGACCCAAGTTCGATTCCCGGTACTAAAACAAAAAGCAAACAAAAGGATTAGGAAAAAGGGCCAGGGATTTAGCTCAGTGATTCCCCTTCCTGCCTTGCAAGTGCAAGGTTTCAAGTTCAATCCCTGGTACAAAAAAAAAAAAAAAAAAAAGGACAAACTAGAAATTTGCTTCAGAAAGTTATTGGTTATAGAACTTTACAGACTTATGAGTTTAACCTACTTGATAAGCACTATGGTTACTGGGGAAACTATGAACATAACACAAAACATAATTATGAAATTTTAGTCTATGTATTATTTCCTTGTAGGTAGTTATTTCATCTACTGATCTATTTAATTTTTCCAACAGGTTTGATAATGACTGATTCTTCAGATTACCTAGATCACCCAGTCATATCAACCAAAGTGCTGAATATAATAAAATAAAGCTTCAGGAACAGTGCTTTACCAGGTAATCTTGAAATACTTTCTCTCTAAACCTCTTATATGTTCATGGAAGATGAACTTCCACAAAGTATCTATGGCTCTAGTTCCAGGTTACTAGGGTCTACCAGTTTCTAGAAGCAGCAATTCCTAATCTCTTACCTAAAATCCAGAACAACCATCCAACTATTTGATGAACATCTCTACAGGAATGGGAAGACTTATCTCAAAATTAGTGTATTCTAAACCAAAAGCTTTCTCTATTTTCTTATCCTCTACTCCTACACAAGGTTTACAAACTTATTCTACATTACACCTAAAGGACTTGTCAAGATACCTGTGGAGAGGAATTTGAAGGTAATCAAGGATAATGGCTGTTGACTAAATCTAATTTCTTCATGTATCTTCTATAAAGCTATACAAATCAGCCAAGACAAATAAATCCACATAAATCTGATGCCTTCACTATAACCAAAAGTGGACTCTACACACTTAAATAGAAAAGTAAAGCCCAAATTCTGGAAGAGACGCCATTGTAAGTCTTTGTACAGAGCCAAGACAGGAATGGGGTGAGAGTGGGACGAACTGTTAGGAAGAATGAAGGGGAAATAGATACATCATAAATACATGTGTATTAGGGCAGCATCAGTTAGTGTGGCGTCATCCTTGGGGAAGAGAAGGCTAAGAGGGGAAGTTGAGGCATCCACTGGAGACTGGAGAGTAAAGGGAAAAAGAAACAAGGAAAGTAAGTTTGGGATCTTCCAAGACAAAACCCCTCAAAATAGAAGAACCTGCAAATTCTTCCATGATTAAGAAATTATCTAAAATGCTCAGTCTTTAGGTTTTTCAAAATGACTAACCTGAGAGAGAAGAGACTGAAGATGAACAAAACCTCAGACTTGTGGGACAAAAATCAGTAGTGCCAACATATACATAGTAAGATTCTCAGAAAGAAAAGAATGAGAGAAGGCAAAAATATTTGAAGAAATAATGGCTAAAACTTCCCAAATTTAATGGAAAACATTAATCTACATATTAAAAAAGCTCAATAAATTCTAAGTAGGACAAATAAAGAGATTCTTATCTTGGTAAATCATAGTCAAATTGCTGAAAACCAGACAAGGAGAAAATCTCGAAAACACCATTCACATACAAGGGAATAATATACTTATTAGCTTGACTCTTCATCAAAAAAAACCATAGAAGAGAAAAATACACAAAAATTGGTTCTTTGAAAAGACCAACAAAATTGGTCTAAAGGTTCAGAACAGACTGAGCAAAAAAAAAAAAAAATAACACAATTAGGACTACTTTACAGAAATTTTCAAAAACTTTTAAAACAACATTACAAACAACCTAATGCAACCAAGTTGCTAGTCAAGCTGGTTGGATAAATGCCTAGAAAGACACAGAATGGACTCAAGAAGAACAGAAAATTGGACTATACTATAATGAGAAAAAAAACTGGATTAGTAATTAAAAACCTACCCACAAAGAAAGTCTAGGATTAGATGGCTTTATTGGTAACTTCTACCAAATATTCAAAGATTAATTAATACGAATCCTTCACAAACTGTTCCAAAAAATAGAAGAGGGAACACTTCTCACTTTATTCTATGGTGCTAATATCATTCTAAGAAATCAAACAAAATACCAAAAAATCAGCCAGTGTGATTGCACATGCCTGTAATCCCTTTATTTGGGAGGTGAGGCAGGAGAGTAAGTGTGGGGAATTTAGCAAGACTCTGACTCAAAAAAAAGGAAAGACCTGGGGGGATGAGGCTTAGTGGTAGAGTACTTGCCTAGCATGTCCAAGTCCCTGGGTCCAATCTGCAGTACTAGGGATATATATATATATATATATGCACACACATACATACACACACACACACAAAATCACACAGTCATTATTTTCATGAATGTAACTATAATGATGCCCAGAAAATAATTAGCAGAACAAATTCAGAAACATATAAAAAGACGATATTGGGCTGGGGATTTAGCTCAGCAGTTCCAATGCCTGCCTCACAAGCACAAGGACCCAAGTTCGATATCCGGTACAAAAAAAAAAAAAAGATGATATACCATGACTACGGGTTTTTATCTAAAAAAATGCAGGATTGGTTTAATATTTAAAAATATTATAACATATCCTATGAACAGAATAAAAAACATTACACAATAATCTCGTAGCACACACAAAAGCATTTGACAAAACCTAACATTCATTTACGATAAATATCTCAACAAACTAGAAACAGAGGAACAGAATTTCCTCAAGGGCTTCTGTGAAAAATCTCAGGCTTAAAAAGGAAAGATTGCTTTACCCCCAACACTGGGAAAAGGATGTTTGCTCTCATCATTTGTTTAACACTGTATTGGAAGTGCTTGCTAGTGCAATAAGGCAACAAAAGAAACGGAAGGTATGTAGATTGGAAACAAAAAGTAGAGGTGTCACTATTTGGAAATGATTCGATGCTGTATGTAGAAAATATTAATGCATTTACAAAAAATATTAGAACTAATGACCAACTTTGCAATGCAATAGGCTGCAAGATCAGTATATAATAAATTATATGTATAAATATGGCAACAACTAATTTGCGAATACAATTAAGGAAATAATTCTACTCACAATACAAAAAGAATAAAGTTTAACAAGCAATGTGCAAGACCTGTTACTTAAAACTACAAAATATCACAGATAAATTAAAGAAGATCTAAATAAAAGAAAAACTCCATGTTTGTGGTTTGGAAAAACTCAACAAGATGTTTTCTATAATTCTTCTATAGTTAAAATTCAATCCTTATAAAAATCCCAATAGGGTTTTAAAAAAATATAAATGGACAAGATGAACCTAAGATTTATAATGGAAATACACAGGATCTTAAAGAGCCAAAATAACTTTGGAAAAAAGAAACAAACTTGAAATTTACATTATAGGACTACAAATTTTACATTTATGGCAAATCAAGAAGAGCATAAGTGTTTGGTATTGGTATAAAAACAGACACAGTGATATATATCCGGCTTTTTTTTTGAGACCGAGTATCATGATATTGCCCAGGCTGTCCTTGAACTTTTTTTTTCTTTCTTGGTACCAGAGATTGAACTCAGGACCTTGTGCTTGTGAGGCAGGTGGCGGGACCACTGAGCTAAATCCCTGGCCCTGTCCTTCAACTCTTGATCCTCCTGACTCAGCCTCCTGAGTAGCTGTGATTACAGGTGTGCACAACCATACATACCTGGCTTTTAGACATATATATCAATGAAACATAACAATGAGTCAAAAAATGAACACCTTTACTTTTGGTTGTTTTAGTCCATTTTATGCTGCCATAAATAATGAACAGAAACTTACTGGTTCACAGTTCTGGAGTCTGGGAAGGCCAATACCAAGGCACCCATGTCTGATGAGGGCTTTCTCATAGTGCCAAATACATGCCAGGAGATGAAAGGGTGTGTGTGTATGGAGGGGAAGTCTCACCTCTTTAGAATGGCACCTATCCCCCACACAAGAATGGAGACCTAATGGCCTTACTGCTTCTGAGAGTCCTACCTCTCACCTTTGCCACAATGGTAATTAAATTTCAACATGATTTTGGAGGGGACAAACATTCAAATCTTAGCAATGGTCAACTGTCTTCTGATGAAGGGGTCAAAGCAATTCAATGAGGACAGAAGTCTTTCAACAAATGCTTCTAGAACAACTGGATATTCATAAGAAAAAAAAATCAATAAGTGAACAAGCTGTGTGAGACAGCTACCTGTAGGATTGAAAAGCAGCAGAGTTCCATTGAAAAAGAGTTTGGCAGTGTCTTAAAAGTTAAATATGAGGGCTGGGGATTTAGCTCAGTGGTTCTGCCACCTGCCTTGCAAGCGTAAGGACCTGAGTTCAATCCCCAGTACAAAAAAAAAGTTAAACATGAATAGCAATTCCACTCCTTAGTACCTACCCAGGAAAAAGTAAAAACTATCTATACAAAGACATATAGGCAAATGTTCAACGTAGTAATATTTGTATGACAATCTATACATGCAGAGGACTGTAATATTGATTATGCCCAAAGCAGTCTGTGAAGAGTTAACCCCACAATTGGCTTGTTTATAGAAGTAACTGGCTGAAGTCTACATGACAAGGTCAGAGTAACTCACACCCAAATTCCATTCCTACAACTAAACCTTTAGACTAGAAGGACAATGTTCTAATTGCAATCATATATTTTGTCTATTCTGTTCCTAATTTGAGAATGCTTTGTCTTGTCCTTTATGAGCCTTGTTTACATTAATTTCCATGCAAATCACATATTGCCTTTACCCCAATTGAGTGCCAATAAAAGTTAGTGCCTGGGCCTGGCTAGCACCTTTGTCAGTTACACCGGCATTGGTCATCCTGGAATCCCACTATCTCTCTCTTAGTTCTGTCTCTTAGTGTGTTTATTTCTCAGGCCTGCATTGCACACTGGGCAGGTGGGTACTGGAACCTGACTACAGGAGTCTCCAGCATATATGTCCATCAACTGATGAATGGATAAACAAAATGTGGACTATTCATGCAATGAAATATTCAACAATAAAAAGGAACGAACATACATGCTATACTGCTATAATGTGGACAGATTTTTTTGAAAGAGAAAACAAAACCAAAAAACCCTATAACATAATGCTAAGTGACAGAATCCAGACACATATATGCAAACCATATTGTATGATTCTATATACAACACGTGAAATTTGTAGAAAATGCAAATATGCTACTGGGGACATAGCATTTCCTTTGTACTATTTTTGACCAAAAAAATGCAAAAATGCAAAGCTTGAATATAATTATGAGGAAACAGTAGACATAGATGAATTGAGTGGCATTCTCTAAATTACTGGCTTGTACTAAAAAAATGTCAAGGTCATGAAAGACAAAATCAAAAGCACTTTTTCAGATTAAAGGAGGCAAACACAAAATGTAATGGGAGGGGCCGGGGATTTAGCTCAGTGGTTCTGATGCCTGCCTCGAAAGTGCAAGGTCCTGAGTTCAATCCCCCGTACTAAAAAACAAAACAAAACAAAACCCCAAAACAAAACAAAAAATGCAATGGGAGATCCTGAATTGGGTTTTGGAATGGGAGAAAATAATGATAAAGAATAATACCGGGATAACTGGCAAAATCTAAATGCTACATATATTTAAAAGGTTAAATATCTTGATTTTGGTAATTTATACTGTGGTTATGTAAAAAAAAGTCCTAATTCTTAAGAAATAAGTGCTGAAGTATTTAATGGCAAAAGGGACATGATATGTACTACAACTTATTTTCAAATGATTCAGAATGATTAACATACATATATATGTACATGTATGCATACACATATCCATATACATATAGAGGAAGGGAAAGAGTACAGCTGAGAATGATGACATGAGAAAACAGATGGAGCAAACTATAAACAATTAATGAACCTAGATATGTGGGAATTTTAGTACATTTAAAGTTATGTCAGAATAAAGGTATTTTAAAGTGTCATTTCTAACTTTTGTTCTTTACATCTACATCCATTACACCAAAACCATCTTTATCAACATTACATAAGATGACAAGAGATCATCCTTCCTCAAAAATGTCTCATGGTCTCTCAGGTCACAGAATAAAGTATAAACTGTAGTACCATATTTATAATCCTTTCCACTGTGGCCCCGATTTAGCTTTCTAGCCTTGTCTCTCAGATTCTTCCCTGTTTTCAAGTCTCTGAGCTCTGCTTATACCACTGCCTAGAATGTTTGACCCTGAAATCCTCATCTTTTACTGCTGGACTCCAAATGTCTTATCTGAGGAGCTTTCCCCAATCCTGCCTCCGAGGCAGGCTCTGCACCAGCGCTGTGCCAACAACTTTCCCCTGCCCTTTTTTGAAAAATTATTTATTACACAGGACTTGTATTGTTAGTTCATTATCTGGCACACAGCAGGTTTCTCTTGAGATCATACTGTACTTTCGTTTTCTAACCCTTTCCACTGCACAGATAAAGTGCCTTTTATTTTTTTACTTTGTGGTGTTGGGGATCAAATCCATGGTCTGGCGCATGTGAGGCAAGCACTCGACCATTGAGCCACATTCCAGCTCTAAAATGACTTCCTTTTTTAAAGCAAGGGCAATAAATACATTCTGAGAATTAATACAGTACTTGGGTAGGAAATCAAGATTAAACAGTGATGTAGCTACTGGCAGGAAATAGATGCAACTGGTTGAAAATATTTTTCATAGTTCTCAGTGACCTTCAAACTGAAGTTACATATACACCTTTTGGCTACAGGATGTCTTGAATTTAGAGAATATTGTATGATTCCATATACATGAAATTTGTAGAAAAGACAAACATGCCACGGGGAAATAATATCTCCTTTGTATTAATTTTGACAAAAATGCAAAGCTTGAATGTAATCATGAGGAGGAAATAGTAGACATAGACGAATTAGTGTCAGTTTAATGAAATGCTGTGTACAAAAGCAAAGATAGGTATAGACTTGAATCCACTGGTGATTATAAAAAAGATGGTAGATGGATAGATACTTTAACAGCTCATTAAGCTCACTGGAAAATTTTAATTTCTAATTAATTAGTCTTAAGGATTTGCAAAATGATGTACATAGAAAACACTTGGAGGTGGATTATTTTGCGTGACTGTGTCACAAATCAAGTCCTGGGGAATTAAGTAAGCCTAAAGTGTACACCAAATTAAGACAAGGAGAGGAAGTGAGGAGTACAGAAAGAGTGGAAAAGTTTTTTCCTAACCTAAAATGTTCCAGAAAACTCTGTAAACAGTGGCATTAGGAATGCTGGAGGAAGGAGAGCTTTCCAGGACCAGGCCAGACAGGTTAGAGTGTCCACAGGCTCTAAGTCACAACGCTAAATTACCATTCTTCGTGTTTCCAATGAAACCAAATACACATTTATATTTCATAAAATTGATCGGGAAAATGGTCTATTATTCAGATCAGTCATAAACAACATTGAATTGGTGCATTTCAAAAGAACACGTACCTCCTTATAAACTTATTTTGGTGACAATATGATTGGATTAATTTAAATCATCTTCAGAAAACTAGAGGATGACATAATTTACATAATCTACTTAATTTTATTAGAAATCATATTTCATGTGTACACATAAAAATTCTGGAAGTCTGGCATAAATCCACTTTGTTTTCAGGCTGCTACTCTTGAGCATCCGTTGAGTGACACTTTCTATACCCACCCGCAGCTGCTCTCCTGACCCACAGGGGTGCCCCAGCCCCCGCTGTGGCCTTGTCCACCCGCGCCACCGCTGTCACCTCCCCTCTTCCCACAGCCCACTTAGTTTTCACTTTCCTTTGGGAGTCCTGTATCTTTGCCAAAATGATCCAAACATTAAAGCTGCTTTGTTTTTCCTCATCCAAGGGAAGCTGGAATTGTTTCTGTCATCTTTTTAGTTTGGCTTAAATCATAAAAATTGATTTTCAACTTGTGACCTATACTGCGGTAATAGGAACTGGAAATTACCAATGCACACTTCAGACTCAAGCAGGTTGGGACCGGCACCCGAGGTCCCGAGGCCGGAGGAGCCCTGTCACTCCTTACCCTCGCCCCACCGCGTCGTGCGCCCTCCACAGGCACCCAAGGGGAACGCAGGCCGGCTCCTTCGTGGCCTGGAACTTTTCGGTCTCCCCTCGTAGATCCGATCGTCTCCACCCAGACCCCGCCCCCTCTCCACAGACGCCCCCGGCCGACCCCGCTCCCGTCCGCGCGTCGCCGGAACCCGTACTTACCCTGTAGGCTTGAGAGGCGGACAAACCCGGACCGTACGGGGCTCTCCAAGCCGCAGCCGGAGACGCGGCAACTCCCAAGTGAGCGGAGCCGCCGCCGCGTCGCCCTGACAACCAGGACGCTCAGGCGGCTTTCCCGACTGTTCCCGCGTGCCCGTAACTGCGTTCGTCAGCACCTTGGGTCACCTCTGGGCGGAGCTTGCAACGTCAGGGTGTGGACGCAGCAACAAGAAAGATGAAGGCGCCTTGGAAACATTTATAACTACTTAACACTCAGTCTCGTCCTTCCTAAGGCATCAAGAGCAGGCAAATGAAGCACACATAGATGTAGAATATTAACCAGTCCGCTTCCCGGCCTGGGCAGATCATCAGTTTGCAAGATTCTTTGCCAATAGTCATTACTTTTGGTCTTGATTTATTGTGGACACACTTTTCGGCCAACTTTCTAAGACAAACAGCTATCCATTAGCTGTGGTTCCTTAATGCCATTTTCATAATCTGGCGAGTATTATAAGTATCTGGGGGCTGATTCAGAATAAGACAGTTTTGTCATCCAGTGGGGAAGAAAGTCCAGCAAATAACGTGATAAACGTTTCAGCCTCAGGAGAGCTAATTTTTGTTGAAGCATTAGTTTGTTCCCAAGACTAAAAAAGCTTTGTTCATGAACATACAGGTACTTTAAGCATCAAAAAAAAAAAAAAATGCTCTCCATCCTGGCCAGATATAGGATGTCCAAACTTCCCTCTTCCCTCACAAGTGTCTCTTCTCTCTTTCTTATCCACCTCAGTTCCTCTCCATTTCCTTTATTTGCCCAGAAATAATGCTCAAAATTTCCATTTGTAGCAGTTTCAAACCCGAAACAACTTTTATCTTCTTCCTCCATAAAGACCAAATACACTTCCACTTAAAACTGAAGTCTAATCCTAAACGTACATCTACCTGCTTCTATATGGTTTCTCCTCTCTTCGTGCCATAAAAACCTCATTAAATGTATGAGTAACTAATCACATTATAGACAAACCACACGTTTTCATTTTCACAGTACTTGATCTCTGCAGTTTTTGCAATGCCTGACTCCTGGCTTTTTTTTTTTTTTTTTTTTGGTACCAGGGATCGAACTCCAGACCTTCCGCTTTCAAGGCAGGTGGTGGAACAACTGAGCTAAATCCCCGGTCCTGGGTACTTTTTAATGAGGAAGCTCTTTACAATCAGCTCATCTGCCCCATGTACCCTAAGCTCAATTGCATTTAATGTCACTATTCCTTGAACCCACAGTGTTTATCATACATCTAGGCTTACAGCTTCCTACTCTGCTTTTCTCCTGCATGGGAGGAACTACTCTCCGTCTATCAACAGCATGATTTACATATCTTTCTACGCAAAGGTTTTCCTATCCCAAAGCAGAATCATGCACAACTTTTTGTACTTCTTTTTGATACTACTCACTGCCACTTACCTTTATTAATCCAAGGCTAGGAATTATGTCTTGTCAACCTTTTCTCCAGTGGCAGTAAAGTGCCTGGGTAGGCTGTAAATAATCAGTATATGTTAAGTAATTACCTCTGAAAATAAAGAAAAAAAGCTCTTGTAGTAAGTTTTGACTAGGCTTATTTAACAAGCTTCAACTGTAAAGTTAATTTTACTTAATGCAAAAAATATTTAAAATAAAAAAGTCCTTTTGATAAAGCAAAAAATTAAAACAAAACTTTTGTTTTATTACAAGGACAGTAAAAATCATTATTTGCAATCCAACTGGAGAAAAAGATCTAATTTCAGAGGCAAAAATGTTTAAATACTTTAGTAGATAGTGAATATCCTGCATGTATTCCGTGTAAGTCCAGCCAGCACAGCAATGGTGAACCTTTTAGAGCTTTCAATGAAGCTGGCTGCAGTATATGTGGTATAGGTTCGCCACCACTGGCTATGGTTATGAGAATGCACTTTGAACTAAGTGCCTAGTTCAAATTCTTGCTTTGGCAGTTACCATTATGGGCCTGGGGAATCTCTGTGCCTCAGTTTATCTGTAAAATGAAATTAACAATACATGCAGTGCTTACCCATTATTATTATTTTTTGCGGTACCAGGGATTGAACTCAGGACCTTGCGCTTGCGAGGTGGGCAGTGGCACCACTGAGGTAAATCCCCAGCCCTTGCCCATTATCTTGTACAGCATATACTTTCACCTCTGCTAATAATGGTGAAAACTGATATAACCTATCTGTCCTTTTCCTGGTCTCTACTGAAATCAGAGATGTGTGCACACTGAACAATGCCACAAGGCCATAAAGTTGATCTTTCCTCTTATAGTATCTACATAAGTAGCTAATAAGAGATAGCTTGAACTTCAATAAGATGAACTAGATTGTTTCCTCCTTTTGAGGGCATAAAGATTCATAATCAAAAGTTCTTAGGAGGAAACTAGAAATGTTTCTTCTTTTGAGTCTTGCTGTATTGCTCAGGTTGGCTTTGAACTCATGATTGTCCTGCCTCAGCCTCGAGTAGCCAAGATTCTAGGCAAGCTCCAAGGTGCCTGGCTAAAAATCTGCATTTTTAACTGGCATTCAAGATGAAGCTCTCTGAACAGGTGATCTCTGGACCACATTCAGAAACACTGATTTAATCTCCATCAGGGTTTTCTTGCTAGGGTGCATATCAGAATAATTTTCACAATTTTATAAAAATCAAGGTTACTGGGTATTCATTACCCCCAAAGATTATGATGTGAGATTCTTAAAAAACTCATGGTAAATATGCAACAAGTTGTATATTTTATTTTTTGAAAATATTTCTAGGTGCTTGACAGTTAAATGAGATGATTAATCCTTTTTCAGATAGGATGGCCCTTTGAATAACTTAAAGGACTTGGATATAATGGTCCAGAAAAAGGATGAACAACCTTAACTATAAATGCTAGGAATAGAATCTTAATTTCTTGAAAATCTTTTCCATGAAACATTTTTTTCAGCAAAATGATGATAATTTTATATTAGTAAAGATTTTTTTAAAAGTTACTAGCTATTAAGATTATTCACAATGCTTGGGAAAAGCAATATACTCAATTGCTATGATTATTAGCATCTTTACAATTTTAGACATGGAAACTGTCTTAAGTTCACATAAAAGACTGAAGGTCTTAGCAACAGGTAGTGGCCTAAGAAATGGTTGAAATTGCCTCCTAACCGCCCAATCCAGTTTCCTATTCTTTTCATTCCTTACTTCCAGAAATGCATTTCCTAACACCCTTCCCTCTTGTTTCTAACTCAGGTAATGGCAATTTATTTTCTGAAAAGGGTCAGATAGTAAGAATTTTAGGCTTTGCAGGCTTAGACTTTCTTTGAAACCCTAACACTGTAGCACAATTGAAGCCATCTGTGGTACTGTGCTACAGCAAAGCTTTTACAGAAACTTGCAGTCGGTGGGACTGGATTGAGAACTGCAGTTTGCCGATTCCTGCTGTAACTAAAACACTATATTTAATTGATGTTCAGGATCAGAAGTTAAAGATTCTACAAAAGATAGGGCCGGGGATTTAGCTCAGTGGTTCTGGCGCCTGCCTCCCAAGCACAAGGTCCCAAGTTCGATCCCCGGTACCCCCCCCCAATAAAAAAGATGCTCTTTCCTCAAATAGGGGAATATTATTGTTTCATGAAATTGAGATCGCAAATGACTTGAGGGGCCAGAATTAAGTACTTAAGGAGTTTTTTTTCCTTAACATATTTTAGTGTCACTATGTACAGATTAAGCCAGATGACAAGCTACTATACAACAGTGTATTAAAAAACATGTTTATTTTATACTATGTACAATCAGGAACATATTTAAAATCATTATCAATTAAAATAAATGAAGACCATAAACCACAATTTAGTTTGTTCTTAGTGTGTACTCACATTAAAATATAAAGAACATATACCAAAAAGAGCCAAAAATGTGCATTTGCTAAACTTGGTTTATACATATTCCATTGCAAAAAAGGAATCAAAAATGACTTTAACCAAAACTAAGTTCCTGTGATGTGTAACCATTATATTGTTTGTATGAGGTAGTAACTAAATTATTTTGGCCATGTGTTAATACTCTAAATCAAAAGAAATATGAAAGTAATCACAAAATAAGGCAAACAAAAGTAAAAAATTCCACTAGAAATTTGAACCACTTCACTCTATGGAATGTTATAGTTCCTCAATGTGATTATATGAAATGTCTAGTGTGGACTCTTTAATAATGCTAATTTATTTTTTGTGCATACTGTAATTCAGACAACTGCAGTGTTACATCATGGTACCGCTATTCTGTGATTTAAAAATTTTTCAAAGACATTTTAAAGCAAAGACAAGCAATCGTACAGGATTTCTGCTTAAATACAAAAAGCTCAGTTACTACAACAGGTGGTTAATTGTTTTTTTTCATATAGAAAACAATCCAAATACATTTAAAAAGATATAGTGGAGCCAAATGCATATTGACAATGTCACAGCTTACTTTTGTGACTCAATGTATCACATCTCAATACTTTGTGCAAATATAAACACCAGTGTACTTGCATTAAAATTAAAAACAAGATTATAAAATGATTACAGCCTCCATTACAATTTTAAAAGTTACAAGATTTATATTCATATTACTAAATACATACAATAAAAAATACAATAGTGCTAAAGTAGTTTCATTGCCAGCATCCCATTTTGTGATATAACCACACCCAAGAATAAACTAAAGAATACTTAAAACATTAACCCCAATAACATTTTCATCAACATTTACATTTGTACAGATAAGACACTTGTACATCTTCATAAAAGTACATTATCTACATAAATTCTTAGTGTATGTCTTTAGCAATATGAAGTTTCACAGAAAAATACTGCCTGTATGTACAAAGATTACATAACAACAAATTAAGCACTTGTGTGGTTCAATATGCTAAATATATCCATACCATTTAAAACAAAAAATTTCCCCATCTTGTCTCATGCCACAATAAATTATAAGTAAATAAAGCCAAGTTTCTGCAGCTTTTGTACAGCTTCAAGCATCCATTAATGTTGCAGTGGTAGTGTTTGTTTTCTCTATAGTTAATTGTCAAAGTAAAATACATTTCAGTAACTGTTTTCATGACCCGCCAGGATGTACAAATTGCTGTTTGCCGTGGGGTTATCAGTTGGCCTACTTTCCAAAACCACGACCCTAAAAGTAATAAAAGAAACATGTAACAAAACAAAGTTATACCTGAAAACTAAAGTTAGCAGAAAACTTTCCCATTGTTTCTCTATTACATGCCTCTATACATGCTGCTCATTTGATTTTTGGGCAGAAATAATTTTCTATCACTGTGATTAAAGAGCCAGTTCCAGCTCTATAAAGTAATTTTGCTGCCCAGTACCTCCCACCTCCAAGCCAGTTTTCTAAGAGTTGGAAGTGAGGGGCAGTTTGGGGGGCAGAAATCTGTAAATTAGGAATAATTTGGTTGGTACTTAATTGTTCTTATAAATTCTAAAATAATTTGCAAGAACAGGAGGTGAATCAGAATAGAACTCCAAAATTTTATTTGACACTAAAATCAAAAAGTTCTGTGTTAATATATGATTTTTCCTCTTTCTTCGACTGTGGTAATTCAGACATAGTATGTTTGAAGTAAAATAGTACTACTGACAGATCTATAAATTCCCATTATTTGGAAGGTCAGGTTTTTTTCAATATAATTTTTTTTTTTGGTACCGGGGATCAAACTCAGGTCCTTGCACTTGCGAATCAGGAGGCGGAACTACTGAGCTAAATCCCTGGCCCTTTTCCAATATAATTTTAAAAACACAATGTTAAACATATTACTGCACAAATTTAAATTCTCTTGGAAGAGAAACCAGTTTCATGCTGGATTTAGAAAACACACTTAACACTACATATTTAATATAATCCATTTTCATACCTGTCAGATCCAAGAAGCCTGAAAATTCTCGTGTTATCTGATATTTCTTGTGTTACCTGTTCAATTAAAATATAAATTTATTTCCTGAAATTAAAGATGCAAAATCTTATATGGGCATTTCATTATAGCTACAGAAAATAAACATAATTCCTAGGATGGAAAAATGTCCCTGTTATTACTATTCATTGTCGGCTTGCATGTCAATTTGTTAGTCCAGGAAAAATGTGACTAATTAGAAATTAATCATAAAGTACAGGTGAGGAAAACTACTTATTAGATCAGAGAATTTCAGGAAAAAAATTTAAAGAAAAAAGCACTGAGTTCATTTTATTTATCTGAAATCTTTCATCATTTATGTTAATACTAATAGAAGGGCTACTGATAGCAGCAAGCCACTTAGCTCTAGTTTTTTCATTTAAAACGCTGCTGTGTGGTATAACTGGAAATACTTAATAGCCAGACATGACTTAAGTTTGAATCCTTTTATTTTTTTGGTACCAGGGATCAAACTCAGGACCTTGTGCTTGTGAGGCAGGTGGCGTTAAGTTTGAATCTTAGTTTTCCCACTTACTAGCAGTGACGCACACAAGGCAAGCAATTTGTTGAAAATAGTTTGCCCTCTGCAAAATGAATAGGAACGATCTACTTTGCAGTATTCATAAAAGTATAAGAGAGTATAATGCCTAGCTTAGGAAGTGCTCAATATATAGCAGTTATTGGGCTGGGGATTTAGCTCAGTGGTTCTGCCACCTGCCTCACAAGCGCAAGGTCCTGAGTTTGATACCTGGTACCAAAAAAAAAAAAGTGTGTGTGTGTATGTGTGTGTGTGTGTGTGTGTGTGTGTGTATGTATATATATATATTTATCTTTCCTATTTTTCTCCCCCTTTCTCAAAATAATATTTTCTGATGCAATATATCCTTCAAGAAGCTCTAGTGTTGGGGAGTAAAGAGTAAGAGCACAGAAGAAGAGAAAATCAATGTTAACAGTTTATTGAACACAAAATTTTCCAAATTATAATGGCAGTAACTCCTTCCAATATTGGTAGGCTGAAAAAGAATCTGATTCTGAAAGTATTCCATCAAAACTCCTACAATTAGTTACTCTGGACACACTCGTGACTCTTCACTTCTGATGTTACCCAACACATCGGAAGAAAATAGTGGCCCATCCTATGATTTCTAGTACATATGGGAGTATGTCTACTAGAAGAATATGATATTTCTGGAGGTACTGGCCTGAAAGGCTGCCTGTGCAGTTTGGAAAAGCACCCTCATGTGATTTTTTTTTTGGACACTCCCTCCACTCTATCCTGCCCATGATGCCTCTGTTTCTCTGATTAGTGCTTATTAGCTGTGGACTGTTCTTTCTTATCTTGCCGCTCATTCCCTCAGGTGATTTTGAAACTGCTTTTGAGAAGTGCACTGCCTTGTTGGGATTACTGCTAGAAACATACTAGCAGCAATCTTCTTCAACACTTACTACAGGTTAGGGACTGTGCCAAGCACTTACATGCCTCATATCATTCCACCTTAACTCGCAACTCACAGATGAAAAAATACAAGTAGAGAGAAGTTAAGTGATATGCCATGGTCACTCAGCTACTCAGTAGGGCTTAGACTTGAACCTGTGTGTCCAATCTTGAGAATGGATGCTCACAATCACTAAGTTATACCGCTTGCTCTGTTAGGAGAAATGCCTTGACTTGTTAGAAGAAATGGACAACAGAACAAAAATGGGCTATTTTCTTGTTGAGGTTCTCCTGTGCTTCCAATGATCAAGTAATATTGATGGGCTTGGGGGTACTGGAAGAATTTTTGGCGATTTTAATATTCTAGGGAGCAAGCACTATATGTCCTTATTCATATTTATAACCCTGACACTTCGTAGCATAAATGTTGAACTGAATTAAATACGTTACATGGCTTAAATTATTCCTGCAAGGTAGGAAGGACTCAGAATATGCAGCTAAAGGCTAATAAAAAGAGGCCAAGAGTCTTAGAAACATCAAGTGAATAAGGATAACAAATAAGAAGCAAGCTAGCGTCAAGGGAAATGTAGAATTCTTGATCATTATCCCTGGAAAACCAGGTAGATAAGGTGTCTCAGGACACAGAGTGCCAGCATAAACACTCTTGTTCCAGGTCATGGTCTGGGAACACTGAAAAAAAAATGATAGTTGGCTCACTTTCAGCAGTATTGAGAAGTCCTTGTTCTATTTTTTTTTGGGGGGGGGTACTGGGGATTGAACTCGGGACCTTGTGCTTGCCAAGCGGGCACTGGAACCACTGAGCTAAATCCCCGGCCCCAAGAAGTCCTTGTTATTAATTTGGGGGTTATTATATGGAAGAACATTAAATAAGGAGAAGTTTTTTGGGTAACGGACAGGGAGGTGCTTGTAAAGTGTGTGCTACCAGACAGAACATGGTATTACTAAAGTTAGTAAATCAAATATCACTGGTTTTCCCCAAAGTTAAAGAGAATTGTTTGAAGTTGATTTGATAATGTCTTCTGACCATTCAAAATTTCATTTAAGACAGCTTCTTATTATGTTGGAGCCTGGCCCCAAACCTCTGCCTTGCCCTCCCAAGTAGCTGGGACTAGAGGCACATGCCACTGTGCTAGACTTCTAGTTAAGGGGAATGATTTAAAAAAGATTACTTACCTCATTAGATCTAAAACTTCTACCTTGCATTCCATGTTTCCAGAAAGCTAGCACACTGTCTTGTAGACAAACTAGCAGGCAAGAACAGCTCAATTACTGTTAATAGTACAAAAGTTCAACTGATAAGCATCATTTCATTCCTCTGTCTCATATAGAAATATTTTAACTAATTGCTGATGTCAACTATTGTACATTTATATGGCATCTTTATATTTGGTAATTTATAAATATACCATATAGAGTCTATTCATCTTTTTGGTAAAAAATTCACTGAAAATATTTGTTACAGATATTTCTGTTTTGATAAAATAACAAATTTAAAAAGCAAAATACTGCAAACATATAGAAAAAATATAGATAATAGCATAAAAAACACACATGTATCTACCAATGAGCTATCGAATCTTAACATTCTTCCATATTTGCTTTTGGCTTACATTAAAACAAATACAGTGGGCATGCCCTACACCTGACCCCTGATCCCATTCTGGCCTTCCTTCCTCTCTAAGGTAACTATTATTATAAATTTGTATTTAGTATTCTTGTGGATATTTTTACTATTTCTACACTGTAAGTTTACATTATTAATACAAGCTTTATTCCAAGTGCATATATGAGGTATGGCGACCTTTAGTTCTAGTTTATTATTATAAATAAGGCTGCAATAAACATTGCTGTAAATTTTCTTGAAAACATGCACATTCGATTCCCAGTAACTACGCCCCCCTCAAATGTATAAAACTTTCTCTGAAGTCCTGGAAATACTGGGACACAAAACATGTGCATAAATAAGGCAAATTTTGGTTTTGCTTTTATATTTACACATTTGATACTTATTATTATTTCTGGTACTGGGGATCGAACTTGGGTCCTTGAGCTTGTGAGGCAGGCGGCACAACCACTGAGCTAAATCCCCAGCCCTTGATACATTATTTTTGCATTTATCCCATGAAGATAATGTAGACGGCCAATGGTACCAGCACCATTTGTTGAACAGTCCAACATTTCCCCACTGATGCATAACACCTTAAGTTTCCATTTATATATTGGTCTATTTCTGGGTCTTTTTCTGTCCCACTCTTCTATTTTTAGATGTTTGTTTTAATAACTATGGTTTTATAGTAAGTTTCAATACTGACCAGGGCAAATATTTCTCAACATTTATTTTACAATTCTTAGTCTCTGACATTTCCACGTGAATTTTAAGATGAATTTACAAAGTGGCACAAAACACTTAGCTGGAATTTTTACTGCAAATGCACTGTATTTGTGAACTAGCTTGTGAAGAACTGACACCTTTCTCATGTTGAGTCCATGGATATAACTCTTTGGTTGTTCAAATGCTCCTTTTATGTCTTCAGACAAAAATTTGGAACTTCTCAAAAATGATCTTAAACATGTTTTGATAACATCTTTTTTTTCCTAGCTATGCTGCCGAAGCTAGCTTCAAACTCCTGAGGCCCAAGAAATCCTCCCATCTCAGCCCTCTAAGTTTCTTTTTATGTATATTTCTACTGCCATTGTGAAAGGTACCTTTTTTCCTATTAAAATGTTCAGATTGTTTAGGAAAGCTATTCATTTGTGCTGCTCATATCTAGCAAGTATGAATCTCTTTTTAGTTCTAGTAATGTAAGAGTTTTATATTCTATATAGATACCATACCATGAGCAAAAAAGGATCTTTTAACCTTTTCTTTCTGATCTTCACTTTTCTTTCTTACCAAGACAATGTAATAATAGCAAACACTGTTGTCTTGTTTTCTGCTTCAATGGAAATTATTCTGACATGGTATTTTTTTTTCTCTGGTACCATGGATCAAACTCAGGACCTTACACTTATGAGGCAGACGTGGTGACACTGAGCCAAATTCCTAGCCACTAAACATGGTATTTTTAATAGGGTTTGCTAGGTATAGGACATTTTCCTCTATTTCTAATATGTTAAATATTTTTTCTGATTTGTTAAATATTTTTCTAATTTGTAAGTCATATATCATTAATATCTTAGATTTTATTGAAAGCTTTTTGTACACTTACTGGAGTCACATGACTTTTCTGTTTAATCTTAAATAAAGCAAAGTGTGCCATGTTATATAAATACAACCAACCCCCCCTTTTTGAGATGGGGTATGTTGCCCAGGCTAGACCTGAATCTGTGACCTTTCAGCCTTAGCCTCTTAAGTGTCTGGGAATAGAGGTGGGTGCCCATGCTCCCAACTTGTATACATACATTTCTGATGCAGAATCATCCTTGTCTTCTAAGGATAAAATCTACTGGTAGTGGAATTTTATTTGCTACTATTTGATTGAGATCTTTAAAAGTCTATTTTCATAAATTACATTTTTCCCTGGTACTAATCTTGTTTGATTTTAGCAACAATTTTAAACACTGATTTACTGAGAATTCTTTGTCTACCATCTGCAAATTTCAATGGGACAGGGATTCTCTCTTCCTTTAAGGATGAAAAAAAAAACACCCACCTATAAAACCGCAATGCTTGCCCAGGCTCTTCAGCAATGAGCCTGGCTACAGTTCCTCACAGCCTGTAGGGTACTTGTAGTTGTCTTTATTACTCAGCAGCCCAGCTGTGCTCCACTACGCCTAATGCCCAGGGGGCTTATATACTACTTTTTCTGATGTTCATTTTGCTTTTGACCCTGGCTATGTCTTTGGATTCCATTTTAACCCTTGACCAGATGTCTTTAAAAATATTATCAGGGCCGGGGATTTAGCTCAGTGGCATAGTGCCTGTCTGGCAGGCACAAGATCCTGAGTTTGATCCTTGGTACCAAAAAAAAAAAAATTATCAACATCATTTATGGGAGGAGAGAGGAAAACAGAACCACAAATAAGACAAATTTTCCCCGGTCTTATCCTTGGCCAACATGTCTGTGCAAATACCTTCATTTTACTTGCAAAGGAAACCAGAAAATTTGCATGATTTATATGATTATTTTCACCTTATTTTTCTTAAATATCATTTTAGAATACTGGTTCTGTCAGAATTGTTTTCCAGAAAAAACTATAACTAAGCAAAATGTGAAAATGGCAAAAAGCAAATTTTATATACTTAAAATGCTCTGGGGCTAGCAAATAATAGTAAAAACACAAATGATATATACTCAATTTTAAAATACTTGAAACAATATTTCTTTCAAAAATGGCAAATCTGTAAAGGAGGCAGTATTTACTCATACTCAAATTATTAAACTATTTCAGAGAATGTGTAAGATGACAGCTGCTGTGGTTTATATCTACATGTCCTCTAAGGGCTCATGTGCTCAGAGGGGGCTCCTGGAAGGTGACTGGATTATGGGGGCTTACAGCAGACTCACTGTTAGAGGTGGGTCACTGTAGCAGGACCTGGAGGGCTGCATCTCCCTTCTTGGCTCTTCCCCTCACTGTCTCTGCTTCCTAAGTGCTATGAGGTGAGCAGCCTTCCTCTGTCCTGGCCTTCCACATGCTGCCAACCATGCCAGTATTGAAACTTCTAAAATGTGAGCTAAAATATACCTTTCCTACTTTATGTTGTGGGTGCTGGGTATTTTGTCGCAATGACTAAGTAAGACAAAGACTGATAGTGAGCTCATTTTATTATATCCTGTATTATGAAATACCCTTAATAATGTATTCTTATAATTCTGAATAATTATCAGATAAATTATTTTAAGCAGTTCATAATGCAAAGAAATATAAAATTTTGGCTCACCTATTGATTCAATCTGAAAATCAAAGGTCAGTTCTGATGATAATTTCCTGCTAGATTTTAATCTTCCTTGTAGATTTACTATTTTTATACAACCTAGAGAGAAACAAAAGTTATTCAGAAACTAAGATAAAGAGACTCTTATTAAAATAAGACGTTCAAATAAAAACTTACAGTCCAAGCACACAAGGATGGTATCTCTCTCCAGCTGGGTTACATGAGTTACACTTGTCTGAGGGGTATCTACAATACAAAGAAGGCTGATAAACTTACAGAAAACTGTAATATTACAGCACAGAGACATTTAAAAAAATTGAGCATTGCTGTATTGGAAATGGATATATATCTTTTGCAGCACATGTATAGTGGCTGAGCCAGGCTATTTGGATTATTTTGGAAGTACTGCTCTTTTATGTTTATTTTATGTAACTGATAATACTACAACATTGCTTTAATTAATGCTCACAAAATCTCAAAGCTTCATAGCATAAAACTTACATGTGAATAATAACAGTTATTTGGTACAGAATTTCTGTTCATTTATTTAAAAAATTTTACATCAGATTTGGACCATGACTCAATGTATTTTTCTTTATAAAATAATTTTCACTAATTATAACCCCTACTGGGAAAACAGCATTACTAGTTTATAAAGTATACATTTGGTTTCTTTTTTTTTTTCCCCATTAAGTTTATTGGTACATTTTAGGTATAAAATACAGCTACATTCATCATTGGGATCTTGTACCATTACATGAGTATCTTGGTTCTTATTTTT
>NW_004624738.1:20728876-20751274 GCF_000247695.1 Heterocephalus glaber
GGTTGAGTATCAGATTGTTCCATCTCATTTCCCTTTGGGGTTACTGTAGGTGATCTGGAAGTCTGTTTTTGAGACTTGTTTAGGTGTCTTCTCATTTCCACGGTGGTGGTGGTGGGGTGCTTCTGGCACCTGCACGGCTCACCTTCTCTGCCCTAGGAGCGTGGGATGGCAGCGGGAGAGCTTCCTTCCAGGTGCTGGGATGGGCTGACCTTCTCTGCCCTAGGAGCACGGGATGGCGGCGGAAGAGCTTCCTCCTGGGTGCTGGGACCGGCTGCTACATTTGGTTTCTATGCATTAGAAATTTATAAACTCTCTCTAAAATGAGTAATTTGATATTGAATAGAAAGATCTGATAAAAATTTCCCACATTTATAAATTCACAGTTTACCCCGCCACAACTTATATGCTGCTAAGTGAAGGTCTGTGGCTTAGTTTTCTCACATTTATAGTCACATAATTTCTCATGGGCATGGATTTTCATATGTTCATTAAGGTGTGCACTCTGGCTAAAGGCTTTCCACATTCATTACATTTGTAGGGTATCTCTCCTGTATGTGTTCTTTCATGTTAGGATGCGTCTTCCGGCTGAAGGCTTTCCCACAAGAACTACATTCATAAGGTTTCTCTCCAGTATGAAGTCTATGATGTTCAGTAAGAGATGTGATGTAGCTAAGGGCTTTCCCACATTGATTACATTTATAGGGCTTCTCTTCAGTATGGATTCTCAGATGCTAAGTGAAGGAAGAATGCTGACAGAATTGTGGCTTTCCACATTCATTGCATATAAAAGGTTTTCCCCTCTGTGTGAATTCTCTAATGTTGAGTAAGATGTATTCTCTGGCTGAATCTTTTCTCACATCATCACACTTATAGGGTTTCTCTCCTATGAGCACTATCTGAGGTTGGGTATGAGACAAACTGTGGCTGAAGTCCTTTCCACATTCACTGGGATTTTCTCCAGTATGAATATGATTAGTGAGAATAGCAGATTGAAGATTTTTCCGTGTTCATTATATTCATAAGGATTTTCTCTTATATAGTTTCCCTGGTGAGAAATCAAGTCTGAATTATGTTTGATGCTATTTCCTGGTGTGCCATAATTAAGGGGTATTTTAATTGAAGGAACCCTCTGAGGTATAAGGTTTGAGTTCTTTGTATAGTTTTCTTCAAATTTGTTAACTTTAATGCTTCTTCCTTATGTAATCTTTTGGTGGATGAAAGATACCTGTCCCAAATGTCTATGCTGGTTTTCCTGGTTAAATTCAAACTGATAATCAAAATCCCAGAGTCCTCCTAAGATGGAATACCAGAAAGTGTCTTCTGTTAGTCTTTCCATAATGATGTCACAGGTTTGATTTTATCAGAAGTATTCTGGTTTAGGGTTGATTTTTTGATTTTAGGTCCATTATCCCCATCTAGGTGAGCTCCCATGGGGTGGCCTCCTTCTCTTGTTCACAGCTCTTCCTGCTCCAGCTAAGTGATCACTGCTGGCTTATAAACCTGATGCCCCAGAGCAAACAGATTCCTGTAAATCTCCAGCATCACGCCTCAGTAGAAGTTCTTCTGAGCAGGGTACAGCTGTTCCCACTCCTTCTTGGTGAAATCCACAGCCACATCCTGGAATGTCAGTGATTCCTGAGACCCGACTGTCTGTGATCCATCATCAATTTCTCTCCTTCGAGTTCCCTTCCTTAGGTCACAACACTACAGGAAGAAGATGGGCAAACACAGATGGTTCCTTTGGATACCTGCATTCAGGCTCCAGCAGCACTGCTACACCTCTGCAGTTCCTGTGTGGCAGTGTCACCTACGCTTTGTTCTCCTCCAGCACAGAGGCTCGGTTGGAGGTGCAGCAGCACTGGCAGCCTCAGCATCGTGGCCGGTCCTTGAGAGCTGGTTTTCTAGTCTGAATGCGGCTCCTGCCCCCAGTCATTTATATAGAGGCTTTTTTCTCTGAGATTCAAATTTGTCTCCTGTCAGGGATCTAGTGAGATACAATTTTAGGTTGAATACATTTCACCTGCTTCTTCACTTAGTTCTTTCTGCGATCTAGGATCCTGCATTAAGTTAGCTCGCCTCAGTGTCCTCTAATCTGTAAGTTTTTCAAGGTTTCTATTGTTCACGAGGTCAACAGGCCTCTGTGTCTGCCAACCCAGAGACCGGGCCACTGCCTCCTGCAGTGGCGCCCATGCTGCGCCCGAGAGCACACGAGCCAGCCCAGGCTATTTGGATTTTCATGCTGATGAGACGAGTGCTCAACATAGAATTGTATTGTAAATATTAAATCTTGTTAATTCTGTTGGTGATGGAATTATTTTTATTCAGAGTTGAAATCAGGGGTCTAGTCATCTAAATTATGCCTTTAAGTGATTTCTGATTTTAAACTCAGAAGGCCTGAACTATACATTATTATAATATACACTGAATAAATGAATCAGTGAGCCAAACAAATTACTTTGAGTACAAATAGATACGAAAAACATTTTGAGAAACATGAAATACTACTCAAATGCAGAGGGGGCACAATTTTTGTTACAATGATTGTTACAAACTGAAAATATTTAAATGGCTTGTTTTTTTTTTTGGTACCAGGGATCGAACTTGGGACCCTGCGCTTGTGAGGCAGACGCCAGAACCACTGAGCTAAATCCCTGGCCCTAAATGGCTTGGTTTTTTATGAAGTGAAAACTAATACTGCACACCCAAAGCTCTGTATAAACATCAATACTGAACTCTTGTCCCTCGTCCTCTGTTCATGGAAGAATAGGTGTAATGGACGTGATGTATAGTCTACCCTGCTTGTACCTGCAATTTGTAGTTAGAGTGCTTAGGACATCTAAGGACTGTTATATTTTAAATCTGTTACTGCTGTAACTTACCAAGGTTAGAATATTGAATTTGCTTCCGAGTGCAAGTCAGGCCAACTACATTTCTGCAGTTCTTACAAAATTGGTGAAAATTAAGAATCTGAACATGTCTATACAATCTACCTGGCAGAAAGCAGCCAGTCTATCAATACTAGACAAAAAGCCAAAAAAAATGAAGTTTTATTAATTGCTTATAACAATTAGATCCCAAATACTGGGATCATCTTTAAAAAACACCTATGCGTGGCTGTCACTCCCAAGATATTCTGACCTGATTGAAACTGTGTGACTTGAGGTATGAGAAGTAGTTTTAATCAGAACTGCTAGCTCATAATTTTGTCTAATGTACACCCTAATGTTCCTTTATCTTTATCTTATGATCTCAGAGAAATTAATTATATTTGCCATATTTAACTTTTAATAAAGGGAATTCATCAGGTTAAGGCCACGTAATCAAAAGTTCTTTGGAAGGAAGATGCCCACAGCTGCACAAAATTCTTCTGTTAGGAAGTGAGGCCTTTTTCATTCAACAACTACAAGAAAAGGACTTAAAATTAAAAAGCTTGAGAGAGTAATCAGACATGGTGGCATACACTTGTGATCCCAGTGCTCTTGGCAGCCTGAAGCAGGAGGATCATAAGTTCAAGCCCAGCCTGGGCAACTTAGTGAGACTCAGTCTCAAAAAAAAAGGGCTGGTGATATAGCTTATTTTATAGTAATTTCTACAAGTTCATTTATTATTATATACCAAATACGGGCTCTTGAGGATCAGATCCTTACCACATACATTTTTAAACTAAAAAAGTGAGTTAGCTGTGGTGACACACACCTGTAATCCTAGCACTCTGAGAGGCAAAGGCAGGAGGATAACAAGTTTTAGACCAGCCTGGGCAAAATAAGCAAGACTCTGTTTCAAAAAAAAAAAAAAAAAAGCCTGGGAATGTAGCTTGGTACAAAGCCCTCAGGTTCATTCCCCAGTATTGTTCAAAGAAAAATATACGTGCTCAACATATATGTACTTTGCCAATCAAATTGTTTTAAATGTGTCAAAGGAATTAGCTACTGTAAAGCAAGTCATCTGTTTGTCCAGTTTACTAATAAGGCAAGACTGCATTTTTATACAAGTGAAAATACAGTAAATGTATGACATAAAAATCACAAACCTGATTCTGTAAACCACGAAGAAGTAGAATTTGGATTGACGGTTTCAAACCGAACCACTTGGTTGAAGTCTCGCCCTCTGCTGACACCGACACAGACTAAAGGGTACTCCTGCTCAGGAACGACCAGCATCTCGAACACCCGGAGCGGACATGGAATGGGGAAATCTATATGCTAGCGGAAAGAAACAAAAGCATGGTAAATAAAGGGAAACACAAGTCAAATGATTTTGTGAGAACATTATTAAGTTTTCACTTTTTAAAAGTTTTCACTTTTATAAAACATAAAAAATTGCTTTCTACTATAAAGATTGCTTATTGTCATGGCAGCTCAGGATATAAAGAAAAATCTAAAAGATGAAGTATCTTACTAAAAATTTTAGGTTTACTATTGTAAAAAAATTTCAAAGTTTTTAAAGTTTAAAAGTTTTAAAAGGGCTGGGGATTTAGCTCAGTGGTTTTGCTGCCTGCTGTGGAAGCGCAAGGACCCAAGTTCGACCCCTGGTACCAAAAAAAAAAAAGTTTTAAAGTAGTATTTTAGGATATTAGGGCTGAAAGGGAACTTATAAATCACCTGTCTGACTCTCTTTTCAGAGTTGGCAAATGAAGTACAGGAACTGAGTGACTGGCCCAGGGTCACTGGGCCAGTGGCAGTCTCCTGTCTCCTAGTTCGATGCTTCCTCAGTTATTTTCCTCTGCTTTCCTTACCAACTGAGCACACACGAGGAGAGACATGAGATGGTAAAGAGAACAAGGCATACTTCTGATAAGTGTGGACAGAAAAAGCCCAAATAAGAAAAATTTAGCTTGATATCTCAAGTGATTTTATTCAATAAATTAACATAGTTATAATACAACCAACTTTAATTTTATATGATTTTAAAATAATTTTTGATTGCCACAAAAGAATAAATTCCCATTTTGTAGGTCTGGAAAAACAGAAAACACTAACTTTATTAGTAATCAAGGACTAAAACCACAATGCGATACTACATGTAACACAGAATACCAGTAGTTAAGATTAAGAAGAATAACAAAAACTAACATCAGAGAGGAGTAAATGAATGCTCATGCACTGATGATGGGTGTATAAATTGGTATAACCACGCTGGTTAATTACATTATCTTTCAATGTTGAAGATGTGCACTCCTTGGCCTGACAGTAATACTCCTAGGTATACATTCTAGTGGACATGGGCACACACGCACAAAAGACAGCAAAAGAGTCATGGCAGAACTGTTCAGAATAATAACAACTGGAAATAAATCAAATGGTTATTAAGAGAATGAATAAAATTATGCATACTCTACCATATGCAGTGGAAAATTAGATATAATATTTTAATATGGAAAATTATAGAGCAATGAGTGTGAACAAACTATAGCTATATCCAAGTATATAAAAATAATGTTGCATAAAAGAAGCCAGACATGAATGAATATATCCTTTTTTTTGGGTACCGGAGATGGAACTCAGGATCTTGCACTTGTGAGGCAGGTAGTGGCACCACTGAGCTAAATCCCCGGCCCTCCACTTTCACACTTTTAAAAATCATGTGAAGGGGGCTGGGGATTTAGTTCAGTGGTGCCACTGCCTGCCTCACAAGTGCAAGGACCTGAGTTCGATCCCTGGTACCAAAAAAAAGTCATGTGAAATTAATTCTAATGTTTAGGGATATGTGCATATATAGTTATAAAGAATAAAAAAGATTTTCTACATTTTCTTTGTAAGAAAGAGGCAGGAGTAGTGGTGCATGCCTGTAATCCCAGCAATCAGGAGGCTGAGGCAGGAAGGTTACCATGAGTATCAAGGACAGCATGGGCTACACAGTGAGCTCAAGGCCAGCCTGGACTACATAGTGAGACCCTGTCTCAAAAAAACAAAAACGTGTAAGAAAGAGAAAGGAGCTGATTAGAAGGGAAAGTGCCATAGGCAATTCTGAGGAGGTTCTTCACAACAAAAGTCAGTTTAAAAAAAATCTGCCAGACATGGTAGTGCAAGCCTGTAATCTCAACTATGAGGGGGCTGCAACTAGGGAGGCTCTGTCTCAACATAGAGAAAGGGCTGGGGTTGTAGTGAGTGGTATAGCACTGGCCTAGCATGCACAAGGCCTTGGGTTCAATCCCTGGTACTGTAAAAAAAAAAAAAAAAAAAGTATGCATGAGAATAAACTTAGTGAAGTATATATAAGGTATAAGATCTTGTTTGGGGAGGGTGATATTGGGGATTGAAGCCACTACCTCCATACTGGGCTTCAACCTCAGCCCTTTCAATTCTGGGACGAGGTCTCACTAAGTTGCCCAGGAGAGCCTCAAATGTGCCATCTTCCAGGACCTGGCTTATATTTCATATTTTTTGTTGCTCTTATAAATGAATTATATTTTCACTGGATTTTTCAAATGGTTATTGCTAGTATTTAACACAGCCACTGAATATGACTTATTTTTTATTTGGCCATTCCTAAATCCTAAAGAAAACAGAAAGGTTTTAAAGTGCTAGAAGATACAACATGGTCTTTGTGCCTGGAACCCTAAGCTCTATGCACATGGGCTTTTCCTGCAGTCCCTCCTCTACCCACAGCACAGAGACCTCATAACACTGTCCAAACCACCTCTCTCTAGGAGCTTTGCCATCACCTTAGCAACTGCTTTGGACACAATCTGTCATATTTTAATAAGGTAAAACAATTTAAAGAATTCTTTTTGAAATGCAGAACAGCAATAAAGCAGAAAAAATAATGCTTTTGTTCTTTACTTTTTTTTCTCAGCATCTAAGAAAGCCAGAAAGATTTTGAATACTTTGAGTACTATTTAGTTTCCAATAATAACCATGCAGTATATAAGTGAGTGTGATTAACAAAAGGAGATTTCTGTCTCACGATTTAAAAACCAGGTGCTCTTGGTGATTGAGACATCTTACTCACTTTTCTTAGTAAGCAGCACCGTGCTTTGCTTGTATTAAGAACATTACATATGTTGGGAAGACGGTTAATTTACAACTTTTATTTGTGATAAAAACGTAGCCTAATTAAACAAACACTGTCAGAAATATCACCAAAAGGAAGGAAGAATGTGGAAAGCATTAAGAATGTTTTTGAACACATCTAAGAGTAATAGTATAGAAATATCATATATAGTAACTGAAATAATGCAGATATAGAAATAAAATATGCTTACAGAAGTCATGAAACAGATATAGAAAGGGAAGCTAAGACTAAGGGAGGCAGGTAGAGCCTATATAGTTCAGGGGGTTCAAGGTAAGGGGAAGAATGGGAAAGCCTCGAAGGAGACCTGAAGGTGGAATGGTACTCTTAAGTCCACTAGCTCAGAATGCCAGCAACAGGCCTCACTAGTGAGAGCCAGGCCAAGCTCCCTGGTGCTATCCATCTGAAAGAGAGGCCATGGATGGGTCATTTTTAAGCTTTTCATGTCTTCAAAATATATACTGCTTCCTGCATGCTCTTGATATCTAAAATTTCCTTTCAGAAAAGACCTTTTTATTATGTTAAGAGGATGAATGCTTTAACATATCAGATAGCACATAAAATTCATTCATGATAAGGTTCAATCAGTCAATCAATATATACAATGAAACTTTTTCATTTCCATAAAGTTAGAAATGAAAGGCACAGGATGGACTTATCTAAAACATACTGAGAAAGAAAAGGAAAGGAGAGAGACAGGAAGGGATTGCAGAAAAAAATGCACACTCCCTCCATCTAGGATACAGCATCCTCTTGTCAAAAAGCAGGAACAATGAGGAGCTAAGAACAAAACAAGTTTTGCTACAAATGGACTGTATTCAGTAGCTCTACTATAGAAAATTTATGAGGCTCTTTTTTCCTCAGCTTTTGGTTTAAAGAATTTTTTCAGAGAATTTATTTATGAAGTTAATACTTTAATAAATTCTTGAAATTACTTTTTCATCTCTGGCTCCAGTTAAGCCTGAGGTTAATATTGGTGTGAAAACTAAAAATATATTTCTTAATCATATACAAGATTTTAAGTTATAGGAAGTCAATACTTTAAATATCCTAGTTCAATATAAAATTTAGGAAGAATCCTACTCCAATGAAATTGACTCCAATTTTCATTGAAGGACAAATGCTCCTAAGTAAGACTACTTAATCCATACATAAGAACAAAGAAAACAACTTTCAGAAATTCATTTCATATTTCCTTGTGTAAATGAGCCTGTACTGCATATATTTTAAGTTAGTTCTTTCTCAAAATATAAGGCATAGCTGAGTAATACTATATATACTATATATTTTAAAGACTATTCATTAATCAAAGATTTCTAGAGAAACTTAAAAAACCCCAAACCCAAAAATATTCAAGGGAAGACCTGCACAAACATATAGGTGGATATAATAACCAAAATAAATAACTTCCCTCTCATTATGGCTATGCCTTACCCACCCAGGGCAACCACTAACCTGCAGGTTGTTTGTTGTTCTGCTGTGATGTAGTGGGTCAAACCACGGACTATATGCAAAACAACATTTTACTGATCTGTTGGCCCCCTATTTTTGACATTAGGCTATGTATGTGAGACATTCACCTTTCATCTCCCTACTGTCTCACCCGAGTTATGTCTCTAGTCTCTTTCAAAGCTTTCATCAGGCCAAATGAGCTCTGTACAATTAGGTAGATTTTCAACACCCTGCCACATCAACCAAAATCATCAAATTAGCTAGAGAATTAACTGAAAAAAAAAAAAGTTTTCTTTTTTTGTTTGTTTGTTTTTTTTTGGTACCAGGGATCGAACTCCGGTCCTTGCGCTTGCGTAGCAGGCGGCAAAACCACTGAACTAAATCCCCGGCCAAAAAGTTTTCTTTTGAAGAACAGAAAAGTTGACCAGCTTTCATAATAAGAATATCAGAGGTAGGGCCAGGGATTTAGCTCATCAAGTTCTATCCCCAGTACAAAAAAAAGAGAATATCAGAGGTTGAATTTCATGCTTACCTTAATCAACATAAATTTCTGCATTGGTTCAACCCATTCTAATAGAACAATGCTGGTCTGAAGTGCTCCACATAGGTATTTATGGCCTGTGTAAGGATTTCTCACTGTGAAGGCAAAAAAGTAAACATTAGTTCTATTATAATATGAAGTCCTTAAAATAACAGTTACATGCTCTAAAAAATAATAAAACACCAAAAGCTGGCTGCCAATTCTAATTAGATAACACAGCAAAAAAAAACCTTTTCAGATAATAGCATGAAATGTCCTCATACCTTACAGGATTTTGTTTGTATGCACAAATGAAACTGCTAGTTGTTTTAGGGTTAGGGGTTAGCAGGGAAGTTAGCTGAGGTTGCAACATATGGTCAAAATAAACTGTAGAAGTTATCAGTTTGATAGAATACACACAATCCAGAGGCTCACAGTGTTTTTAATAATAATGTTCTAAGGCACTAATGCGATGGTTCTAAAAATAAAACACTTTTCTATCTCCTATCTCTTTTTTTTTTTTTTTTTTTTGGGTACTGGGGATCGAACTTGGGTCCTTGCGCTTGTGCAGCAGGCGGAGAAATCCCTGAGCTAAATCCCCGGCCCTATCTCTTACCTTTCAAGGAAACTCTTATGGCTGCTAAAAAACATGGCACATATTAATCAAAATCTTATCAAATAAATTTACAAGAAATACAATTGAATTGTCTCAGATTTGAGTTTTCTATTTAGAATATAAAGTAATTATATTTGAAGTAAAGATTTAAAATAAATATGAAAAGGGCAAAAGAGTATAACCCTTAAGCTTCACATTAGCTTTGAGAGAGATATAGGAATTAAGTTGTAAGAAAAACCTGCTCCATTCCACATGAGGAGTCAAGTCAGTCTGGTGAAGGCTCCAACAGGGACTCAAACCAGGCCATCTTCCTTTGTCCTAACCAGTTGCTTTTCTTGTTTCCCATTAGCAATGCCCTATCATTCTGCCATTCTGGTTTCAAGGTCTCAGTCCTGTCTAACATCTTTCTCTTCCTGCTACTACTGCTTTGGCTCAGGACTTCTTCCTTACTGTATAGTGAATAAAGTTCATGTTTACACAAGGCCCCTCATACTTTCTCTACTTGATCAATGCACACTAAGTTACTATGATTCTCTTTATAACCTGGATCCAGCTAAACTGGAATAGTCAGCATTTATTTATTTAGACAGGATTCCTTTATTTTTCATTTTTATTTTTTGGTACTGGGGATCGAACTCAGGACCTTCCACTTCCAAGGCAGGCACCAGAACCACTGAGCTAAATCCCTGGGCCTTAGTCAGCATTTATTATAGAAGCTTGCTTTATTTATTTTTTTGCCTCCACCTGTTTGTATTATTTTATCTCCAGCCATTCATAAGGCAGTTAAATTCTTTTTTTTGGCGGGGGGTACCGGGGATCAAACTCAGGACCTTGAGGCAGGTGGCAGCACCACTGAGCTAAATCTCTGGCCCCCAAGGCACTTAAAATTCTTTTGAGGCCCAGTCCAAATACTACCTTCTTCAGTAGCCTACAGGGACTGATCAAAATACACAGTAAATGTTTTAAATTTTAAAAATATTTATTACACGCTGCCTGCTGCGCCAAGCGCAAAGACCTGAGTTTGATCCTCAGTACAAAAAAATATATATATATTTTTATTTATTACAGTAAAAGAAACACTGCCATAATTCTCCCTCAAAACACTCCACCTTGCTTCTAACATACTTAGTCCATGATTTTTGCTACTGTCTAAGTTTTAAAAGCTTTCATGTTTTTACAAAGTATGATAAAAAATACAGTGAATGTCACTGCTCAGTGGTCTCCAACCATAAGAAAGGCTGTAAAAACATCCTCATCCACCTTATTCACCAGATCTGGCACCATGTAACTTCCGGCTCTCTCCAAAGTCAAAATGATCATGAAAGGTAAACATGTGGATGGATTCAGGACATCAAGGCAGCATGACAGCACAAACAGACACGAAAGGAGACTTCTAGAACTGCTCCAGAAAGTGGCAAGAATGATGAGATCAGTGTGTTTGAGGTGAGAAGTATTATGAAGGGGATTAATGACAATGTGTCTTTTTTTTTTTTTTTTTTGATACTGGGGATTGAACTCAGGACCTTGTGCTTGCGAGGCAGGCAATGTGTCTTTTACTGTCATAATTTTTTTTTTTTTTTGGGTACCGGGGATTGAACTCAGGTCCTTGTGCTTGCGAGGCAGGTGCTGGTACCACTGAGCTAAATCCCCGGCAACTGTCAAAATTTTTAATAGAAAAATGAATTTTTTAATAATATGATCAAACTGGGGAGGGTAGTTAGTCTGCCCACGTTGGAACTCAGACTTATTACAATTTATCACAAGGGTAAAACACAAGCCAGGAAATATCCATTTGTAGACTGAGCCAGGCCTTGGTTCAGAGGGCTGATAGTACTGACTCCTCCTTGTCTCCGGCCTAGTGGTGGCTTTTATTTTAGTAATTTTTAAAAAAATTAAATATTTACCTTATTTTTAGATCAAATTGCATATGTTTACAGTTCTTTTTACATTATACCTGGTGGTAGTGACTTAGGTCTTATATGACTTATAATATTAGTAAAAAGGGGAAAAAATCATCTTTTGTTTTTGCAACAAGTCAACAGAAAAACTAGTTGTTATAAGGATGGGGAAAGAATTTAGTCTGGAGATACATGAGCAGGGAGACTATAACCTTCCTGTCACAAGCACAGGGCAGAAGAATATATGCTGAATGAATTAATGATGTCTCACAAGCCATTACTAAGCAGAATGATGAATGACAAGTCCCCTTGGAGAACACAGTGTAATAAACTGAATTAAAAAAACCACTCACTTCACTTTATTTATCCAGTCAACAAATTATTTACTAAATATCTATTATGTTCAAGGTGCTATATTAGGTTTAACTGGAAAGGCCAAGAAATTTGTTTTACTAAGGGGTAAAAATACTCCTAGGAGAATGTTTTGGGGTAGGACTGTTTGCTGTATATTTTAACATGAGGCTCATGGGGTTTTCTTAGCCACTCTGCGAAACAGGAGAGCTCCATGGTACAGACAGTTTACTTACCAACACAACACTTCTGACACCACTTGGTTTCAGGGATTTTTGCTGATACAGCAAATTTCCTAAATGTAAATGAGAATGAGTATGAAACACCTGTAGGCAGTATAAAATAAAGGGGCTGACTCGGACCGGTGTCAGTTACAAAAGACGAGCTACAAAACTGATGTGCTGATACTTATAAGTTTTAATTATTCTTTCATGATGTATCTCTAGCACCTCAAATTACAGGTGGTATTTAATTTGAAAATCAGTAACCTGGGTTTACCAAGTACCACTGAAAAAGTGAAAAGATAAGCCCAAAACAGGAAAAAGGTGTTTTTAGTATATATAAATTTAAGCTATGTAAAAATCTTACTACAATATTAAGAACTCCTTTTTTAAAAGAAATTTTTATTTCTTTACTCAGGAATAGTGGGATTCAGACTTTTGGCAAGGGTGCTGCTTTAGAGATTCTGCAAACACCTGATTCAAATCTAGCAACTAAAAATCCAGTTTGAGTTATCTTTTAAAACCACAATTTAAAAATACATATACACTCAAATATCTTTTACAATGAGAGTTATGTAATGGAGACTGTTAATGCATCAAGTTTTGTAAACTTCAAATTCAACTTCTCCATTTCTGTACACAACTTCAAACTTCTTTTAAATGTGAATATGTGCCAAGCATCAGATGTCAGTACTTCCGCATTAGTCTTTTAAAAAAAAAATCAGTTATACAATTTTACATCAAATTGTACAACATGTATGTGATGCTCAACGCAATTCCAAACAAGCTCAGGAGAATCTTTTCAGTGGATATTCTTGTCACCATATAAGTGAGTAACAATTCAGCATATGTAACATTGTGATATTACAATTTTAACCTTCAGTATGTTTTACATATTGACTTTTTTTTGGTACTGGGCATCAAACTCAGGACCTTGCGCTTGCAAGGCAGGCGCGGTGCTGCTGAGTTAAATCTCTGGCCGCACATACTGACTTTGTAGTTATAAAAACTTATAATAATCACACTAAGTCCTTACTATGTGTCATATATTTTACATTTTCTGTGTCATTTAATTCCTCCAACAATATTATGAGGTAGAACATAGAGTAAAAATCTGAGGCTTAGATTTCTGCTCAAGGTCTTACAGTTAGTGATTTAGAGAGGAAAAATCCCCCCTGCTGTTCTAGTGTTACACTATCTAACCTCACTGTTCAGTGATTCAAATCTACTACTTTACTTTTATGCTTTTGGGTCAATTTAAATAAAAAGGGTATTTTGAGTTTGCAAAGTAAGCTGTTGAAACACAATTTGCAAGCACTTGTCTGTGTGAATGAAAATTTTCTTGATATGGTGATATCTAAACAATGATACAGGAATTATCAGAAGTCAAGGTACTAAATGACTACACAGCATCCAGAATATCCTAATGTTACATTTTTGGTTGAAACACCTCATTATTCATTATTCTACTTAACTTTATATTAGGAAAAATTGTACACTTTTATAAACTAGATTTATAATTATAAACAGGTCCTTTTCATATACTTTGAAGTTTTATGCAGCTTAAAACAAAACAAAAATTTATCACTTTTAACTGAACTGCTTTGAACCAAAGTACTTTTTAGAATTAAAAAAATCTAAATGAAGCTCTTATCAGACTTTCATTGGCAACAAGTTTAATGTTCTTGATCCACACTTGCAAACTTGTACCCTGGCTTCCAAAGCTAACTTAGGGTTTAAATTACTGAATTGGTCAAAACCCAGGAGTACTAGGACTATTAAGGTCTGTAAGATCACACGAAAGAATACCACTTGGATAAGAAAAATCAGTTATTAAGTATGGCTAACAAATAATGAAATCATTCAAAATATGGCTGTGGGCAGCATGCTGAAATGCTATAAAAATAACAATGTTCTATGGTGACCCATGGTTTGCTTTAATTTTAGTCATGGTTTTACAAAAGGCAATAAAATTTATTTCCCCAGCATCCAATCAACTGGAACCCTAAGTTAACCAACATTCTTGATGTCTTTAATGTAGGATATTTTAAGGTGCACTTACAGGCACAGTTCAATTTACAGTGCATGATAATGATGACAACTGGTTTATTTATCGACAGCCTACTGGGTGCTAGAGACATGGTAGGTACTTGATACACATAATTCATCATTTTGAAAACAACTCTGCAAGATGAAAATACCAGTTCTATTTTACTGATGAATTTAGTCAGAGGTTGTATAATTTATTCAGGCTTTAAATTCAAGTCTACTTGGATTTCAAAGCTTATGCTTTATGACAGAGGAATGATAACATGTACATGAGCACCTGTCTTCAGAATGAAAACCATGAAGCTGTTTTCGGAATAAAAACACAATGCTCAAAGAAAGCTTAAGATGTGTTCATTTTGTGGTAGAAGAAATGGTACTAATATACATATACAGTATTATCTTGCTGAAAGAGTTTTCAGATTTCCTGCTAATTAGTGAGAGAATTAAGAGTAGACTTTAGAGGACTCAGAAGATAATGAAGCCTAAGAAAGGCGGAAGAACTTAATTGTGGCTATTACTAACACTAAAGATTGTTGCTAAAACAAAATCTGAATAACAAATTGGTGGCAAAAGATCCTTAGAGGTAAAAAAAACCTTACTATATGGAAACTCCTTAAAGGAAGAGGCAGTATTTTATTTAATTTTGTCTCATCTGTGCGTGAGGACAATTCAAACATATGTGGAATATTCAGTAAAATTTGAAAGAGCTATACATAGCTAAAAACAAGCTAAAAAGGCCTCTCAAGCTGGGTGCACACCTACGATTCCAGCACTCAGGAAGATGAGACAAGAGACTGCTGTGGGTTTGAGGCCAGGGTGGGCTACACCGTGAGACCCTGTTTTCAAAAAAAAAAAAAGCCTCTAAAACATAGTATGTATGTCATTTGCATAGCCAAAATTGCACTTTTTTAAACAGAAAAAAACTCTATTCTGACAAAAAAATCAATTAATTAATGTATTAAAGTCTGTCTGGCTCCTTAGGGGTACTTATGCATATCTTACATATACTTGAAAGCTTGGTTTTTGTGCTCACAAGAATTTTGGATTATTAATTTAGAAAGCTAGATGGAAAGGTTCTATATGCAGACAGGCAAACAGCAACACAAATGGCAGTTGGAAGAAAAACAGGGACAGATAAACTCTATGGGAAGAAACAATTCTCCGCTCCAGTTCCTAGGGCTGGTTATAGGGGTTATACATTTAACTCCAAATACAGATATTATAGTGCAATGCAATAAATCTAGTTTATAATCACAACTTTGAGTAACCATGTAATTATCCAATTAAATGATACAGTCTATTTTAAGAAGACAAAAAAAAGCATATAATGCAATTTTAAATGATTTTCATCAAAAAAGTTAACTTTTACAAAGATTTTTGCAGAGCAGGGCAAATCAGCTACATTGCAAACTTAGTAGTTAAGAACACATACTTGAGGTTCTTGAAAGCTAAGGTTTTGCATCAGTTGCTTTACAGCCAACCTTCTAAAAGAATGGCTATGTTGCAAAGTTTTTGTAAAATAAAATTTATACCAGACTTAAAGAACTTTTAGGTAACAAATGAGAGCCAATATTATAATAAACAAAAGGAAGGGTATAGCATAATTAAAAATTTCTGAAAATACAAAAGCAAAATCTCTCAACTTCTAATTATCTCCAAATATAAAAATATATATTCAATAAATCATTTTGATTTTTAGGCTTAGAAATCATACTTTAAAAAAGTATAATTACACAAATTAACAGAAATATGTCAAAAGCAAAGACACTATATTGATGTAAAATTACAGGGAAAATTAATTTTAATTTTGCAGGAAAGACAATTAAAAATTCGGAAAGAAAATGCTTAATTGGAAAGTATAAAGTAGAACAATTTTACAAGACTGTGATAAATCCTTCTTAAAATATATTACTTATGATTTTTTCATTATATATGATTTCTATTAACCCAACTGAGTGCTGTCATTTTCTCTATCGTAAGATTTATTAGAATGCATTATTAACTATTTCTAAGGATGAAAACATAATTCAATGTACAATTACCTTGGCAGTATTCTATCAGGGAGTTTGTGTGCTGGAATAGCAACAGGTAACTTTTGCATTTGTCTTGCATAATCAAAAAGCCCTGGTAGATTATGGGAATAAAGCTGAGAAGCTTTACCTGCACAGAAAATAAAGATGGTGTAAGAGCTAATAACAAGCAGTAACAACTGTAAGATGTATAAAAACTAAAACTTACCATAGGGGAAAGGAAAGAAGGGAAAGGAAAAAACACGAGAAAAGGAAAACATGGAAACAAAGTCTTTGTAAACAGGCAGGGGTAGAGGGGTTGAAGGGAAGGCAGGGGAATAGGGAAAAACAAGAACCAAGATACATCGTGTACGGGTCCAAATTCTCAATGATGAGTGTCAGCATACTGTATACCTAAAGTGTACCAATAAACTTAATGAATAATAAAAATAAAAACTAAACTAAACGAAAACTTACCAGATATTGATAGCAAGCAATTATTCATTACATATAGCCACGTACACCTCCGTGGGAATAGCTGATGAAAAAAATGTACACAGTTTACAAAGGATCACATATAACAATGTAAATTGCACCTATTAACCATGTAAGTGGTGATTATCAATTAGTCAGTTCTTTAAAAAGTAACATTTTAATACAATTCATTTTATAAAGTATTAAAAACAAGATGATACATACACACAAAGTATGTGGGAGGAAAAAATTACCAATATAATTTCAGTCTAAACATTAATTCTAGTCTCTTAGGATGTGTAACCCCAAACTATTGAAAGGAATGAAAACATTTTCCAAACACCATCTACTCCTATATGCTGGTTCTTTGGTTGAAGTGTGCACCCCCTAAAATACACTTGCCTGGACAGATGAACATGTATGTAAGATACAGAAAAAAGGATCATAGTGTAAACACATAATATGGAAATCTAGGTATGGAGGAGAAAAAAGGCTATGTGATGAAAACTCATAGATGAAACTCAAAATGATACACACACTATACATATGAGGTGTGACTGAAAAATAGTGACTATTGGGCTGGGGATTTAGCTCAGTGGTTTCGGCGCCTGCTGCGCAAGTGCAAGGACCCGAGTGTAATCCCTGGTACCAAAAAAAAAAAAAGAATATTAAAAAAATTACAGTAAAAGACACATTGCCATAAATCCTCTTCAAAATACTATCCCTCACTTCAAACACACATCCCATCAATCTTGCCACTTTCTGAAGCAGTTCTAGAAGTTGTCTTTCATGTCTTTAGCTACACTGCTGTGGCTGTGATATCCTAAATTGATCCAAATGATTATCCTTCTTGGTCATTTTGACTTTGGGGAAGAGCCAGAAGTCACATAGTGCCAGATTGAGTGAATAAGGTGGATGAGAATACATTGTAATGTTTTTACAAGCCTGTCTTTCCATTGGATGACACTTGGTGGCAATATTCACTATATTTTTTTAAATCACACCCCATATAAAGGTGCTTAGGAAACAGAAGACTTTCATAATTGCTTCAGACAGTGGCAAGAATGATGGGCTAAATGTGCTGGAAGTAAAGGGAGTATTTTGAGAGGAATTACAAGCAATGTGTTTTTTACTGTAATACATTTTTTAATTTAAATAATCACTGTATATTTTGGTCACTCCTTGTACATATGGAATTTATTAGTAAACTCTAGTATGTAAGAACTGAGACATGACTCTGGAAGTCTGATAATGGTTAGTATATGGGGTAATGAAAAGAGAATACATATACGTAGTTTAAAGGAAGAAAATACTCTTTAACGAAGATATTTTATCATGAATATCAATGGTGTGAAAAGTAGTCCCTGGGCCAGCAACACAGGAACCAGCTGGGAGTGTGCTAGAAATGCGTTTTCAGGCCTTGCCCCATGCCTCCTGACACACAGGTTCTAAAGGTGGGCCGAGCAGCCTGTGCTTGAGCTAGGCTTTCTGATGTTTCTGCTGCATACTAAAGGTGATACCCACGGATGTATGTATTTAGGCATCCTGATTCAACATTGGTTGCTGGGTTTGTCCTGGTAATTTCTACAGGTTACTCACCCAGAAGGGACTGGGATCAGTGTAGGAAATGGAGAGAAAGAAGAAATGAGAGATGAAACTTATCAAGGTCTCTAAGGCTACTCTTTTATTAAAACATAAAGTCATAATGATAATGCTGAATAAGTAAAAGAGAAAATGTAATAAAGGGCAAAGAAACAAAGTAAAATCTACATTAATTTAAATAAAATTTATAAAATCTTATTACCACTATTTCATTTATTTGGAAAATATATGTACATAAAATACCCCATTTTCTCCCAACAAGTAAAATATGGCACTGCCATAACAGGCACTGTTACCTGTGCCGATAGCTGTGTCTCAAATGGAGAAGATACCAATACATTCCTTCTACTTTATGTTTTCATAAAAAATTCATAACCAAATAGAAAATTCACCAGCTAAATTAAGAAAATCAGGGAAAGTAAGGGGTAAGGACTTATTTCAGACCACATAGGAGTACACCTTGCCACAGTAGCAAGAAACTGATTTTTATTTAATTGAGTGTTTGAAGTGGGTCTATTTTCATAGAAATATATACTTAAACAGTATTTCTTTGGTAGCAAATCTATGGTCTATTCTGCAATCATAAATATAAGTGGGTTTGCTTATTTAACACAAGAACATATAAAGCACCATGGCAGGACATAAACTGCTTTCACATAACCAATACAACAATACGGGAAAGGTATTTACGCATAGTTTTATTCAAGTGTTATATTTCAGTTCAGATTTGTTCCTAACCATGTTTTTAAAAAATCCTTAAGCTGGGCTGGGGATTTAGCTCAGTGGTGCTGTCACCAGCCTTGCAAGCTCAAGGTCCCAAGTTCGATCCCCGGTGCCCCCCCCCCCCCAAAAAAAGGGGGCTGGGGATTTAGCTCAGTGGTTCTGCTGCCTACCTCGAAAGCTCAAGGTTCCAAGTTTGATCCCCCGTGCCAAAAACCACAACAAAGAAACCTAAGGCTTTTGTAGATCTTTAATGTTTTTTTCCTTTAGCAAGTTAAGCTCAGGGTGAAATAATTAGTTTTAACAGTTAAGGAGGGACAGTTCAATGGTTTATCTACATTCACATATCTGCCTTTTTGATGATTCTGGGTGACCTTAGGTAATCTCAGTTTTATCTGTGAAAGAGAGCACCAAAACCTCACAGACTTGTTTGGTAATTAAAGAAGACACACCCTGTACACCTTATAAAGCACTTAGAAGAGAGTCTGGAGCACAATGAGTACTCAAGAAATATTAGCTCTAAGTAGTAAAATCAGATAAAGAATTTATGTTCAGGATGGTGCACGCCTATAATCCCAGTATCAGGAGGCCAAGATAGGACTGCTGTGAGTTGAAGGCCAGCCTGAACAACATAGTGAGAGCCATCTCAAAAAAACCAGAAATAAATCCCCACTCCTGAAAAAGAATTTAAAATTAGGATCCTGTTCTTTGTCCTCATGTCTTCTTTCAACAACTACCCTTATTTCGGAGACTCCTGTCACGCAGTTTTCCTCCCTTAGAGCATAGGTAAAACCAACCTAACAATCAATTTCACAAAAAGATGAAAGAATTCAGGACTTCACATATACTCATTCTCTACTCCTACATGCTTCCACTGGGAAGGGAAAATGTTGCTTCTCGAAAGGCACTGTTTAACTCAGAAAATATGCTAGCAGTGTAATTTCAAATGCTACAGAAATTAAGAAGCGAAGTTATTGCTGCTGGGGTGATACATGCTTTCACTTAAAAGCTGATAAATGCTTACTTCACCTCTGTATAATGTGGGTTTTGTTACGGTTACTATTCTTAACAATTAATATATTCTGGATATTTCTTTAATCAAAAATATTACCACCTCTGAATTACTTATTTACTTATTATTTCAAATAATAAGGTCCTTTCCTTCTCTTATCTTAGGTACTTTTCAGCCACTGTTTATCTCTTCCAGATTAAGAGATTTAGAGTATAACATACAATTTAAGATTGTTAGATAATCTGATAAAAAATTAAGATGGCAATGTTTAGTTACAAAGAAATCAATATTTATAGATTTTTTCTTTTTATTTGTAATCAGCTCATTCTGATAAAAGGGAATTGGTTACACATCCCACAGGCACTCACAACCCAATGTGACCAAACTGAATGCATCATCATTCCTCTCATTCACCCAGTCACTCATGGCAGAAACCTCAAGTTAGCAGACTTCTCCTAAGCCTCAGTGTAGAACTGGTCATTCAATCTGGCCAATCCGGCCCCACACCTTTCTCTAGGGCCAGTGTTTAGGGTAGCTGCAACTGGGAGAGGCAGTGTGGGAAAGTAGGTGAACACATGGTCTCTGGAGCCAGCTTGCTAGGGTTATATTTGTGTGCTCCCCTCCCCTGCCATTTAATAGATGTGGGATGCCTGGCAAGTTACTAATTCTTTCTGTGCCTTTGGTTCCTTGTCTGTGAAATGAGAATAATAATGGTATCTATTTCTCAGACATTTTGTGAAGATCAAATAATACATGCCAAGCTTTTAAAAACTGTGCCTGGCACATAGTAAGTCTTATATAGGTGCTATTAGTTATTAATATCATTATCATCATTTTTGCAGGCTGTTTAGTGTTCGTGGTTCCTGGGTACTAAATGCCAAGAGCTTCTACAAATCATTGTGACAATTAAAAATGTTCCCATACATACTCCAAACCCCACCAGTTTCCCTCCATCGTGACACCTTTTAACTCTTTCATCACAGTTTTTAGTATTCCACATGGCAAATGGTATTTTAAAAATACAGACCTTCCCAATAGTGCGACATATAAAGTTCTGGGATTTGGCATCTGTCTATATACACAGCTCCATCTATTCTTCTTTTTTTTGGTACCAGGGATCAAACTCCGGACCTTGTGCTTGTGAGGCAGGCAGCGACACCACTGAGCTAAATCCCTGGCTCAGCTCCATCTATTCTTACTGGCATTCCATCATATTTATCTTCTGTCTGCCTGGCAAATTTCTACTTACTATAATTTAAGGTCCATTTCAAACACCTCTATTTCATCCCCTCACAGGAGGAACTGGTGATACCTACTTCTGTGGCCCACACCTTGTACTCATTCCTAGTGTGACAGCTAACCTTGAGCGCTGTGGTCATTGATTTATGTTTGTTTCCCCTGGTACAGCATAAGCTTCTAAAGAGTAAGAATTAAACCGGTCTTCCTATCTGGTAAATGCCTTCCTATCTGGCAAACAGAACATGAAGGCTTATGAATAAAAGAAGCCCAGGGCCTGGGATTTAGCTCAGTGGTTCCGGCGCTGGCCTCACAAGCGCAAGGTCCCGAGTTCGATCCCTGGTACCAAAAAAAAGAAGCCCAAATCACAAAATGAACTTACTTCTGACCTAGCGTGTAATTATAATAACTTTAAAAGAATTTACACATAACATACCTGCTCCATTGATGTTTCATGAAGTTCATTAAGATTAAGGGTATAAATTCCTTCTTCAGCACCAAATATCAAGTACTGATCTGAAATAACAGAAGTACTTCACTAATTTCAATAAATAAAAGACACCTTTAAAAGAATTCAGTCTAAAATTCAGTAAATATGTGTTAACATATGAAAAGATTAGTGTAAATACTTGTGATTTTAATGCAAAGAAGAGGCTGATACTCTAAACTCATAAATTGGGTCATATATACACAAACAATATCCTCAAGGCAGTGAAGAAAATGCTTGCATAGGGAGGTTTTGCAGAGTGGCCTGCTGGACTCTTCACTCACCAGAGAGTGTTACTGACTGGCAAGTGTCTGAAGCTTTTTCTAAAACTCCCTGAAGAACAAATCATGTGAAACTGACATATAAAATGTAGATCAAGAATAGCTAATACAGGTCCAAAATATTTTTATAGATACTAGTTTTTCTAGGCTACTATTATAAGCACTAACATGAAAAGCTCTCTACCACCAAATGGCTGTGAAACAATGAATCTGAGTGTCAGTTTCCCAGTCTGTGAAACAAAAAAAGCCTTATTTCAGGTATTTAGCATTGATAAGAACATATATGTGCATTTTTACACATATATAAAATTTTTCCATATATTTCTCGACATGTACTATCTCTATATGTATATATGTGTGTGTGCACACACACACACACACACATATATATATATATATATATATATACCATAGTTCCATGTATGTGAGTAACAAAACTTCCTTTTCTAAAATATTTTT
>NW_004624738.1:20751374-20872113 GCF_000247695.1 Heterocephalus glaber
TGTATGTAATTTTGGTTTTTTTGAGACAAGGTCATGTTATGTACTCCAGGCTGGCCTTGAACTCACTATGCAGCCCAGGCTGGCCTCAAACTCATGGCAATCCTCTTGCCTCAGCCTCCAGAATGTTGGGATTACAGGTGTGTGCCACCACACCTGGCTATATAAATATTAAGATATAGGATATATAGCAAGAGGATAAGAATTCCTTACTCAGTGACAAATGACAAATATTCTGATTAAGACCCCTTGTAAAATGGCCTCTGGACTCTGGATCCTTACTACTGTAGCTAAATTCTTTGAGTAATGGCTATCTAAAATAAATATATTCAATCACTGTGCAGCAGCAGAAGAAACATCTCTGGAGGCAATCAGGGTAGCAAAGAGTACTATACATAGTTTTATTATATTGATATGGTGACTATAGTGAAATTTAATGCTATGTGCCACCCTAAACACCGATATTACAATATGGAGAAACATTTACCTTAAAATTTCAAAAAAATTATACTAAAACATTTTCCCAGAAAGATATTAAAAAAAGAATAAAACCAACATTTTCACAGCCCAAGAAATTAGAAAAATAACAGATAAAAATTAGAACGATAACAGACAAAACATATGGTACTACCTCTTGTATCTGGGTTTATCCATGATGTTGCACAGTGAATTTTCAAGGGACATCCATTAAAAACCTTTGAAAAACATGCACCCATCTGGAAAAAGAAAGAATAACCAACATGAAACTGACAAAGAATGGTCCTGAATATAATGTAGAAGGTGTAAATATTTTAATATGGAATAGTAGAGAGGGTATAATGAAATTAAAATCACCTTCAAGTTTACAGAAATAAATATGTTAAATCAGTCAATGGCCTAATATTTTTTCTAGGTTATTATCATAATCTTTTTGGTAGAATAAAGTTTCCAGTTATTTTACACGAAAGAAAGAGAAAACAAATTCAGCCACATTTTATCTTTTAAACTAAACAAAGCACTAACAGTAACCAATTCAACATTAATAATTTGCTTATTATTATTAGCAATGTCTCATATCAAAAGCATACAGTATTCTCTAGTAAGAAGGGAACCATAATACCCACAAAGAAAGACATTCTTCTCTTTTGATTTCATGATAAATATGGTATTTATCATTATATTTCATATTATGAAGTAAAAGAGGAATGATTGATTTGAAATTCATATTATATGCTTCAACCTCAAAACATACAGACCTTTTTATTTATATTTTTATTTTTTTGGTACCAGGTATCGAACTCAGGTCCTTGTGCTTGTGAGGCAGGCAGTGGAACCATTGAGCTAAATCCCTGGTCCCAGACCCCTCTTTTAAAAAAAGAATTAAAAATAAAAAAAAGGAATAATTTGATTATTTACCTTCATAAGATTCATAAAAAGTATATTAGTCTGATGTTGAATTATCAAGTCTACTTGTAAAAATCTTTCAGATAAATATTTTATAATGAAATATTCATTTGAACACTTGTTTTCAAAGAGCAAAATGTTTATTTTTAAAATATCATTTTGATTAAATACTCAAGGTATGAGAAAGGTTATTCACTTAATCACATTTATTACTGACAACTGAGGGAAAATTTTTAGGAAAGTATTTGATCACAGGAATCTTGGGTTTGTGCCATGCTATCCTAAACTAAACAGCACAATACAATGACTGCCAGCAGGGATGTTTTCTTCACAAACTTGGACATAACATGCTCAGAGAACACATTCCTGGATGCCTATCGTGGGTGAAAAAATTAACATCAATTAGAATAAGAACCTTAAAATTTCCTTTTTAATGACAGAAATGTATCAATCAATATTTTTAAAGATTTTAGTACAGAAAACAACACTATCTTGATAGGCAATACAATCAGGTGGTAGGATGCCAATAAAAAACATTTTTATGACACAATGAAGAAAATGAATCACTTAATAATGCCTAATGGTTACCTTTTAAGATCGCCAACCAAATTTGTATATTATGGGACTAATTTCTAGAGATTAGAAATCTAAATGACAATATATGGAAAAAAATGAGCCCCAAACGAGCTAATTTGTATAGCTGGATCCTAAATGGCCATCCACAGTCACTAGCTTTTTCCTGTCAAGCTGTAAATTTGATTTACTTTACAGCCAAACAGGATGTTTGCTCTATTTTATCTATTTCCTTGTTTTAAGTGTGTAAGGGTTGGGGATTTAGCTCAGTGGTTCTGGTGCCTGCCTCACAAGCACAAGGTCCTGAGTTTGATCCCCAGTACCAAAAAAAAAAAAGACTGTGTATAGATGTGTGTATGTATATGTGTATATGTATATGTATAAAAGGATACTATATCTACTTCCCTATTAGTGTGTATAGACACACAGTATAACAATATACATAACACTGTACTTTAAAAATTAGTATTAAAATTATAAACTTTAAATACTCATAACTTAAGTAAATATAAATTATAAATGTGATATGAAGTATATGGTTTATAATATAAAGTATAATTTATAACATGTATATGCTATATTAATTTTACAAAGTAGAATGAAGAAGTAACAAAGGCTAAAAAGTAGAGTTGGGAGGTTAAAAAGTAGAAAAACTAAGGACAAGATGTATTAGATTTTATAGACTGATAGCAATGAAATGTAGTTCTATCCATAATAACCTAAAATTTCTGATACAGCACTTCTACTACTAGGTAAACATCCAAAGGAACCAGAACTGGTATGTTGAAAAAACATCTGCACTATTATTTTACTTCAGCATTATTCACAAAAGCCAAGATATGAAATCAACCTGGGTTTATTAGCAAATGAACAAGAAAATGTGGCATATATACATCATGAAATATTATTTGTCCTGTCATTTATGACATGTATGAATCTGGAAGGATACTATGCTAAGTGAAACAAGCTAGTTATAGAATGAACAAATACTTCATGAGCTCACTTATTTGTGGAATCTGAAAATGTTACAGAAGCAGAGAAAAAAACCAGTGGTGATTAGAGGCTAGGGGGAAGGGAGGGGACTGGAAAGATGCTGGTCAAAAGACACAAAATTTTAATTAGGAGGAGTAAGTTTAAAAGATCTACAGTATGTCATGGTGGCTACAATTAATAAATATATATTATGCCTGAAACTTTTCTTTCCATTTACTGAAACTCATTTAAGAGGCACAGTGTATGTGACAAGCATGCCACATGAGTGAGGAAAGCTGTCAGAGGGATGCAATGCACTATAACTACAATGCTTTCTCTCTTCTGTGTGTTTAACATAGTTTTTTAGTGGGACCTATAAATTTTATAATATACTGGGTTTCAATGTAGTATTTTTATTTTATTTTTTATTTTTTTGGTACCAGGGATCGAACTTGGGACCTTGCGGTTGCGAGGTAAGCAGCGGAACCACTCAGCTAAATCCCCGGCCCACAATGTAGCATTTTTAAAGATGCATGTATCATATTCATCTCCTTTACTGTATTCTTTTATACTCTTCCCTTTATTTCCTTCTTTTTGTTTAATAATAATAGTCTTCTTTCTACTATTATATCATCTTTTAAAAAAATTCCACATGTTAGGAAAAAAATGTGATACAGTACTTGTCTTTCTAAGTTTGGCTTATTTTACTTAACATGATAATGTACTGTTCCACTCTTTTTCCAGCAAATAACATAATTTCTTTCTTCTTTCTGGCTGAATAATACTCCACTGTACATATATTCCTCATTTTCTCTATCAAATTTTAAAAGAATAGATTTAAAATGTTTTCACTACCAAAAAAAAAGTCAATGCATATATTAAATAGCTTGATTTAGTCATTCCACAATCTATACATGTATCGAAACACTATGCTGTAAATATAAACAATTTTTACTTGTCAATTAAAAAACTTAAGGCCAAGTGTGGTGGTGCATGCCTGTATTCCCAGCACTTGGGAGGCCTGAGACAGGAGGACTGCAGTAAGTTTGAAGCCAGCCTTGGGTACAGTGTGGGTTCAAGGTTGGCCTGAACTACATTGCAAGACCCTGTCTCAAAATTAAACAAAACAAAACAAATTTTAAAAATGAGAAAAATAGTATGGCATAATTAAAAACAAAACAAAACCAAACCAAAAACAACCCCAGCCCAAACTATCATATAGATCTCAGTTCTGACTAGAGTTGAGTGGAATTTTGTGATGGTAGTAATCAAGATCTAGTCTCAGTTTTAGTCATGGGCAAAATCAAGGACTCGGGCCAGATAGATGTTCCTTTAAGTTCCAAAATCCCCCCTTTTTTTTTGGTACCGGGATTGAACTCAGGACCCTGTGTTTGGGAGGCAGGCATGGTGTCACTGAGCTAAATCCCCGCCCCTTCATGTTTTTCATAATTGAAAACAGGTTACAAAAATGTCATATCCACATTTTGCAATACCCACGTTGCTTTTTATGTTTCTTCAAAAATAGCTGCAAATATGACATTAACAAATTTTGGGATCAGACAGATTGAAAATGTGTAATTTATTAAAATTTTTACTTTGAAAAGGTACTTTTCGGATGTAATAACATTTGAATGAGTAATCATATAGATTTTTTTCAATAATAATGGAGGTTCTTTAAAATAGGTTTAAAAAAATTTAACCAAAGATAAACATTTAATCAACTATTTGTCATGTACTCAGTTTGAAATTTTAGGCTATTTGATACTTAATACTTACATGCACTTTAGGTGTTGGGGGAAGACCATTACTAATAGGCTTCTAGAAAAAGAACACATGCATGATAATTATTTCTGTTGATGGTTGGCACGAAAATAATATATTTCAGACACATTTATTTGAGAAAACTATATGAAATTTAATGAAACATAATATCATATAGATAACATCTATATATATCATATAGGTAACACTTAAGTTTCCTATAGTCCTTCCATATTTACTACTAGCACCTGCCCCACCGAGAGGTTAGTGTGCATTCTTTCTCCAGGAAATTATATATTCATGTATTTGTCTAGCTTTCTAGACTTTTTACCTTTCAGAGGGTAGTGCTGGAGATTGAACCCAGCACCTAGAGGATATTAGACAAGCATTATACCACTGATCCCCAGGTAGCTTTCTAGACCTTTGGTATTATATTTATATACACATCCCCATAGAAAATACCATCTTTGTATGTTTTAGAACATAATAAATAGCTATGTATTTTTATCTACTTGTATTTTGTCTTAAAATGAAACATGGTCCATATAATCCAAAATAATAGACCTGATACTTTAACTGCAGCCTAGTAGGACATAACATACTTTGTTTAGCCATTCCTTAATTGTTATTGGAGATTTAGGTTATTTTCAATTCTTTACTGTAAGAATAATGGTGAAATGAGCCTGCATAATCTTCTTATGCAATGTGTGAATTTTTTTAAAGAGTTTTCTGTGCAAAGTGAAACTGACAGACAGGGTCAGCGTTTATATTTACTGGGCACTGACTGCCTTTCAGAGCACCTACAACCATTATATCCAACAGCAACATATAAATTTCTGGTTCCTTACAGACTTACAGCAATATCATGAAGATGGTTAGTAAAAATGTTTTCTCCTCTGTTTCTCATTAATTTGTATGCTTCTAATGACAAGGAAGGGTGAGAATCTTTTTTAAAAGTATCTGCTCTCCTACTTCCTTTTCTGAGAACTTTTTCCCATTTTTTACTGTTTTTTTATATCTATTTGTTGACTTCTTCATATATTGAGATCTGAATATTTTGTTATACGAATTAGAAATATTTTCTCCTAACCTGTAGATTACTTTAATCTTTTTTTTATAATGTTTCATGAACTGTACTTTATATATGGATATATAATTTTGGGGGAGCAATGCTGGGGAGGGAACCCAGGGCTTCACATATGGTTCACAAATACTAATGTATTCTTAGCCCAGAAGGATAAAGTTTCATGAATCCAAATGTATTAATCATTGGTCAGAGTAGACACACAATTATAAGGAGAATAAAAGCTGTGCTCACCTACAATATTCTCACAAATGCCAGATATATTTAAAGGTCACATCTTCGGTATATGAACTATCCTCTTGAAAAGGAATCTTTCAAAGTTAATCTTAATAACAGCATTTTAAGGAAATAACAATGTTTTTCTCAATCTGATATAAATTGGAATCATTTAAACAGTGTGATAAAAATTAACAAAAAATTACTTATTAATTTCATATATAACATTAAAATATCAAATGAGAGTGAACATTTTATGATGTTCTGGGCAGAGGAGGTAATCTCAATGATAAAGTACTTGCCTAGCATATGCAAGGATTTTGGCTCAATCCCCAGCACCCTCCTTCTAAAAAGAGATTATATAATATTTTACTTTGTAGACACATTTTTGAGGATGTATAGCATCATATTATTCCTACCAATTTCTGGTAACTTTTATTCTATTTCACAACTACTTATGTACTTTTGTTTTTATACTGATTCCTGGAAACTATGTAGTGTCTATTTTAGTAAAATATTAATATTTAAATATTAAATTTAGTATTGAGAATGCTATCACACATAAATTTCAGCATAAACAAAATGGCTATAAGTAGCTTCGTTCTTTTCTTTTTTTTTTTTGGTACCGGGGATCGAACTTGGGTCCTTGTGCTTGCGAGGCAGGCGGTGGAACCACTGAGCTAAATCCCCGGCCTGGCTATAACTAGCTTTAAGAAGCTGTACAAACTGTAATCATGCTTCAATATACTTTGGATACGGTTAACTCTATGACCTAGCCATAGACATACTTTAGAATTATTATGATTATCCTAATGAAGTATGATAACAAAAACATGGATTAAAAATTCTTTAAAAAGTTTATATCTTCCAAAGGGTATTATTATTATTATTATTTTTTTTTTTTTTTGAGATAGGACCCTGCTGTGCAGCCTAGGGTGGCCTTGAACTCATGGTGATCCTCCTACCTCAGCCTCCCAAGTGCTGGGATTATAGGCATATGCCACCATGTCTGGCCCAATGAGTCATATATTATTATGGTGTATATTATTACATACAAGTTGAATCTGGAAATGTGAAAAAGTTCTAAAATCTGAAACTTTGATCTCAATATCAAAGATTCTGGAGCATTTCAGATTGTGGATTTCTGGATCAAGGATGCTCAACCAGGAAAGTTTTTGTAAATATTTCAAAACCCAAAAAACTCCAAAATCTGAGGGTAAGCAATACTCAACTCTTACCGTGTTGCAATGATTAAACTGAACTTTTGTACTACTATATTAGCAGGGATGCCAAAATTTAAATTGACAAAAACAAAATGGCACTGCTCAAAGAGATTGAACTTCACAAAATTCATTCTTATAGGACAGTTTACACTTTTGCTAAAAATGCTCTAAAATGCATGGTGTGGTGGTGCATGCCTATAATCTCAGCTACTTGGGAAGCTGAGGTCACAAGTTTGAAGCCAGCCTGGAAAGCATAGCAAGACCCTGTCTCAAAAAGAGAATATAAAAAGGGCTAGGAATGTAGCTTACGGGTAAAATACTTCTCTATTCTGCATGTGGCCCTGGGTTTGATCTCCACTAGTGGGAAAAAAATTCATACATTTCCAAATTATAATGTGTAACTCTGATCAAATGGCCTGAATTATAAAAAATGTTATGTCATGGGCCGGAGATTTACCTCAGTGGTTCTGCCGCCTGCCTCGCATGTGCAAGGTCCTGAGTTCAATCCCCGGTTCCAAAAAAAATATATTATGCCATAATCTATAGCTTTTAAAAATAACTCATTAAGTTTATTGGTACATTTTAGGTATACAATATGCTGACACTCATCATTGGGAATTTGTACCTTTACATGATATATCTTGGTTCTTATTTTTTCCCCCATCCCCCTGCCCTCCCTTCAACCCCTCCATCCCTTCCTATTTACAAAGACTTTGTTTCCATTTTTTCCCTTTCTCATGTTTGGTGTGGTGGTGCATGCCTGTAATCCCAGCATTTGGGAGGCTGAAGTAGGGGGATTGCCCTGAGTTTGAGGTTAGCCTGGGCTACATAGTGAGTTCAAGGTCAGCTTGGACTATGTAGTGAGACCCCCCCCCCCCACCAAAGTTAAATATAATAAAAAAAACCTCTGGTGATGTGCTTATTATAATAACCTAACATATATCTGCACACAAACATATTAAATGTATTACAAATTTCTATATAAGTGGTAAAGATTGTAACTATAAAAACTTGAAATCATCTCATGAACATTTGCCTAAGTATTGGGGATTCTGAGGACTCTTTGCTGTTATTTTGAGATCCATAAGTATAGATGAATGTATTCTAGTGATCAGGAGCCAATTCTTTACAAATGTTTAAATTATTCCTCTATTATGATCCCTTATAAATATATATTTTAGTATTTTATCAGTGTCTTATCTATCATGTTATAGGAGTAGCTGCTAACAATAACTTCATTATTCCTGAGGTGATGCCTCATATCTGCTAGAAAAGAATATTAATTTTTTCCCCTTGTTAACTATTTTCTTTGTGTAAGAGCAGAAATTTCACTATCTGTGCAATCTACAGTTAGAAATATGTCCTCAAGTAGAAGCTGTAGTTTTTCTTTTCTATATCCTTCTTTCCATAATTTCTTGACTCTGTAAGGTAGACTTTTTTTTTTTTTTGGGTGGTGCAGGGGATTATACCCATGGGCTTGTGCATTCTAGGCAAATGCTCTACCATTGAGCTACTCTCCCAGCTCTGTCTGAACAACTTTTAATAATCAATTCTCATCAATGGGAATAATAATACTTATTTTGTGAACAATCACAAGAATACTGTTTACTTGTATGAAGATTATGCTTTATAATACATTAAATAAAAAATTGGTCTAAAAAAGAGAAAGTCTAATTTAAGTACAAGGAAGTTATTGTTCTAGTTTACCATAGCAAAGTTACTTTTTTAAAGACTTAATCTACTTGTCATATTACCACACTAAAATATCAATATAGTAATTATAAAATATGATTGCTGTAGTTTTACTAACTATAAATGCAAAATTAACAGTAATGAACAAGGAAACAAGTACAAGTAGAGCTTATAAATATCAATACCTACTGGTACATCTTTCTTTTCTTTCTTTGATAGGTTTGTGACTCTATGTTCATTCTGTTGCTGATATAAAGATCCATCTCGTTCACCATTTAACTGAAAGGAGCTCACTCCATTTCCTTCAATAAGATATGTTTAAAAATATTAGGAAATGATTAATTTTCATTAAGAAAACTATTAAATAGGAAAGAAAAATATTAACTCTAAGTTTCATTCTTCATTTTAGATCATTCAATCATGATATTTAGACCTAAAGTAAGAAGTTTTATATATATGCTCTACTTACCTCGATTTCTGGCATATTAGGCAAATTTAAATTCAGGCTGTATCTAATTATATATATATTTATTTACATTAAAATGGCAAAATGAAAAACTAGATTCATAACTACTTTCAGAAAAGGGGTTAATTTATATTATGTTACGAAGAAACAGTTTGTCTTTTTAAAATTACTCCTTTTGGATAAGACAAAGGAAACTTTACAGTGTTAGAACAGCACTTCCTACTGCTTGGCAAGCAAGGCCCTGCATTCAATTCCTGATACAAAAAAAAAAAAAAAGAAACGAAATAAAGGAGTTAAAAAAGGGTTAATTATTTTAAAACAGAAGTAGCCTAGTGCCAAAACACATTTTCCTTGTTTGTTCAATTACTTTTTATTGGTTATACACTGTAGATGAATGGGGATAAACCAATCTCCAACAGAGGGAAGGCTAAATATGAAATGAAAAACAAGGGGCAAAATATCCCAGATTAGGTCGCAGGGAACTCCGTCATTAAAAACACTTTGAAGTAAGAAGCAAAACCCAGAAAACACCTCCACTGCCATTGTTTCCCTTTTCTCTCTCTCAAAGGAGCTTTAAATAAAGCTTTTGAGATTCATCCCCCCACCCCCTTTTCACACAGTATGAAAACCTCTCACCATTACCTAAAGCAATGGGCTTTTGTGGGGGTATTCTGGGGGGTGGTGGTCTAGGTGGAACCTGGGATGGCTTTGATGGGCTCCCTGACATGGGACATCTCTTGATCGTTCCTTGATTATCATCCTCAGTAGAATGAGTTTCCTGTGGTATGAAGATGGACTTAGGCTGAAATAAGTAGAAAAAAAGGAGATTAATGATAAATGTGAAATTATTTTCTTGAAGTAAATATTAACATATATCAGAGGCTTTCAAACTGTACTTACCAGATGAATTTCAAAGCTACTCAATTATCCCATGCAGGTTATTTTAATAGTTTAAAAATACCCTAAAAATGCACATTAAATGAATTTCTCAAGTTTTATAGCTATGCAAAAATAAAGGGGGGGGGCTTTTAGGTCTCTTTATTAATTCCTTCCAAGACTTCCTACTTAGATCCATAAAAATATTCTAGTCTTTTTGATATTCTCCACTTTAAACAAGTATTTTTAAAAAAATTCAGTACTGGATATTGAACCAAAAGCTTTCACACTGAGCTACACCTCAGTCTTCTAGCTGTTGTTGTTGTTATTATTATTATTTATTTATTTATGGAGACTAGAGACAGGGTCTTGCTAAATCTTCCATACTGGGCTTAAAATTGCAATCCTTCTGCCTCAAGCCCCCAGACTGCTGGGGTTACAGGCATGGGCCACTATGCCCATCTAAAAAGTCTCTTTTATTTTTTGCGGTACTGGGGATTGAACTCAGGACCTTGTGCTTGAGAGGCAGGCACGGCGTCACTGAACTAAATGCCCTGCCCAAAGTCTCTTTTTATTGTACATATTCCAGCTAATTAAAGCTCAGTATCATAGCCTTGATTATCAAGGCTAATATAGACTGTGCCTTAGATGACTCAACATGTTTACATTAATGCATAATCTTCCAGACAAAGTACAGGAGAAGATACCCACTAAACTGTTCTCATGTTGGAGAATGCCAGTAAAGCAATATGGGATGCCTGAAAAACTTTCTGTGCAGACAGTATAAAAACTTCGGTCAGTTAAAGGTTTGGACAATCTATAAACTCTTATAAATGTGTCCTTTACTATAAAGATTGCTCAGCACTTATTTCCTTGAAATTCGAATCTTTACACTTCTGCAAATGTAAACAATCAAGCACAGCCTCATTTACTTGTGTGAATCAAGATTTTCTCAGTAGCACAAAATGAAAACTATATCAATCTTAGATACCAAGATTGTAAGACCTCAACCCCCATCTATAATACCCTGATTTCACTTTAAAACAACTCATGATTAAAAGTTTCCTATAGGGCCGGGGATTTAGCTCAGTGGCTCTGCCGCCTGCCTTGCAAGCACAAGGTCCTGAGTTCGATCCCCGGTAGCAAAAAAAAAGTTTTCTATACAAACTTCTAAAATAAATTTGTAATACCAATACCTATGTTAACTCATTTTACCTTTTAAAAAAACCCATTAGTTGGAGATACTTTATTATTTTATGATGATTTTGTTTGGCAAAAGGATTCTGTTGTTTAAAATTTTTTTGAAAGTTAATGCCCCATTTTGCACTTTCTTTTGGTACTGGGGACCTTGGGCTTGCAAGGCAGGTGGCGGCACCACTGAGTTAAATGCCCGGCCCTCATTTTGCACTTTTAATTTACAATTATCTTCTGAAAATTAAGTATCAGTGACATTACTATCCTTTATTAAGAATCAGTTATTAGGGCTGGGGATTTAGCTCAGTGGTTCCACTGGCTGTCTCGCAAGTGCAAGGTCCTGAGCTCAATCCCCAGTAGAAAACAACAACAAAAACCAGTTATTAAATTTTCAGAAAAACGTCTAACAAGAAATGCTACTTTTCTAACCCACAATGGAATAACACTTATCCACTAATAAAATTATTTTTCTGTATAAATGACTAGAGTTTTTACTTAGAATAAACCCTGAATGATACATTGGGTATTTTTTTTTTGGTACTGGGGATTGAACTCAGGACCTCGTGCTTGCGAGGCAGACGGCAGAACCACTGAGCTAAATTCCGGCCCTACACTGGGTAATTTTTAAAAGACAAAAATAATCTAAACTAACTTCTTAGATCCTAGTTAGCAGCTTCAGAATTTTTCTTTGTGGACTGTAAATCAAAGTATCAGTACTGTACAGTATTAAAATGGCATAACAATAATACCCACACGCACATAGGTAATCCAAATTGAAAAACAAACTTGTCTACCTTTGGTGGCAAAGGTGGTGGAACTTTTGATTTCATGGTTGAACTAAAAACAAAAAGTTTAGAATCAGAATTCATTTTATAAATGAAACATTACAAAACTTATTTTTAAAGATATGCAAGAAAAACTTGCAAAGTAAGTATCATTTTCTAAAGTTATTTTTTTTCTAAAATAATTTGTGAAATGTCCAAGTTATGTTGAATAAAGTATCATTCAGAAGTAATTGGGTAAATGTGCCTTCTTGCCTTCAAATACTATAATGTAATTAAAGTTGGGAAATATAATTACAATTCTATTTTATATCCATTAAGAAGTAAATAATATGAAAATGTAAGCAATAGCTGGTTTAAGAAAAATGATATAGTATAAATATATCACATTATAAACTTTAGTTTTGCTATTTGAGATGGAGTATTTTTCATGATTTCCCATTAAAGCTATACACGTGCTCTATAAAATGATAGGCAGAATGTGAATGAAGCTAAAATTCATACAAATAATGATCAGTTTTAGAAATAGAAAGAATTAAAAGATGATCAAGCACAAACTTCTTGAATGAGGACCTGAGGCTGAGGTTACATGACCTGACCATGGTCAAGGTAATGAGGTGGAGAGAAGAAACCCTCCACCTCCACTCCAAGAGGTACTCAGGCGCTTCCAACTATCTTGAAGCAGCATCTTTCTTTCTTTACCAGCCAAAACCAAACCAAAACCAAAACAAGTAAAAGGACCAAGTATCAATGCATACCTATTAGTGAAAATATTTTCCGTCTTAAAATACATAAGGTATTTATCTAAAATATATTTTAAACATATCAGATGAAAACTTAATCAAATATAATAAACTTCATAATTGTAATAATTATAGAAGTTAATAATTATTGACAACTACAGTAAAACTTCTTTGTTATTTTTTACAAAGTTCCTTGTTATCAAGTAGTGTTATAGACTGAATTGTCTTCCCAGAATTCACATGTTGAAGACCTAATTCCCAAAGTGACATTTGAAGATGGGGCTTTTAGGAGGTAAGTAGGGTGCAATGAGGTAATAATGGAGGTGCCCTAATCCCATAGGATTGATGGCCTTAGAAGAAAAGCAAGGGAGATTGTCCTCTTCCCCGCCACTGTACAGTGATGAAAGCCATGTGAAGACACTACCAGAAGATGTCTGTCACCAGAAACCAAATTGGCAGCCACCAAGATCTTGAATGTCCAGGCTATGGAACTGTGAACAATAAATTAGTGTTGTTTAAGTCACCTAGCCTATGGTATTTTGTTACAGTGGCCCCAGGTGACTAATACAACTGGGAAAGTAAAAAGAAAACCACTACAATCCATGATACTGTCACCTCATCACCTAATAATAAGCTGCCAGATTCATGAAATCAAGTCAAATGATATCTTTTCTTTTTGCCGAAAAGAAAAACTGAACTTACTGTTTAGATTCATCATCATCATCTCCTTCATCATCTTCTAAATGTGCCACATGTCCTCTAAAGAAAACAAAAATGCTATCATTACCAAAAAAGCTAAGAAATTTTAGAAATTGCAGGAAGGGGTACTGCAGAACAGAATTTTATTTCTTCATCTTTATAGGAGATACTGACAACTAAAACAGAATAACATTCCCTCAATGACAGAGAAGGGGAAAAATGATTCAATTCATCTGTAACCTAAGTATTGTGAGTTTAACTAAAGATTAAAATTACCGCTGATGTAATTCTTCTTCAACAGACTTTAGAAGACTCCTTAAAAGAAAAAAACAAAATATAGTGTGAACAAAGGAATACGAAGTGCATACTTTTATTAATTTAACCTTACCCATAAATCTTTTAATGATTATGATTAGTTTTTTTACTATTTACTGCAAATATGCTATGATGATCACCTCTGTATCATGAAATATTGTTTATATTTAATAAGATATCTCTATTTTCTGTTGCTGTCTTTATATATATGTATTTTAAATGAACAAAATAAATCCTAATGTGTACCAAAGAATACCAATTCAAACAGAAGACAATTCACCATGAAATGTCACGACAGTACCGACAAAACAATAATTGCAGGGTCATAGTCAGGAGTTTCCAGGATTCAAATTTTACCTGGAGTATCATACCTGACACCTGAAATTATATTTTCTTTTTCTTAAAATAAGGAAGGGGACACACTTTGAAAAAATCATGCTCTCAGGCAATCCTGCAAAATAAAACTGAACATGTTGGATCTCTCTGCCGAAGCATGCATGCATGTGATGTGAATACATGAATGTAGTAGCACTTTGCTTTCACGGAAGACACTCACTTACCTGAGGATTTGTTCTCTAGTGATGCACTGGCAAACACATTTACACTTTTGGGAGACTAAGCCTGTATCAGACCAGGTGCGAGGATTTTACCATTAGGAGAAGTATATAAAACTTTAATTTTCAGGAATGTAAAAGAGAACCTAGGGTATTCCTGAAGTTCCCTTAATTCTTTTCACTGCAACTTCATATCACATACCTCCTAATTATACTCTTCAAACATAAAGACTCAAAAGCTTTCTCAATGATAATGGGATAGAAATAAATACAGTTATTGATAAATTACTGGGATAAAAGTGATTCAGCAGGAAATTTGCTTTCCTTAAAAGTTATAAGGTAGTACTTTCTAAATATTTCCCCTCCTATTATATATTAGGAAAAACTAACCTTACAGTTACCCAAACATAAAACCAGAGAAACTGAAAGGCATGGTTATCAACTGTAAACAATTAATTGATAGCTTTCAGCCATAAATTATTTTAATTAAGTTACCTTAATAACAATCTAAGTTTTTAAAAAAAATGACAAAATTATAAATCTGGAACAATAAATAACATAAAAAACATAAACTAATTTCCAGTTCTATTTTGAAGATACAAAAATTAAGGTACCACAGTCAAATAATCTTATTCACAAAGCTCTCTCAGGGCCAGCTCAAGGGAAGGCAGAAGGCCTAGAGGCAGTGAAGAAAAATGAATGAGGATAGGTTTTAAAGCAGACTGCCTGAATCTGAATCCTGCTTCTACTTCTGCAGGCCTTGGATAAGTTACTGTAATTTCCCCATGCTTCTGTTTCCTTGTGTGTCAAATGGGCATTACAACAGTATTTATATCAAAATATTTGAAGATATAATTAATTATCAGAGGTAAAGTGCTTAAAAAAGCAATTTAGAATATGGTTAGGTACTTGACTCGTGTTTTCTTTATTATTATTGCCTCAGCAATATATATATATATATTTTTTGGTACCGGGGATCGAACTCAGGTCCTTGTGCTTGCGCAGCAGGCGGCGAAACCACTGAGCTAAATCCCCAGCCCTCAGCAATATTTTTTTACATGAACCAATTGTGGCCCAGAGATCCTGAAGGTCTCAACTCCTACAGGGATCTGTAAAATCAAAACTATTTTTACAATATATAATTACTTTTCTAGTTTTATTTTTCAATGAGTATATACTGGAGTTTTCCAGACACTATAAGGTACGTGACATCACAACACATTAAATGCATTAGCAGACATGAAAAATCAACTGTCTTCTACTAAGTCTGTGTGAAGATCTGCAAAAAATGTAAAGCAATGTCACCTTTCTTCTTAACATTATTTTATTTCAGAAAAAACTTACTTTTCATTAAAAATGTTATTCATAGGTCTCAGCATAACTTTTATTGTGTTACTCTGATAACTGCTCTTATTGCAATTATTTGCTGCCTCTAGCTCTCAGAAGAGAGAAATCAGTGGTGCTATAAGAAAAGCACTGTAAAGAGGTGGCATTTGAATTGGTCCTAATTTAGGATGAGGGATTTGTTTTAAAACATACAGAACATGGATGTTATTTATATATTATTTTAAAACAAATTAATAAATATTCTGAAAATTCCTCAGTTTATTTTCCAGTACTATAAACACTTTGTAATCCTCACAAAAAAACAACAACAAAAAAACTCTTTGAAGTTCTCAATGATTTTTAAAACTGTAAAGGGATCCTAATACAAAAAATTTGAGCTCTGCTTTGAACTCTTTTACCAAATTAAACATATCTCTAAAATGTAGAACAGGCTTTCATGTCATTTTTGGAGATGTGAAAAATACATTTTCTTAAAATATTTTTTCTTAGCACATGAAGGTATTTTTGAGGCATTTCTTTCTCTAGCAAAAAAAAAAATTAGGATGTGAAAATAATTAGGAAGAAATATATGCAGTTTTATTTTCAGTTACTATACTTAGTTGGATCTATATGGCATTCTATTTTTAAAAAAAATCTTGCCATAAATTCTTGAACGATAAGAGAAAGGTTGAATAAGAATGTGGAAGGGTAGCTAGCTATGGCCTAGAACTCATGTACATATTAATTATGTGTAAATATCTTACTATGTTAAGATACTTTGCTAACAAAGTTATAGAATTCATAAACTCATTATGAAAAGTGGGTTGGGGATACAGATCAGTGATAGAGCACTTGCCTAACATGCACCAGGCTCAGTGTTCTGTCCCCAGCTCCTCACGTGAGAGAGGGTGGGGATGAGGGGGAGGGAGGGAGAGGGAGAGAGGGAGAGACAGACAGACAGAGACAGAGACAGAAAATGAATCTGGCTAAATTTGCTAAAAAGGCCCATTTACAGTAAATACTGTATCTGGAGAGTACTGGAGAAAATGTGATAACCAGTTTATTCACCAAGACTGAGCATTACACAATAAATAGTATTGCTATTTACCAGTCGACTTGAATTGTTCTATTTTAGAAGTTTTTATAAAGTGAAAAACAAAAATTATATAACTGAATTACTAAATGAATCTAAAATAACATCAATTTTGGTGAAAAAGTTCAAAATGCCACAATGTGTGAACACAGATTTAACTGATGAAGTGAAGAAATGGGTGTGGGCGAAGACCATCCATCCAAATATTCCATATATTTGAATTAGCTAAGGAATTCATGCTACAGGTTACTAAAATCTTTCAAAACTGCCCAATAGCCCCTAAACAGTCTATATATACCTTCCTTGACTGTATTTTAAAACAAGAACTTTGTGTTTTTTAAAACTGAAGAGCAGTTTTATTCACTTGTATTTATTATCTACTCTTTAATCAATATTTACTAACTACTATAAAGAAGGCCACCAATAAGTATTTACTAAACCATAAACGTGCTAACCTCTTTACAATAATTTTTCCATTTCAGCCATAGCACCCTATGAGGCAGGTACTATTATCATCCCCATTTTAAAAGGGACAATGGAAATAAATTTCTCAAAGTCAAGTGGTTTATAAGGAGAGCCAATTCTGATTTTGTATTTGTCATTTATTACTACCAGTATTATACTCAACTGGGTAATTCAATTTACTCTTGTTCACTATTATTAGAAGAGAATTATCTTTAGAACTTTTACTCTACATGTAAACAGAATCTGCCAGATGCAGTGACACACATCCATAATCACAGCTACCTGGAAGGCTGAGGCTGGATGACTGCATACTGAAGATTAGTCTGGACAATTTATAGAAACCCTGTCTCAAAATTTTAAAAAAGGTCTGGAGATGTAGCTCAGTGGTAGAGCACCTCTGAATTCAATCCACAGTAATAAAAAATATTTAGTTTTCTTCTAAATATGTTTTTGATTTTAAGTAAATGGTCAGAAGAGTTGGTCCCAGTGATATCAGAATTAAAAAGAAAAGCTAGTAATCCAGTATTAGTCAAAACACACATGCCTTCTGTTAAAAAAAAAAAAAATTCCTATATAACAATTTTAATTCCCGCATGATCTGGAACAGGTAGAAACCCGTCAATGGAAATCTGTCTGCCTGATCACCTATGGAGAAAGCAGGAAATCCTGTGAGTTCAAAACACTGCCTAGTCACAAGAATAAAGCAGACATATCAATACAGTAAGGGGAAGTGCTACATCCATGCTCATGTCACATGTATGTATATAGCTGTACACAAAACACAGCCAAAGTCAGACTTTTGGCCAACCTACCTTGCCAATGATTCGTTATATAGAATACAGTTCCTTAAGCAGGGATCCAATTAATCAAAAAATGAAGGTGGGGCAAATTATTAATATTTTACCTAGCCAAAGTAGCTACATACTATGAAAATATTGTCTAAGAGTCAGAAATCAGACAATGAGAATTATAGAATCTGGAAAAGTATTTAGTGATGGGCCATACTATCTTGTGTTTTTTTAAGCACATAATTTATAACATATTTTATGAACCAAAAAAGTAAATGAAATAGTTTCCACATTATGGAATCTTTTAGAATACACCAAAATTTGCTAACAAAGTCCTTAAAATCGGAGGCCTGATATTTAGAGAAAATAATGTAAAAAGACAAACTTTTTATTCACTAACATACTTTGGGATTAACTATTCTTTTTTGTTCACCAACAAATGAGGATGTTAGAAATAGCAAACAATTACTACTTAGGTAAAATTTCATTTTCTACTGATGAAACTTTATACCAATTTTCCATTCAAGGAAAGATAAAGGCTAGTAATAAAACACTTATTAATAACATCAGGGCTAAAAATAAGAAATAATAACTCCCTCATATTTAACTAATGCATTTTTCTAGGTTGTCATCCAAAGCTTTTTCTCTGTACTGGGAAAAGACAGCAAACTTAAATAAAAAATTAAATGTTTATGACAAAAAGATTGATTTTGTATTATTATCCTTTTTGCCATTGGTCATTATTTCTCAACTTAACTTGAAATAATAGGAAGGTATTATGTCTCAATTCTCAAAGTGACTGAAATTGTACAGTTCTTAAAAATTTCAAGTTCTGATTATTAAGAGATTACTAGAAAACTGGCAATTTAAATAATATCCCCTTATAAAATTAATTTTTACACTGACAATTTAATCATATCATGAAATGAGAATCTAAGGGGAAGGTCAATTCTGATTCCTACACCTTACTAACTCGGTGCACTATTAGTGTTTGTAAGCTGCCTCTGTATCACTGTAGATGGTGCTTGGTATACAGTACGCCCTGACTAATTGCTACATTTATTTCTTATGTGAGTTGATAACCTCTAAGACTTCAAACACATTTTAGTTGCTATCCAACTTTAAGACTAACAGGTATAAGGTGAAGATTTGTAAATAGCGTGAATAATGCCAACTGTTTTGAGTGGCTAAAACATCTGGAAGATGTACCAAAGCAAGTTTTGTATGAAATAAACAGGCTAACTTCAGAAAGAAAAATCAACTGCTAAAATATGTATTTATGTGGTTTCGTTAATAGATAAGATCAGCAATGTTGCTTGATGTAAAAAAAGTAGATTGATTCTCCCTATTGTGACTATTATTAACTAAAAATGATAATCAGGAAAGCAATGATAAAAAGTTAAAAGTATATTATAAAATACATCTGCCAGCTCAATATAATTTACTACCTTAAATAATAAAACATAATATTAAAAGTAATTTAATTATTTTGAATTTAAATTAAATTTTAAAAAAACTTTACTTACTTGTTTCCACCTAAAAAGTAACTACTGTGGTGTCCTTGTCCATATTCTAATTGTAGATCCTAATAGTACAAAATAAAATATTTAGCATAACAGTACAGTGTTATATCACACATTATGACACATTAATACATATTATTCTTAAAAGAGAAACTCCAGGTTCCAAATAAATCTGTATTGCTATATATTCTTAAAAAGAAGGCATGGTAGGACTTCCGACAATAAAAGATAAGGCTATAGGCCTGATTTTCACTAGTTGAATATTTTTCTAGGAATTTTTCAGAATGATATATGCAAGCTTCATTTATGGCTATTGCTATAGTAATTAACATTTGTACAACTCAGTTTTTAGAAAGAAAAGTTCCAATAAGATAATTATCCCTTAGCTATAACAAAGCAAAAATGATCAGAGAATAAGCAAAAAAAACCCTTGATTTGACTTTTTATGTATATATACACATTCACATATTTCCACTGCTGCTTCATGCAGGTAATTAGTTTTTAAAATGTAAAACTGGGTTCTCTTTTAAAAAATAAATTATAGATGTGAACTTGTACAACATTGTAAACTGCACTGAATGACTTTTAAGAATATTTTCAAGAGAAAACAGCAAAACTTCAAATGAATATTAAGGGAGTTCCTCAACTATTTAAACATTTCTGTTGAGTGCTGTGGGTTCTACAGTGTTAAAAATTAAAATTCAAAGGAATAAAAATAACGTGCTTAAGTCAAACACCTTCTTGAAAAAAAGAAATGTGCTTTTCAACCTCAATGGGAAGAATAAAGTAAAGTTGCTTCCTAAAAAAAAAAAAAAAAAAAGCTGGCCAGGGATTTGGCTCAGTGGTTCTGCTGCCTGCTTCGCAAGTGCAAGGTCCCAAGTTCGATCCCTGGTGCCAAAAAAAAAAAAAGCCATTTGTATTTCAAATACTGTTTTAACTATAAGGGGGAATATTTAACAGTTTAAAAATTTCTTATTTTCATTAGAATATAGAGTATTTAAATTGTCTTTTATTTTATAAGATAATGTCAGATTTATGATCAGAATGTGATGTAAAAGTCAGCTTGGAGCAACCTTCCAAGGCAGGAAGATAGTAGTAGTATCAAAAACTTTTAACACACTAGCACCTACACTGCACTTTAATCTATTTACAAGCCTGTAAAACAACAGCCAAGCTATGAACTCCTCCATCAAAGTGAAAAGGTCAAATCCATTTTACTTCCCTGTAGCCCACAGTCTAAGAGAGTACCTGGTACACACTAACTGTGACTTAAATTGGCCTGTTCAAATGCCAGTTGTTTATTTTTTATAAATAAGTAACATTTCATATTATTAAGTTACACAAAGATAATTAGGTCACAAAAATACTAAACCTAAGAATATGAGGATTCTAGACAACACATTATATTTAAAAGAACAACACTTTAAAAGTTAAGTATTTCAAGGCCTATTAAAAAAATGTGATGAAAGTCAAAATCAAAAGCCTGAACTGGGGCCGGGGATTTAGCTCAGTGGCACCGGGCCTGCCTTGCAAGTGCAAGGTCCTAAGTTCGATCTCCAGTACCAAAAACAACCCCTCCCCCCAAAAAAAGTGTGAACTAAGATTCAGCTTTTGTCTTCTTCAATATTTGTATTATGCCATACATAACAGACAAAGTTCTTACCAGTACTTGGTATCAAATGAAATTCTAATGAAAAGGGATACCTATTCTCTTTAATTTATAATAGTATATCTTAGTAGGATAAATCACTGGTATAACAGGAATGCCACACAATTATTTTACTGCACAATTAAAGTGATCACGACTTTATACAGGAATCTTTAAACTTTGGTAATCAGTAAAGAGAAATACTAATCTCTATGAATACATTTCTAAACTCAAGTATGCTTTCTTCAGATATAGATAAATGAGCCCTCTACCATACCAGCAACAACTTTAGCCAACATGCTCTCATAAGCTTTAATCAAATGACATCTTCAAAAGCACACATTTGTGCACAGTGGATATAGCTTCTATTACACAAACATAGATGTATTATTGTAAGAATATCCAGCTCAACTGATAGATGATAGTTACCAGGCTCATAATAATGATTAAAAACAAAATCAAGTGAGATAAGCGGTGTACTTAGGAAGGTAAAGAGAGGTATCTTAAATAACTAAAGTCACAGTTTAACAGAAAACTGGGCATTGGCCCATACATAGAATAATATTCATGCCAAAGGAGAAGTTATAGATAGATCTGATGATTATGTATGCCACACCTCCAAAGGCCTACCAGGAAGGCTAAAATGAAAAGGGGCTTGTTCTTCATTAACAATTTCTTCTCCCTCAATCAAGTTGTGCTGTATTAACTATTGGGCAAAAACAACATGCCAATAACATTATCAAGTACAGTTGCACACTAAATCTTTCCAATATGTATCCAATCTTCTTTAGCACAACCATTATTTACGATGTACCTATTAAATGACAGGAATTCAGCTAGTAAATCAGACAAGGAAAATGAGCAGAAATAAAAAAAGGAAAAGAACAAAAGTAAAACTAGGGTAAAGGTTTTTTTTTTTAAACAGTCTAAGAAAGACTGATTTAAAATCATTTCCAAAAAGAATTTGGAAGCTATTTCATATTACAAAGTGCTGCCAAAATTATGCACAGAAAGCACTCATAGTAACCCAAGATGGTGGTATTATTTGCCATCTTTTGTAAGCTAAATAAGAATACATTTGAACATGCAAGCCTAAGAAAATATTAGTTGCATTAATTAGGCATCAACTTAGTAATGACTGCTTAATTACACATCAAGTAACGATTCAGACAGAAAACATGCAATAGAGATTCAACCTGGAGGCTCAAACAAAAGTTCAGTGATTAGCTTAGCATAATTAAGTATCTTTTGGGGTCAGAAAGTACTAATTGGAGTAGTTCATTTTAATGAATGGGAGAATACTTCTAAACCTAGGAGGAAAATTCTAAGAAAACACAGTGTGAGAAGGAACTGAAAATGAACAAAAGATGTAATGTGGAACAATGGAAAAGGAAAATATGTATGATCAAGAAAATCTTATTGCAGTTTACATCCCCATGAGAGATTACAAAGTCTATACCTCATGAGCAAACAGCAGGAAGTAAACAGAATTGATACAGGTGGCTATCAATATACAAAAGAAAAAAAATTCAGCAATATTATCTTAACCAAGGAAAAGAGAAGACATTATTCTCCTCATTTAAAAATGAGAAAATAAGCCAGGTATGTCTGTAATTCCAACACTCTGGGAGGCTGAGGCAGAAGGATTGCAATTTCAAGCCTAGCCTGGACAATGTAGTGAGACTCTCTCTCAAAATAAAAAAGGGCTGGGAATGTAGCTTGGTGTGGAGACCCTGGGTGAAATCCTCAGAAGTGGGGTGGGGGGTGGGGAGATTATGGCATGAACAAAGTCATTAGTGAAATACCGTTTTTTTTTTTTTGGTACCGGGGATCGAACTCAGGCCCTTGTGCTTGTGCAGCAGGCAGCGAAACCACTGAGCTAAATCCCCAGCCCTGAAATACCTTTTAATGTGGTGTATGATTTACAGAAATCAAGAAGGAGTGAACTAGGACAGTGCAAGGAAGACTGTTTACTTCTTAAGAAGAAAAGCAGTTGGGGTTGTAACATTAACTGATCAGGCAGGATTCTGACTGAAGCAAACTGAGAGGCCTCAAAGTGAGTAACAAGACTTCTGCATTGTAAGTTTGGAAAGGGTATCACAGTAAGTAGGTATATTCTTCAGGCCATGATTTTGATACTAGTACTAGTTTTAAAAAGGGAATTCTGACACATGTTGCAATGTGGAGGAACACTGAAAATATTATGACATTATGCTAAGTGAAGTGAGCCAAGCACAAAAGGACAGTGTATGATTTCACTTATCAGATACCTAGAGAAGGAAAATTCACAGAGACAGAATAGAATGGTGGCTACCAGGTGATGGGGGAAAGGAATGATTTGATAGGTATGGAGCTTCAGTGTGGGAAAGTGAAAACATTCTGGAGATGGGCTGTGGTGATGGTTGCACAAAAATGAAGTGTACTCACTCACTACCACTGGACTACGTAGTTTAAAATGGTTAATTTTATGCTATGTAACAGAAAAACAAACCCTAGGAAACTATAGGTCACATATGTTGGGGGGCTGCTGAGAAAGAAAACCAAAAACACCCAGAATGATGTTGGGTAGAATCAATACAGCACAGGAGTTCAGGTTTGAATTTCTGAGCCAGGCTGCTTAAGTCAAGTCCCAACTCTATTATTAACTAAAGAATAACAAATTTAGCTTCTTTGTACCTTAAATCTCCTCACTTATAAAACAAGAATAATCAAGTATAATAGTCACACATCACTGAATGACTGAGATATCTCTGAGTAATGCATCTTTAGGCAATTTCCAGTGATCATTAAACTGAGATGGCTACAATGTCACTAGGGGATAATCTCACAGGATCACTGTCCTAGATACTCTGTTGTTGACTGAAACATCATTATGCAATGCATGACTGTACGTCTTTAAGTCTTTAATATCTGTTATACAAAATCTTCCAGATAAATGTTGCTTTTATTATTACTGACAGCGGGCTTTTAAGGTTGATTTTACAAATTACAGAATTTGAGAAATGTTTCATTCAGCTGTCTTTTGCCAGAACTATCCAGTCTCCTTATGTGACAGGATCCAATCAGCTGCTCCCCTATACCACAAGAAGCTCTTAAGCACAGGGCAGGGAGTGGGTGAGGGGCCTCTGTAGTTCTAGGGAACAGTCATGATATAAAACTTTGGGTATTCGTCACCTGCCTCGCAAGCACAAGGTCTGGAGTTCGATCCCCTAAGGCAGTTTGACATGTGGTACAGAAGAAATATTTGTAACTCTTCTGACTTTGTTATTATCTTTTCTGTCTAGAGGGCATAAAACTTTTGATTCTATGGTTTTTACAATTGTAAAATTTTACAATTTTAAAATGATAATTTTTACAATTATCATTCCAACCATATCTAATTCTGAAGAAATTTTCAATCTCAAAATCACTGAATGTTTTCTTTAAACATTGTATCTCACTTGCCCCTATGACAGTTGGTTCTCAACCTTCATACTCTCGGCCTCTCAAGGGCATGACATATCCCTCTGCTTTGAGACAGTGCATCTCTCCTTACTTTCCAACTGCTTCCTCCCTACCTCCAATGCCAGCTCTTATATTTGTATCACCTCCTGTGGTAACCAGTTTTCTGCACTCTTTCTTCAGATCCAACTATGTGAAACACGTGTAATTTCACAGTTTCCTCATTACCTCTCTGATGACTTGGACCTCCCTACCTCTTCGGAACATTACAGTTCTGTGTACTGTGCTGTTGAACACTAGTTATTCCAATAGGAAGAATTTAACAGGTCCTTAATTTCAGTTGTTTTGCACCTCTCTTAAAATTGTGGTCTGTGCCAATGACTGTTCCCACATTAATTCCATGAAACACAGGAAGCATCTGTCCACTCCTTTCCTGAAGAATCTACAATGGGTCAGATACAGTATTGACAGCCGTCACACAGTCCCTCCCAGTGGCCAGATAACCCGCATTAGCCCAAAATGCTCCCCCTTTTCTAATCTCTGCAGCACCTGTTACAAATTAGCTTTCTCTTACCAGCAGCTGCCACCTGGCAACATTTTGGCAATCGACTTCAGGGATGGCAAACCTTTTAGAGCTTTCAATGATAAAAAATAGGCTGCTGCAGTATGCGTCCCTTAGGTTCGCCACCACTGCTATTTTGCTGTATGACAAAAGAATTTATATGTGTAAGCATTTTTTGTCCATCAAGATAGCAACTCCTATCCAGATGAAAACAACACTGGGATTCCACCTAACCCCAGAAAGAATGGCTGCTATCAAGAAATCAACCAATAGCAAATGCTGGTGGGGGTGTGGAGAGAAAGGAACCCTTCTCCATTGTTGGTGGGAGTGCAGACTGGTGCAACCACTGTGGATATCAGTATGGAGATACCTCAAAACACTAGAGCTAGAGGTCCCATTTGACCCAGCTATTCCCCTGCTGGATATCTTCCCCAAAGAATTAAAAGAATCATACCACAGCGATATATGTGCACCCACATTTATAGTGGTACAGTTTGTAATAGTGAAAGCTTGGAAAAAGCCCAAGTTCCTATCAAATGCAGACTGGATAAAACTGTGGTTTTTTTAATAAAATGGAGTACTACTCAGCCATAAAGAACAAGAAACTAGAGACATTTAGAGCTAAATGGATGCATATTGAGGCCATCCTCTTAAGTGAAATAAATAGGACACACATGTGTAAATACCGAAGTTTCTCTAGTGTGAGAAACTGAAAGTGTAAATAAGGATTAAAATGATTAAAACGAATAACTGATAATTTGAAATAGGAAGAAAAGGTCCAAATGGGTAGGGCTGGTGGGAGGGGAAGGGGAAAAGGAAGAAGGGAAAGGAAAAATTATGAGAAAAGAAAAAAAGATGGAAATGAAATCTATTTAAATAGGGAAGGGTGGAGGGGGTCAAGGGTGCACAGGTAATGGAGAAAAAAATAAAAATTAAGATACATCATGTACAGGTACAAACACCCAATGATAAATGTAAATGTACTGTATACCTAAAATGTACCAATAAAAGAGTAATAATAAAAAAAAAGATAGCAACTCCTTCCACCAAAAGAAATTAGGTCTAAAATCTCTTATGTTCTACAAATGTTAGAAGACAAAGATTTGGAAATTTATATAAAGACTCATTTAAATCAACCAAAATTGAAAGAAGTATGTTATTAAGATGGAGAGGAAGGAAAGAGAAAGAAAATTCCACTTAAAAGGTAGAAAAGCAGAATTTTGGAGTAAATATGGGGGCAATTTAGAGCTCTGACCAGCTGAATAGAAAAAAATTATTTAATAACAACTGTTAAAAAAATCTATTTAATATTTACCAGGATGAATTTCCCACTTTTTTTGGTATATAGTTGTAAGATAATTTTCATATTTATTACATCAATGATGTCATATAATCCAAATTTTTTTTCCTAAGAAAACTGGACATGGCATAATGCTACAGAACTAAAATTTCACCTGGCAATCATTTCATTGTTAACAGGGTTAAATTATTTTAAACTAGTTTATATTTTAATTAAAATGTAATTATTTTATATTTTAAATATAATATTTATTATGTATGAATCACATCAACATGATATATTACTATATGTAACATTATATATGTAACCTAATATGAACAGTTTTATATATATGAATGTATATATATATATATATGGATGGTTTCTAGTTTATTGAAACAAGTTACATCAGTAAACTGGACATTTGTATAGGGAAATGTCATTTTTTAAAAAACTTCATATTTGAGTAAGAATATTAAATATTAGTGTTTTTCATAAAAGGAAAAATGGTTTTAATTATTTCTACATTTCATTTGAATAAACACATTTATTAACTTGGAAAAACCTGATACATTCTTTATATGGAAGTTTACTAAATGATGTATTAATTCATAAAATAATAAAGAAAAGGTCTGATCTAAAAAAAATCAAGACTAAATGCTGACAAAGAAAATCAGAATATGAGAAATACCAGGTTAGATCTTGCAGTGTAGTATATTTCTTCTGAACTGTCGAAAAAACCATCACTGTCGGGCTGTTTAGCAGAGACCAAGAAACCTACGTTATTTACACATAGACCAAAAGCCACAAATTCACACAGGGAAACTCACAAATGGGGTAAGGCCTAATACTATAATTTTATTAAAGCAAAAGTAAAGTCAAATTATATTAAGCAGCTTCTAAAAAAGCAACATTGCAACATCTTTTGCTTTATAATGCAACTTCTAAATTAATGTAGAATTTAAGCACATGCCAGGTCAACTTCAAAAGAAAAACAAAACAAACCCAAACTGCCTTAACAAAATACAATTAGTACTTATAAACATCATGACTGTTTTTTCTCCTTAATCTTCTCCATTCTTCTAAATAAGGGTCAGGCTTATAATGTTATAATATTTTATGTTACAATAAGATAATTTTAAGAGTTTTTTTTAACATTCTCTTTCTTCAGGCTAGTACACAGAATTAAACTACAGTATTTGTAAGATAACTCCATTGGTAGCCTTTAATCAAGTGGGTTAAAATAAGCATTAAATTTAAGAATAAAGTCCCCACTTCAGTCTTTAGTATTTATTAACATTACTTTTGTCTCTTTTATTAAACAGAAAAAAAAAAAAGAAAATACTATCTGGAGCTCCAGAAAAGTAATTTCATTCATATTACTTTCAGCTTTATTTTTTATCCTTCTATAGAATATTAACATCTCAAATATTTGCAAAACAGTTTGCCTTCATGACTGTATGTATTAAAATATTAAATATCTAGAAAGACTATACTAAATGACAACCAAATAATGAGAATATTCATGATTAGCAAGTCCTGAATGAACGACAAATTTGATCTCCAATGTGAGTCTTATATCCCTGAGTTTTAGTACTCTAAACAGATTGGACTCTCTGCTGTAAGCTTTACAAACCATTGCACTTATTGTAGTAAGTGCATACATAAAAAGCCCCTCACAGACTAAAAAGATAAAATAAAAAAATAATTAAAAGGCCAGCGCTAAAAACATAATCAAAGAATGGTAAAACTAGTAAGTTTCTCCTAAAATAATTTTGAAATAATCTCAGCAACACAGATTTATTCAGAATTTTAGAATTACTTAGCATTCTGTTTCCCCAAATGCTTTTGAAAATATTAATGACTAGGTTTTTTAATCAATACCAAGACAAAACATTTATTTTCAATGTTAACACTCCAAGACTATGCTACTTACAAGTTCATGATGTGGTTCTGTCTCCTTCCTTAAGGGTGGATCAAATTTTACTTGACCAACTAAAAAAGATAAAAACATTAAGCCAGGATCTGTTTATATATTCTTTTTTTTTTTTTTTTTTTTTGGTACTGGGGATCAAACTCGGGTCCTTGTGCTCGCGAGGCATACGGTGGAACCACTGAGCTAAATCCCCACCCCTGTTTATATATTCTTAATGACATAATTTAAAAGGTTACTCCTGGCAAAACATGTTTAATTTTACAAGCTACCATGTACTGGTCACAATCCAAAGACTTAAATAAAGAACTCATTAGTTAGACAAAGCCTAAGGAATGCTTAACTGTTAAAAATTTAATCTGTTAATCCTAGGCCCTTTCTATACAAAAAATTGATAAACTGTTAAACTGTTAAAAAATTTAATCTGTTAATCCTAGGCCCTTTCCGTAGGAAAAAATGATAACCAAAACTGTATGTATTTTACAGTCAGAATCTCACTTGCTACTGTGTTGTGACCAGCATAAAAGAGACAATTTGAACTTGGTATTGAGGTGGGTAGACAGCAGGTGGTGAAGAGTAGTTGTGGAAGGCAGGCCGAAACATGGCTCCTTATGCCTCCTGCCTCTTGGTACTCAACGAGTTTTTGTAGTCCCAGGCTGAATCAGGATTAGGACTGGTGGGCATGGCAAAGAACATGACAGAACTAATGGTATATGTCACTTCCAAGATAAGGCTCTGTCTTAGGTTCTCTCTACTGGATCAATTATTCTGGAAGAAATCCTTTTCTCAGTGGCTCTCAAGAGAGGCCACATGGCGAGGAAGTGAAGCCTCTAATAACAGTTATATGAGTGACCCTGGAAGCGACCTTCCAGACCAGCCAAGCTCCAGGCAACTGCAGACCCAGGTGATATCCTCACTGGATCATCAGAAGAGGCCCTGAGCCAGAACCTCTCAGCTAAATGGGATTCCTAACCCTCAGGATGTCTGTGAGATAATACATGCTTGCTGTTTTAGAGTACTAATTTTGGGGAATAATTTGTTACACAACAATTAATATGCAGCTAAAGTACAAAGTACCCAGAGTAGCCATGAAATAAACGTAGTACAGTCACCCTCTTCTTTGCTATTCTCTGCTACTTTGCGCAAGAGTAGCAGCCTGAAAATAAAGTGGATTTATGCCAGACTTCCAGAACTTTTATGTGTACACATGAAATCTGATTTTCTAATAAAATTAAGTAGATTATATAAATTATGTGATCCTCTAGTCTTCTGAAGATGACCTGAATTAATCCGATTATATTATCACCAAAATAAGTTTATAAGGAGGTACGTGTTCTTTTGATTGTTTCCTTTTTTTTTTTTTCTTTCTTGCGGCACTGGGGGATTGAACTCATGATCTTGTGCTTGCGAGGTGGGCATGGTGCCACTGAGCTAAATCCCTGGCCCAGGTCCATGTTCTTTTGAAATGCATCAACTCAATGTTTTTTTATGACCGATCTGAACAACAGATCATTTTCCTGATCAATTTTATGAAATATAAGTGTGTATTTGGTTTCACTGGAAACATGAAGAACAGTAACTTAGCATTGTGACTTAGAGCCTATAGACACTCTAACCTGTCTGGCCTGGTCCTGGAAAGCTCTCCTTCCTCCAGCATTCCTAATGCCACTGTTTACAGAGTTTTCTAGAACATTTTAGGTTAGGAAAAAATTTTCCCACTCTTTCTCTACTCCTCACTTCCTCTCCTTGTCTTAATTTTTCTTCTATTGGTGTACACTTTAGGTTTACCTAATCCCCCAGGACTTGATTTGTGACACAGTCATGCAAAATAATCCACCTCCAAGTGTTTTCTATGTACATCATTCTGCAAATCCTTAAGACAAAGGAAATTTAAATTTTCCAATGAGTTTAATGATCTGTTAAAGTCCTTGGCTCAATCTTGGATTCATTTTAATTAATAACAATGAGAAATACTATTAATATTATTATTATAGCCAAAAATTGAGAACAATTTCATAACAATAGTCATCTTAGGTAGTTTTACTACCTAATTTCAATAAGGTTATGTCATATTCCAGGTCTTTTGGGATGAATAATTAATTCACAGAAAACTATAATTAAAAAAAAAATCTCCAAGAAACTCAGATGCTAAGCAAGTCTGCAGACCTTTCTCTTCCCTTGCTCACAAGAGTGGTGGTGGAATGTCAGCATGTGCTTGACCTGGGAGCTTATCCAAAGAGCCTCAGGCCCCAGTCCCGAGCCCTGAATCAGAAGACATGTTCTAACAAGCTCCCGCAGTGAGGCACGTGCACATGCGTGTTTAAGATGCACTGCCCGACTACTTCTACCTAGTCCAAAAAGTCCACTTTTCTTTCTGAAAAGTAATATAAATACACCCCTTTAATGCCACCAAAAATTCCAAAGGAATAAGAAAAATGAAATTTTCACAGCCCTAATTTAACTTTATTTAGCAGTATTTAGTAAGAAAGACTATTTGGAAAAAAATACAACAACAATAATTATAATTAAATTATAATTTGAAAATTTATCTTCCATCATTAAATTATGGACTGTATGTAGTATAATACTTACAGTTTATTTCTGAGCGTGTTTTTTCTTCTCTCACATTTCTACTTGTTGAGTGAATTCTATGTGGTACAGCAACAAGGGGCTAGAAAAAAATCAGTAATACAAGGCAATTCATAATCTTTTCATACTTTTGTCCATAAAATTATTCAATATGAAACAATACTTCATTTGACAGAAATGAAAACAAAATATAGCAACTTTGCAAGTTTTTTTTAAAAGGCCATGACAAAAGTTCCAACTATGAAGGTAAAAGTACAAATATTTTAAACTATCCACTCAATTTATCATTATTTCTACTAGGAGAGAGCACATATAAAATTAAATACAAGAAATAATATTCGGTTTATTTGTGTATGCAGAATTGGACTTGCCTAGATCCATTTTATTAGAATAAATCAACTACACTAAGTACTTTAGATCTTTTCTGACACTGAGAAATTCTGTAGTGTGAGCCAGGTTATGTTAGTGCAGGCCTGTAATCCCAGCTATCTACTTGCTGAGGCAAGAAGATTTCTTGCATGCACAAGTCTGAGGTCAGCCTGGGTGACATAGTAAGACCTGTCTTTAAACAATTAAAGGGCCAGGGATTTAGCTCAGTGGTTCCACTGCCTGCCTCGCAAGAGGAAGGACCTGAATTCGATCCCTGGTACCAAAAAAAAAAAAATTAAATTAAATTAAAAACGAGGAAGGAAGAAAAGGGAAGAAGGAAAAATAAAGATAACACTGTAAAGATTTCATTTTATCTATAGTTTAATAATGATTAAACTCAGATGCCTTTTCTTTTAATCCCTGGTACCAAAAAAAAAAAAATTAAATTAAATTAAAAACGAGGAAGGAAGAAAAGGGAAGAAGGAAAAATAAAGATAACACTGTAAAGATTTCATTTTATCTATAGTTTAATAATGATTAAACTCAGATGCCTTTTCTTTTAAAAAAAGATTTATTAACTTACAGATTTTTTGAAGTAATGTTAAAAAATATACACACATATTCACCTATAGATAATAGGGGATAATGCTTTGTATTTCAGTTTCTGCCCTGATTTAAAAGATTGCTGGAAACTATAGAACGTAATTATGTCTGTGTGAATGTATAGGATTAAAAGTTTTTCAGACACTCCTTATTATTTCAAAAAAAAAAAATGCTCCTAATTCCATCTCAGTTTCTCTGGGTTAGAGGTACAGTATAATTCCTATAAGCAGAAAACAAGTCAATATTCAATCCTTTCTATTCAATTTGTAAAGATGCCTCATACCTCAGAATTATTTATAGAACCTAATTACTGTAGTTAAAAGTGTCCTCAATATATATATCAAAGGTTCTAATATGAGAAAAAGAATGAACTGAAAAATATGGTGTAAGGAAACCCTTTGAAAGTGGAAGCTCTAGCATGTCATGAACAAAATGAGTATCTATTTCAAGAAGTTAAATTATTATAAAAAGATTATAAAAAGAAAGTATCCAAAGGCCACAGTCCACCATTTAGAACAGAGGTGAACTAAAGACTTGACGGAATTTTCCTTCCACATGTACTGATTCAGATGACTGTATAAGAAAGTAGTATTTTTTTATTCCCCCAAACACCCATGTTAAAAATGATTTATTTCATGTTTAGGAGAAGGGAATACCACAAAATTCTGCTAAATCAGAATAATGAAAGAAATCTACCCTGAAATTAAAGTAGGCAATGGCATGTTAGGCACAGTCTAGTGTAATGCTAAAGAATTTGTTCAAGGGCCAGGGATTTAGCTCAGTGGTTCCACTGCCTGCCTTGCAAGCGCAAGGTCCCAAGTTTGATCCCCTGGTACCAAAAGAAAAAAAAAGAATTTGTGTGCTAATAAGAAAGATTTCACTCCTCTAAAATGATATTTGCTAGAATTTTAAATAAGCAGAATAGATCCTGAAATCATTTATCTGAATCTGAAAAGGTAGACCTACAGAAAGACATCCTTTAGTATTTAATTTCACAAGCACCAGAAGATACATTCTCAAAAATTCAAATTAAGGCTTAATTTCTAAACATGACCATTCTCATTTATTCTCAAGAAACGGCAATGGATATTAGTCATGGAAGCCTGCTATGATGAGTTTGTAATTACACTAATAAATGATATTTTAAAATGTGATAAATTAATCATTGTAGTAAGTGGTATTTAAAGAAACCTTTCATAATGATGGCTTCCAACTTTTTTTAAAAATAATGCTTTACATGTCTTCAGACTAAAATTCTCTCTTTTTTTTTGTTACCAGGGATCGAACTTGGGACCTTGTGCCTGCAAGGCAGGAGGCGGAACCACTGAGCTAAATCCTCAGCTCTAAAATTCTTTTTATTACTTCTTGAAAATATAAAACCCTGCCCTGATATATCATTTTGTATTATTCAAGTTATTACAACTCAAAAGATCTATAATTATTGTATCATTAAATACAGATACAAATAATTTGGAAGGGAGCTAGATGAAAGCATAAAGTTTGGATCAACCAAAGGAAAGATATAGACAATATGATAAACACTAGTTAGCATCATGGTCTTTGGGTGAATTTTGTACCTGAGAAGACATGTGGTGATGTCTGGGGACATTTCTGGTTGTCAGAGCAGGAACTCGATGGGTGTTATTGGCAAATATTGGGAAGAGGCCAGGGATGAAACATCCTACAATGCACAGGGCAGTTCCCCATAAAAAGGACTGTTTGGCCCAAAATGTCACATGTGATGTGTTTGGGAAATTCAATAGAAGGGGGACAAGGAGTATGCCAGTAAAAAGGTGTCTGTATATTGAATTACGGAAAACTTTATAAAAACCTAAGTTTTAAAAAACAGAATTAAGCAAAACAATAAAAAATTTTCTCCCTAGTTTAATTATATAATCAACAAATATTTATGGTAAGTTTTTGTTTCCAAACTCCTCTCTAGACCTTTGACTAAAGGACAGACAGTCCAATTGGAAGAGTCGTATAGATGGCAAGCTGGAACAATGCTGAATTCATAGAAAGGTTCTCTCTGAAGACAATCTGACCATCTTCTTTTCTGAGAGGTTTCACAAATACTCAGGCACCATAATCATTAACTATGCTAGTTATGTTAACTATGCTAACAGAAGTGAGGTTTCCATTAATATCAGTGCCTCTAACATATTAGGCTTATTTTATTCTCTAACAAATATACTGGTTCATTTTTACTTCCAATTAGAGGTTTGGTCATCAAAGTCACTGTTATACTTTCTACCAACCTATAATAATTTAAGAAGTACATTATGAAGGTTCTTTTGAGGAGAAAATAGTAGAAATTCTGTGTATTCTAGCATCTTGTTTAGATGCTTCCCATTTACTTTCCCTTTTACACTGGCTTATTTATTGAGCAACTTCTGAAATAACTGTAGTAATTTTAACAAATAAATTAAAAGATTCTGCCTTTGTCATTTTTAGACAATAGTCATGTATAAATACAGCACTTCCCTAAAGTGAGAGTTAATTCCCCCCCAAGAGTTTTAAAATTTAAACTAGACCTAGAAATTAAAAAATTGATTTACACACACACACACAAACACACACACACACACACACACACACACGGTAAAAATAATTCCTACCTCAGGATCATCATCATCAAAATCATGGTAAGTGGAATGATCTGGATTATTCACTTTATCTAGCAGCTCTATTGCTAAAGACCGAGTCAAAGGCTGTGTGACAAAAGGGTGCTATAAAAACAAAATAACAGTGAACACTTATTAGAAATCTGATTAAACAGAATTTTATCTTTCAAAAAGCAAATATATTCAGGGCATAAATAATACCTGTAGCAACTTTTCAGCAGTAGGTCTTTTTTTTGGATTTTTGGTAAGAGCCATTTTCACAAAATGATGAAAACTATTTGACCTAAAAAATTTGGAAATTAGATGTTTTAAATTAACAATTCTTTGGGCTCATCTTATAAAAATAAATAACAAAAAAATACTTACCACTTCATTTTATCCTTTAGTTTAGGAGGCTGAAAATTGCTTTTTGTCATTAGAAATAATGCTCTGAAAAACATAAAATAATTATGTAGCATTTTAATATTTTACTATATAACATGAACTATGCTGCTATTTATCCCCAACTATGGTAAAGCAAGACTAAGATTTATTTATTTATGACATATTATTAGTACTCAAGAAAATTCCCTTAACTTGAAGATAGGATTCTTCAAGCCTGACATACTGACCTCATTGGGTGTAAGTCAAACATGGGCGGCTGAAGCTCAGCAAGTTCTATGGCAGTGATTCCCACTGCCCAGAGATCACACAGCTGGTTGTACCCTCCTTTCCTTTCAACAGCTGCGACTTCTGGAGCCATCCTGAAGAAAATATTCCAGAAAAGAAAAAATTTCTATCTAACATATTTTCTTTTTCCTTTTATACACCCATCAGAGGCACATGGAACTGTCACTATCTAAATTAAGGCTTATTTAGGCCTTGACTTCTGAAAAATATTTAATATTTAAAAAGTCTACTTTTTCCAAGATCTTGACAGCTTGTAAGATTCTCCATGGCAAGCCTCTACTGGTGATTCCTTTGTTACTTCATTTTAATACTACTTACTATAGGGTTTATAAAAACGTACAAGTATAAGAAAGCAACACGCCCAAAATTCATACACCTTCTGATCTCTCTTCCCTATATAAGCAAAATCTATATAGGAATTGTCTCGCTACCTTCTTATATCAATAAATGACACTGTTTTTACTTCACCAAAATTATTCCTTAGACTACTAATAATTTTCACATGAATCTTTAATTTATATTTCATATAACTTTTGGTATTTTTTGTTTTATTATAATGATGAAAAACTAAAAAAGTGTGTTCATTCAGAGGAAAGTTACCAAAATTTTTTAACTTTTTTGTTTCTTTTAGCTCTGCTACAAAAGGACACTCCAGCTGCTACCCTTCAGTCCTTCTAGTCATGCTGTGTGCCTCTTGCAGTGAGCTGGGCTCATCTCTGAGCTTATCTATTTCAGGTGTATTTGCTACTGTACATAGTTTTATTTTTTTCTTTAAATATGGCTTTAATGACTGAACTATTGAATGATTATAAAATGTTTTATTAGTAAACACTTGTGGCACATAACTATCAAATCCATCCTGGGAAGCTGGCGCACGCACACAAACACCCTTAATTTTTTTTTCAACGCCTTCCCCTCTCTTCCCTCCTCCCTCCCTCCATCTCTTGGTTTCCTCCCCTTTTGCAAAAGATCTGTCTTCCTCTTACTAATTAGCTGCCTTTAGTTTGCTCTTTAATTTATTTATACTTTGGGTTTCTCATGTATGACAAACTGTGATATTTAAGTTTGTGTGTCTGATTTATTTTATTAACATTATAGTCTCAAGGTGGATCCATTTTCCAACAAATGATTCAAATTTATCCTTCTTTATAGCAGTGTAGTACTCCACCATGCGCACTTTCCTTGTTCATTCATCTGCTCATGGACATATAGGCTTGGTTCCAAGATTTAGCTATTATGAATTGTGCTGCTATAATGTATGCATTTATCACTATAATACGATGTCTTTGATTCTTCTAGGAAGATATCTAAAAAGGGAATAGCTGGGTCACAGTTTAATTATTATGAAAATTGATTTATTATGAAGGTAAAAAAGTTGTAATAAAAAGTGAAAGTGTTATAAAAATCTGTTAAAGACCAACTTCTACAAACAAACCAAAAAGCCTTAGCAAATTAGGTAAGAATATGGCAACTGTGTAATACTGAGAAGGCAGAAGATTATGATTCTATTGGTGTGACATCTGAGAAAATGGCAACACCACAGAGAAAAATCAGATCTAGAGTCACCACAGGCAAGGAATGAGGGAGAGGATTTACTATAAAGGAACAGAGGGAAATGCTTTTTGATGATTGAAATCTGTTTTATCCTGGTTGCTCAACACTCATAGAAAGTGGTAAAGTTACACTTAATTTATATCCCAATAAACCTGACTAAAAATAATAACAATAAAACAGGAAACGTAGCTGATGCATTGTGAATGTGGCTGGCAAAAGAAAGGCCTTTGTTCTTATATCAAAAATAAGTGCACAGTGAATGGCCTTAAGATAAATACTCAGGGTACAGATGTGTTAATTTTTAGATTTCCCACTTCAGTAGACTATTCTGATGGAGTAACTGCCAACCTCACCTTGAAAGAGAGATTCTATATCATTAAATGTAGGTGGGAAAGACATGATACTGGACAGGAAGAGAGGTACTGGACAGGAAGAGAGGTACTGTACAGTGTTATATTAATTAACTTTATCTACCTCACACTTTCACATGTTTCTGAGATATTTTCCACTCCTGTAAGAATAATGAGATTTTAATCTCTGGAAATGGTGTGGGAGATCAGTCCTCACTAACAAACATGTATTGAGTATGTGTACACATTCAGTGTAGATGCTAGAGATTCACTGAGTTTCTCCAGATGCTTAAAATCAAATTGAGGACATATGGTAGTATTTAAAAATAATGACAGCTCATCAAACCTTTGGTCCTCTCAAAAATCAAACCAAAATAATACAAAGAACACAGAGAAATAACAATATACATCATCTTTGAAAATCCAGGAGATACAATGTATCCAGAACACCCAAAGACTGAAAATAGAATAGTAAATGATGTAGCAAATAGAAGGAAGGGTAAACCTAAGGTGCACAGAGAAAGAACAACTAGCAATCCAATTAGTCTCAAAGAATTCTCAACACATCGACAAGTTAGGATTAAAAGGTAATAAAAGTAAATTGAGGTTGGCCAAAAAACGGGAACAGTACTGTACTTCAAAGTGTCTTCAAAGTAAACTAAAACATAACATTTAAGAGAAGGAAGCCTCCATAATGAAAGAGAGTCTAAAAAGTCAGGGAATTCTTGCAGAAAGCAAACAAAAAAATTTTTTTTTAAGTGAAAGAAAACATAAGACAATGGATTAAGTGGTCCCAGATACAATTAGCGATTTCCAGAAAAAGACAGCAGGGAAAAAAGTATAGCAAAGAAGTTATAAATAATTAAAACAAGATCATTTTCTAGAACTGAAAGACATAAGTCTCTGGGTTAAAAAGTATAAATGCAAAGTACAAATGAATAAAATCTCTGAAGCATTTTGAAGTGCATCATTACAGAACATCACAATACCAGAAATGATTCTAGGGGAAGAGTTACATGCAAAGGAGAAGGTATAATGATAGCACCACACTTCCCACCAGAATCAGAGAGCAGAAGATGCTAGAGCAATACCACAAAAGTTCCAACCTAGAATTCTACACCCACCCAAATTATCAATCAAGTGTACGACTAGATGGACATAATCTGAAAAATTTTACTCCCATTCACCCTTATCTAGAAGGATATTAAAACACGTGTTTCACTAAAAAACACCAAGGCAAAACAGAGTGAATCATGAGAGGAAGACCTACAATCCAGGAAAGGACTTCCCAAACTAAAGATGAAAAACTCCGAATGCAAAAGAGATAGAGAATAATAAACAAATTAGGCTGGAAGAGGGGAGGAGAGGGCTCCAGAAAGGATTAAACTGGGTGGTGGGGGGAGAACTCATAAGTTAAACCAAAGCAAAACCAACTAAACAAAAATCAGGACTGGCAGTCTTAATGGTATAGAAAATTTTTATGGAAGCATCTAAATGCTAAGAAATCTGCATCTGATCTTGCAATCAGCCAAGACATGCCAAAAAGCTTTGACTGAAAGGATACTGTACATAAGGTAATGTTGAAAGATTAATCAGAATACAGAGACAGATTAAAAAACATGTGTAAAAATACATGTGATATGTGTAGGAGCAAGAGTCAGGTTTTCCAGCAAAGCTGGTACATTCCTGAAAACCATACCAAATTTTAAATCTTTCCTGCTTAATGAAATAAGATATGGTAGAATATTTTTTGGCTGTGTAATCTATCCACAAGAATATATGCCTAAATTACTTTGCCAGTTGATGATGATCTTAATGTGGTCCTAAAACTTTTTTCTTCAGTATTTATTTTTTGTTGGAAGTACTGTATCAATTACAAAATGAAAACAAAAATTAAAAATCAATGAAAATACAATTACCAATATGGTGTACCAATGAAAGACTTCCGTTTGGCAATTGTAGCTGTTATCTGTGCAGATACTCCAAAATCAGCTATTAAAAAAAATGAAAAACATTTATAAGACAAGACCAAGTAAAACTTTAATATAATATGAGAAGATGCTTTTAATAATTATTTTCATTAGGTTAACTTTATAGAAATATGGGATGTACTCAAACACCATAAAATTTTTAACTTTGATGGATCTGTATTAAAACATCACCCAAGAAGCCAGTGTGTATTACAACCAAACAGATTCCCATATATCCACATATGAATCAAATGATAACAAAGGTCAAGATCAAATAATTTTGATGAGAAAGAGATAGCTGAGAGAAATCAATACTGCCAGACTTATTAATAATAAAATTTCTAATTTCTAGGACTTGAAATTCAAGAAATATCACTGAAAGAACCTTGGAGTAGTAGTATATTCCATTTACTCTTTGCAAGATCATGACACAACATCAAACATACCAGTAAGTTTGCTGGTAAAACAATGTAACTTGAAAAGACACCCAAACACAACATTTCCCATATATCTTGGCAATATCAACATGAGTCACTATCACGCATTTATTACTATTCTTTAAACTAAGTATGTTGAATTCTAGAATTTTCTAGTGTATTTAATAATGATTTCTAAATCCTTAACTAAGAGACATATATAGTATGTCTAAGCAAAGCACATAAACGTAGCCACAAAACATTAAATTGCTGATAGAATCTGTTCACAGGACTTCAATTTGATAACTGAAAAGAATAGGTCTTACCCTTTCTGCTTTCCCTGTATCTATAAGGCCACTTGGGAAAACTTTATTATATATTGATTATTAGATAAATGTTTTTGATCTGATCAGTCCTATGGTAGGCTATAGTTCAAAGTAGTTTTATTTTTTTCTTTTATTGGTTGAAACTAAGAATTGAACAAAAGGCCTTGCACATGCTAGGCAAATGCTCTACCACTGAACTACATCCCCAGCCCTATTCATATTTTTATAAAATAAACATATATTTTGAATTGATTGATCCTATATAGTTCAAAGTAATTATTTCAAATTTGTTATTAAATATTTCATTTCATGCCCAAGATATGACTTTTTAACAAAACTACTACTCTGAACGTGTTTCCTGTCTTAACCTTTCAAATTTAACCACTGTTTATTTTCAAAATCTATTTTACCATAACTTGAATCAAAAGTTACAAAATGAAAATTAAGTTAATTTGAAACTAAAAATTCAGCACCTAAATTACATTATTATATAAGTGACACAGTATTTTGCTTTTAAAGTTTAAAAGTACAGAATTTTGGCAGTTACTGAATTTTTTTATTTTTAGCTTATTTTTTGTTTACTAGGTAATTTTGTACAGATTTCTTATTAGAAGTCACATTTCTATTTAGGGATGAAAGAATTCCTAAAGGATATTATTTCACAATATCTTTGCAACAAGTCTGTCTTATGTGAAGAACAGATTTTTATCTGTATTTACTAGAAAAGGAATAGGACACTGTATAGATACGGAGAGGTGATATGCCCCATGATGACATTTCTACCTAAAAATATATAGTGTCCTCGGAGAGAGGAAATCTAGTCCTACAAAAAACAAAGCAAACAAAAAAGATAAATTCAATCATATTTGAGAATAGATTTGTATATGTAACAAAATTCTCATTTACTTACCCAATTTCACATGACCATTATCTGTTAATAGAATGTTAGCTCCCTTGAAAGAGAGAACACATTTTAGTCAAAGTAGGTGACAAACATTTTAGCAGACAGGACATATAATAGACTGAATACACATATTTAAAATAATCACAGCCTTACATCTAGAAATACTTAAAATTATGGGCCGGGGATTTAGCTCAGCGGTTCTGCTGCCTGCCTTACAACTGCAAGGACCCGAGTTTGATCCCTGGTACCAAAAAAAAAAAAAAAAGAAAGAAACTATCCATCTATGAATGAACCAACAAATGATTTGAAGTCAGCAGAGATAAGCGTTCTGAAAAAGGGAAAGTAAGGCCACTCTAAGGCAGTGCTATTATATAGAGAGCTCAAGGAGGTGAGAATACAAAACCATACTCAAACCCAGGACAAGAACATTCTAAGAGGGAACAGCAAATACAAAGAGCTAGAGCCAGAATGAGCTCAAATATTATAACAGTTAGTTGAAAGTGGCTGGATCAGAATAAATAAAACTGAGAGGAATGAGGGTTAGCTAAGATTGGAGAGATGCAGGGACCAGATCATACCCAACCTTCTAGGCCAGTGATGGCGAACCTTTCAGATCTTTCAATCATACAAACAGCCTGCTGTGGCAGAGGTTCGTCACTACTGTTCTAGGCTGTGATACAAGCATCAAGACTTTACATTGAGTATATAGGAAACTACTGGCGTATAGGCAGGAGAGCGACAAGATATGATTTTAAAGGATCACTGTGATCATCAGATGGAAAGGTACCTTTAGAACCACTCAAGAAAGGGAGCAGTGAGACGACCCAGAGGGCTATTAAGCAAAGTCCAGATGAGATATAATATAATGGTGGCTGAGACAAGGGTAGAGATAGTATGATAGTCAAATTTTATCTAATCTCAAAGTCTGGTACACTAGTCCTTGCATAGTGAAGTACCAAACTATCCAATCTCAATTCCTGTTAGTCTCATATATTATCTTCTCCTCAAGGATATGATATGGATTTTATGTTCTCTAAAATGGTCTCATATGTTCCAATCTCTATATCATTGTTCATAATTGTTCTTTTTGCTTGGAATGTATGCCAACTTTCATTTTTGACAGAAATCTATCAATACATTCAGGTTATCTAAGTGGCAATAACGTGGAACCTTTCTTCATTTATCAGGATTCATATAAACTCTTCTATCTTTGCATTCCAAAACTTTCCTGTGCCTTCTAACTGCCTATGAAAAACATCTAAAGTAGAGTTCTCATCAGATAATCAGCGAGCCACTGAAATTTCAAGAAAAATTTGAGGGCATGGGTTTAAGTATTTTCTAAAGAATTTATGAATTTCATCAGACACTCAAAGAGCAAGGTAATTCATCGCACCTCCAAAAAAAAGTTAAGCAACTTTATGCTAGAGAAAACTTTGGAAAATAGGAGAGATGTCAGAGGAAGCAATAGAAGATAGGTCAGAGGAAGCATAAACAAGGAAGAAAGGGCAAGAAAATGAAAAAAGGAAATATCTAGATTGGGGAGACGGTAGTATCTTTACAAATGTGCTCAAGAGTCCTGTCACTATACATAGTTCACCACTGAGCTAATGCCATCATGTCCAGAGGACCTGCTCTCCTCTGCTGCTGAAGGAAAGACCATCAGTAAACATCAAGGCTTAATTTATCCATTTTGTTATTTTACTGATAGTTCTTTAAGATTGCCAAAGCTTACTGACACACTTAAAGTATGAAACTTATTAAAAATTGCAATTTGATGAAGCTATGGACCTAATCTTCATTTTACAAATAAATAACTACAAGTAAGCTAATGATAACGGCTATTACAACATTAATCACTGAATGGCAGAATTAAAAAGGTGAATTTTATGGTATATGAATTGTATCTCAACAATGCTACTATAAAAAATTAAACTACTAATAGTATCAGTCATCTTTATTAGAGAAATATATTTCAGATAAAAAATTTATCAAATAGAGTAATCAATATAATCAATAATCAATTGCTCAATTTGATCAGAATATTTAAAGAGTGGCTATTAGTTTAAAAAATATAATGCATACCTTTATATCCCTGTGCATTTTCCCTTTACTGTGAAGATAATATAATCCCTAGAGTTTCAAAAAAGAAAAACAAGATTTTATCACATAGAAAAATTAAAGATTTTATGTGATTAACTGAGTAGTAGTCTCCATATTTTATTTATTCCTTACAGAAAATCTGGTAGTAATTAATGTATTTTAAAATGAATATGCTTTAAGACAGTTGAATTGAGAAAATGAGAAAGATCAATGAAGCTCATCTGGAACCACTATTTTTTCTAAGACAATTTTCAGTAAATTCTGCAAATGTTTGAAATTAACTTTTTTTTTTTTTTGAGCTACCAGAAATTGAACCCAGGGCCTCACACATGCTTTGCAAGCACTGTGTCAGAGCTATATCAATTCCCATGACAGCCTTTCTTTAGTATTAAGGGGAATATAAACATATACAACAAAAATCCACAGTGCTTTAATTTTAGATTATATCATCACATTTAGGCTTTATCGTGATTATCGACAAATATAAAAAGTTTATCATACACCTTAAAAATGTATTGTCTTCAAGAGTTTACTAAACTAGAATATTTTACCCTTATTTAACATGTAATGCTCAATAATTAAACATTTAATTTAACAGTTATTACCTTTGAATTAGCATCTAATTTACCTGTAGTGTTTCTCTGCTAACATATGCTATCTGCAGTTCTGAGAGAGGTCCAGTTACTATAAGGGAAGAAAATTTACTATTAATAAGATTAATCAATGCAAGTTTTCCAGTAAGTGACGGTTTAACACATTCGTCTAAGGAACAGACTCATTATACCTAAAACAATTATATGAAAACGTAAGCTCCAGGCAGAGTTTTTATTTATTTTTGTCTGGTTTAATTACTATTGAATTTCTAGTGTTTAGAACAGTGCCTGGCACAGAAAAGTAGCTCTCTGCTATGGAATGAGTAAATGACTGAAATTAATTATATTTTCATTTTCATCCCTCTCTCACCCAACATCACCTCCTAAATGTTAGAAAAATACCCAAGAGGGTTAGCTAGTTTTCATTGATGTTTAACACATAGTATGGCTAGTATTAATGAATATGTTTTTCCTAAAAGCATCAGCTTTGTAGTTATACAACTAATTTCTGTTCATCATAAAGATTTCAATCAAAGTAAGATCTCTTCCTTATCCAAAATATTACTCAGTTACGAGCAATATCAATGGTTTGGTCTATAATCTATCAGATGATTTTATGCAGGGACATTTTATGAAATATATATGTAGTCCCCAACTTATAAAGGGGTTATTGATAAATATACTGTAAGATGAAAATTGGTTCCTAAATTGAAATTCATTTGCCTAACCTACTGAACATCATAGCTTAGAAACATGGTGTACTGTAGACAATAAGTTTTACTTTTGCAATGGCGTGGCTAAGTGGGAGCTGCGGCTTGCTGCCACTGCCCACCAATGACAGAGTACACTACAGCATAACACTAGCCTGGGAAAGCATCAATACTCAAAATTTAATGTATGTTTTCTACTGAATGTGTCAGCTGAACCACTGTAAGTCAAGGATAATTTGTACCCGAATGTGTGTACCATACATATAATTCTGAAATCTGCCCATTCACTTTATCATGGATCTATCTATCTATCTATCTATCTATCTATCATCTGTATCTTAATTTTATAATATTTGCTTAATATTTCCTGTGTGTACAACTGCTAGTGTTTGAGTATGTGTTCCTCCAAAATTCATGTTAAGCTTAATCTCCAAAGGGATAGTATCGAGGTGGGGCTCTCAGGAAGTGACTAGGTCCATGAGGGCTCTTTTATGACTGGAATTATTCAACACTCTTTCACCATGTGAGGACAACTATATGGCACCATCTCTTAGGAATGACTCTTTATCACACATGGAACCTGCTGGTACCTTGATCTTGGGCTTCTCAGGAAACATCTCAATGGTCTGACTGTGAGAAATAAATTTTTGTTGTTTATAAAGTATCTAGTGTCAAGTATTTGTTATAGCCACAAAAATGAACTAAGACAAAATTTATCTACTAATGAAAAGATTTTTTGGGCCAGGGATTTAGCTCAGTGGTTCCAGCGCCTGCTTTGCAAGTGCAAGGTCCTGAGTTCGATCGCCGGTACCAAAAAACCGCCCCCAAAACCGAAAAAACATTTTTTTCTCTTTTTCACTATTAAATCACTTTAGGATAAAGAAATATATCAGGTGGGAGAGACTAGTCTAGAAATTGAATTAAACTGCAATGATGGAATCTTTGCTAGACAGCTATCTCACATTTACTCAAACTTAAGTTTGTAAACATTTAGTTCTATGGTTGAGTAGCTATGGTATTTTACAATTACGGAAGAGAGAAATCTATTTCACTGAAATTCTTTTCGGAATAGGGGCACACTGAAATGTCTGAAATCATATAATTTCTGTTTTTAAACCCACTCTTACCAAGAGGCCTCCTTGAGATTTCTGTGTCTACAAAACGATAAAATAACCTGAAAGTAACACCTAGGAGAGAAACTTTTAACAAATAAACTTTCAAAGGCCTAGCTAAGTTCACAAACATTAATAAGAGACTTTTCTAGGAGCCAAAATAAAAAGTTAAATAAAAAAACCAGATAAAACTGTGAGAGACCGGCTTAGCTGTCATTAGGAGGTCAGTCTTGGTAACCCCTACCTAGGCACAGAATACAAGGCTCTGGGTCTACAGAGGAAGAGCTAAAATAACGGCCACATAAAACTAGTGCTCTCAAAGGGCTACATCTTCATTAAAACAGTAGGGCAAGCACAGATGATTAGGGGTTTGGGCTGCCATGGCCTGGATCTAAATAGGAAGGAAAATGTCTCCCCTTAGAACTTATTGTCACAGAACTCTTCACTCAGGTTTAGGGTTCAAATGGGTATATACTGGAAACAACGAAGTCACCTAGGTTGGGGGGTTGGGGATGGGGAGACAACTCTGAAAGGTCATACCCTCAAAAGCCAATCCCCACTGGAAAGTATCACTAAAGAGGATCTCAAGTCCAAAACTGTAAATTAAGAAAACAATTTACCATATAATAGAATGTGTAAAGTTGTTACAGGATATTATTAAAAGGAAAAAAAAAGTTCAATGGAAAAATAGTAAAAACACCCTATTATGCTAGATCAATAAAAGGTTCTATGTTAATTCTTCAAAGAAAAAGTAAAAGTGAGTAAGTAGAGGAAAAAAGGGAGAAAGAGGAGTTTATGGGGAAAAATTAATTTCAAAAGGTGCCCTCTGCCAATGGTAGTTAAAAATATGCCCACAGATTCTTTGATATTTCTCCCTTCAAGAGTTGGAACTTAATTCTTTTCCTGAGCATGAGCTGTATTTATATGACTTCCTTCTAAATAAGAGAATGTAAAGAAAAGAATATGGCAGAAGTGACAGTATCTAACTTCTGAGATTACCTAGGAAAAGGCTTTGTAGTTTTCTCCTTGGTCTCTCTGGAATCACTTGCTCTGGGGGATGCCAGCTGCCCTATCATGAAGACTTTCAAGTTTTCCTAAGGCAAGATCTACATGGTAAGGAACCTCCTGCCAACAGCCATTAAAGACCAGAAGCCTGTGCCAACAGCTGTGTAAGCAGGCCATCTTTATAGTAAATTCTCTAGCCCTAGTCAATCTCACAAGGGACCACGAGTCAGAATCACCCAGTAAAGCTATTGTTGAATCCTGACCCTCAGAAACTGTGAGATAATAAATGTCATATATACACCAATAGATAATGGGAATACTTTATCTTTTCAAGAATATTTAAAAATTTATAAAATCATATGGAGTAGGTGATGGGATTTGAGGGCCATAAAACAGAAAAATGGTTTAGTGATATTTTAGAATGGGAAAAAATGATTGTACCACAAATAATGGACATTTTTGGGCCAGGGATTTAGCTCAGTGGCACTGCACTTGCCTTGCAAGTGCAAGGTCCCGAGTTCGATTCCCGGTATCAGGAGGATAAAAAAAAAGGACATTTTTGGCAACTTTTGCATGAGATCAAAATGTAATTTTTTTTCTACGTGTGAAACAAAACAATGCAAAAACCTCATAAGCAACAGGTTCTTAGAAAGGAAGAGCTTCTCTTTCACCAAATAAAGAAATCCAGGATATTACACTACTTCTCACATAACTGATAGCTTAAGAATAAGATGGGAGAGAGGAGATGTGGACAGAAAGAACGGGGGGAACATGTCTTCCTATACACGACCTTGTAAGGAAGTAGTATACACTGGTATGAGGAAGATTACATCCTGGAAATCTGGGTGCAGCTAAAAGAACAAACATGGAGGAAGCTAAGACTTGGGGTTTTATATCAGCATGTAAATCCCCAGCACTCATGCTTGAGAACATCCAGGGTACCACAAACTGTCATTTCTTCCACTGATCCAGTTGCTGATCAGTGTAACTATGAGATATGGACAACATGTAATGTGTACCTAACTGTAATTATGGAAGAGAGATTAAAGGGACTAGGGGGAGAAAATACTTAGAGATAATAACGATGTCCTTAGAAAAGAAATAATTTCACAAAGCAGAAATGTCCTCATGCTTTTCTACTTGGCTTCCAGGGCTCCCCAATCGGAGCCCAGTGCCCAGACCAACAGGAGCAATCTCCGGGCTCTGTACTTTCATGCCACTGTACTGTTGTGTTATCCCTTAGAATGCACTTCCTCATCTTTCTACTCAAAGTGGTCCTATCTTTTCTTTTTTTTTTTTTTTTGGTACCGAGGATTGAACTCGAGTTCCTGCACTTGTACAGCAGGCGGCGAAACCACCGAGCTAAATCCCCGACCCAGTGTTCCTATCTTTTAAACACCAACTTAAGGCCCACTTTCCTCATTAAGCCTCCTAAAATGATTCTAGAAAATAAAAATCCATCATTTCCTTTTTCCCATTTCAACTGTAGTTGTACACTAAAACACTGCAAAAGAAAGAGACAGAAAGAAGCCCATTATCATGTCAATCTGTTAAGTAAAAGCTATACCAAGAATATACAGTGAAAAAAAAGAACATATAAACAGTAAAGTTTCTTTCCAAATGGTCTTTCACCATCTGTTTTACTATAATCAACCCCTAAAATTACTTAACAGGGCCCACACTGGAAAACATAACCTTTATTATGTATTTAAAAAAAAACTGTTTTCTAAAATATTTTCTCAGAAAATTGATTTCTTGAGTTAAGACATTATTTTATTTTACAGTGCTCAAAAAGGACACCTCCAGAAAAAGTCTACTCAGCAGTATGTGACAATAATCCACTAGCAGATCCAGGAAAGAATAGGAAGAGAAAAAGAAAGAAAATGCTATTTACTTTACAAGTCTCCTTTATATACCACTGAATCCCACTGAAAAATTACTTAGTCACAAACTGAATAAACATTTAATTGATGCTACTTGAATATATGAGAGCAAAATCAATTATTTTTGCATTATCATTACTCATTTACCAGCTGCACAGTATCTTGGCTTAGTATCTACCTAAAGATCTTTCCATTTCTATAAGGCCTGAGTTTGAAATTTTGAACAAACTACATTGTACCTTTTTCAGAATTAGCAAATAATCCAACTACACACAACTTTTCAACTTTATAAAGAAAATACTCCTTTCATACAAATGTATTTCAAATATCTTTATGTATCCAAACACAATGATAAAACTTTGCTTTCGTTTCTTAAAACAATGTTAATGTTTGAATATAATTCTACTTAATCCCTATAAAAATGTAACACGTCTTACCATGATAAATATCTTGTAAAGAACCACCTCCACAAAACTCCATGCAAATCCAAAGTTTATCTCGCCTATGAAAAGAAAATATGTACATATTATATCTTCATGATTAAAATTCTGTTTGAGGTATTAAGTCTCTTAAGGCTGTGTGCTCGAACCCTGAAAAACCACATGAAAGTAGTGTGCTGTCTTAAAAGAAGCTAATTAATCTCAAAGAGTAAATGGCAATATAATACACTGGTATAATTCAACCTAAGGTTTTAATGCTTAAAATGCAGCATTCGTAGGACAGTTATCATCAGACACATACAAATAATGAACAGACTTCCCTTTAGTTAAAAACCTTTCCATCCTCAGTTTATCCATCTACCCAGATTCATCACAGAAAATGGCAACTTGTCTCTAAGTATATCACTTTGACAGCACTCTCATCAACAACAGACAAAATGTAAATGTGACTCTTATCTTCCCAAAATAATCTATTAAAATTGATCAGTTATTTTCAGATAGCATTTCTCTCACACCCATTCTAAGATACTGTAATCATATAGTATTAGGAGAAATACTTAGTGCAATGATTCATATATCTTATTTCTCTGTTCATTCCTTTGTATGATCATTCATTATTTTATCTATTAAAATTCTCCAGAAAATATACCATTCTCAGAGTCAGAGATGGAACAGAAAGTCTCTGAACTCAGCAAGCTCTGTCTAATGCAGAAGAAAGCTTCTGTTTTATTAACATCGGTCTCCTTCACCACTGCCTTCATAGTACTTAGATGAATATTCAGCAAATGGGTACTTGTTCCATAAGAGAATGGATACATGCATATCTAAGGAATAAACAAATCAATTTTATCAGGGTACAGCAAAACATGGCTAGTGGATCAAATCTGGTCTCCTGATTTTGTACAGCTCTGGAATTAGGAATCCTTTTCATATTTTAAATGACTGCCAGAAGAATATATATTTTTTTTGATAAGAATACTTCTTGACATGTGACAATTATATGAAATTCTAATTTTAGTGTCCATAAATACTTTTACTGGAATATAGTCACACAGGTTCATTTATGAACTGTCTAAACTATTTTCACACCAAAACAGCAGAGATGAGTACTTGTGACAGAAACAACCTAGCCCACAAAGCCTAAAATATTTACTACATGGCTCTTTATAGAAAACATACGCCAAACTTTCAATTAGATTCTAACTTTGATTCATGCATAATTCGAGCATGTATAAGGTACTGTGAGAAACAAAAGATGAAAATACTTAGGAAAATCAAGGGAAAGTCTTTCAAAAGACATAACATTTGAATTGGGTCTTGAAGTTAAAGCAGGAATTCACCAGGGAGAGGCAGGACCATGCAATAGAATGGAAACTTGAAAGACGACCCCATGTTTGAGACTAGCTAATTTAGTGTGGGCTAAACAAAGGTCGCCAGCTTCCTGAAAGGACAATGGTCAGAAATAAAGCTAGGAAAGGCTGAGGTCACACTATGAAAAGACGTGTGATTTGAAGACACCTCATCTAGATGACTTCTCATTTGTCAATGTCTCTCTGAAAATGTGGCATTCAGAATCAAGCATTATCTGAGAGCTGCTTAAACAGTGCATTACATGTAGAGCTGGTGGTATCAAGAGTGGGTCACATGTGGTGACAGTGAGTGGATTAGCTGATCTAAGAGGTGACCTGACTCGACTGTGTGGTAGACCATGCAGCATACAGCAGAAACACAAGCTGTCAGAGTGCTATGGTCAGCTAACCTTACCTGAAAATACGGAGTGGAGAGGTACCACAGTTCTGGAAGAGAAAGCTGAAGAGTGAAGCCTCCCCAAAAGAAATATGAGGCCATTTAAGATCTACAGTTCACAGGTGGACCACATTCAAATGAAACAGGCATAATAGATGACATGAAAATTTCTGTTGTAATTTCTAATATGCTAAATATCAACAGATGCAACCCACAGAAGTATGAGCCAGGTGCCTAGTGGTCTAGTTTTAAGAATTCTCAGAATGGATGTCTGGGGCTGCCAGATGTCTAATTTTATCTAAAACGAGGAAAGCACTTACAACTAGTGGTTGCTATACTAAGAAAGTAAATCCCCCAGAGAATCTAACACTCACCTTTATTTGAACACCATTTCTATCAACTTGACTGAAAGGGTATCATCAATTTCTTAGAAACTACATCAAACTGCTAGTTTACAGTTTGTAGTTAACTAAAAATATTTTTCATATACACAGCAGTCAAATCAGTTTTCTCTCCAGCATCACATATACATATCTGTTTCACTAAAACTAAGTGAAAGACCTGATTTTATTTGTTAAATCTCATCCTTAAAAAAAAGAATTAAGAGTCGGAGATTTAGCTCAGTGGTTCTGCTGCCTGCCTCGCAAGCACAAGGTCCTGAGTTCGATCCCCGGTACCAAAAAAAAAGAATTAGAAATTTTGACTTATGGCCCTTTACTTCTTCCATGCATCTTATGATATCAGTGTATCATTTCAACATGCTACAGCAAAGACAGTGTGACAGTGATTGCATTAGGTTTGATCCATAACCTAGGGGCAGTGAGCTAATATTTTTAAGTGTGGTAATTGGACCTCCCCCATGCATATACACACTCCAGAAGTAGCTGGTAGGCATCTGAAAGAGTCTAATCATGAACATACCCTCCAGAGGGAGCAACTACAAGGGCTTGGCTTATAACTATTTTAATTTGAATCACAATTTACTAATGAGTTTAAGTAATGGCAAAAATATTCTTTTTTTTTTTGTACCAGGAATTGAACTCCGGACCTTGCGCTTGGTAGGCAGGAGTGGTGCCACTGAACTACATCCCTAGCCTTGGCAGAAATATTCTTTACTGGTGACATGAATAAAGCTCAACTATATAGATTACTTCCTCTCTGGCAAGTCCATCAGCCAATATTCTTCGGAATAACTCATGCTCCAATTTTGTATCTGGAATACAGGATTCCACTTCTGCTCTCTTTAGCTGAATCCTTCCTCTATAATAGTGGTCCTCAAACTATGTATGGTTTGGGCTACTCTGAGACCCTTTCAGGGGTAAGCTAAGGTCAAGACTATTTTCATAGTAACACTATGAAACCATCTGCCCTTTGTACTCTCTTTTCTTTCTCTCTTGAGAGCACAGGGGAGTTTTATGGAACCAGCTCAGGTTGATAATGTCATCCCTGACAGTTACTGTAACATGTGCTTATACAGTCATGAGTTTTTTCTCATATGGTAAAATCAGTAGATATAACTCTCACAAACAGAAGTTCTTTGGGCTACTTAGTAACTTTCTTTTGAGACAGGGTCTCACTATGTCATTCAGGCTGGCCTCAAACTCATGGTGATCCTTCTGCCTCCACCTTCCCAGTGCTGGGATAAGCATGTGCCACTATGCTTGGCTGCTACTTAATAATTTTTAAGAGAGTGAAATAAAAGAGGTTGTAATGCCAAAATATTTGCGAACCATTTACTGCTCTAAAATATTTTCACACGTAGTGAGTCTTCCAGGTAAATACATGTTCCATGTGCTTAAGAAACAGGCAGCTGAGACTACAAACATCCTACAAAAACAAGTTAAATGACTGTTTCAGAGTCTGCTCAGGAAATGAAATTATATGTAAGTTTCTTAGTATAGGACCTGGAATATAGCATAATAAATGTTAAACATTTCCACTGCTTCTGCTAGAAATTATCTTTATACTATACTTGTATGTGTCATATTAAATTCCTCCAGGAACTTGATGAATGTGTAAATAACACCATCTTTTTCTTTTTTTAATCTAAAAATTTTTAGTTTTATTTTTAACCTTTTCTTTTTAAAAAATAAGAAACAGAAGCAAAATGGGATTGATTTGACATAACTTTTCACTAAAGTCATGCTAATCACCACTCCTTCTAAGTGTTTGTCTTATTAATATCTTCTCCTAAATGCTGACTAGGAATGAGGACTGGCATCCAGTTTAATTGTCTGTATTTTCTATAAATCACTTCTTCCCCTTCTTTGCAAATTGGTTGTTGCTGATCTCTAATCTTTGACATCTTTCCTATTTGTCAAAAGACATTCAACAACAGTGGATAACAATCCCATTTGCTAAATTTTCAGTATAATTTATATAAATCTAAAAGCTTAAATCATTTAAAGTATCTAGCTGCTCTGTAATTATCTCGTTTGATCTATGCTTCAGTTCCATCTTAATGTTTCCATACCTTTACAGTTTGAAAACAATTCTCCTTGGCAGGGAAAATGAACAGAGAACTCTTCCATTTCTTATTCACTATTACAATGTCTTCTACTTCAATTAGTCTCTTCCTTTTCTCCCTTTGTTGAAGTACGTAATTTTCTATTCATTCTATCTAAAATGACTTTTCAGTGTAGAAGCAGAAAAAAAAAACCCGGACTAAATAAATTAATACTTTACTTTTTAAGGAGCCTAAAATACTTTAACTTTATAATGTTCTACTTGGTTAAAGTCTAGTATTACCAAAAATACTTGAATAGTCAGAATCTATTAGAAGAATGATCCATGTTCCATGAATGTCTCTACTGTGATGATAAATCTCTCTTAGCTTTTGGTCATTCACTAAGTCTAATAGGAAAGGACTTGAGCAATCACCCAATTTTAAGCAGGCCAACAAACTATAAAATCTCTTCCCCTAGGCTTCTGATTTGGAACAAAATTAACCACTAAGGTAAATGTTCAATGTGTTAGTATTAATTTCCTGACCCAACAAATCCTTAAAATTATTTTTTCTTATTTTGTAAAATTTTCTATCTTACAAGGAATGGAAAAATAAAGTAAGACTTTCCAGCTTGATATTTACTAGTACTCAGGAACCAAAATTCTAAGAGCTATGCACTGATGTGAAAGCCTTATTGCTGAAGCACACTGAATACAAATAGTGCCTTAACTGTAATCTTTATCCTCATATCTAAGTATTCAAAAAGGTATTTATTAACATGTTTCAATTAAGATCCTGTTGTAACTATAAATAAAAGATTTACCAAAAAAAAAAAAGATCTTGTGTCCCTTCCCAGCCCTGTCTCTGCCTCTAGAAAAAAATTTTCCAATTTTTCCAATTCTCCAGAGATCACCATCCCTTTCCTGAATTATTATAATAAATGTACTACAATAAATTTAACTGAACTCCTTGACTCAATCACCCACACCCCAAGTGCATCCTCCACAGAACATATTACCTCTCTTTAATCTTAATCCCTATAGGTCTACTTAAGGCATCAAAGGTTCCTTTTCGCCTGTATCTCTATAGTCTTACCTACCTCAACTACACTCTTACACTCTAATATGAGACATTAGATTTTTCCTGAATATTTCATGGGAAATATTTTCATGCATGCATTCTTTGCCAAAAATTGTGACCTACACACATAAATGTCTACTAATCTTTTACCAGTTTTTGGGAAATGCTTCATTCATAGAACATTCTGATGCCTCTACTTTATCAAATCACAATTTCTACCATCGTCAGCACTTCTGGTCCTTATATCAAAATTATTTTTACAGGTAGCATGTTATGTTGTAATTATTTACTCATGTCTCTCTCCTAGATTACAAGCTGCTTAAAGGCAAGGACTTGGTTTTATCTAACTTTATATCTCCAGAAATCAAGGCAGCATTCTATAAACTAAGAAATAATGTTAAAACACTTTAGAACTGGTGGTATAATGATAATATAATGATACACATGATGATGATTTATAAATACATTATTATGATGAGACAACTTATGCTCAACTAAACCAGTACTCTATTTCAAAGATTTGGAATACCTGATCTATATAAAATTGCTTTTACTTTATGGATCTGATTTACCAGTGTATCTTTTAAAGACTTTTTGTTGGTTTTCAAGTTGTGCTTTAAGAGTTTAAATTTGAGAGGAATGTGACAGTTTTCTTAGCCTATTCCTAAAAATATACAGGGCTAAGAACACTTAGAAGGAGCAAGAAATTAAAAGTCTTCCTTACCTAAAAAGAAATAACTAAGATTCAATGGGAATAAATACTAGGTCTATGATAACTGTAACACAAATGTACATTACATATATACATTAGGTGACTACCTACTTTAAAATTTATATCTCCAGAGAAAGCTCTGTCCTATCTAGTGTTTTCTTCCCTGTTGACTCTCTCCACCACCCACCCCTTTTGTTTTATAGGAGCTCAGTCTCAGAATCTCTTCTAGAAGTGAACTTAGTGGCACATGCCTGTAATCCTGACACTCTGGAAGGCTGAGACCAGAGGATCACAAGTTTAAGCCCAGCCTGGGCAATTTAGTGACTCAGCAAGACCCTGTCTCAAAATAAAAAAATCAGCTTGGGATGGAACCAAGAGTGAAGATCCTAAGCTCAATCCTCAGGACCCTTCCATACACAAGCACAGCTACTCTGCTATAAAATAGCCTTCTGGAATTTAATTATAATGATCAACTAGGAAAATTTATAGGGTAACAGATTCCCTGAGGGACAAGTTTGTCAATGTTAAATTACATTTGCCCACTTTCCTCATATTTTTGTATAAATCTGTTATTACATGCTGTAGTCACAACATAGGAAAAAAAAAGTGGTGGTGAAGAGTATGTATTTTAGGGGGTTTGTACCAAGCTCAAACAAACAAGCTCCTCACCCTTTGTAAAATCATTTGGTAATGAGAAAGAATCCAGGCAGTCATATTCCTTCTGAGACTAAATCTGGCCTTCCTGGACTAAGGAATATGGTACATCAAAAAGACATCAGGCTAGGTATCTCAGAGCCAGGCTTAAGTCCCAGTGCTAACAACGAGCAGTTGAACAGCCCAAAGAAGTCATTTATCCAGCACTTCATTTTCTCATCTGTAAAGAGATGGGCTCTTTGACAAGATCTTGCAGTCCTTTCCAGCTCTGATGTCCAACATGCCTAATCATTAAGCATTCCATATTGCAAATTTAGATGAGACTGCACTTCAATTAGGGAGTAAGAGAAGAACCTCTATAGAAGAAAGGAGCTACACAAAAGGAAGATTAATTACTCCTCTCTCTACCACTTGCTCTCGTAATTTTCAACAGCAATGCCACTTACAGAGTGGAATCATCTATTTAAACCAGTATTTCCCAATCTTAGATTATTTTACAAGAGTAAAAAGAACATATTTCTACTGAAAAAAATGACCCTAACTTCATCTGTTTTACTTTGGTTTCTTTGTATTCTTCCCCCGACCCACCCCAGTATCGGGGATCGAACTCAGGACCTTGTTTGCAAGGTAGGCATGGTATCACTGAATCCCTGGCCCCTCTTTATATTCTTTATACTTGGATAAAAATAGAATGAAAGCAAAATTTGAGATTAAGCCTTCTCAAGCATTTTATTTGTAAAATGGAAATAACATCTACTATAGAATTATTTTGCTAATAGTGTTACTGAAAGAGCAAATGAGGTACTACTATGATGGTACTTAAAAAAAAACCCAGAAGAGTTGTGCTGGAAGATTCAGACCATGTTTAAGAAACACTCTTAGATCAATGACCCTGGGGAAACACAAAATCTTTCTTTTAACCTTAAGCTAGGCACAGTGGTATATGTCTGTAACCCCAGCTACTTGGGAGGCTAAAGCAGGAGGGTCACAAGTTTGAGGCAAGCCTGGGTGACTTAGCAAGATGCTGTCTCAAAATTTAAAAATAAAAATAAAAAATAAATAAAAAAGAACTAGGTATGTACCTCAGTGTGAAGGCCCTGGGTTCAATCCCCAGTACCACAAAAATGGCATTACAAAAACCCTCTCTTTGAAAGGCCAGCCCATGCCTAGGATGAAAAACTTTGTAATGCTTCCCCAATTAAATCTAGGTAGGTCATCTTATTAGAATCAACAGCAGTAAAATAAACTGTTTTGAAGCGGTGATTTTATCTATGTTGGCAGGAATCGATTATTTGCACTAAAACTTAAATGATTTTAAAAGACTATTTCTCTGAGCTAACAGAGTTAACAGCCCAGGCTCTGTCTGCTCCTTAATATACAAACTAATAGGTTGCTGTTTGAACACTCACCATGAAAGCAATATAAAATTGGCTGTTAACTCATTCAAAATGTTTAACACTGACTTATTCCTATGTGAAAAGGGTTAACAAATTCCCTCAAGTATTCAATAAATCTACTCCTATCTTTGGCTTATCACAAACTGGAAAGAGGGCAAATTTCCCCACTTTTTTTTTTGGTACTGGGGATGGAACCTGGGACCTTGCACTTGGGAGGCAGGCAGCAGCATCACTGAGCTAAATCCCTGGCCCCCCGCCCCCACTCTTTTATCTGTAAGAAGAGGAACAGTGTGTTTTGTACTAGGGTCGTGTGAAAATGGGAACTTGAAATTACATCTTTATATTGCTACAGTATACTGGATCTAAACTGAAAGAGGTTTTGTTTTTGTTTGTAATACATTCTCTAGTCTTCCAAAACTGAAAAACAAGTGGGTCACAGTGTTAAGACACAACTGTATACAGAAGTGAACGGAAAAACGAGAGGTTTTTTTTGGAGACAGGGTCTCACTAATGTAGTCCAGACTGGCCTTGAGCTCAGTATGTAGTCCAGGCTGGCCTCCAACTTGCAGTGATCCTCATGCCTCAGCCTCCCAAGCACTGGGATTACAGGTGTGTGCTACCACACCAGGCAGAAAACAAGGTTTAACTGAGGGGACCCCTATGGAAAATGACATGCGGAACCTGTCTGGGTCCTGCCCAAACAAAACAAGAGGGGCCAAAGTTGCTTTCTAAGATCACTTTAGGGCCTAGAAGAATAAATTACTGAAGTAATTATAGTTCCTAGTCCTTTGAAGAAAATGAAGGAAAGGGATGAGGTGTTCACTTCTGAGGCTAGAAGAACAAAACACACAGAGAGACTTTCAGATAAAAATATTACAGGAACATGTCTATAAGGGGCAACAAATGGTACATTTGGACCTCTACTTCACCATGAAAAGACTAACCATAAAAGTCAGTTTTTTCTTGCAGCCTTCTCACTGAAACCACACCCAGAATTCCCAAGTCCCAAAACTATGATATTGGTTATGGAATTAAGATAATAGGTCATAAGTAAATACCCCATTCATGTGAAAATATCCTACCTTCAAAACATGAAGAAAAGTACAGACCATGGTATCAGAGCTAACTTTATTTTGTTAAATGAATTAAGTCATAGAATCATTATTGCTTTTTGAAATGCAAACAATGTACCTGAGATAGCTTCCAAAATAAGCGACAATATTTGGGTGTTTACAGTCTTTCATCATAATAATTTCTTGCTGCACAACTGCAAAGTCTTCCCCTAGAGTAAAAAACAAGTATGTTGAATATTTAGTAGGTAAGAAAAATTTCAAAATGTTTATTTATTTCAAAACGTAAGATAATTATACTGATGAATAAGTATAATTAATGAGTTATGAGAAAAGCATAACCAGTAAGTTACTAACATTACTTTTAATGACAATTTCAGTCCTGATTTGAGAGAAAGTATGATTGAAAGTATTAGTAGTGATTCAGAGTATGAATTCTAAGCCCAGACTTTCTGGATTCAAATCCTAGCTCTATTCCCCTGCTAAACTGTGTAAACTTGGGCAGATTACTTGACTTCTCTGTGCCAATTTCCTACTCAGTAAAATAGTAATAACCTGTCTTATAGGGCTGATGTAAATGTTAAGTGAATTAATAATACTTGGAACAGTGCCTGGAACAAAGTATGCTCTATACTAGACTCAGAACAATGTATCACCAAGAAATATGTATTACTTTTTCTTCTATTGCTAAATAACATTTATTATAATTTTTTTTGGTACTGGAGATTGAACTCTGGACCTTGCACTTGTGAGGCAGGTGTGGTGCCAGAGCTAAATCCCCGGCCCACTTATTATAATTTTTGTGCAAACAAGTAGTTTAAAGTTAGGGCAGGACTCCTTATACACTGAGTGTGTCAAATATATTTCCACAGGCCCTCGGTAGAGCTGAGAGGCCTACATTAGCAGTACTGGGTTACCAGACGGCCCACATACTCAGTCATATCCTGAATTTAGTGCTTGCCTCCCACTGTGTTAGGATGCAGAATGGCATTATATCTGAGCCTGGTCAGACAATTAGCAAATAATCTCTCTCCTGCAACCTATCCAAATTCTTCAAAACAGGATCGGGCAATCCTATAGCAGAGTCACATGCTGCAACTCCTGAAAGAACACTTGTCATGGAGAGAAACAGAAGTGCAGGGAGTGCAAACGTGGTGAATCAGGGACTGAGCAAAAAGAGAACAAGTGGTAGAGCTCACACATAAACCAAAGTAGCCTGCATTACTAATTCAGATTTTCAAGTAATATATTCTGTGAACAGCCTGATAGAATGTACATAAGTGGCAAAGTAAAAAACAGAAGGATTTACCAGTTACTGTTCAAGTCGTTATGCGATTATGAGAAGCCCAACCTTTCTGGCCTTGGCACTTCCTACGGGGAATATAACCAAGACATGAACTAACTCAGCCTAGATAGAGCCACTTGAACCTGCTATCAAAACCCACCTCACTGTCCCAGTTACCAGGGAAGATGTAAAGGAGAAGAGAAGGCATGTCAGGTTCTCAGTACTGATGTGAGCATAAAATAAAAATTCTCCAATTTGAAAACATAACTTTTATATTCTCAAAAATTCAGATCACTGCACTAGCATCCCTTTATGAGGTCACTTCGATCATTAAGAATCCTGATTTTCAATATATTAAGAAGAAAAGTTAGAAATAATAAAGTCATAATGAGACTAATATCATTTTTCACAGGTATAGTAAATACTTTGGAAATTATTTTGTTTTTTCACCCACACTGAAATTACACATTTTTGTAATCCAATGAAAGGTCATATACATCAGGTATGACCTAGCCAGTGAGCCCATTTTCTTTTGCTGATTAGACGACAGAAGCTCTCCTTCAAAGGGTAGGCCCAAGAGTCATTAGCAGACATCATACAACCTCACAGGGAGCCAACCAAGAATAAAGTTGATCTGTGAAAAGCACTGAGGAGAAACAGGAAAAAAAGAGGGCACTTAATAGCAAAACCACAAGGAGCCTCACCTGCCTCTGTGATTTTCAGATATACCTGTGCATTACCACAAGTCCCTGTATCATTTAAGCCACCTCCAGTAGATTATAACTGTAACTATGACCATCACAAGCTGTATAGGAATCTTTGTGTATATCATAGCCTTTGTCACACCACATCAATGTCTGTGTCTATGTTCTCACTAGAATACAAAGTCTTCCAGAACAGAACTACACCTTAATCATCGAAAGAACAGTTGATTGAATAAATCTACAATAATCTTCTCTGCGATAACTATAAATTGAACCTATCAGCTTTTGGTTTAAATTTACACAATTATCAGCAAACTTTATATAGTAAATAGCTTATTACTCCTTTGATTTCTTTTAAAACTATTAGACGCTCTAAATCTTCAATTACAACTTTTTTCATGAAGTGCTGATTCAAAGTGCAATAATTTTCTCCTATTAAATAATTCCATATCACAACAGGGGCCAAATTAAATTCAATATTTTATGGGGTAAAAATCCATTCAGTTTTTAAAGATAACTGAAAATGTAAATTTAGCAAAAAATAAAAATGTGAAACATTAGTAATCCAAAGACACTAAATGGTTGATTTAAATAATTTTATTCAAAGTTCATAAGAAATGTATTTCAAAGATGAACGGGTTCAAGAAAAAATTGCTAGAATACTTAATTGGGATACTGTACAGCAGAAGGGTGAACCAGAACCTTTTTCCAATTCTGATAATCTAGGATTTCTTGAAAAAAATTTTAGACACTAAAATGAAAAATTGATCTTCCAGAAGATGTGGCCCCCCCAAAAAGAATGGTGGGGGGCCAGGCAAACTTACAAATAGAGCACCTATTAAATGAACCAAGAAGCAGAAACAGGTGAGACTGCCTCAAACTCAAATCTTGCACAGAAAAGGAAATGATCAGACTAAATATGCAGTCTATAAGATGGGAGAAAATATTTGGAAACCATATATCTGAAAAAGGATAATATCCAAAATATATAAGGAACTCTTGGAACTCAATGGAAAACAAACAACAATCAAATAACTTAATTAAATAATGAACAAAAAGTGTCTGATATATCTTAACCTGATCTAATCACTTCACAATGTATACATATAGTATACATATTGTATGCCCATAAATATACACAATTTTTGTCAATTTTATATTAATAATGCTAAGAATTTTTTTTTTAAATGAGCAAAAGAACTTGAACTGACACTTCTTGGAAGACATACAAATGGCCAACAGGTATATGAGAGATGCCCAACATCATCAATCACTAGAGAAATGCAAGTCTAAACCACAATGAGGTTTTACTTCACACCTGTTAGGATAGTCATTATTTAAACAAAACCAAAATCAAAACCAGAAAAAAAGTGTTTGTGAGGATGTTAAGAAACTGGATCCCTGTGCACTGCTGATAGAAATGTAAAATCATGCAGCTTCTATGGAAAACAGTATGGAGGTTTCTCAAAATATTAATAGCAGTACCATATGATATAGCAAGCCCTCTTATGGTTAGATACCCAAAAGAACTGAAATCAGGATCTGAAAGAGATACTTGTATCCGCTAGTTCATTATGTCATTATTTACAACAGCTAAGAAGTAGAAACAACCCAAACATCTATTAACAAAAAATGGATAAAGAACATACGATACACACACCTGAGTATTATTCAGCCATAAGAAGAAAGAAATCTTGCTGCATGCTAAAACATCAATGGACCTGGAGGACAATGTGCTAAATGAAATAAGTCGATCACAGAAGGACAAATACTGTGGTGATTCTACTTATATGAGGTACTTTAATCAAGACAGAAATGGTTGGAATAGTCATTGCCAGGACTGAGTGAAGAGGAAATAGGGAGTTGATGTTCAGGGGGTACAAATTTCAGTCACGCAAGATTAGAAGTTCTAAAGGTCCATAGTAAAGCATCTTTGTTATAGTTAACAATACGGTACTGTGTACTTGTTAAGAAGATAGGCCTCAAGTTATGTAGTTTTACTATAATAATAAAAGTGTCCTATTGTCAGAGGGAAAATTTAAACTTGGATTACGGAAAACAAACTAAGTCTGTCATGTTCACAGAAACAGAGAGGTGGAAATATATACCTACACACTATGTAAAGGCATTTAAGGTCAGCCTTAATTTAGCTTTAAATATGACACATGATACCATTTAAGATACCTAATTTCTGAACTTCATTTCAATGTGTAGAAACAATAAATGAAATTAACAGTATTTCATTATCCCATGACTAACACCGCAGGGCTATGATTCTTTTAACCAAGCTGTCTCAAATTACCAGAGATCAGGAAATACCCTGAAATCCAACTACCTTAAAATGACAGAGTACAAAATCTAAAAGCTGATTTTTAAAAAGATAAGAAACTGGCTTATATAATTAAGATATATAATTATAACTTTTTCTCCTAGAACCAAAGAACAAGCACTCATGTTTCAGTTTTGGAGTTTGTCAAGCCCTGATTAATACCACACAGATATGCAAAACAAGATCTAATGATTCTATTGACTTCAAAATATTGCAAAATAAATGAAAAAATTATTATAACAGCAGTAGTAGTATTTTTCAAGAATGAGAATGAGGAGTGTGGTTCCAATCAAACACTTTGTCTGATGAAAATAACTCATAGCTTATTTGTTTGATGAGCTTTAAATAATTGCTCATGAATAACAATTTTTAAGTATCACATTTTCATAAACTTACTGACTAAACTTTAAATTTGGGTTCAACAACATGGTCAAGAAGAAATTCCTAGCTGAAACTATCCTAGCAGCAAAAGACCAAAATGTCCTGATTGGTGTGGCAAAGTAGTTTATGTGGGATGATTAGGAATTAGAGAAACCAAGACCCCCAGCTCCAAAAAGAGTCCCTTTTCCTAATGGCCCCTCTCCATGAAATTTTAATGCCACAGATATTCTATATATCGGTTTACCTATTGTGTATATATACATACATACGTGTTTTTTATGCATAAAGAGTAAGATTTTTTCACCCTGAGAAACAAATTCTACCCACTTCGTATGTGAAAGGAATACTTGAGAAAACATTTTCTAGTGCAAACAAATGGGGTCCAGACAGGGCAGAGTGCCTTAATGTGAAATTCTTGACTTATCCTGTGAAGTTTCACTTTCTTACCTGGATCCAACTCATTCTTGAAACTAAATCACTAATCAAATACATATGGTTAGAAATGAGGGAAGAATAAAAATTGCAGACAAACCAAGTAAAAAGTCCTTTGCTGTTTGCTTTTGTAGTCTTGAGTATTGCCACCTTTCAGTGGGTATCCAGTATAGTCAGCCTCAAGTCCTTAATGTGTTCTAATATACTAAAGAGTGGCTAACCAACCCAAGATTAACCTTTGAGGAATATTATCAGGAATGATGTAACAATTACTTTACTCATGATGGATGGCAATAAACACAGGGCACCAGTGAACAAATAAACAGTGGTAGGAATCTACGCAGCACTCAAGGGAAATAGGAGGAGGTGTCAGATAAAATAATTTCCCTAATGACTTGCCACTCTCTGATGAAACATAATGAGGCAGAAAGTGCCTCTCAGTTATCCCTCAGGACAGAAAACTAATGTCAAAAGCTGACAGAAAAGAATATTCATAAAATATAACTGGAGATTCATGGAAAAAGAGTGGAATGAGGACTTACTGGTACCTTGTCACACTTTAAAGTTGTTCTATAATTTAATACATGTTGGTCTCACGGCAACAAAACACAATACCTTATTTTCCCACTCTGAATTTCCCTGCTTACCAATCTCTGTATTTTTCATTGTGTTGGGAAGGAATAGATTTCCCTACTTAGAAGAGTTTCTCCTGTGAATTGTCTATCTAAACATTCAACTATCTGGTTTAGTATCATTTAAATAATTGGTGCTACAAACAATAAATGAGTAATTATAAGTAATTTTAAAATTCTGACTTTAAATCACTAAGAAAGAAGATCCAAGAGATCCATAACATAGACAATTACAAGGCCATATCAGAATCGGAAAGAAAAAGCTGTTAAGTATATTATGTGTGAGCAATACATGTGAGCACCTATACATGAGTCCTGTTCTGCTTGCCAGCTCCTTCATCATTTTTAACTTTCACTCAAAATGAGTCTCAAAAGTTGGCAGTGATCCAGCCCAATCAGGCTTAACAACAAAAGCAAACCTGCAATCTCACAAAATCACGTTTAGTGATCCACTCCACTTAGGAAAACTGCATACTAGAGGTATCTTGGGCTATCTCAACAAACAAGGGAAAAGACAGTTTCTATAAAACAGCAGTCTAAGAACAAGGTGGACCTAAGGTGAAATTAATACAAAGTAGTGCTGGGCCACAAATGAACATAAAGCCCTCTTTTCTTATGAACTAAAAAGTTAAGAGGGGGCCAGGGATTTAGCTCAGTGGTTTTGCTGCCTGCCTCTCAAGCACAAGGTCCCGAGTTCAACCCCCGACTCTAAAAAAAAAAAGTTAAGAGGGATATAGGTGCTGTGCACAAAAACCCCTTATCTGAATCTGGGTTAGAAATCAATACCTTTGTCAGTTACTTTGAGATCTTATCCACCCTTGTCATTGTGTCTACAATAAATATTGTAGACATCCTAATGAGTAGAAGTGGTATCTCACTTGACTCTGATACTCATTTCCCTAGTAACTAATGATGTTGAAAACCTTTTCATGTGTTCATTAGCCACTTGTTTTGCTTGTGTGTGGTGTGTGCGTGCACAGATTAATCCCAGAGCATATGCACTGAGCTATATCTCGAGGCTTTATTTTTTATTTTGAGAGCAATTTTTTTTTTTTGGTACCGGGGATCGAACTCAGGTCCTTGCGCTTGCGAGGCAGGTGGCAGAACCACTGAGCTAAATCCCTGGCCCTCTTATTTTTTATTTTGAGATCATTTTAAGTCACTAAATTGCCAGGCTGGGCTTGAATTTGAAATCTTCCTGTGTCAGCCTCCCAGAATGCTGGGATTACAGGCAGGCACCATCACCTCCAGTTTGTTAATGACATTTTTTTTTTTGACAAAAATTCTTACTTACGGTGTAATACAATTTAACTGGCTTTTCTTTCGTTACTGACACTTCTGGTAAGCATCACCTAACCCAAGATTGCAGAGATATATTCCCATGTTTCCTTATATAACAATTTCAAACTTTCAGTTCTTCTATCTTTTCAGTTCTTTCAGATGTATAATCTGTTTTGAATTAATTTTTGTGTGTGGTGTGTGGTGGCGTCCAATTTCATTGTTTTGCATGTGGATATCCAGTCGCTCCCCTCCCCATTAAAAAGGCAATTCGTTCTTCCACTGAGTTGTTTTGGTATCACATGAAAAGTCAATTGACCATAAAATTAAGGGTTAAGCTCTGGACTCATTTCTGTTTCACTCATCTGTCCCTCCTTGCACCAGTAAGCCTTCCAACAGTGAGTGCTCTTTCAAGACTGGCTCTTCTAGGCCCCTTGCATTTGCACATGAATTCAAGGAACAGCTTGTCAATTTCTACAAAAGAGCAAACTGGTATTTTGATAGAAGCTGTGTTGAATTTATAGGTTAATTTTGGGAGGAATGTCATCTTAACAACATTAAGTTTTCCAATCTATTAATAAGAAATATCTTTATACTTATTTAGATCTTCCATTTATTGTAACAATGTATTATAGTTTTCAGAGTAAAAGCCTTGCATATTTTTGAAATAAAAGGCATCCATATTAGAAAGGAAGAAATAAAACTGCATTTGCAGAATATATTATCTTATATGCAGAAAAAACTACCAGGACTGCTAAGTTCAGCAAAGGTACAAGATAAGCATATAAAAATCAACTGTTGTTTCTATACACAGAATGAATATTCTGAAAATTAAGAAAATAATTCTAAATAAAACAGGATCTCGGGCTGGAGATTTAGCTCAGTGGTTCTGCCACCTGCCTCGCAAGCGCAATGTTCTGAGTTCGATCTCCAGTACCAAAAAAACACACAGGATCTCATTGAACTGGTGTTGGGCAACTGCCATAGACAATGCTAATTACAATAACAATTTACAAAAAAGAATAAAATACATAGGTATACATTTAACAAAAGAAATGCAAGACTTGTACACTGAAAACTGCAAAACAAAAATCTCAAGAACAGTACTGTAGCTGGACATGGTGGTGCACACCTGTAAACTCAGCACTTGGGAGGCTGAGGCAGGAAGATTGCCATGAATTTGAGACCAGCCTGGACTACACAGTGAGTTCAAGACCAGCCTGGACTACACAGCAAGACCTTGTCTCAAAATACTAAAAAAATAAAAAAAATTCCGGTGTGTATTCTGCTACCACTGGATGGAATATTTTACAGGTGTCTCTTAGGTCTTGTTAGTTTATACTTATTTCTCCTCTTCCTCCTTTCTTTTGTGTTTCTGGAGACTGGGCCTTGCACATGCTAGGCAAATGCTCTACCACTGACCTACTGCCCCAGCTGAGTTTATATTTATTTTTATTTTCTTGTTGATCTTCTGCCTAGTTCAATCAATTACTGAAAGCAAGGTATTAAAATTTTCATCTATTATTGTTCAGTAGTCTACCCCTTCAACATGCTAATATAGAAGTACAATTTCCTTTCAAGACTATTGCTCTAACAAAGCTTACATATTCTTGATGTTATAATAATTTAATTTCAGAGGTTTTCACATTGAAATATTAGCCTTATTGCAAATTCTGTATACTGTTATGAAAAAGAATGGAAAACAATACTTTCATTTAACCACAAAGCTACAAATAGGTTAATTACTCTTATCCTGCAATTTGCAGCTCCACACTTTTTGACTAATAGAAAGTGTCACAGTACTCAATCTGGACTTAAGTAGCTTTCATCTTTTACCACTTTCTAGCTTTCGTCCTTTACTACTCACTTCTATGCTGAAGCATGTGCGCGTGCGCGCACACACACACATTTGACTTCAAAACTCTCCAGTATGATAGAAAAATAAAATATACCCCAAAACTCTGCAAAAGGAAGGAGGAGGTGGTAAAGAAAAAGTCTTACTGAGCAACCAAAGAGTGTGATTGGATGAAATGTATTTTATGCATATTGTTACTAAAAATTATAAATCTCATTGCTTCTCTTTCATAAGAAGTACATGTGGGTGCGTTCATTATCTATTGGGCTGAAATGTGAGCAGCACCAAAACCAATGAGATGAAATAGACACTTTTTCCACCTTCACTTCTTTCAAATACCTCTTGCCCATTCTCTTCCAAAATTCCAGCCCTGTCCTTGAAGTGCTTGCAATCACAGTGTATCTATCACCTCTTGTCCCTCCACACTGCTGCGTTTCTGGAGATCTTATCAGATACCCATACTACAGCACCTGTTTCATCCTCCCCCTCTCCCATTACTACTTCACTACTTCTTCATTTTTCCATGATCCTCACAAATGATCACTGGAACACTCAGGCCTCCTGAATAACTGGCCTGCTCAGCTACAACAATCCCTACTTCATCCATTCAGTACCCTCAGGAGTATACCTTACATTTTGTCATCCTTCATAAATGTACCACCTTTGTGGCCTGTTCAAATATCCCATTCACATTATCACCTCCACTCTTTCCAGATAAATAACTTTAATTCTTCCATTCCAATAATGTTTCTATCTCAAGACTGATCTCACTGATTCATTTTTACTATTCATTCCACCTTCCTGTTGTTACTTTCCTTCTTACTCAGCTCAGATTCCATGGGTAGGAACTATAACCACTCCTTTACAGACACTCTGTTGTGGTTTGTAAGTCCGTCCCTCCAAAACTCATGCTGAAATGTAACTGCTACCATAACAGGATTATGACGTGGGACCTTTAAGAGGTGATTAAGCTATGAAGGGGTGGGATTAATGCTGCTAAAAAAGGGTGAGGATCCAATCTGGACTCTTTGCCCTTCCACCTTCTGCGACTACATGTGTGCGTGCATGCATGCATGCACGAGTATGTGTGTGTACACACATGCAAGCAATTGTGAGTTCTCTATCCCATGCCACCCCTCGCTACTCTCCACACCAATTCTCCCCACTCCCCCCATGCACAGCACAGACAGCATTCTACAAGAAGGCCCTTGCCAAATGGCAGGGCCTTGATCTTGGCTTTCCTAGCATCCAGAACTGTGGAAAATAAATTTCTGCTCTTTATAAATTAACCAGTCTCAGGTATTCTATTATAAATAAACAGACTAACAAAGTAAAACACATTCATAACTCCCAAGACCTCTCTCCCACTACCATATTTGCCAAGCAAACTACAACAGTATCTCCAACTATCCAATTTCCCTACACTTGCATCTGAATAACAGCTACATACCAGACTGACTTTAAATTAGAATTTCAAATGGACAGACACCTATCAATGCCAGACAAGCCTACTAAATTTATTTATACACCCCCCCCACAGTATATATAGGACAGACAGACTGTGATCAAGACCAAGACCGAGATGAGAAACAAAGACCAAGACAGAGTGAAACAAACTTTGCCATTCTCTAAGATGACTATTTCACATGTTTATCTCTAATTAAATCTCTAGTCATACTTCTGCTTCCGGGGTGATAACCACATCCTATAAGTTGAAAAAGAAAACGGATACGATCAGGTAAGAACCCACCAACCTACCTGCATATGTACTCATGTTGTCTTCTTACAATGAATCAGTTGTCCCTGATCTTAGACCTATACCTTGGTTCCCATCTTCTCAAAGTCTTTATTCCCAGAGTTGTCTTTATTAACTTCTGCAACATCAATCTGTCTTTCTCCACTGGTCATTCCCACTGACACAAAACCCAAGTTAGCATAATGCATGCTAAAACATCCTTCATAAACTGAAGATGGCTTTCTAGCTAATGCTCCACCCCCCATTCTCTCCTTTTCAGCAAAAGGCCTTGACAGCAGACTCTCTTGATATCTCTTCTACTTTGTATTCTTTCCTTAACTAGCTTCACCAGTCTATTTGTACTTGATTCTATGTATTAAACTCAACAAGGCCAAGGCTCAATTTTCAGTCCTTTTCTTCACACAATTCAGCACATCTGACGGTTTACATGCCCTGCTTTCCTAAAATACTTTCTTCCATGGTCTTCCATGGCAAAATACCCATCCAGTATGTTTCCTAGCTAAGCATAACTGGTTGCTTACTCTCAAGTGTTTTTCTGCAGGGCTCCTTCTCCAGAAAACTGCTAATACTGGAATTACCCAAGGTTCTAACCTCAGCCCTGCTTTCTCTTCTCTATACTTTCCTTCCAGGTGATCTCACTCCTTTTCATAACTTTAAGTACCATTTATACTCTGATGACCTTCAAGTTTGTATCTCTCTAATTTAACTTGTGGAGCTCCAGATGCATGTATCAAACTGTCACTGGCTATCTAACAGACATGTAAAAATATATACAACAAAACAGTATTGTTGATTCTACTGACTCCACATTCAGGCCAAAAACTCTCCCAAAGTTTTCCACTGTGTTCCAAATAAAATCTAACCTCCTTACCACAGTACTCAAGGCCATCTTTAATCTTGACCTTACCTAGTTTTTCAACCCCATGTCAATTTGTATTCCTATTGGCTCCCTACCTATTGGCTCCCTATTGCTGGCCTCTGTCCCCAAACTTCTTATGCTCATTCTTATTTCAGAGCACTTGGCTTTTATTACCTGGAATATTCTTCCCCCGAGACTGTCAAATGACTGTTTTTTACAATTATTATTCAAATATCAATCTAAACGTCTTCTATTTTGAGAGGCATCTCCAGACCACAATGCTTGCTAAAGTAGTCCCCACTCACTTTCAACTACATCACCTTATTTTAGGGCATGAGGTTATCTTATTTTCATGATTCCACATTTATCATGTCTCTTTCAACTAAAATCCAAGCTTTTCAAGGATAACACTAATCTGCCTTAGTTAACAATATTTGCCCAGCACCCACACCAATGCCTGGCATCTAGGAGACAATGAATAAATACTAATTACGTAACTGACACAAATGGGCTTTACAAAATATAAAGGCCAGGCTGGGGGTTTAGCTCAGTGGTTCTGCCACCTGCCCTGCAAGCGCAAGGACCGGAGTTCAATCCCCAGTACCAAAAAACAAAACAAAACAACAACAAAAAACAAAATAAAAAGGCCAAAAAGTATATGGGGAAAAGGGAGAGAATATCAAATCACTAGATTGACAGAGATGCTAATTAACAGTTAGAGATCAATTTTTGCTCAATAGTAAACATTTTATTGTAATGAGATCTTTGTAAACAAAGGCATAAAAAAACCCTGGAAATTTCAGGTACAAACTTCCTAGCATACAGTATTCCTAGTATATTTCTTCCTAGAATTTGTCAAAGTGCATATCCTTTGACTAGCTGGAATTTATGATAAAATAATCATGTGTACAAAGACAAAAGACATCCCTATAGGAGATCACTAGGGATTGGTTAAATAACTGATTTATGCAACTGAATACTCTTGCAGCCAACTAAAAGACGGTCGTGTAGAAATATTAACATGGAAAATATTCATGATACACTTTTTCAATGAAAATAAGCAAATGTATACAATAAGCCTATTTACATCTATAAAATACTATACATAGATACATATGTTTGTACCTGTGGGAAGCCTGGCCACACCTGCTACAAGTCTGAGAACAAAGTAAGAAATGGATCACAAAAGCACAAAAAGGTATCATGGCAATTAATTGCTTTTTCCAACAGTAGTTACATCACTTGCTGAATACAAATAATGTCCCTTCCCCTAGCCCGATGGTGGAAATGGTGACAAGCCAGGTGTTCACAGCTGATAGATTTTCATGGCACTGGCCACCCAATGTGGGTCACTTCTGTGAGGCTCTGGGGAAGCACTAGGGAGCTATGCCACGCACTGAATTCTTATCTTATTTATCCTTTGCAATGCTTGTTTATAGGCCTAGCAGTATACAAACAAATTAAGCTGTAGCTGAATGTGTTGTTATGAGGTGAGGCCTGATAGGTGAGTCACAGGGGATACAGTCTATATCTGAAGGGTATAGTTTTGCCCCTGGCTCCTCCCTTGCGTCTCTGCTTCCTGGGTACCCTGAGGTGAGCAGCTTTCCTCCACTATGCACTTCTACCATGCCATTTCTGCCTTGGAGCCAGCCAACGATGAACCAAATCCCCCAAAACCATGAGCCAAATTAAGCCTCTCCTCCCTTAAGTTGTGGCATCAGGTGTTTTGTTCCAGGAATGGGAAAGCCAACAAAAACACAAAAACACCTGGAGAAAATCATGAAAGAGTTGACAATGGTTAAACAAATGATAATAACAAATGACTTTAATGTACCCTTTTGTTTAATTGTATTTTTCTACTTTTATTACAGTGATCAAATATTGCTTTTGCAATTTAAGTCCCTGATGGTTAATCAAAGGATACTTGAGAAAAGCAATATAATTTAAGGCCACAAGAATAAGGAGTCACAATGAGACACCTTTCAACTAACCTTCCACTTAAAACAGTTTGTCAAAATGTCTAAGGTTTTCATTTAGCTCAAATTCACTGTTTTTTTTTTAAGGAAAAAGTACCAATAAGGTGCAAATTCTTAAAACCTATCACATTACACTTGATATTTCAGATTTGATTTTAGCTCAAAAAGTAGAAGACTGGCCAACAAAATTCTAACTTAGAAAAGTGTGAGCCTAGCACTACCCATGAAGTAGTCCTCTCCCCACACTAAATCAAAGCAGATTCTACTCAATCTTCTAGAGCTAATTATCAATTCACAGAAGAGTATATTAAATGATACCGGGATGCAATCCAAAATCCAGGCTACACCAAGGGGAAATTATATATGACAAATGACCAATTTTCTTCAAGAGAAAACTTAAAAGAAAAAAGACAAAAAGAGATAAAAGAAACCTAGAGACATAAAATAAATTTGAGACAAATCAGCTATTTTCAATGTGTGGAACTTATTAGTTAGAAAGAAACTATTATTGTCTAGGACTGCAGGTGTAGCTCAGTAGTAGAGTACTTGCCTACCATACATGAAGCCCTGGGTTTGATCCCCGGCAGCCTTCCCAAATGGCTTTTGCATTGTGGTTATATATTTTAAAATCATGTAATTCATTCACCCAAGTGTACCATCCGATGAAATTCACCCCGTTTTACATTCATCACTGTAACTCAATTTTGGAATATTTCCATTACTTCCATAAGATTCCTCAAGCCCATTAATTGTTAATCTACCCCTCTGCCTGCAACTCACCAGCACACACTAATCCACTTTCCATCTCTACAGATTTGCCTTTTGTTGAACATTTCACATAAAACAATCCCACAATATGTATGCAGTCTCTTGTGTCTAGCTCCTTTCACTAAACACATTTGTTTAGTTCTTCTATGTCATAGCGTGTATCAGCAGTTTTTTAAAATTATAAAATATTATACTGTATGTATATACTGTATGTACATAACATCTTTTGTCTATTCAATCACCAGTTGACTGGCAGTTAAAATGCCTTCAAATTTCGGATATTATGAGTAATACTGCTATGAGTGAGCACTCATGTGAAAGTAGTTGTGTGAGTAGATACACAAGAATGGAACTGCTGAGTCATTATGGAAAATTTTGTCTAACATTTTAGGGAAAGTGTCAAAGTGGTGGCACCATCTTGCACTCCCCTTCAGGAGTGTATGAGGGTTCTTGTCTGTGGTTATGTTTTAAGTTCTTAAGCCCTGGGTATATGTACTAAAATATTAAGGGCTGAGGTGACAGGATATTTGGGATCTAACTCAAAATAAACGTGAGTGGAGGAGGGTAGTTCCTATAGATGAAACATGGTTGCTCACAGCTTGACAACTGTAGCAGTGGTTATAGTAATATCAGACACTTACTATGGTAAGTACTAAATGCATGTTAGCCCATTTAATCCCTATAATCTGAAGAGGAAGCTATTACTAGTATCCTCATTTCAGAGATAAGAAAACAAGAGGTCCAGAAAGCTTACATAATGTGGTCAAGTCCAAACTAGAATCAAAATAGGCCACAAGAGTCTGTGCTCTTAACCACTGGGCCAAACTGACCAACAGGTAAACACTTCTCCCAGGATTCAAGCAAATAAAGACAAAGAAATTAAATATAAAAATTCAAGTGGCTTCTATAGAATGTAAGTAGAAAATCCAATGTTTGGGGCCAGGGATTTAGCTCAGTGGTGCCACCGCCTGCCTCCAAAGTGCAAGGTCCTGAGTTCGATCCCTGGTACCAAAAAAAAAAAAACTCTTGAAAATCCAATGTTAACTAAATGTAAATATATACATATATTTTGTAATAACCCCTCTTATCTCTGGGTGGTACAATGTGAATGATTTTTATTCCTTTTAGTTGTATATTCTACTTTTAATGCACTGATTAATACATTGATATTGAACACCGCAGTGTTAGAAACTGACACCATAACAATTCAAACATTATACAAATCAAAAAATATAATGAATGAATTCTATGTGACAGGCCCTAATCTCAGTGCTGAAGGGAGAAATTTGATTAAAACATGGAGACACAGAAAGGCAAGTCCAGAGTGACAAGTTAGCTGTTTTAAGTGCTGTAGCAGAGCTCCTTCAGGGGAGTCATCTTAATCATTGTGGTGTTTGGGGTGGCTGCCTGAAGGACAAGACATTCACCTGATCTGAGGGATGTACATATATACAAATGACTTCTGACTAGAACCATTTCATCAAATAACATAGTTACTTGATTAAAAATGAAGGCCATGCTCTAAATGCCAAATCTTTAATTTCTCTTCTTACCTCAGATTTCATCAACTTCAAATATCCTTCTTAAATTTCTAAAACTTGAAGAGTGGGAGATTTGAGGAAAACAAAGAAAATTTGTCTTGTAATATTGGAATATAATTAGACTGTACAAAATCTTTAAATATGTATAGTGTTTTTTACTCATTATATTTCAGTGTGGTTTGATCATAAACGACACATTCTTAAAATTTCTTATTAATGGTATTTCTAAAAACTTCACTAATGATCTAAATCAAGGGCAGGCAAACTATAACAATAGGTGGCCTGGTTTTCTAAGAATAGTTTTTCAGCTAAGATTGTTTTTTACATTTTGGGAGGGAAGGAGGGAGTAGGAGGCAAAGAACTGTATACAAGACCATGGCTGACATTAAAATAGTATCTGGCCTTTTACAGAAAATGTTTGCTCACCCCTGAAAAACCTCTGAATGGATTTCTATTCACATCTAGTGGAAAAAAACCTAAAGGTCCTCTAACTGCTGTGGAACTCAGGCTAGACACTAGCACATTTACTTACTTACAGTAGGTGGGAAAAAGGGTAGGAGGAGGTCTCTTGAGAGAATAAGCAAGAGTAAGCAGTTAGTTCAGAAGGATATGGGCTTTGTGGGAGGTAAGGGAATCCAATAGCAGACTACAGCTAACACAGAGAGAATGTGTGGCGTAGTCCCAGGGACTTCAAAATAAGCTGCTCAAGTCAGAAGGTGAGGATTGATATTAATGACACACAGGTGTAAGAGCTAGGTCTACTGAGAAAACTGAGTCTCGGCACCCTGAATCTACATGCCCACATTCACAGAGCAAAAAGGTGGGAGATCAAGAGCTAACCAGTGGTGGTGAACCTATGGCAAGCATGCTGCAACAGGCTGTTTGTTATCACTGAAAGCTCTAAAAGGTTTGCCATCACTGAACTAGACTAAACTCCCAAATCTCAGTTCAGTTCTTCCTAATACATTATGCTGGCCCCTTCCCGCTTCCCACAGGACAATGTTAACCAGGAAATATACCACTATCAGCTGTCACAAGTTAGCACCACTGAGTTCAAAAGGAACCAAGTCTCTTAAGGAGCTCCCCTCCTTTTCCCAGTTATCAGTTATCTTCAGGAAAGAATTGAGCGATGTGTTTTGCTGGTTTTAAGGAGATGGAGGAAAGAGCAGAAAACCAGTTCTACTTCCTAGAAGATGTTGGGGGAAATGAGAGTGCTGACCAAACATCATTAAAATAAGCCTTAAAATATCCAATAACTTTCTATCAATCAGACATATCAAATGTCAAATAATTTACCTGGTTCCAATTTTATCACTTTAATTGCTGCTAATTCACCAGTGTTAACATTCCGTGCCTAAAAAAAAAAGAAAAAAATGATTGTGATAAAAGCTTTCATAAGAACCTTTATAAAATGGCATATTAGCTTAGTGCTTATTTTCAAATACACAGGCATTTTTAGAGCAAAAAATGCAGAAGTGATTTATATTTACAAAGCAAACAGTACTATATCCTTAACAATAAATTTCAGCATTAATTCATGCCTAAACTTAGTACTGGCAATAGTTAATACATAGGCCTTAGTATGTTTGTCCCAGGCACTATTCTGGTACTTATATTAATTCATTTTAATCCTTACACTATGAGGTAGGAACTAACATTACCATGTTGGAAACAAGGAAACAAGCACAGAGAAGGTAAAAATCTTGTCAAGGTCATATACCTGATAAGTTACAGTACTGGGATTCAAATTCCAGAGTCTGAGCCTTTAAGCATTACACTACATAACCATTCATTAAAAAACAGGTAAAGCTTTTGAGTTGATTAACTGGTCTTAATTTTTTTCATTTAAAAAACTTACACAAAGGCTGGGGATGTAGCTCAGTGGCACAGCGCCTGTGTGGCGCTGTTTCCATTTTCCATATATATATATATATATATATATATATAAAATATATAATTTCTCTATATATAATTTCCATATATATATATATAAAATTTCCATATATATATATATAAAATTTCCATATATATATATACGCACTGACCCACGAACTGTGTTGTACTTCAAGAGGGTCAGGATCTCACTCCCAGCCTCAACTCATGAGGTCTTCTATTCCTTTCATGAGGCAATAGAAAGTAGCTTCCTTCCCATTTCAGTCACAAAAATCTTGTTTCTAGCCCTAGCAGAGACTATAGCCCAGACCCTAAAGATCTCTTCTTGCTACGTATATGGGGGAACCAACATGGGAGATCAATGGCCATGGGAGGCTAGAGTACTAGATTCTGGAGAACCCTGCAATGAAACAGGGTACCTCAGTCCTAGGAGTTTGGCTCCTCAAAACCTCAATTTTTGGGAAAAGCTGCCTTGCCTGGTGGGGAAGAAGGTTCACTATCCCTGCTGGAAACCTAACATGACTAAGCCAAAGATTTTATAACTCAACCACCCAGGAAACCCAATGATGAGGGTTCCCAGATCACCCTGAGCTAAATCTTCACCCCTTGTCCAACTTCTCTTATCTCTGGGGGGCCTGGGATAATGTTGACACAGACATGGAATGGCGGGTCCCAGGCATATGTGGAAGAACACACTATACTGTACTTCCACCAAACCTGTCAGGGTCTTGTGTGTTAGGAATGATTCATCCATCTTTCTTCCTACTTCCTTTTGCTAGGGGAGAACATCTGGGAGACCAGGTGTATGGGGAGAGAGAGACCCAAAGAGAATGGCATACCCTACGAATTGGCAATTGGAAAGATGAATGGCTTCCCATGTATGTAATTCAGTATTATGGCCCTGCCTCCTGGGCAGAGGATGGGTCCTGGGGCTACTGCATCCCCATTTACATGCTAAACCGCATAATCAGACTGCAAGCAGTTGTGGAAATTATAACTAATGAAACTACCAAAGCCCTTAACTTATTAGCTAAACAGCAAACCAAAATGCACAATGCTATCAATACCGCTTGGCCTTAGATTACTCACTTGCTTCAGAGGGAGGAGTTTGTGGAAAGTTTAACCTGAGCAACTGCTGTCTACAAACAGATGACGAGAGAAAGGTCATAGAAATCACAGACTGAATGAGAAAGACTGTTCATGCCCATTCCTGACCTGGAAAGTCTGGAACCCTGGGGAGTTGTCTGGAGGATAGTTTCTGACCTTTGGGAAATTTAAAATCCTAATAGGTGCTGTGCTCTTAATTTGGGGAACTTGTCTAATCCTACCCTGCCTAGCTCTCTTGGTTATACACGGTCTGTCTCCACTCTCACTGAGGCACTCGTCAAAAGAAAACAGCCATGTACACGATGATGCTATGGAAACATAAACCTTTAAACCAAGGTAGTGCTCTCTGACCCAAAATAGGGGAGTCCAAGCATCAAAGGGGGGAATATGGCAGCACTGCTCCAAAAGAAATGCAGTGAGGGCCCTCTCAGAACAAAGGAAGACAACATGACATAATTAGTTCCTATGTACACTTGTGTGGTTCTAGCATGGTCTGTAATATGGATTGTACTCAATCAGGATGTAGTCTGTTAGTGTGTCATCACCTAAGGGAGACAAAGACACTAGAATTGTATAAATTCTGCCATGCTCAGGGCTCCACATTTGGATGTGAATCCACTGAGTCAGTGCCAGCTCAAATAAATGCTACTTCTTAGAAAGAGCTTAGTGTCTTGTCCTGCTACACTACACTACTCCCTGAAGCTTTCTTGAGGAGCAGTGGAGAATACGGAGGTAGATGTGCTAGCTGCCTATGGTACCTCTCATTCTTCACTTAAATTACATTGATCTATTTTGCATATTGAGGTTTTCATCAGCAAGCTTTGAACCAAAAGATCTATACCTTCTTCACTGAGAGAAAGCCTTTTCACTGCCCTCCCCTTCTAGTAGTAGTGAACTTCAAACCTTCTCCTCCCTTTGTTTTTTTTAAAAAATATTATTTTATTGGTACATTTTAGGTATACAATATAATGACACTCATCATTGGAAATATGCACCTTTACATAATCTCTCTTGGTTCTTATTTTTCCCCCTTCCCCTGTCCTCCCTTCAACCCCTCCATTCCTCCCTACCTTTTGTGTTTTATTTTGATACAGGGTCTAAGATGCCCAGGTAGCCTCATGCTTCAGCCTCCCTATAGTAGCTAGGTTTACAGAATACTCCCCCCCCCCATTAAGTTCACTGGTACATTTTAGGTATAAAATACATTTATACACATCACTGGGATCTTGTACCATTACATGAGTATCTTGGTTCTTATTTATTTATTTAAACAGATATATTCTATCACACCTAGCTCACAAACCAAATACATTTTTGCAAGCCCATATTAAAAATAAAAATAATTTTTAAATATCAATTTTAAATAGTAGATTGCTGGTATTACAACTGTGTATATCTAAATAAGCAGAAAGTGGCTTTCAGTTTGTATAAATACGGCACTGTTTGCTAATTTAAAAGGATTTATAATTGGATCAGAATTTTGAAAATGATATTTTAAACTGCGAACTGAAATATAAATTTTCATGTCAACAATGATACAGTATATGAAATTCTCTGATCACAAGAAGACCCATTTTTGTGACCAGGATTTTTCTTAGCTGCAACACTCTCTTACTAGTGGATTAGTGAAGATCTGTGAATCATCTGGTAAGAGGTGATAATATCATTAACAAAGGAATCTTTCTAGGAATAACAGGACAATAGAATTATAAGGATATAAAATGAAGATAAGCACAGCCATCACTAAATATAAAATTTAATCTTTTAACTCAAAAAACAACAAAGGTATTTATTAAAAGAGCTTCCATACAAATAGAAAAAAATTAAATATAATTTAAAGGGGAAATTCATTTAAAAATTGTTCCTTCAAATAAAAATCTCCATAAATGATAAACATGTGCCCACATAGGGGCAGCAGTACAAACCAGATCTGAACATTTCAAATTAAACCGAAATTCCCACTAAATGAGATAAAAGTTTCCAACTGTGCTGCATGGAATATTCGTTTCTCTCTCAAGGACAAACAAATACATAATCTGAGAGTACTATGAACTAGAGTACCATTTTGGGAGCATTTGTAAAGGAAGGTGGAATGTACCTTCAAACATTCAAGTATCTCACTTCAATGTTAGTCACAAAGCTTCTCAGACACTACCATTACTTACCTCTCCTCATATTCTGACATCTTTCTTCCTTTATATTCTGTCCTTCAAACCACAACTCTTTTAGCATCTTCTGCAAGTAAGAGAAGATGCTATTCTCTCAGTATTTTAAAGTCCATACAATGATTTTCATGCTTATGGGAAAAAATTCAAGACTGGGAATGTAGCTCAGTGACAGAGCACTAAAGGATTTGCCTGCCCTGGGTTCAATCCCTAACAGCACAAAAGGGGAAGGGAAGGGAAGGGAAAGAAAAAAGAAACTCAGATCATGAATTACTATTATTATGAAACAGCAGAGAGACGCAAACTCATAAAAAGCTAGGGTGATTGTTTATAGTTGAAATTTTGTTCTCCCTAACCACAGGAGGGCATACTTTCTATTCACAATAGAAGTTATATACAGCATCTGTACAAAATGCTTGCTATACACAATGTACTCTGCTAAAAATAGATTTACTAATAGTTAACACCTGCATATATTTAATAGGAAAATCGTAACAGTGAATCACTGAGTAGCAGTTTCTTAAAGTCAGTATTTACTACAGGCTTGACTTAGGACTACAGTATCCCAAAATGTGCATCACGCTAGAATTTTCTAATGATTACAGCTCTTTTTGCTTTCTATGCTGTCTGAAATCTTTTCTAATACATAACTTATCTGTCAGTATTACTATTTCATCAAAGGGGGTTGTTTAAAATAAACTTTCAGGAAACTTCCATTTCTGAGCCATTCCTTATCAAAATTCAGGTTTATTAATGAAGGGTCTTTAAAGCACTAAAGATCCTGATCTTTTGGCAAAAGAAATCATATTTTTGCTTTATCTAATTTTTTCCCTCAGTAATGTGGATTGCTCTTTTTTACTGTTTGCTTTTCAGATGGGGTCTCACTAAATTGCTAAATTGCCCAAGCTGGGCTTGAACATGTGATTCTCTAGCTCCTGTATTCCACTGCTGGGATTACAGACATGCACCACCACACCCACCTTGCTGTACATAATTTAACACTGACATAAATTTAAAAGCCAACATTATCTCTAATATTTTGCCTCTACTGTTCTTTATGCAATTACTCAATACTTTTTAGAAAATGACAGCAAGGTAGATATTATAAGATACTAACATGTACAGAGTTTAAATCTTTTTTAAATTCTGTATTAAAACTTTCATACTTCCTAAAGACAGAAAACTGAGGGTAAATATTCTGAGCATCTAAACGTAGTTTTCTGCCACATCATTAGTATGACCATCACCCTTCACATGCTCCCAAAGTGAGGTTCTAAGGAACACACACCATTGTATTAAAGACAAAAATTCAAATTCTTTTTTGTAAGAGTATTCAAATTTTTCACTAAATATAACACTTTTTGTAATAGCTTAACTGGGATAGAATCCTTTCACTGAGTATAATTTAGTAGTTTTTAGTACACACAGAGTTATGAAATCATCACTATTGAATTCCTGAACCTTTTTGTCACTCCAAAAAGAAACTCCAACTCATTAGGGTCTCTATTGCTTCTCTTCTCAGTTCTTGGTATCTACTACTTTCCTTTTCTATGGGCTTGACTATGCTGGACATTTCACACAAATAAGATTAAACAGTATACACTCCTTTGTGACTGGTTTCTTTTACTAAACAAAGTGTTTCCAGATTCTTCCATGTTGTACATTCATCCATGTATTACTGCCAAATAATTCACTTTATGAAAAGATCACATTTACCCATTTATGTGTTTACCCATTCACGAGCTGAAGGATATGAGTTATTTTACATTTTAGTTGCTATAAATAATGCTGCTATATACATTACAAATTTCTGTGGATCTATTTTCAGTATATAGCTAAGGTAGGAAATGCTGTCATATAGTAAGTCCATGGTCAACTTTCTGAAGAACTATCGAACTGTTTTCCAAAGTATCTGCACTATTTTACACCTTCACAATGTTTTACTTTAGCCATCCTACTGGCTGTGAAATGGTATCTCATTGTGGTTTGATTTACATTTCACTAAAGACTAATGATATTGAGCACCTTTTCATAAGCTTACTGGCCACTAGAAATCTTTTGTAAGTATAGACATACTTACTTCAATTCTTTGCCCATTTTGTGTTATTTGTCTATTTATTGTTGACTTGTAAGAATTCTTTATGTAAGCTGTGACAATTTAGTTTGGTTTGGTAACCCTCTGGAGGCCACTCAGACTAGAACTAGTTTGGGAAAGAATTTTTCTGAGATGACTTCATGCTGATTGTTATCTTCAACTATCAGAATATAAGTGTTCCTTGAATGTAGGACTAGAGGTAAGCAACGCAGTAATCAAGAAGCAACCATTAGGAGCCAAAAAGGGTCTAGGCACTATTCTACAACGTGAATTAAAAGTAGTCATTATAAATTTAAAAAAGCTGACTGCTACGTACTAAGCACTCCAGGATTTTCACGAAACTTAGATAAAGGGGATGTCCAATGTAAAGGCGAAAGGTTCTAAAAGGAGAGTTAAAAATTGCAAAGTTGCATTGGGATCTCAGCAAGTCATTTCCTATGGGTACTCTTCCCAATCCCAATTTTAAAACAAGAAAGTGTACACAAACCTTTTCTAAGGGTTCTTCTAAGTAAATATGTACACCAAGTAATTCTGGTCTAATCAGATTCCAAAAATTGAACCAATAGGAAGGGCACATAAAAATCATATAAGGAGTTTAAAGACATAATAAAACACTGGTACTAATTTTGATCAAGAGATTCAGAATGGAACCCAGGAATCTACATTTAAAGCAACTGAGGTGCTCCTGATACACAGCCAGGTTTGAGGACCTGGTTTAAAGTGCTATGCATTTGAATTTTATAAAATGTAACTACCACGTTCTAGGTCTAAAAGGCATTTCACAGATGGCTTCTTTCTGAAGGTGATTATCTTTATGCAGAGGTTTGGGAGACAGATGGATTACAACATAGAAAAGGGATGGGAAAAGAACATAGAAAATCACGAATGAAGAAGGCTTTGCAGACAGAAAACAGGCTATTTTGAGTGTACAGGGAGGGCAAACCTCAGAGTGCTCCCTCCCATGCAAATACTTTGCAGAGTGAAATGGATAAACCACACTACTCACTGATTTAGGCCTACTGTACTTTTATGTTTGCTTTTCCAAAGTTAAATGGACTAGGGATTCTTCTACTAAAAAGAAAATCAGTTCACGGAAAGCATGATAGGGTGATATATACCCCTAATTTGACCAGGACACTGGTAATTTATGCCTACCGTCTTAGAGCTATTTTTAATAGTGCCCATTTTCATTCTCAAATAATTGAAAATTTATTTAATTTGGATAAATTATAAGATCAATATACTATAAATCTTGAGCCGACAAGAAAGAAAGAAAGAAAGAAAGAAAGAAAGAAAGAAAGAAAGAAAGAAAGATGGACAGACAGACAAGAGCAGAGCAGAGCAGGACAGACAGATTCTCTAAAATAAGGATCAGGAAACATGTCTGCTTTTAAAGTTTTATTGGTGCACAACCATGTTCATTTCTTTAAGTACTGTCAATGTCTGCTTTCACAAAACAATGGCAGAGCTAAGTAGTTCAGAGAGCTACAAAAGCCTGAAGTACTGATTACTATCTGGCCATTTATCAGAAAAGTTGCTGAACCCTGCTCTTAAACACTGCTGTACAAAAGAACTTTCTGCACTGATGGAAATGTTATATATCTGTACTGTCCAATACATCAACTCTATATCACATGTGCCTATTGAGCAACTGAAATGAGGCAAGTACAACTGAAGAACTAAATTTTGTTCAATTATATGTATATATTGCAAATGTATATGTATATGTGTATATGAATATATATAATGTATATGAATGTATATGTATTATATGTACACATATATGTGATAAAATATTTAAAATTGAGGGTTTTACACTTAAAAAATGAGACAGTAGGATGGGTTTTCCTCCCTTCCCTCCCTGTTCCTCTCCCTTTCTCTCTTCTTTGGCAGTAAGAGGAATATAACAAAATGGTTCAGAACGTCATCAGTAAAATAATCCAATCCACAACGTACAAATCAATCATCTATAAAGACAGTAGAAAAGTCTATTTTCAGAAATTCTGCTCATACTATGACCTACCTCTCCTGAGTAATGACCTTTATTCACTAATTCCTGACATCAGGAATATGACTGCTCTGGAAGAACACAATTGTATTTCTGAAAATGTTAAATATATTGGGGATGGGGTATCTTGGTTTAAAAAAAAACAACAGCTTTTTCAAATGGGAAGGGGATCAAGAGTTAAAGGGAGCAGGGAGGAATGTGAGGGGAAGAGGACAAAAAGGAAGATGTGTTATGTACATGTACAAATTCCCCATGATAAATGTAATCATTATGATCTGCAGGCATGTACCAATAAAAAATTCATAATAAAAAGTACTGAAAATAATACATACTATTTTCTCTTCCTATGATTATGCATAGAAGCACAGTAAAAGATTCTGAAGGTTCTGTAGTAACAAAAAGTTTTTACTTTTGTTTGACTTCTAAGAAATCTCTGATTTTCTTCCCAACTTACATGTATTAGGAAAACTAGGATTTAGAAAAATACACTCACTTAAGCAAACACTGTTTATTCACTGCTACCTCTTTTATGCCCTCAATAGTGCCTGGAACACAGGAGATGCTCAAAAATGTTTGCCAAATGAGTAATTAAAATCAAATGTGTGCTGGACCAGCTTGGAAGAATGAGCACAGTGGAAATCTTGATTTGTAGTGTTTCAGTGGTATAAGCACTTCCACCACGGCAGATAACAACCTTCCAACCAACCTGGCATCTCTGAATTCAGTATTGGGAAGAGATGCTCATTATTTCACTAATAAAAAGAAGCTCCAGGACATCACTTATCACAATGCTAAGATGTATGTTTTATTCAATACAAATAAAGAATAATACCCAGTACCCCTGGGGAATGAAGACTTGATAGGGAAGGAAGATCTGAAGTCTTCCAGATAACAGAATAAATGCTACATGGAAAATGTACACTTTTAACTCAAAAAAATAAATATCTCATATTTATTATATAGCACAAAATTTAACATTCTTGGTTAAATCAACATTGCCAATTGCATCAATTATCAATAAACTGTTCTAGTGATGATCTTAAAGATCACAGGACTTATCCGACATTGATACATGTTTACATGTCTTTCTGAAAACAAAGTCTACAGCTTCCATAAATTCCTAAAAGGTATCCATAACCCAAAAGTTAAGAACTACTTCTCTAAATAAATCCAGGCTGTTCTGCTTATTTAATCTTAAGGGTTTGGGTTTTCACCCTCTCTTTCATCAGAATGCCAGTGATTACTTTTTGTCACAACTTCTAAGGACTTACTGCTGTATAGCAGGTCTGAAATGAGAATGGCCTGAACTAAAATAATACAACGGGATGGAGAGAAATGGTTAAAATTCTCTACTTCATTCCAGATTATGGCTTTCCAAAGTAAAAATTAACAAGAGTTACATTACATCTGCTTAATAAATAGCTGTCTTTTCTGCTGCCCTTTCAATCCCTGAGTCCAGAATAGTCCTCAAAGGAAGGCCCACAATGGAGCCAGACCATTTGTCTCCAACAATACTGGGCCTGAGTTCACTCAGGTTACCAAGCAGCAAAGGCAGCATGTTCTCAAGTAAATTATAAAAGAACTTGGCCAGAGGACAGGAAAAAGAAATGGAGTAGTAGATTATGGAAAAAGAAGAGAAACAGTTCAGAGGATAAGATACGGAAAATATGTTTATAAGCCCAATGACAAGACTATACAGGCATGGCAGCAGCTCGTGACCCAAATCTTTGACAGTATCTTGAACTGATGTCACTGGTACTAAGGAGTATTATTTTTAGGAACTTCATTTTGATGTGATAACTTGTGGTTTTTCATGATAATCTTGCACAGGTCTTCAAGGGCTGAGATAAGAAAGGTGGAACAGGAGTTTCTATCATCTTAGGTCAACACTATTATCTTTCTTCCAAAATTTCTTGAGTATGGCCTGGAAAGGGACCTTACTGTGAGAATTTAAATAAACTCTCTAATTATTCTCTCAGAAATTGTAAACATTATATAAAATCATCAAACATCTATGAAATCATAATTCATCTCTTTTTAAAATCCATTTTTTAAAATTATAAAAGTGGACATCTCACAAAAAATAAAAGTACAATCAGCCGTCCATATCTGCAGGTTTCACATAGGCAGAATCAACCAACTTCAGACTGAACATATTTGTTGGGGAGGGAAGGGTGTTCTGAAAATGTACAGTATTGTCATAATTCTCTAAAACAATAAGGTGTAACAACTATTTAAATTCTATTAGGCATTATTAGTAAATGCAGAGATGATCTAACGTATATAGGAGTATATGCATAGGTTATACACAAATACTAGGCCTTTGTATACAAGAGACTTGAATATTTGCAGATAACTGGTATCCTCAAGGAATTTTGGAAACAGTCCCCCTCCAACACTGAGGGATAGTTACATAAATTAAAAAGATCACCCCACTCCCTTTACTTTTGTTTGTCCCTTAATCTCAGGGGAAAATCAGAATCCCTTTAAGAACCCTTACTCCATTAAGATAAATAGGTAAGCAGGAAAGATGATATACATTCAAAGATAAACACACAAAGACATAGTGGTTGTTATATGTACTAAGAGCTTGAATCCTAGCTCCATTCTTTATTATGAATACATACCCCATATGTTTATTAGATGCATGATACTGCGCAAGTTCCTTAACTTCTACTTGTCAGTTCCTTTATCTATAACCTGCAGATAATAAATGAGGTAAATTACGCCACAGGATTGTTGTCAGGATGGAATTAGTACTTAAAAAGAGCTCAGAACAGTGCAAGCATATACTAAGTGATCAATCACTATCAACTGGTGTTCTTATTATTAATCATACCTGCACATAAATGCACAATATTTCATTTTAAATTTTCAGGGAGGCAATATTTATTGCTTTTATTGCAGTGTTTTCTTAAAAGATAGTTATTTAAAAGCTTAAAAAAATTTCAATGTTTATCTAAACCAGGGATACAGGATGGGTTTTTTTTTTTTTTTTGCACTTTTTGTTTTTCACTACCTCAATTCAGAGAAATGACTCAGAATCTGAAATAAAGTGGGAAATACTAAGAAATTCATACGAGGGCTCAGGATGTAGCTCAGTGGCTGAGTGCTTGCCTAGCATGCATAAGGCCCTGAGACTGAGTTGATCCCCAGCACTGGGGAAGAAAACAAAAACCTGTACAAATCTGCTTAAAATTGACTATACAAGTATGTTCAGGAAAAAGTTAATTCTAAATTCTATAAAACACCATCTAAGCCTAGGACCATTGTATGCAGCTCTAATCTTAGCACTCAGGAAGCTGAGTATCACAGTTAACAAAACTGTTGCAAAATTAAGGAGGAAGAGGAGGAAGAAAAGAGAGGGAGGAGAACAATGACAACAGGAGGAGGGGGAGGAGGGAGAGGAGCAGCAGTAGCAGCAGGAAGAGGAAAGGTACAAGGGGGAGTAGGAGATTTGGTAGAGGTCATTACTCAATATCTTACTTTTTAGGAAAAAGGAATTCCTGTAAATCTGAGCAAAAGAAATTACTAGCTCCAAAGGTGCGATAGAAAAAATAAAGTAAGTTTGGCATGTGTGAAGAGCATTATAAGCAGCCAAGAAAAAGGAAAGAATCTGAGATCATGACCTGATGTACTACGAACTGGTTTCCATTCTGATTGGCCAGTGATATCTACAAAAGGTTAACTAGAGAAAGGTTGGGAAGGTAAGCAGCTAACAAAAAGTGAATGACAACAACATAAAAAAGACAGCCAGTGATGACAGTCATTAAGAAAAAAGTCTGAGAAGTAATCATGGTCAAAGCCGCTTTGTATAAGCACAGAGTACCTGAGCCTGCAAAATCATGTTTGAAAATGGTCAGAGTTAAAGGTATGACATCCTCTTACACAAATTACAAACTTTCTCTAGAAAGGGCAAAAAGCATCCTAAAACATATGTGGAAATAAAACTCTGCAAGATTAACCAAGAAATCTTTTTCAAAGAAGAATAAAGAGGATACACAATCATTAGCAAGTGTGTTTCTGGCAAAGGAACATGTGGATAGATGAAAGGAGTCCAAATTTGGAATATGATAAAGACAGCAACTTAAATGAGTGTTGAAAAGACACCTTTATAAAGAACAACTTGGGGTTGGCAATGGAGTTAGACTTCTATCTCATGGTATATGTAAAAATTTATGTTTTAAGACAAATATAAAAGATAAAATTATTGAAATACTAGAAGAAAACATGATTTTTTTTTTTAGTACCGGGGATCGAACTCGGGACCTTGCGCTTGCGAGGCAGGTGGCGGAACCACTGAGCTAAATTCCTGGCAAAACATGGTACATTTTGATAATTATGGAATGAAAAACTTGAAACACATCATAAATTCAGAAGTCGCAGAGAAAAACAGCAATATAAAAAGTATTCCAATAAAAAAACAAGTAGAAAATGGACAGCAGGGCATTAACAGTTTATAGAAATACAAATAAGCTAAAACAATAAAATACTTTTTGTATACCAATTTGGTGAAATTCAAATGAATAAAGGTCTAACAAGTCTGAAAAATATGAAAAATGGGTATCATCATATATTCATGACGCAGATTCAAATTAGAACAAAAAAAAATTTGTTTTTGTTTTCTGAGGGGGATCTCACATTGTGTTTCAGGCTGGCCCTGAACTCACTAAGCCCAGGCAGGCCTCAAACTCATGGTGACCCTCCTACCTCAGCCTCCCGAGTGCTGGGATTACAGGCCTGCACCAACACACCTGGCAGAACAGTAATTTTTTAAAAGATCAAGTTTTAGTATCACTTTCAAAACACATATCCTCCTATGACCCAGAAACTTACTTCTAACAATTATTATAGTCTTAAAAAATGTACAAAGATATGTATGAATGTTTGCTACAATCATATCTGTAACTAGAAACAACCTAAATGTCCATTATTAGAAAAACAGTGCAATGAAATTATGGTAAATTCATACAGTAAATATCACATGAAAAGCCTAAAGTACTGACATAATGAGATTTCTATAACATGATACTGAATTAGAAGACCAAGCTGCACAATAATGCACACACACAAGACACGTTTACACACACCCAGAATTCATATGTTTGGGAAGCTCTAAGGGATACATAGCAGAAAGCAATAGTAGTTCATGTAGATAATGAGGAAAAGGAGAAGTTAAAAAAAGAAGACACCCCCTCATTCTTGGTGTTTTAATTTTTAAAAGCATGCATTATAAGGGATAAAAAATTCAAAAGTGTATGAAATTTGTGCTAATCACTTTTGAAAACACCACATCAACCTATATGCAATATAAAGAACAGGAGAAATTGATCATGTAGTTTATGTACAATTCAAGTTAAATTATTCAAATTACTGGCAGATTTTGAATCTCTGAAAGCTCTGTTAATTAGTGTCATTTCCAGCAAAGACAAATAAAAGCATGTAGATTTCAGTTTCATGGTTTTCCATGAAAACCTAAGAGAATGGCTTTAAGAGTTCTGATTGAAAAACCAACCTCTTTTACATGTATTAACATTACATAAGCTCAAAATACAATCTTTGACAATTACAAAATACCCTACAGTCTTCAAAGTATTTGCTAATTGTCTAGAATAATGTGTAAACTATAGATTTTTATATCTTTACTAAAATATTAATAACCAATAATATTTTGAACACTCTAACACAGTGGGATATCAGTTTACATAATTTTAAAACTTTCCTATCTGAAAATATTTTGTCTCTTATCCAACATGAGCCACATAGAATATAATGAAAATAGTCACAAAAGTGTCTTTTATTGAGCACTTATTATGTGTCAGGAACTGTGCCTGAAATCCTTATCTCATTTACTCCACAATCGCCCTATGAGGTAGACCCATTATTACTGTTATCTATTTTGCAGATAAAGCACTTGGAGATGTTAACAAATTTGAATCCAGGTTATCTTGATTTCAAAAAGTATTTTTAAAAAAAAATCAGCAACTTACCCACAAGTAAGATTGTTTTTCAAAAACTGTTTGAAAATGAATATTTATTATGTAGACACCCTATATGCTTTCAATTACCTTATATAAAACTAAAAATTTAATTTTGAATTTTGGTTGTATTTATATTTCATTTTTGGAAAACCCAAGAAAGCTTAAAAATTCATCAATTATCTCACTTAACAAGTAATTAGTGCCAGGAGCTATGCAAAATGTTCTTTATAATGAGTTCTTAGGGGAAGAGAGTCTAATGTGAAGAAAAAGAAATAGAGAGGGCCAGGGATTTAGCTCAGTGGCACTACGCCTGCCTTGTAAGCACAAAGTCCTCAGTTCCATCCCAGTACCGCAAAAAGAAAATAAATAAATACATACATACATACATACATAAAATTAATTGTGTCAAGTCTGGGCCAGGGATTTAGCTCAGTGGTGCTGGCGCCTGTCTGGTAAGCGCAAGGTCCTGAGTTAGATCCCTATTATTGGGGGAAAAAAAAAATACTGGAAATTGATACAGTGCTGAAAGTATAACTTGAAGAGGACATTTAGATATTAAGGAAGTCAAGAAAAATATGTTCTGAGGATACAACTGTAATCTGGTATTATACATAAAATACATAATTTTTAATCAAGATTTTGGGCTTAGACATACAAACCGGTTTTTAAAATTTTTTATGTCCTAGTTTTTAATAATATTTGAAGCAAAAACAACAAAATGATTCTAATATGATAGTGATTATAATCTATCTTTGAGTTAATATTAAGAATAGATAATACAAGTTCACATATACACTAATGAAATTAACTTTTTGGCACTCTAATATCCAGTTTAATACAAAGAACAATAATCAAAAACATAGATGCCATTGTTCTCATTCAAGAAATATAACAATTCCAAATGACATACTAGTATAAAAATGTTCAGCAAATCCATATGCAAGGGCTGTTCAACACAGGAAATAAGACTGGAAACTCACAGGTAACCGTTGACAAATCTACACAAGTAAAGGTGAATTTTATCAAAAATCTCCATGCTCACACACATTTTGCATCAGAACAGCTTTAATTAGGCTACACAGCAGCAAGTAGAAAAAAATAAAATGAACACAATTTGATTTTATTGGACTGTCAGCACTCTTTCTCATTATAAGGTGTTATCCAGTTTGTCTTTAACAGCCTATCATCTTTGTTCTTTTAGAATAAACTCAGCCTTCCACATCCACTGATTCACAGCTATAGATCAAAAATATTAGGGGAAAAATGCTCTGTTGAACACATTTTTTTGTTTTATTTCCTAAATAACTTTCTTCATAGCATTTACATAGTATTAGGTATTATAAGTAACCTAGAGATAATTTATAGTATACGAGAGGATATATGTAGGTTATGTGCAAATACTATGCCATTTTGTGGGTACCTGGGGATGACTGCGATTTTCTCAATACAGAGACATTCCTTTCATCCTATTTATCCACTATCATTTATCACTGTAACACAAAATTTTCTTTACTAAAATCTACTGTGGAAGTTTATACTCACTTCAATTTTAAGTTTTCTCATACTCACTATACAAATAACCAGCAATCTAAATATGCTGCATTACAGAGGGCTCTAGAAAACACTTTTTCAAATAAATCTCTCCATCTGTTATTTAAGCAAGGAAAGGGGGACAGGAACAGAAGAACACACAGAGGAAAAGACAGGGAGAAAGGAAGGATTAAGCTATGATTCTTCAGAATATTTTCTAATATACAACTCTACTTAAAAATTGGAAAAATTTAGTATACATAAGATTCTAGCTGTTAAAAAGTTCAAAAATGATACAGAGCTGGACATGGTGGCGCATGCCTGTAATTCCAGCACTTGGGTGGCTGAGACAGGAAGACTGCCATGAGTTCAAGGCCAGCCTGGGCTACATAGTGAGTTCAAGGCTAGCCTGGATTACAGAGTGAGATCCTGTCTCAAACAACAAAAAACAAAAAACAAAAACAAAAAAACCACAACAGAATTCACTATGTAGAATACACGTATATGCAAATATTTAGAAAAATGGAGAAAGCAGTGAATAGAATGCTTTATGCAAATAGCCAAATACTCCATAGTTCCCTCGTGAAAAGGAGACAATGTAGGTTACATTTTTTGAACGTCTATAAATACCTTTTACTATTAAAGACAATGTGCTTTAGCTTCAAGGCCTAAATTTTTAACACAGTAGGATAAACATTTTCACAAAACAATTTTTAAAAAAACCACTAGTCGTGAAACTGTTTCTTCTCACTTCTAAGAGACTAAATATTCATTCTTACTATTTAAGGTAAATAGCTTTCTATTTCTAAATGCAAAAGACCCAAGGTCTCTTTAAAGTTAATCATTCTGATGCAAAGTCTTCTTCATTTACCATAAAAACCTGCCTGTAAACATTTAAATTATTGGAGTCTTGCTATCTGTATAAAGAAAACAAAAATCAAGAATGTTCTACACTTGAGACTTTTGTAAGATGTATTACAAATATATTACTAAAACATCCAAAAACAAATACACTAAATCCATCATCTGATTAAGATGCAATACATACCAGTAAATGTTTAGATTTCACATCACCTTCAACATACTATATGCCCATTTTCATCAAGTAAAACCTTGAAATTTCAAGTCAAAAAAAGAAGTGATTTATTTTCAATTTGCTAGAGTTCAAGCAAATGTGCAAGCTTATGAGGAAAACTTCTAAAACATGTATAGAAATGAAAAGTGGACATCAGAAAGGTCTCCATTCTTCTTCTTCTTTTTTTTTTTTTTAACTTTTGGTACCTGGGATCAAACTCCGGACCTTGCGCCTTCGAGGCAGGCACTGGAACTACTGAGCTAAATCCCCGGCCCTGGTCTCCATTCTTCTAAGGGCATTATAACTGACACAACCCTGCCATAAAAGCACTTTTCTTCCTCCAAGAACAAAAGAAGCTAACTCTAAACATCTTATTGAAAAATAAGCAATAACTGCCAGGAAAATTCTGAAAAACAGCAAAAAGAAAACAGCTCCAATAAATATTAAAGCATATTTTATAAAGTTTTAAGAATTAAAAATGTAGAAGTGGTAAATGAGTAGACAGATCACCAAGACAAAACAAAGTCCAGAAATAAATCCATATAATGAATTTGTAGAAGTATAGGAGATAAAAGAAATGGACAAAGTACATGAAAAAAGAAATAGAAATGACTCTTAAAACTTTTTTTTTTTTTATGGCCTTTAAACTTGATAAGGTCCTGAACCTTATGAAAACTGAAATGCAAATTAGGGGGGAAAAAACTCCTGGATAGAATTTATCAAATTGTAAAAATCTGATTTAAGTCCAATCACTCTTGCCAAATTGTGACAAAACAGCAGCAGTCCAAACACCCTCATATATTGCTAGCAGAAATGCAAAATGTACGACTCATACAATGAGAATAAAATAACACTTGTCAAAATTACAGATGTATTACTCTTTCACTTAGCAAACACATTTCTTGGAATCTAAACAGTCAAGACACCTACATAAATATGAAGTAGCACATGTCCAAGGTTATGCACTATGAAATTGTCTATAACAGCAAAACATTGAACACATTCATGAGCTTGGCAACAAGGGTCTGGCTGAATAAAGTATAACATTTACCTGTAACTGAACCCTAGAGAGTAGAAAAAGATACGATCTTTTGTAGTGATATGGAGAGAGGGGTCTAGAGTATAATTTTTTTTTTTTAAGTCAAGGTACAGAAAAATACACAGTATGTTGTCTTTTGGGATAAAAAGAAGAGGAAATAAAGGTACATATTGGAATTTGCTTTTTTTCATGAAAAAATCTAAAAGAAGAAACAGAAATTAGTAAAAAAAAGAAAAGCTATATACAGAAGGCTAAAGGTAAGGAGTAGATGGGGGATGGTTGGGAGGAAACAAAATTTCCTAGGAGATACTTTTTAAAAAATATAACATTTTCATTTTTGAACCCTGTAATACATTCCTTATTTTAAAATTATAAATTAGTAATATGAAAAGGATTAAAAGAAGTTGATAGCTTAATTAATATCTGGCAAAAAATATTAGATATAAAAACCTTTATAGGGAGGGGAAGGGGAAAGGGAAGAAGGGAAAGGAAAAATTATGAGAGAAGAAAAAAAAATGGAAACGAAATCTATGTAAATAGGGAAGGGTGGAGGGGGTGAAGGGTGCACAGGTAATGGGGAACAAAATAAGAACTAAGATACATCATGTTCAGGTACAAGCACCCAATGATAAATGTAAACATATTGTATACCTAAAATGTACCAATAAAAGAATTAAAAAAAAAACCTTTATAGACCTTTCTAGGATATAAGCCTTTCCAAGATAATTAAAGGAATAACTAAAATTGTTAAGAATTATGTAAATCAACATAAGTGCAATTATACTTGTCTATATGTTCATATTGAACCTGTAACCTATTAAAGCCACAGAAAGTTGCAGTTTGAAAATTTAGGTTGTGCTATGTAACAGAAAATCATATTGCTCACCTTGCTCAAGATATACTTGTGTTTTATGAGTCAATAAGAATCAGCAAGAAGAGTAACCATCTGTGACAGACAATAAGATAAAGCTTTTAATAATACTGTAATGCAGGTCAAGCTGGGATTAAGCAAACACTAGCCACCTTGAGGTGGTAAGCAGCAGTTTTAAATCCAATCAAAGAAAGTATAAAAGGAAAGCAATTTCCAATATATGTCACATTATCTTCTCTCCAATAGAGAAAAAAACCATGGGAACCACTTTATTTCCATTTTTAGGTTGACTAGAGGTTTTGTTTAGGCCAAGGAGAGAAAAGTCTACATTTAGCATCTAACATAACCATTCATTTTTAAGTAGTCTAGGAACTTAATTAAATGAAAGGAATTCTAGAAAAGGCCGTCCCAGCCGCTTAGCAGAGGGTCAGACAATCCTAGCAATCACTTCTACAGAACCTAAATCTAAGTAACAGCCATACCACCCAAAGAAATCTGAATACAGGGTCTGGGGATTTAGCTCAGTGGTTCCACCACCTGACTCGAAAGCTTGAGGTCCTGAGTTAGATCCCTGGTACCAAAAAAAAAAAAAGAAAGAAATCTGAGTACTCACATAGAAACTGTGCCAAACAGTTAAGAGTTCTTGTTATAAGCATACATCTCAATGTTTACTACAAAGGACTGTTGTAAGTAGGATCTTTGTTCTTGTATCAACAATCTACCTGAGTAATACTTATACAGGGGAGGGTTTAATCTGATTTCTTTAAAAAATGTGTTTTATATTTCTGGAAACATTTAAATGCATGCTTTAGAAAGAAAAACAAGTTGATGATTTTAAAAATAGGAACCAAATCCTGTGGCAACATAAGCAGACTTGTTTACCCTGACTTCTCTTACAAGCTCAAGACCTATAACCAACTAGATAATGTCACTGACCTTGTGTACCTCAAATTCATCTACCTCAAAACAACTCCTGTTATTCTTCAGGTATAAGACCACTAGCTTCATTCCTGCTTCTCCCTATTCCTCCATTCACAGAATCACTAATGTCTGCTGAATCGTTTTACTTTTGTTTCTACTCCTAATGCCCTTGAGTTCATACCATCATAATCTCTTCTCAAATACTGTCACAGTCCCCAGTCTTGATTCTTGACATTCCTTGCATAAGGGGTTCACTTTTGTTAGCGTAAGTTGCTGATAACATTTCTCTTAAGAGTTTTAAAATACCTGCTGTACTGATAAGTATATCTATCTGTCCTCTTTTGCTTGTAATAATTAAGGAATAAATAATAATTATGCTTTCTTGTCTATTGCTTGAGTGTTTGCTATGGCTTGTATCTAGATGTACCCCCAAAGCCTCATGCAGTCAAAGGTGGGACTTTTCAGAGGTGGCTGGATCTAGAGTGTGTGATGCTGGGATTAAGGGTGTAAGATTACTAAATTAGTACACTGATTGGTTTGGCATAATTCTGGGTGTGGATAATGGGAAGGCCCATCGTGTGTGTGTGTGTGTGTTACCCACCCTAAGGGCATACAGCCTGGATACAATATAAAGGACAGAAAGAGGGCTGCTGTTGTCACTTCCTGCTTGTTACTTCACTGCTCCGCTGCCTTCTGCCTGCCACAAACTGTTTCTCCTCTGCAATGTCCCTCTGCCATGCCACCCTGCCTTGGAGCCAGCTGATTATGGACTGAAACCTCTACAAACTGTGAGCTACAATAAACCTTTCCTTCTCTAACTTTGGGTGTTGGGTATTTTGTCTCAGCAACAAGAGAAAAGTAACTAAAACAGTGATCTTGCCAGAGATGTATCTTCTTTTATATCTTTTTAGACATCCAGCTTTAGGTTTCATTGCTCCATTCACTTTCTTGCATATTTTCCCCCTCTCCTACTGATTTCTGTCCCTCCTTATTATTTACATTTCTTGTGCCTTGAGTTTACTGTTCTTTTTATAATGTTTACTCATTTTTCTTGTCTTTTTAACCAGTGATTTTACAACTGTAAACTATGCCTGTAAGTCCTACTTTATCTATATACATTGGTAATTTTTCACCAACAAAAATAATGGGTAACTTTCACTATAACTTCCTTTTTAATGAATAATATGGTGGTGTTACAGTTGCTGCCATTTAGTTTGGCACCTGGCTAGAGTAGCAGCAAGCAGTTTTACCCTTCCACATAAAAATTCAAAAAATGAGTAAAATATATTAAACAATAGTCCTCAGACACTGAACATTGTGTAGTACAGAACAGTGACCCCCAAACAAACAAACAAAAAAATCCTACAGAGGTCTACAAGTATCCTAACTTGTGGTCTGGAGATAGTTTCCAGGCCTAGCACAAAGCAAGGAAACACAGATATAGCCTGATGGTTTCCTTGAGTTGAAGACATGAAGCTAGGATTATGAAAAAACCAAGGCAGCTAGAATTCTCAGGAAAGAGCACTACCAGAGAGAAGGAGAGGAGAGCTACATGCACAGAAAATTTCAGAGCTCTGCAGAGGGCCTATCTGCATCCTATGATTTCATCTCCACACTGACCCCCCCCACAAGTCTGAACAGAACTACCAAGGAGAGAGAACAATTCCCAAAGTTCATTAGGGCTGAGAATAGTTCATGTTTCTACCAGTCAGAGTGAGAAACCACAATGTAAAAGGTAGGATACTCAGAAGAATATTGCTTTCATATTGAGAAAAATTAGCCTTAAACTGCTCTGTTCTGCTCTAAACTTCAAAACTATCCTCAAAAAAATCTGTTTCCAAAGTAACTAGGCTGTACCAGAGAACAAAATTCAACAATAGTACCTGGAGTTGAGTATGGTGGTACACACCTGTAAGCCCAGCACTCTGGGAAGCTGAAGCAAGAGGATCACATGCTCAAGCCCAGCCTGGGAAATTTAGCAACATAGTGACCCTGTCTCAAAAGACAAAATTTAAGACACAAATTTACCAATTTTGGGAAGGAGAAAAGTGATATTACTACAGATTCTACAGATATGAAAAGGATAATGAGGGAATATTATGAATAATTTTATGCCATTAAATTTCATCTTTGGTAAAATGAATAAATTCCTTAAAAGACACAAACCACCAAAGCTTGGTAAAGAAGAAAATAACCTAAGTACCCTGCACCTCTAAAAGAAACTCACCAATAGTTTTAAAATATTTCACTAAGAAGCCTCCAGGCCCAGACAGCTTCCCTAATAAGTTTTACCAACACTAAAGGAAGGAATACCACCAATTCTATGCAGACTCTTTAAGGACACTGAAAAGAATGTTTCTCAACCGAGGCCAGCATTATTCTGATAACGGAACCAAATATGTTACAAGAAAACTACAAAAAATATCCTTCATGAATGTAGAAGGGGAAATTCTTAAAATTTTAGCAAATCAAATATGTCAGGAGGATAATATGACCATATGGGGCTTATCCCAAGAATGCAAGGTTGGCTTATCAATCAAAAAATTCAATCAGTGTAGTTCACCATACTAACTTACTAAAAACAAACAAAAACAGCAATCATCTCCACAAATGAACATAGAAAATAAAAACTCCAACAACCACTCCTTAAACTGGAAACACAGAACTTCTTCAACCTACTAAATAGCATCTATAAAAGACCTCCAACTAACATTCAGAGGAAAATGTGAGAATCCAGTTTCCCCCAAGATAGGAAAAAGAGAAAAATGTCTGTTCTTACCATTTCTACTTAACGTTATTCTAGTTGTTTCACTCAGTGAAATAAGGGAATAAAAAGAAAGGCCATACCCTACTGGGAAGGAAGAAATAAAACTGTCTTTATTAATAGACAACATGATTGTCAATACGAGGGGTCAGCAAGTATTTTCCTGTAAGAATTCTGTCAGCAGTAAATATTTTGGGCTCTTTGGGATTTATGTTCTCTTTATCACTTCCACTACACATCTTCTAGAATGGATGTAATACAAATACCTGATAATTCTAAGTTCTTAAGAGAATGTGAAGAAACAAACTCTCATATACTTCTTGGGAGAATATAAAATGGTACAAATACTCTGGAAACAGTTTCAGCAGTTTCTTAAAAATATGAACATATACCTACCAAATGATTCAGTGTCTCCATTCTTAAGTATCTACCCAAGGACATAAAAAAAGATTTGCATGTAGATTTTCATAAAGGATGACTCATAAAACCTAAATGTCAAAATAGCAGAAATAGCCTTACACTAATGCTATATTTTTGATAAATGTCTCCCAAAGGCTCATGTATTAAAGGCTTTGACCCCGACACTATTAGAAGGTAGTGGAACCCCTAAGTGGCAGGGCCTCGTGGGGGGAAGTTAGGCTACAGGAGTGTACCCTTGAAGGGGGTGTTGGGGTTCTAGCCCCTTCCTCTGTCTTTCATTTCCTGGCTACCATGGAGGAGCAGCTCCCTCCTCCATGTGCTCCCACCATAATGTGCTGCCTCACCACAGGTTAAAAGCAACAGGCCAACTATCCATGTACTGAAACCTCCAAAACTAAGCCAAAATAAACCTTTTAAAGTTGATTGTTTTAGGTATTTGATACAAGTAACAAAAACTAATACAACTAGTGAACAGATAAGCAAAATGTAGTATTATCTACGAAACAGACTGCTACTTGTCCATCAAAAAATTGAACTACTGATACATGCAACAACAGATGAACCTCAAAACTTCATGCTATGTGAAAGCCAAACACAAAAGACTAGAGTACATTTTTTGTGATTCTATATGAAATTTTTAGTAAACACAGAACTAAAAGGAAATAGAGAACCAGTGATTATCAGGGGCTAAGAGCAGAATTTTAGCTCAAAGGAACCTTTTTTTTTTCGGTACTGGGGATTGAACTCGGGTCCCTGCACTTGCGCAGCAGGGGGCGAAACCACTGAGCTAAATCCCCGGCCCTAAAGGAACTTTTTGAGGTGATGGAGATCTTTCAAACTAGAGTGTAGGGATAGACGGTTACATAAATATACAAACTTATTAAAAAATCAGGTGTAATATGTCTTGGGTAAATTTTATGGTTCATAAATTATGCCTCAACAAAGTTGAAAGATAAAATACTCCCAGAAGAAATCCCAAGAGATAATCTTAGAAACTTTGAGTTTAGAAAGTATTTCCTAAATACAACACAAAAATTATGAGTTATGAATGAAAACAAACTGTTATAACCCTTTAATGTAATACTATGCTACAATACGAAGGGACAGACTAATGATATACTCAACAACATAGATGAATCTCACAACAATTAAGATAAGAAAGCCCAGCATAATGGTACATATCTATAGTTCCAGCACTCGGGAAAACTGAGGGATGAGGATCACAAGTTTTGGCCCAGCCTGAGCTATTTAGGAAATTAGCGAGACCCTCTCTCAAAATAAAAAAAATACAAATGGCTGAGGATGTAGCTTAGTGCCAAGGTCACAAGTCCAACCCCTATATCCACAAAAAAAAGAAAGGAAAAGCCACCAGACCAAAAAATATACTACATATAATTCTACATATTTAAAATTCTAGAAAATGCAATCTAAATTGAGAAAAAGAAGATTAGTGACTGCCTGGGGATGGCAAAGGGTCAAGAAGGATTACAGGGGGTTCAGGGAATTTACCTCAGTGGTTCCGCCGCCTGCCTCACAAGCACAAGGACCCGAGTTCGATCTCCCATACCAAAAAAAGAAGAAAGAAGAAGGAGGAGGAGGAGGACGAAAAGGATTACATAGGGATACAAGAAAGTTTTGAGAATTACGGATGTATTTATTACTTTGTGGTGACAATTTCACAGGTATGTAATCATGTCAAAACTTATCAAATCATACAATTTAAATATGTGAGCTTATTGTATGTCAATTATATCTCCGAGTTTTGTTTGTTTGTTTTGTACAACAGATTGAACTCAGGGCCTCTGTCCTGGGCTAAATCCCCTGCCCTTTTTTATTTTTTATTTTGAGACAGGATCTCACAAAGCTCTCCAGGCTGGCCTCAAACCTCCTGCCTCAGCCTCCCATACCAGCTGGGATTAAAGGCATGTGCCACCATATCTGGTTAGAACATGTTGTTTAAAAGCAAAAATACAAGCTGGAGCCAGGTGTGAAGGCCCATGCCTTTGTAATCCCAGAAGGCACTGGAGACTGAGACAAGAGGATTGAAAGTTTGAGCCCAGCTTGAGTAACTTCATGAGTTAGCAAGACCCTGTCTCAAAGTAAAAAATAAAAAAGGGCTGGGGATGAAACTCAGTGCAAACAAAGGTCCTGAGTTTGATCTCTAGTACTGCAAAAATAAATAGCCAGATAAATATAAAGGGCTGGAGGTACAGCTCATAGGCTGAGTACCCCTTGGTCCAATCCCTAATACTGAAAAAATAATAAAATGAAAATACGTGAAGGGCATTTCTACATTGTAACTTTTCTTGGTATCCTCAGATAGTATATGTATTCATACCATATTACAGAACTTAAATAATTCTAAAATAAAATAACTGTATGATGTGTACGTACATGTTCATCTTCCTGTTAAGGCCTAGCTTCTGGACTCATATATCTATATCTATGTACTATTTTTGTTTTGTTTTCTGAGACAAGATTTTGCTACGTAGTCCAGGCTGATCTTGAACTTGCTATGTAGCCCAGGCTGACCTCACAATCCTGCCTTGTGCCTCCAAGTGTGCTGGGATTACAGCCATGTGTTACCACCGCCTGTTATTTATATTTTTATATCCAGGACATACAGTAAATGCTCATACACAGTAAGTGTTCAAAATATCAATAAATTTAACTTTCAAAACCTGCACAGTCTTAAGTAAATGGAATTAAAGGTTTGAAAATAGGTATTGGTACTGGGTGAAAATATGTAAGAGTCAAAGATAATACTGCTAAATCTCTATAAAAATTCGCTTACAGCTGGATCAGTTTTTTTTTAGTATACTTAGCCAGTTTGTGAATTTCTTCAGTAAATTTTATTGTGCAGAGTACCAAAATGAAAAGAAAAGCATTGTAAACAGAAACAGACTAAAAATGACCCAGGTTCTATATGCAATCTCTGTTTATGTTAGTCTGTACAAAAATCTATTTATCTAGCACTATAATAAAGGTAAAGACATACTTCTAATTCACAGGCACTAGAATAAGACAGTGTGGTTGAATGTAGAAATACCTAAAGAGGATCAATAGCACTCAATTGGATAGTTTCTAAGTGCTGATCCCAACAATGGACTTTAAAACAGCAGAAAAATATTTCTATTGCAAAAGGTATTTTGAAAAACTTCCTACAAACCTGAAATAAAAAATGTTGTGTATGCTTATACCCAACATTTGGTTTCTGAATATTCTCTAAGTTTTTCTGATTATATCAGAGGAAAAACTTCAGCTAATCTCTTTTTACTTTCTATTTATACAAAGGTCTGAGCATAATAATTTAAAATGAATACTTTTTCTTTTCTTTTTTTGGGGGATACTGGGAATTGAACCTAGGGCATCACACATGCTAAGCAAGCATTCTATGACTGAGCCACATCCCCAGCCCTGGGGAGCATGATTTAGAATAGTAGAAGAAGGGACTATGAATCTGTCCTTTAACAGCAAGGTTGACTTCTAGTTCAGGAAGAGGTTACAGCATTAACTGAGTAAATGTTCCAACTGAACCCTAAATAGATTGGCAGGATATACCACAAATTAGTCAGAATTGAGAATCAAGAGTTCCCTGCACCATTTCAATAATGTAAGGCAGAATTTCACAGTTCTAAAAATTTAAGAGTAATGTAACCATAACAAAGCAACTGGTAATATTGCAAAGATCTTAGAAAGTTTTGTAAAGCTATCTATACAAATCGTGGTTCTGTGCTTACAGGTTATATTAACAAACTATAATAAACAAACAGCTGAGGATCTTACTACATGATTTTGGAACAAATACATAAGTGCGTGAAGGAAACAATTTGTCTTCAAGAGACAAACATTAAATTACTTACCATGAAAATGATATTTAAAGGATTATTTTTAAAAGGTATTTGAGTGGTTGAAGACCAAAACTACTACTTCTAGTAATATGAAGCACAAAAACATTTTCCGATTTTTGGAGAGCTTTCTTTTTTGTTTGTTTTTTTGGTACTGGGGATTGAACTTGGGACCTTGCGCTTGCCAAGGCAGGCAGCAGAAACACTGAGCTAAATCCTCGGCCCTTGGAGAGCTTTCTACCTTCTCAAGAATGAAACTTTCTCACTAAATACTGTTTGCTACTTAAAGTTAGAGATAGACAGAATCCAATATCCTCTTAAATATAGGACAGTACTAATTAAACAGTGAATTTTAAAAACAAGATACATTCCGTAAAATTCTATCCCTTGATTCTGAGTAGATTTCCTGAGAGGACCAGGAAATGAACACCTACCTCAGACAAATGTTTCCTTAGCCTCTATTTTTAGTCAAAGATGTTATCTGAGATCCAATTTAAAAGTAGAGTACAGAGATAAGGCCAATAAGTTTAATTTTCTCATTTCTGACATAAATACAGATGTTTCTCCTACTTAACTATACTATAAAGTTGTGGTATGCCAGATTGAGTGTACCAACTTACATTCTCTCTAAATAGTGTTCCATTTTATAATGTAAGAATGAGGAAAGAGAATGGTATATGGTTTTAGTGTCTTGCTTGATTATTAAACACTTTTTGGGAGTTAATTACATGCCAGGTATAGTGCTAGGTACAGGGACAGAAAGCTATTGTTTATATGTATGCTTAATATTATCTTTGTTGAATGGTAAAACCATAACATCAAAATTCTGAAAATCCAATCCTCTGGGTGACCACCAGAGACTGATGGAAAGTAGATGGAACTATTACTGAACCTTTATTTGATGAGGACTTCTGTCATTCACTCAGCTCTAAGTATGTCAAGTATCTTCACCAGCACAGGAGTCTTTCAGAATTGAAAAAAAAAATTCCTAAGGAAAGAATGATTGGGATTATTAGCAGTAAGGGCCAGGCTAAAGCCCTTGAAACAGAAAAAGGAAATAACATGAAGCTAGGCATGGTGGGGTATGCCTAAAATCCTAGCACCTGGGAGGCTGAGCCAGGAGGATTGCCAGGAGTTCAAAGCCAGCCTGGACTATAGAGTGAGTTCAAGGTCAGCCTGCACTACAAACCAACACACTGTCTCAAAAAAAAAAGGACCTGAGGAACCAGCTTCTGACACACAAACTCTAAAGAAGATTTAAGCATGAGATGAGAAAACTATGGCCTTGATGGTAAGTACCTGACTCCCCAGTCTTTACCTAAAGTGAGGGAGCTAAGAGCAGAACCACACTTTCTTCAATGTGCCTCTGTCATTATCCTCAAGCTTTGATGATGAGAAACTCCAGTGCAGCCTGGAGGATGGACTGAACACAGAGTGGTCAGATACTGATTGGTATTAGCATAATCACAAAATAAATAAAAGTAAAACTGACTCACAGCCTGTTACCACAAAGACTGGGATTAACTGTGAGACTCCACTAGCTCACTTGCAGTGTACACAGAGCAGCAACATGGGAGAAATGTAAATTCCGAGAACAAGGATCAAATAGAAAAAGTAAAAAAAAAAACAAAACACCAAGATGGAGGTAGGCCCACTTCACCACAGGCAGGGAAGTTTGCTAACAGGTGTCTTCTCGGAGCTACCTGCAGAGCTCTTGACCAAGGCCAGCTTTGGATCTCTGCCATTCAGAGGGCTTCCTCTCTTGCTTCATACAGAGAATGCACAACATTCGGATACATTCCCAAAGTACATCATTCCTTTTCCGTCTCATCACTGTCCATGTCTTTACGTAACAGCAGACACAATTATTCCCAAAGTACATCATTCCTTTTCCATCTCATCACTGTCCATGTCTTTACGTAACAGCAGACACAATTATTCCCAGATTCCTGTTACAGTTTCCCAGGTGACACAAGGGAAGAGTAAGTCAAGGATTATCTATCTGCTAAACAAAAACACAATTACCACGATAAGCTTCAAATTATCATAGTTAAACATGATTTTGTTCCTCACTGTCTTCATACTTTACAATAAACAACACACTCCTATCTCTACAGAAAAAGGCAAATTTGGAAAACAGAAACATACTCACCAACATCTCCATCAAAAACCAGAAAAAAATGAGACTCAGAGGCAGCGATCTTCTCTCTACAGACTAGTGTACCCCAGCTGTAGGAGATAACATACTGCTCCTAACCTTAAAACAGGATCTTACAGCCAAATCCTTAATTAGTGTACAGGAATTTTAATTTACATTACAAACCACTGAACAGTTTTTGGAAACCTTTTTGGGGAAAATAAGCAGAGAACAGCAATTCAAAAACACCCTAGAGCTTACCATAACGATAGGCAAATTTTTCAAAAGAATGTTTTCTTCAGAAATGTTTTAGTAATGTTTTTGAGAAATTGCCCCATGTCCCACCCTAACTGCCACCTGCTCGGAGATCTCTATTTCCTACCCTGCCTACTATGTCTGATTCTCTTAAGGTTATGTAACAATCTGATACTTTGAAGCTTATATAAAAACCAAGTATTATGTTAACTATAACTCATATAAATAGCAATTCATTTGTTTAAGATTAAACCCATCAACTTCAGTGAGAATCTTAATTATTGTCACCAAGTTTTTTGTTTTATTTTGGAATACTAAGAAATTCAAGAGGCTGAAAGTACTTTTATGACCCATATTCAATGGTCCATAACTTGGGTATGGTTCCCAGCCAGATTTTTTTTCATTCTGAGAAACAAGAGTCTAGACTAGAGTCCAAACTCCTGGAAATAGGCTGCTACTTGAAAGTTATAGTTTTCAGGGCCGGGGATTTAGCTCAGTGGTTCTGCCGCCTGCCTCGAAAGCACAAGGTCCTGAGTTCGATCCCCGGTTCCAAAAAAAAAAAAGTTATAGTTCTCAAATAACTCCAAATGTATGGCATCCTCTTAAAAGTATGTAGTAAGTAGTACAACTGGATGAGCATCAGAATGACTAAAATTTCCTTCCGATTTTCTATACTAACTGATGCAGCTGTGTTTAAGAAACAGGGAATTTAACATATTCCATACTAAAGAACTGGGAATTCTCAGCACACACAAAAATCTCTCTTCCCTTTATGTCTACTGGAAGACAAAGTAATAAGTACAAAAGTTTCAACTTAAGTATGACACAGTTTAAGCTGGTTTATAGTATTAAATGTCCTTAAAATGGAGGGGGAGCAAAGGAGAGAGCCAGTAAAGAGGACAAAGGAAAATGGGATTATAGTGAAAACAAGACGACTGTGAACATTTCACTGAGGACTAAACAAACAACTACATTATTTTTGTTTGTTTGTTTGTTTGGTTTTTTGGTACCAGGGATCGAACTTGGGACCTTGCGCTTGCGAGGCAGGCGGCAGCACCACTGAGCTAAATCCCCAGCCCCCAACTACATTCTTATAATTTCTTTTTTATTTTTTAACAGTGTTTGGGATTGAACCTGGGGCTTTGCACATGCTAGGCAAGCACTCTAGCAGTGAGCCATACCCCCAGCCCATAACACTACTATGGTTTTTAATGTCCTTCCAATCCTCATAATCTAATGATTTCAGGCAAAAATGGTCACTTTTGGTGTGCATTAACAGCACTTAATATAAAAATAGAATCAATTTCGTTATATTCAGAAGAGTAGATTCTAACATTATCTTGTATGATTTTTAAGATTCAAATGTGAATCATATGGTGAAGTGTATGGTTTATAAGTTTTATTTCAAAACTGTTAATAATCTTCAGAACAAAACAAAAATTAAAAGTCAGGCATGGTGGTGCACATCTGTAATCCCAACACTTGGGAGGCTGAGGCAGGAGGATTGTTTTAAGTTCAAGGCCAGCCTGGGCTACATAATGAGTTCAAGGCTAGTCTGAACTATAAAAAACAAAAAAAAAACCTGTCAATAATCCTAAATCAGACACTGGGGGCAGTAGAGATGGGGGCTGCACAGTTTAAAAACAAAACTCCAGATAACTAAGCTTTTTTATAAAGCTGATCAATAAAACCAAGTACTGTACTAAACATGCTCTCATAAAATAGAATAGATAAGATGTTTCTGGCAAGTCAATAAAGAACTCCCTTCAATTAATTTGGTTCTTGAATTGATCAGCAGCCAACAAAACGCCTCTGCTAACTGCAATTCTGACCCACTCCTTTCCCCTCTGCGCAAGAAGCATATGTGAAGAGGGTGAGAGACACATGCTTCTACCAGAAGGAAAAAATAATCTTCTGGCAATCATCATGGAATGGTTCAGGGGAATAAAAAAGTTGTCCATGTTTTTATTCCAGAACATTTCAAAAGCATAAACTACTTTCCTCAGAAGAACAATCTCTTCAACCAGAAGAAACAAATCTTCTTTTCCTTTAGTGAGTAGACTGGTCCGTTTCTGAATATATGCTTTTTTATGAACATCTGGTCTTTTTGAAGCATTGTTCCCTCTCATATCTAGAAGCAATCTGGGATTTTTCTAATATCACTGAATTACTTCCAAACCTCCTTCCTTGACAAATAAAAATATCATTTTTTAAAATATGAGAATCAAAAAAAATGTACAAACAAAATTAATTTTTACAAACTGAGAACCAACACCACAGGTATTCAGTTTCACGTCTTCTACAGACCTAGGGTTGGCAGTGCAGCTGACTGTACAGCCTCTGGAGGCAGACTGGGTTTAGCTGCCAGCCCTGCCACTTACTAGTGCTGGACTCTTGGGCAAAGCATTTGCTCTCTGTGCTCCTCTACCCTTACCTGTAACATAAGGATAAAGTCCCTACATCACAGCACAGATTAAGACTAAAATTATTGGTCTTTCTTTGCTTTTCTCTTCTTTTTGAGACAGGGTCTCACCATGCAGTTCCCTATGGCCTTGAACTCACTATGTAGCCCAGGCTGGCTTCTCTTGCCTAAGCATGCTGGGATCATCCTGAGTGCACCACCACACCTGGCCTTGAAATTGGTTATTATATGTAAAAGTTCACAGAACAATGCATAACACAGTACTGTAGAATTACTATTTCAAAGAGTAAATGAACAGCTTAAACATACAAGAACAATTTGGTAAGACAAAGTCATGACAATGCCTAAAAAGCTGTACAGATATATACTTGAACAAATACAGAAATCGTTGGTGGGAGCTAGGTCCCTTCCTACTGAAAGAGAAGGCTACAGATAAGTAAAAGAGGAGGTAGAAGGAACCATGTGGTATTATATAAAGAGACTTTATAATGAATTCATGCTTAACATGGATACAAATGGATAAAGAAATAATCACAGATGTATGTATACATGGATTAGCAATACACACATATATTTCTAAACTGGTAGCTCAATAAAACAAGTATACCCAGACCCAGATATTGGTTTCTAATGCCACTCTCAAAAAAGAAAAAAAGGGCCAGGGATTTAGCTCAGTGGTTCCACTGCCTGCCTCACAAGCGCAAGGACCCAAGTTCGATCCCCGGTACCAAAAAAAAAAAAAAAAAGAACCAGGTCTCTGGAGAAATGGCTGATAGCAGGCTCGAGCACTGAATTTATAAGATGAGCCTGAAACATCTTGCAGTGTCAGAAAGAAATGTTAAAGTAAGTGGGAGAAAGTATTAAAAACAAAATGTTGACGACCTATCAAAAGGACAGACAACCTGAAAGAGCTCTAAGGGCTAACATGGAGCAATTTGAGCAACAAATTGTGTAATTCTGGGTTATAACTCAAAGCATACGATAAATACTCAAGTCCATAGTGGTATAAAATAACTGAAGAAGTAAAGAAGGGGATGGGGCTGTAGCTTAGCAGCAGAGTATGTGAGGCACCGGATTCATTCCCAACACCACCAAATAAATAAATAAGTAGGGGCAAAGTTATAAACCACAACAGAAGAATTCTCAGTAATTATGTCATTACGTCCTCCCTCAAAGAGGGGAAGCCTAACTCCGTATCCCAAGGTTGGGTCTGTGTTTAGTAAGTCCTTGCTTATGCTTATGAGTACAACCATAGAAAGGTGAGAGAACAAGCTGTTATGGCATAGAAGTTTGGTAAACACTACGACTGCCAGATGATCGAGGTTAATATCATCAGTGATAAGTTCATAAATAGCATATACTTCTTCCTCCCTGAAATTCACATCGCAAGTCTAATCTTGAGAAAAACATCAGACAAATGAAATCTGAGAACACTCCACAAAATAACAGCAATCTCAAAACTGTCAAGGGTATCAAAACCAAAAACAAACAAAATCTGTAAAATTGTTATAGACCAAAAAGTTTTACTTAAGGAAACATGGTGCCTAAATGTAATGTGGTATCCTAGACAGGCTCCTGGGACAGAAAAGAGACATTAGGGAGAAATTATTGAATCTACATAACTGTGGAGTTTAACACAATCAATGTGGGTCTTACAGTTGTAACAAATATACCATGGTAATACGGTAATAAAAAGGACAATTGGGTTGAAGAATCTTCATGACTTTTTGTAAATCTAAAACAATTCTAGGGCTGGGAGTGGTTCATTCTTGGGGGGGGGGTGGCGCAGATGAACTTCAAAAATAAAGTTTATTTTTAAAATCTTAAACAAGTCAATAATAAATTATACAATGTAATTTTAAAATGTTTTGCATTTTCAAACTTTAAATCTTGGCCAGATAAACACAAAGGTATTCATTTTCCAAAACAGCTGATCTTATGTAAGTACATAAATGGGCGGGGGGGGGGGGCGTGTAACATAGAGGTAGAGCACTTGCCTAGCATGTGTGGGATCCTAACTTTGATTTGTAGCAATGCGGCAGAAATGCAAATAATGTTGCTTTAAAAACTAGATGCCTTTACTGCCACGTAAATCACTAAGGTTAGTGTCCAGACATTTTTCCTAAAATCCACCAGAATAAATTAAATTCCATTTTTAAACTACTTTGCCTAAAATCTTATAGTCTTCCTTTTATGTCACTTCTTATAAAAGCAATGTATGTTATTTTACAGAAATATTCTCTAGGCTTTAATTCAAATATTGCATCTTAAAATGGCCGAAACAGCTAAAAAAACTCAACACAAACAATATAAACCTACTCTAAAAATAGCAACTTTGCCCAGTAATTAACAGAAACCTCCAATTTTGGTTTATGAAAGGAGGAGTATAAAAAATTGTCAAACCTCATGTAACCACAGTTTACTGGAAGAAAAAAAAGTCAACATTCCAAATCAAAACATGATTCGCAGACTCTAGTAGTGTTACTGAATAAACATCATAGCACTAACCAGAAACATGAGCCCTCAAAAGAAAAGTATTAAAGCAATGACTATGAAATAAAAATGACACTGACTTATTGTTAAAGCTCAACGACACTCAAAATGTAAACATAACTATATGTGGCCTGGTTCTGTAAAAGCATTTCTAGTCTTTGCTCAGTATTTCTGGAAGGTTTGGGACTGACAATTTTACTGCTGGGAGAAAGGGTGGAAGAGCACTGGGTGGTGACAGGCAAAAAAGCAAAATATAGAGAAAGGGAAGATGAACAAACTGTAGTAACATCCCATCTGGGTTCTTCATCACTCTGTACCTTCAGTGCTATCTTCCTTCCATCTACTTCATTGCCTCCTAACACTGCTACAAAGGAAGGGAAGCAGGAACCCTGTTGCATAAAGACAGAGGGATACCGTTTAGTCACCTAGTCTTCTCAGGCAATGACAGGAATTCAGGAATCCAGAGAAAGATTTTATAGATGAATACACATTTGTCCTCATCAGAGAAAACTCTGATAACAGCCTGGGTCATCCCTCACTACCTCGGTTTACTCCATTATTCCTAACTGTTTTACCTAGAAAATAGCAACCTGTAACACCAACAACCCCAAAGGTCATCATTGCTACAAACAGGTGTACTTATAACATGGTCTTTCCCATTTCATTCAATTTAACATCACACTGCAATGTGATGTTATGGAAAAATTTAAACCATAAATTACTTAAAAGTGAGCATGCAGGAAGTTTTCTTCCTTTAAAAACTCAGTCAAAAGATGTCCTCATACCCCTCATTAGGGATCAAATTCAAAGGTGTTTTACCATTGAGCTACATCCCCAGTCCTTTTTATTTATTTATTATTATTTTTGGTACTGGGGATCAAACTGAGGACCTTGTACTTTCAAGGCAGGTGGCGGAACCACTGCGCTAAATCCCCAGTCCCCGAGTCGTTTTTATTTTGAGACAGGGAATCATTAAATTGCCCAGGCTGAACTCACACTTGGGATCCTCCTCCTCAGCCTATTGAGTAGCTGAGATTACAAGGATGTCTCTTTTCTTAACACTCCCACCATTGCTTATTCTCATATGTACTCTTTCCTTTTCTATTGTATCTCTCGACTAGTAACTTTTCAACTCTGCTGTTCTACTAGGGGTGGGGGACGCACACCTTTTTCAACTTAAAGATATTATCTCAGTCTATTCAAAATCTAACTCCACATCTTGCTTCACTCAATTTTCCTTTCTATGCCCAGGTCATCTATCCTCAAAACTTCCCCTGTAATTAATCTAATTCACATCATTAACATTCACTCTTAGTCTGGTGCACCATCTTCAAGATAATCTGCAATTTTTATCTAAAAGATTTGACTGTCATCCAACACTACGTTGACCTATCCCCATAGGACTTACTGATGGTTCCTGTCATCAGTAAGTAGCTCACTATCTACACTTCTGTTTAAACATCTTCAATGGTTTCTTTATTTCTACCATATTTAATTTTTGCCCTGGAGATAGTTTCCCACCATATATTATAGTCTGACCTACCTCTCCATAGCAAAACACAGTAACTACAAAGTAAAACCTCTAAAGTTAAGATTTATTACTTGCTAGCTGTATGACCTAGGCCTCTTTTTGTATCTCAACATCTGCATCTCCGAAATGGAAGTAACAATGCCCATTTTCAGAAGGCTGCAAAGGGGACTGGAATGAGAATACCTAGGAGCATTGCCATGAGTTCCAAGCCAGTCTGGGCTACACAGTGAGTTCAAAACAATCTGAACTACATAGGGCTGGCTGTAATTCAAGTTGGTTGTAAATCAATACAGAACTATGGATAATAAGAAGCAGATGAATCTTCCATTAACCTCATTAACCCAAGTTAATTAAACCAGAGTTGTTCATGTGTCAGGCCAGTCGTAACTTGAGGGTCCACTGTATGTTAAGACAAAGTTATAAAAGTCAAAACTCTAACAAGAACCTATGCAAAAAGTATGCAGACCTGAAAAAGAATAACGAAGAGATTCTAGAAATGTAATTATTAAAATATAAAAAGCAATAGAGTTTGCTATGCATTGAACTGTGTCCCTCCAAAATCCATGTGTTGAAGCCCTATGGGGAATAAATGGGTTTAGATGACCTCATGAAGGTGTGTAGCCTTTGTGATAAGATTACAAGAGAAAAACCAATTTGTGCATCCGGGCAGGTATTTGAGTACAGTGTCAAATTCTAAAAATTCAATCTTTTTTTTTTTTTGGTACCAGGGATCGAACTCAGGACCTTGCACTTGTGAGGTAAAAATCCAATCTTTTAGATGACCACCAGAGACTGATGTAAAAGTGGATTGAACTACTGAACTTTTATTTGATGAGGACTCCCCTCATTCACTCAGCTCTAGGTATGTCAGATATCTTCATCAGCACAAGTCCATCAGAATTGAAAAAAAAAAAATCCTAAGGGAAAGAACTGGGATTATTAGCAGTGAATAGGACAAATTAGGATCATGTGCCTCCTGATATGATTCATTGAGGACACAAGATTACTTATATATGTTAATCTGAATTTAAACAAAGGAAACTTCAGATATACCCAAAATAAGGGACTTTCTACAAAATAAATGATGTGTATTCTTCAAATATGTCTGCATCTAGAAAGACAAAGTCTAAAATAAACTATGCTAAATTAAAGAGATTTAAGAATCTTGGAAACTAAAAACAACATATAATCCTGGATTTATTTAGTTAGTTAGTTAATTTGGGTGGAGAGTGGTTATGGACATTCATGGAACCACTGAAATGTGAGTATTTTTCCAAATGCCTCTTACTCAGAATAGCTGTCTATTATCTTTGTCTACTTTGGTCTCACCGTAGTATTCTTATCCAGATACTCCTCTGGAATGATTTTGGAGTCCTTTACAAATACAGACCCAATTTTTCTTTAAGTGCAAGGTCAAGATTTGTTCTTCTAAGAAGTAAACTCATCTTTTCCTTAAATTACATTTGTATACTATTTAGAAAGTTTGATTGCTTCCTTCTAATTGCTAATCCCGTAAATGTTATATTTATGCCTCCTTTCCTTATTTCAGATTATAAGCTCTGTAAGATCAGAAAGAAACTTTTTAGTGTCTCCTAAATCTAGCACTGTTGTTTACTCTTTCTTAAGGAGGAATCAAATTTTAAGTGTATTTTCCTTTCATAAGCTGAAAAATACAAATTTTGCAAAACACAGACATATAAATATATACTCTATTCAAAAATGAGCTAAGTTTATAAAATCTTTTTTATCTTTGGCTATATTCCAAAAGTGACTTTTATAGTCATTTTCCCTCTCTTCTTCTCATTTTTGGCAATTTTAAAAGGAGCCCATATGCTCAGGATTAAAAAAGGAACAAGGTTAAGCCAAAGGAAGTGAGAGAGCATTAACACAGTGAGGATTTTAATAAAAGCTGAAACTGTTGCTCACATTATGATGACTATACTACCTTGAAGAAGTATTCTATAATCATCTTCCACTACAATATTAGTAAAAAGGCTAGAGATAAAATTTATGAATTGAAAAGGCAAAACACTGATGATTTTTTAAAAAGATATAAATAAATGGAGAGACACTGTATTCACAGATCAGAAGACTCAATACTCCAAAGATCTTAATTCTCCAAAAACTAAGGTGGAGATCCCATACAATCCATATTAAAATCCCAGCAGGCTATGTATATGATAAAATATCACAAAATTATACACACAGATATTTATTTTTTAAATGACTGCATACAAAAAACTGGTAAAATTTGATTAAGATTTAGCTATGTCACTAATGGGGAAAGCTACGTTTTGGATACATGAAACCTCTTTGTACTCTTTTTGCAACTTTCTGAGAGTTTATAATTATTTCAAATCAAATAGTAAAAACAAAAATTCCAAGTCTTTATGTTTAACTTGAAGAGGTGATTCTAAAATGTGTAGAGAAAAGCAAAGGATCTAGAACCGACAAAATAAATTTTGAAAAGCACCCCAAAGTTAGGGAACTCATACTACATGATTTCAAGACTTTCTAATAAATTATAGTAGGTAAGACAGTGAGGTATTTGTGAAAGTAGACATACAACTCAACAGAACAAATCAGAGTCCAAATTATACCCAAACATTTACTGTCAACTGATTTTCATTAAAGGCAATTCATTTGTATTCTAGAAGTGTTTTACAATGATAAAAATCAGAACAGGGATTATGGGTGGCGTGGTGATTGTGGCTGATTGGGAAGGGACATGGGGCACTCTCTGAAGTTAAAGTAATGTTCTATCCTAATATAGAGATTGAGTTACACAGCTGCATACATTTGTTGAAGCTCATCTTACTGAACCATGTTAAGATCTGTTCATCTCACTGTACAGTATAATTTAATTTTATTATTCAACAGGATACAAGTTATACAAAGTGTATACAAAAATATTTTTGTACAAATTAAAATCTATCAAAATTCATCAAAGCTCTCCCTTCTTACTTTACTATTAATAAATAAAATTTATAAAGCACTTACTTATTATGTATTCCTATCTATATCAAGCTTAAAATGTTTAAGTCTGCTTTGAATCACCTTTCTTTTCTCCATAAAGCCTGGCCAAATTTTCTCCAAGATGTCTTTCCATTCTTTGCTACTGTTTCCTTGTCTGACCCATCACTTATCTCACCTTACCTTACTCTACATAACCTTCTAACATAGTTCAATGAATCCCTGGGATTTTTTTTTTTTGAGAGTCTGAGAGGTCAAAACTATTTTTAGAACAATTCAAAAACGATATTTTCTTCCTTTTATTGTGCTGACATTTGCACTACAGTGCAAAAACAGTGGGGGTGAAACTGCAGGTGCCTTAGCACACATTAAGCAAGTGTTCCCACAATATACTAGCAGTTACTGTATTCTTCACTATACAGCACTCAGGGGGAAAAAGCTGGTTTCCCTAAAAACTGTTCTTAATGAAGCATAAATGTTACGAGTTTTATAATCTTGACCCTGGGGCATGCTCTTTTAATACTGCATGTGATGAAATGAGAAGTATGCACAAAGCACACCTGCTGCATGGTAGCTCTTCTAATTATGAGCTGCAAGCTGAACTAGTCACTTTTTCCACAGAACACCATTTTAACTCAAAAGAACGACATATAAACTGCATTTATTCATGATTAAATGACATTTTCTTGAAAATGAACTAAATCAGTCATTTCAACAAAAATAACATACAGTATTACTTGCAAGGATATATCTACCACTTTCAAATAGAAATTGGAATCTTGGAAAACATATCTACCATCAATACTTTAAGGCTTTTTCTGATGAGCGTAGTGATGCTTTTTGGTATTATATACGAAGTATGGCAACGCTGGGAAGATCTGGATAATTCAATAAACCTGTATTTTCCCAAATGACCAATGAATGGTGTTAAAAAATCATGCAGGGGTTTTCAAAAAGATGCATTCCAGCCATGTGCAGTGGCGCACACTTGTAATCTCAGCTACTCAAGAGGCTGAGGCAGAAGGATCACAAGTTTGAGGCCAACCTGGGCAACTTTCCAAGATCCTATCTCAAAATAAAAAGGGCTGGGGATGTAGTGGTGAAAGTGCCTCTAGGTTCAATCCTCACCACTGGAGGGAAAAAAAAAAGATTCACTTTAAATTCAAGGAAAAATAGATGGTTAGCATTTGAACATAATGATAGGGAAGTTCACTGAAAAGGTCTCAGATTCCACATGACAACTACTGTAATCTTTAAGAAGTCATCACTCATCAAAAGTTGTAGAGAAATATCAGAGGAAAACACCTACAATTACCTGGAAAGGCTATCTGACTACACAAGAGGCAGTGAGAAACCAGATTTTCTTCACATATGTCAACCAAACAAAATACTGCAATAGACTGAAGAAGCAAACCTGAGAATGTGCTATATTCTATGTAACCAGAGTGTAATGAGACTTGCAAAATGTACAATCTCCATACTTTTAAATATATAGTAGTTTTTCATAAAAGTTATTTATGTTAATATGTGACAGACTTTCCATTAGTAACACAGTAATATTTTTAATCTCAGGTATAACAGCTATTACAGTAAATAGCAACAGGTGTATAACATTAAAAAACTTTGAGGTTCTTAGTAATTTTCAGTGTAAAAGGTTTTGAAACTGAAAAGTTTAAGAACTGCAGATCCTATTCTATCAGCAGATATTTGTCCTTCCTCTTTGATCTAGTCTCACTGTTGACTGTCAGAATAACATAGAGCACTTTTAACAGTATTACTCCTTGTACAAAAGCCTTCAGTGCTCCCAACGTCCTACTCCTTCACATATTAACAACTTCAGCCCACTTGCAACAAGTTTATAAGTTGATGATTTCATCTAGCAAACCTTATTTCTCCATGCTTCCCAGCACAAGACCTCCACACTGGTCAATCCTCTCCTCTAGTCTCCAAGCCTTCACACCCATCTCATTACACTCATCTGCTTTCCTCCTCTATTTCGTCTTAGCCATCTAAATCTTACTGACCCTTAGTAAGGCAAAAGAGAGAGTGCCCTGAATGTTAGACTTAAAAATTTATCTATCCTTTAGTCTACAGGCAATGAAGACAAGATTCTTTCAGCAAAAAGGGTAGTTTATACAGAAAAAAATCTTAATAGTCTCAAAAGAGTTTAAACAACAATAAAAATGTCTCATTTGAACATACCTAAATATAGTCAAATCTAAAATTCTATAGGGTTTAAGGACTAAGGAAGCTAGTATATTGCTCCAATAGGAATCCAAACCTATAATCTCAGGTCAAGGCAGTTGGAACTCTGAAATGTGGCATCCTCCACATTTATAAAGGACTAAAAGGCAAACCTAAAGCAAAAACACAAAAAACAAAAAAAACCATGATTTCGTCTCCTGTATCTAAGGTTTCTTTGTATTGGTGAACAAAGTCTTCTTTCTAAAGTCCAGTTTAACCATATTTTCAACATGCTTTTGCAACATGTAATAGCCTTCTGGTATATTCACTACAGGTTGAGAATCCCTTATTCAAAGTGCTTGGGACAAAAATATTTCCAATTTTGGACTTTTTTTTAGAATACTGGAATATTTGCATGTGCATAATGAGATGCCTTGGGGACAAGACTCAAGTGTAAACATGAAATTCATTTATACTTCTTATATTCCTTACATATACACACAGCCCAAAGGTGATTTTATATAGTATTTTTGTGTGCCTGCATTCTGACTACAACCTTTCACATGAGATAAGGAATGGAATTTTCCATTTGTGATATCAGTACTCACATGTTTTGGATTTTGGAGCATTTGGATTTTAGATTTTTGTAGTTGGTTAACCTGTAGTTGGTCACTAAGAGACCTTAATTTAAAATGATATATCCTATAAGCATGGCTTAATATACAGAAGATAAACATATTAAGCCTACTGATTTAATTTAGGCATAATAATCTGTAACGCTTAACTCACTACATACTCACTACTGCCAGAGTGCTGGGTAAACCCATGCTACTTGTTTTGTAAAGCCTGCTGTTATTTTTGCCAGATCTCTTTTCTCTAAACTCAGTTAGTTGTGCTTTGGTCTTCTTATTTATTCATTCCATAAATATTTACTGAGACTCTAACATGTCTCAGGCACTCTTCTAGACTCCAACAATATAGCAGTGAACAAAACAAAATCATCCTGGATTTATACTCCAGTGGGTAATAAACAAGTATGTGATAATGCACTCGATAACACATAGTGAAAAATTAGATGAAGTGCAGAGCTGAACTTTCTGTAAAGCTAACACAAAACAAAAGAAAAAGAAAAGGCCCCTGCACTTGCATGGGCCTCTTCAGGTGTCAAGAGTTGCTGGGACATTTACTGTGTTCCAGGTGGAGAGGAAGAACCAGGCTGCCACCAGGAGGTATTTATATGAGCATTTTTTATTAGATGCTTAAAGAACTCTCCAGAGGAAGAGGCCTAACTTTAAGGTGACAGTATTTTGTTGGGATACCATTTTAATTCTAAATAAATATTCACTTTCCTAGCAATTTTATTCAAATTTTCTTGAGGGTCCTTCAAATTGTATAAACTTCAGGTCCTATCAAATCTAGATCCATCCCTAGTAAAGTCAGAAAGTGGAGGGAGGAGTGTAGGTCTTTACAAAGTGGTAAGAGACTTACGCAGACTATGATGGAAGAATTAGTCTTTGATGACATTAAACAGAACACCCGGAGACCTGAGGTAAATGAAAAAGTGTACCATACAGTTTCTGGGAAAAGTGGGGGGATGGAGGGTCAATCTTGCAGAGGTAGCAAGTTCAGAAACTCTGAGGCAGAGCAGAGGGAACTGAGTAGGTTAGAAAGAAAAGAGCAAGAGAAATATACAATGATGAATAATAATAAACAGAAACAGCAACTAACCACAGCTGAGTACTACACGTCAGGCACTGTCCTAAACACATTTCTAAGTATCTCCACTTTACAATGGAAGAAACTGAGTAAAACAGAGGGGATTAAGTAATTGACTCAAGGTAACAGAGCTAAGTAGCCGGTGAAAGTAGCCTGCTAAGGAGCAGGCAGTTTGGCTGCAGAAGTGTGCCCCTAACCACTATGGTGCTACAGAGAGGTCAGCCGTGCAAATCAGGAAGCATTCAGGGAACTGCTCAGCTAGTAAGAGATTTATTATGACAGAAATGAGGAAACCAACAAGATTTTTTTAGGAGCGGATATAGAAGAGGTCAATTAATAAAATCTTATACTGGAAGGGACCCTCAGTGGCCATTTAGTTCAAAATCCTCTATACAGAGAGCTCCACAAATGATGTTTTCATTCTCCGAATGGTTACTTCAGGAAATGAAGAGCTTCTTTCTTTACAAGACAAGCATTTACATTATTGCACTTAAGTTTGTATGTCTCCTTGAATTTCTTATTGGTCTTAGATTTTTCCCTTTGAAATTTTAAACAAAGTAATTCTTTTCCTACTTGACTATAATGCCCTTCCCACACCTGATATTGAAGAACTCTATTCTGTTTTCAATTAAATCTTCCCTCCTCTCGTTTTTCAACCATTCTTTTTTTCCCCCAACATGTTTTGATCTCAAACTTTGATAGCTAAAAGCAGGCATACATTTCAAGTCCCTATAAATATCAAGCACCAATCCTCGTCTTTTTTGCCACTCACAGTCCCTAACACATTTCCTTTCATATTATAGCTGTTCAATGTATGATGGTTGTGCAATGTACTCTCGTAAGAGAATTTACTAACTACTGGTATTCATTCTCGATACATAATACTGCATCAGCCGTGCTTTCACAAATATATCCAGAGAACAAAGCTTGAAGGTAAGTACCTCCTTTATTTAGGGAATCAGATATGTATCAAAATTAATCTTTGCCAGGGATGTAACTCAGTGGCACAGCGCCTGCCTGGCAAGCGTGAGGCCCTGAGTTCAATTCCTAGTGCCAGTAAAACAAAAATAAGATAATCTTTTTTGTTTGTTTGCTTTTTAAATTTTCTGGAGAAAATACCCTGCAATCTGTTCCACTATTACTTTCCATCTCAATAGCTACTGATGTTGGGAAATTCTACCTTCATCAACCTCAAGTGATCTTTTCTGAAGTTCAGAACCATTTCTCCAGACTGTATCCTTCATGGAAGTAAAAATGACCATAACTCCAGGTAATGGTTTCTTCAGCTGTTCTTTTCTAAATGCTTAAAGTGTTATGTTTCTCCTCAGAAGTGAGAGTTAAGAATTGAGTTTTCGGGCCGGGGACGTAGCTCAGTGGCACTGTGCCTGCCTGGCAAGCCCAAGGTTCTGAGTTTGATTCCCAGTACCAGGGGGAAAAAAAAAGAACTGAGTTTTCTGGCCAGGTGTGGTGGTGCACACCTGTAATCTTAGGACTTGGGAGGCTGAGGCAGGAGGAATGCCAAGAGTTGGAGGCCAGCCTGGACTACATAGTGCACTCAGGGCCAGCCTGAACTACAAAGCAAAACCCTGTCTCAAAAAAAAAAAAAAAGAATTGAGTTTTCCAGAAACTCATTTGTTTTCACAAATGTCAACTACAATGGAAGAATTTGGTCTTTGATGGCAGTAATCAGAACACCTTGAAAGATGCAGTTATAAATAAGCCTGTATATAATTCTCTAGAAGTCCATCTCCTAATTTCACTGCCTATTCTTCAATGTTTCTCCTCTTGGCTTTCACAGGGATTCCAAATCTACATACACTACCACGTAAATGCTACAGCTTCAGAGGAAATGGCTTCCAAATACATGTAGATTAAAAAAAAAAAAAATCAAGACCAACACTACCAAAACATTTTCTATAAGACAGCAGGACTAAGGAAAAGAAATCAGTATAACAAAGAAAAAGAATCCCATAATCAAGCTTGGAGCTTTCTGGGTTAAGCAAAATTTAGCAGGTTTCTTTACCACAGGACTTTAATACAATCTTAGTGTGTGGGGGGTTCCATGAAACGCTCAGATGATGCTTTGGAAAAAATGCTTGTGGCAAGAACGTGGCAAATGTCTACTAAACCCAATCCAGAAGTAAAAGATGACGACTGACTACAAGGTCTCAAGCCTGCACAAATTATCACAATACTGGGACTCTGACAAAAGTTGGCCAAAAAATAAAGATATATATTTGGAGGAAGCTGTGGTCTGTTATGAGGTCAGCAGAAGACAATGGCCTAGAACTCAGGAGAAAGTACAAGGCTGGACAGAGAGCTGAGTACATAAGATACCTCGAGCAATAAAGCTAGAAAAATGTCAGGACATGAAAACTGCCAGGGTAGGAATACTACCTGACAAAGATTGGCACAATGCACATGCAAATCATACTAGATGCTGATGATATGATCTAGTTAGTATAGAACTACCTAATTTCCCCAAGAAAACTCTTTGAAATGACAAACCTACAGGTCAGTTGTTACTCTTTTTGGATCACGGCCCTCTTTGAGAATGTAATGAATGCCATCTCTCCAGAAAAAACACAAGGACATACAACATTAAGCCTATTAATTCCAGAGAAGTTCATAGGCCTCTTGAAGCCCAATCACAGACCTCTCTAAGTTGTCAACCTCTAGGGCTCCGGGTAATACCTGCTACAGAGACTTCATGACAGGTAATGCCTCTGTGTCACAGGGCACTTCAGAGGAAGGATAGCTTTTTCTTTTTTTTTTTTTAACTGTATTTTAAAGTATTTACAATAGTGCAGATGAAATGTATACTTGCACTGGCCCGAAAAAAAAAAAGTAACTTATCTGTTAAATAAAGCTCAAGTCATTTACTTAGCAGAAGAGCCCACGATGGTAATAACAGCTTCACAACAAAACAGCTCTGAGAAGCTAAGTGACTACAAGGTCGCAGAGCTAATAAATCCCAGATCATCCACATCCCGGTTCTGTGCTTTAAAATATGCCATCTTAAGTACACTAAATATGTTATTGCAGCAGGTAGAACAGTTTTCAAAATAAAACTCCCTTAAACACCAACCTTCCAAGAATTACTATAATTAGGTTTAACTTACTTAAATTCAATGGTTCCATCTTTAGCACCTAAAGACCAACAAATTAAAAAGCAAATCATAAATTTTTTAAAGCAAAATGCACTCCTCTCTAACCAACACAATTTGTATAAATAGGAAAAATCCAAAACAGCAAAACAAATGTGAAAAGTATATATCTTTACAACATGAATGTGATTATCCAAAAACATACAAATAGTTTAAGCTTTGGGTTATTTAGCAGGCAAGGGGGTCTGATGCCAAAAGGCACACAGTTTTTCAGCTCTGGGTCCCTGTTACTGGAAGAGTCTGGCAAGAAGGGACCAAGCATCTACCATCTGATGTGCACTTGGCAGACTACATAAACAGTGAGGCCTGGGTGCACAGGGGTTAGGAATTTCAACTACTACTTAAAAATGCACACTAGGGCCGGGGGTATAGCTCAGTGGTTCCACCACCTGCTTCACATGTGCAAGTTCCTTAGTTCGATCCCCAATACCAAAAAAA
>NW_004624738.1:20872213-20889590 GCF_000247695.1 Heterocephalus glaber
TATATATATATATATACACACACACATATACACATACATATATAAAATCTCTACACTAACTCAGAGTGAGGCTACAAATCAAATGCTGAACTAAATGTGAGCCTGTTTCTCCACTAGAAATTCAGCACTGTATTATCTGACCATGTCCTGTCTTTGGAGAGCCAGTACTTTCTACTGGTTGAGAACGCAGTGTCCAAATTTTGGCTTTGCCACCTACCAATGTTGGCAAGTTTCTTTAACCTCCCTGTGCCTCAGTTTCTCCAACTACAGAATAGAGTTAATAACATAGGGCTGTTGTTAGGATTGAGCAGAAAAATCTTTTAAAATCCCTAGCAAATAATAAGCACTCTATAAATGTTAGTTAATATTCAAGATTTTAAATGGATAACAAGATTAATTGATTTATCATTGCTCTACTGCACTTAGATGTCTCTAGGAAATTACAGCCCTATTTTTTATTTTACTTTGTAATCAAGTAATTTAGTTACCCACTGTGATTTTAAATATACTAAATACACGAACAATCAGTCCTGTGAAGAACCTGTACAATCTGCCACCTAAGACACACATCCATAAAGTTCTAGCTAACTTTTCATCTGACCATAACTGAACTTCCCCACCAGACATCAGCTGTTTGGACCCATCCACTTCTATTTTCACGGTCATTACCAAATTCCAAAACATTATTCTTACTAGGACTACCCCAGTGGCCTTCTAACATCTCTTCCCCTCCAATCCACTCTTCACATTACAGAACTGAGAGCTTTCAGAGACTCAAATCTAAGTTCAGGGGCTTCTTTGAAACCTTGCAATGGCTCCCCACTGTCCTAAAGAGAAGCCAAATCTCCTCACAAGAGCTAAGAGGCCTGCAAGATCCGGAGACATCCTCTCTCTGGTGCTCAGGCCACACAGGGCCTTACTGACTCCTCTGGCCTGAGAATCACGCTGCTCACCTCTGTGTGGCATCACCCCTCTCCCTGGGCCCTAGTAATGCCTAGTCATCTTTCAGATCTCTGTTAACAGGTGATAAGCCTCTGACCACTGGCCCTCATACACACACAGTCCTCCTGCCTCTGCAACACAAAATACAACTCCAATAAAATAATTATGTTTACTCTTGTTTTTGGCCCAAAAAACACAAATACCAAGTGAAATATGGGACCCTATCTACCTTTTACTGCTACAACCTGAATGCTTAGATGGCCGGTATCTTACATATTGTAGGTGTGCTAAAGACACCTTTTATTGTCTACAGGGAAAAATAATGAGATAGATACTTGAGGGTGAAGAGCAAATCATTTACAAAACAAGATATATGCACAACAGCAGCTGCACTTCATTAAATATCTAAGTTACCTTTTGCATTTCTCTGAAGAGCAAAAACCTATTCCTTAGACCATGGGCAAAATAAAATGAAGGCTAAACTTTCTGCTGTAAAATTAAGTTTCTTTGTGCATCCTCAGGTGTTACGTGAAATAAGAGGAGCTCAACTTCAGTTACCAGTAAGAAGAGACGCAACTAAATCAAGATTGCTGCCACAGTTGGCACCATCCTCCTCTCTTGGCAGTCTCTGCGAGGCCAGGGGTTGAGCTGGCCAGGGAAGACCGATTTATCCTCCCACATTTAGAAGTGGTCCCTCCACAACAAGAATGCTGTCCTACTAATGGACTCTGAATTCTAACCTTGTCAAACCAGTACCTTTCTGAAGTATTCAGGTTTTTTTTTTTTTAAACTGATTCTTATGTGTCACTGACAAAAAAGTTAATATGGTATCACAATCCAATTCGATCTGGAGAAAACCAAGCTGCTCTTTTTTTAAAAAATAGATATATTAACGACAGTAGACCTCGTTTTACAAAAGAAAATTTTCATGACTTGGGAAATAAAAAGAAACTGATAGGTGGGTGTTAAAAGGCTATCATAGCTGAGGGGTGTGGATGGAAGCTGTCCTGTGCAATCAGGACCTCCAGGCCTCTGGGCGGACGATCCCAGGTCCTCCGCGAGAAGCACGCAGGTTTGACAAACGCCAACCCCTTGTCGTCCGGCTGGTGGCACTGACCCTGCCAATGCAACAAATGTCCAGCCCCTCTGCGCGGCGATGAGCTCAGTGCCCGCTTCCGAGCAACCCTTCCCTTCCCTGGAAATCCAAGGAAGCCGGGAGGTGTCAAAAATCGCGTCCAGAGCACGGCTCAGGTAAGGACCCGGAGGTCTCGGCATCAAAGCTTGGGCCCTTTGTTGGGTGCCAGGCAGCGCAGCCGGCGGCGGAGCGCGGACCCGGGGCGGGCCCCGGCGGGTCGGCACCCTGCGGCCCGGGACGCGCGGCCCCAGCCTTTACCTTGTAGACGTCGCCGTAGGTGCCGCTGCCGATGCGCTGAATCAGCTCGAAGTCCTCCTGCGGGTTCCGGCGGGACAGGTCGAAGCCGGGGTTCATGGCGGGCCCCGGGTACCTCCCGCCTCCCTCCCGGGCAGGGGAGGGGGGGGCGCTCTGGGGGCCACACGGAGAGTGGGCGCCGCGGCCGGCCCCCTATGCCCCCGGCGGTCACAAACGCCCGGCTCCACACTGCGGCCGCCGTTCCCCTCGCGCCGCGGCGGACAACGACGACGACGACGGCCGGCCTAACGTCCCCGCCCCCCCGCCGAGCCAGGTCACACCCACAAGGAGCGGAGAGCACCCGCTGCCCCTCGCTCTCGGGGAGACTCCAACATGGCTTCCGCCGCTCCTCCCCTCCCCTCCCCTCACTCCAGCTCCTCCGCCCTCCGCCTTTCCCGGCGCGCGCCCGACTGCGCAGGCGCGGCCCCGAGGTCGGGGCGGGGGGGGCTGCGCTCCCAGGCCGGCGCGCTCAGGTCTCCGCCCCCCGGCCGCCTGGTCGGACCCGCAGAGGAACGACTCCGGGTAGGGTTTGCTGCCCGGGGCCCGCGGCAGGCACAGGCGGGAAGAGGTTCCTAAGGACAGACTTGGGCGTGCGGGATATGGTCCGGGTCCTAAGTAGGAGTACAGTTTTGCAAGAAGACAATGTCCCAAACTTTTTTGTTAAGAATAAAATACAATAGAATGCCACAGCCTCTAGGGTTGAGGGGAGAGGGTCGCCCAGCACACGGTGAGGAAAGCACCGAGGAGAGAGAAGCGTGCTTGCTCTCATTCTCCACGCGCAGGCCCTTGCGGCTGGACGCAGAAGGCAGCAGGCCGGGAGGGCAGCCAGGGCGGCGTGTGGGGTGCGCAGAGCGTGGGACGCTGGGGAGTCGGACCGCGAGCTGAAAGCCGCCCCAGTCCGCGGGAGGGTGTGGGAGGCAGGCGGGGGGCCGAGGTAGCGACCGCTCGCCCTCCGCGGAGAGCAGCGGCGGCGGCTCAGCCCGGGGCGTGACTTAGCGAGCTGTCGGGCCACTCGGCCCGGGAGCGATTGCGGAGGGTGAAACGTGGACACTTGACGACGCAGGAGCTCCCCAGGTGACAGCTTCCCCACCGAAAGCTCCTCCCCGCTGAAGACCCAGATTCCGGCGGGATATCCAAACTCTGGCCGGCTCCGAGTGTTAATTCTGGACCAAACAATCGTGTGGGTAATAGAGGGTTAATTTTCTGTTCTCGGAAAACCGCCCACTAGGCATTTCCGAAAGCTTTAATCAAGTAGGTGATGGCCGTTTCGGCAATGCCAGTTGGGATTTTGCTTTAGTAACGCTTTCCTAGTTCCCTCAGACACCACAGTAACTACTAATATTCCCTAAAGGCTGGTGGCTCCTAAGAAACTAGCCTCCTTACCTGTTAAGGTAAGGCTAAACAAAGCAATACTCAAGCAAACTACTTACAGTTAACTGCGGCTTATTTTCTCAATCCTTCTGCATACAGTAAAATTGCATGTTTACTGAATTCCCAAAGAAATTGTTTACTCCGAGTATCTATTAACTAAAAGATATTAGGAAACGGTCATCTCTTCAGTTACACAGTCTTCCAGTTGTCTAATTTTTTGTTTTTGGGTTATTTTTTATGTTACGGGGATTGAACTCGGAACTTTGTCCTTTCAAGGCAGGCGCCAGAACCACTGAGCTAAATCCCCGACCCCCAAATTGTCTACTTTTTAATTATTTTAAAGCATCCGGAATGTGAAAGTATCGCTTAAATTACTGCCACAGGAGTGTGTAACTTTGGATTTCATCCAGATAAATCTACCTTAAGGCTGTGGTATCTTTAAGAATTAAGCTCTTAACTCTAAATGTTATTCCATGCACTTAACGGGGAGCCCAGAGTGCAGGCCCACCTTCAGCTTGTCCCCCTTGGAGAAATGTTTGTCCTCTAGGCCAAACGTGTGGATAATTAGCCCACGATTCAGATAAGCTGGTTTCTCTGTCTTTTTAATGCCTAAAAGCCAAATTCTCAGGACTGAATACCTGTATAAGAAAGGTCTAATGGTTTCAGTGTTTTGTTTGCTGGGATTATCAACTGTGTAGATAACTTTGTATTTGCATCACTGAAAGACTTCTTTCAAAGGGAAAAGACATTTTGCTAGGACTGGAACAGTCTTTACAGTTTTGTTCCATTTTGGCTGAGCCAAGCTACTCCTTTTTGAAAAGGGACAGTTACTCATGTAAGGACCTGACTTTCCATTTGGATTATGCCATAAATAAAAGGGCTTTTGCAATTAACTGCTCACAAGGAATAGAATATTTTGTTCTTTGTGTTAGATACTTACAACCAAATGCAATGGATTCCCAGCCATTTTGGGGGGCGAGAGGGCTTGTTTGTTTTTTGTTTTGAGGTACTAAAAACTGAACCCAGAGCCTTTGCACTGAGCTACTTCCCCAGCTCTTGTTTTTTGTTTGTTTTGATTTTGGTGTTTCTTTTTGGGGGGATAGTTGTCTCCCTAAGTCACTAAATTGCCCAGGCTGGGCTCAAAATTGTGATCTTCCTGCCTCAGCCTCCCGGAGTGCTTGGGATTACAGGCACACATCCATGCCACCGTGCCTGCCCCCCACCCCCAACATTCTGTAGTTTGCTAGAAATAACACTAGTAATCATACTTTGAATCAGAAAAAAACTACCGTTTTCTATAATTAGAAGTTATCTAATCTTTCCTGCAGTATCTCTCCTGGATTTATTGCTCCTTGAATACCTTCAGTAAAAGGCAGCTTACTGTGTTAGGGATGTAGCTCAGTGGTAGGCCACTTGCCTAGCTTGTGGGGCCCTAAGTTTGATCCTGAGCACCACAAAAAAGGGAGGGAGGACTAACTGCTGTGCAAAGCAATCTACCCCTTTGTGAGATAGTGCTAAATAGTTGAGAGGAAGTAATATTATCTAACTAATACCACTAAGTGCTTACAAAATGCCAGGAACCAAACCAAGTGCTTTCCATGGACAGTATTATCTCATTTGATTCACACAACCGATGACCTCAGTCACTGGCATTTTAAGGGGGCACAGGCAGATTAAGCTACTTAAATTCACGCAGAAGGCTCTAATTTTGAATAGAGGCAGCACGACACCAAATGCCAGACCCTTAGCTACTACTCTATCCTCTGCTTATATACAATATAGTTTTAAAATTTTCTCTTGAGTTAAACCAAAATCTTCCTCCTTGAATATTTTTAAAATTTAAATAAGCCATGATCATTAGAGACTGGTGTTATAGAATATAGAAAAGCCACAGTGTCTTGCCTCACAAAACAATTTGGAAAGCACAGAGGAGGAGCAAGATTTAGGAATGGTGCTAAAACAGGCTTGAAGACTGTTGGAGTTCACCAGACAAATAGAGAGGTGGTGTACTCCTGGAGGGCTCCTCAGCCCCAACCCCTTAAATCAACCCCTTAAACCACCCTGGCAAGCATTACATTGTAGGGAACAAAAAGGCTAACATGGGCAGCAGCCCTGGATGGCCAGCATGTCCATACCATCCTTCTGTTAGCACACCTCTCATGGTTCCTGGCTTAGGGATTCCTTGATTTTCTGCACCAGCCTCCAGTTTCACCATCAGGACCTCTTGTCTGACAACCCATTGGGTCCACTTCTTTGGTTTATTGAGTTCAGCCCTCCCTATTTAACACAACTCCCATTCACCAGATGTGAATTTCCAATACACCAGAGGCTCCAGAAACTAACAAGGCTTAGCTCAAAAGAGACTACAACCTAGCCATCCAGGGAGGAGGATCAGACACAGATGGGTATGTAAAAGAATATGGCACGAACAACAGGTAATTGTGTGTACTAGATTGTAGGGATAGCAGGAGAGTCACAAGCCAAAAAATTCGATTTCTTTTTTTTTTAATTTTTAAATTTTTATTTCTTTCTCTTTAGCATTCTTGAAGTACAGTTAACAAAAACTGGATATATTAACAATGTACAATATGATGTTTTGTTATATGTATAATACATTGGGAAATTATTACCACAAGTCAGCTGGTTATATTTATTTTTCAAGTTCAAACATCTTTAAGTAATAAAAGGTTACACTTTTTAAAAAAATTTAGGAACTGGCTTGTGAAGAGCCTTGGAATCAGTTGTGTTGTCATATGCTACGGCAGCACAGCATCCGGAGGTTAACTAGCCTGGTCTAGCACTGCTCTGAACCCCGGTACCTGGGTTTAGATCTTGTCTCCGTCTTCTTCCTGAAGGACTTTAGGAAACTATTTGAAAGTAAGGCTGCTATGAGGAGTCAAAAAGAAAATTCACGTCATATGGCACCACAGTAAGCTCACAAAGTATTATTATTTTGACTGTACTTAAGAATTTTATATATTATATTATGTTTAAGAATATTAACCCTGGGCTGGGGATTTAGTTCAGTGGTCCTGCCGCCTCCTCCTCACAAGCACAAGGTCCTGAGTTCAATCCCTGGTACCAAAAAAAAAAAGAATGTTAACCCTGCTGCAGTGGAGGGTTAGGTGTTACCCCTTACCAAGATGCAAGAAGAATTTCTATTTTTCAGATCAGCTGAGACCTCCAAAGAGTTAAAGGGTGATAACCTTGAAAATGGGGATGGAAATGTAATTTACAACATATATCAAGGGCCCTGAAATTAAGGATAGGAGTGCTGAGGACAGAGAGAAAGGGAAGAACCCAGGAGATAATTGGAAGAGAGAATGGGCAGCCTTCTGGCTTAGACCATTGCAAGGATGCTATTAGCCTTTGCCAGAAGAGGAGAAGGAGAACTGTTGTTATCTGGGGGAGGGTTTTGGCACTGAAACAAAGTGACTGTGGTTTTTGTTGTGTTTTTTTTTTGTGGTACTGAACCCAGGGCTTTTGTCCAAAGCTTCATGCCCAATGCTTTTTTATTTTGAGACAAGGTCTTACAAAGCCATTAAGTTGCTAAAAGCTGGGCTTGAATTTGGAATCCTTCTGCCTCAGCCTCCCACAGTGATAGGATTACAGGCGTGCAACACCATGCCCAGCAGTGGGTGTGTTTTGTACCTCATAAGTTTGTAATGCTCAACTGGAAATGTAAGTTTAGTGATAAATATGTGGACTTGAAATTTAGAAAGATCTCAGGGATAATTTTAGATCTAGGAGTCGTCATTCTGAAAAATATATTGAGTACCATGTGGCAAACACTCTGTAAGATTCTACTGATGCAACTGGGCATGGGGTTCAAGTTGAGAATGGGAACAAATTCTCTTTACAGAGACATAGGTACAGAGGGGCAAAGCCAGAAGGAGATATTACAAGTCCCTTGGGCCTAACTTGGCCCTCTTTTAAAACAATGTGTTTTTTGTTTTTTGTTTTTACTTTAAACCAATATTTTTCAAAATGGGTACTATACTTATTTACAGAGACTGAGTCCGTAGCTTAGTGGTAGAGCATTTGCTTAGCATGCATATGACCTGGATTCATATACCCAACTAGAAAACAAACAAAAATCTTGTATTTACAGGGAAGGCGGAGTTCTGCCTGAGAATAGGTAGAGCTGGGATTCCTCAGGTGTCAGTTCTCAACCTCCACTCTGATATTCTGAACAATTTGGTTCAGCTCTCAGATTTACATACTTCCTAATACAATGTTTCTCAATGCAGGTTGTATTAGCATGTTGGGTGGGACAGTTTTTCCTTGTGTGGGATGGTCCTTGTGCATTGTAAACCCCCTCCCCCCCAATAGGGCTCCCAGCCACACTTAACATCAACGACTGTTTTTGACATGCATGTTTCCAAACTTGTATGGGAAGGTTTAGAAGGGTTGGGAAGTGAGTGTCTGGATTGAAAATGTTTGCCTCTCATGCCCCTCAGAAGACACCAGGTACACCCATACCAACCCGTTTAGCAGAGTCTTTCTATCTCAAGAAGTATGTTCCCTGAGAGAACTTCTGATATGTAACATATTATCCTTCTTATTATATTTCTAATACTTAGCAGTTATCAATGTCTTCATAAATTCATAGTCAATATTCCACCTGCTCTGTGTCATATAGTTCCTTGGGTCATTTACAAGGGCATTGAATCTGGTCTTTGAAAGTTATAGAAAACTTCACAGTAGGGGGAAAAATCTCAGCTGAGACTCAAAAGGTGATTAGACTCAAAAGGTATGAAAGTGTAGTCCACACAGAGTATTATGGTTTGGATGGTTTTTATCCCCAGAGACTCATCTTCTGTAGTCATGGTTCTAGGAGAGGTAATGGAACTTAAGAGGTGGAGTCTATTGAGAGAACCTTAGGTCATTGAAAGTGCACCCAGAAAGGGATTGTGAGACCCCAGCTCCTTAGACTCTTTTTTGAGCTCTGTATGCTGGAGCTATGGTAGAGCTTGCCCAGCCTGTGCAAGGCCCTGGGCTTGATCCCCAGTATTTTAAAAAAAGGATATGGGGGCCAGGGATTTAGCTCAGTGGTTCTGCCGCCTGCCTTGCAAGCGAAAGGTCCCGAGTTCGATCCCCGATACCAAAAAAAAAAAAAAGGATATACAGGGACTGGGGATTTAGCTCAGTGGTTCTGCCACCTGCCTCTCAAGCCCAAGGACCTGAGTTCAATCTCTGGTACCCCCCCCAAAAAAAAAAAAAAGTAAAAATCCATTTGCCTGTTTTCTGATCATAGAGAACTGGTAGGGCCAGGGATTTAGTTCAGTGGTGCCACCACCTGCCTCACAAGCTCAAGGTCCTTGAGTTCAATCGCCGGTACCCCCCCCCCCCAAAAAAGATATGACTCCTTTCTCCTGAACACACTCCCACTGTTTATTATCTTGTCCTTGCTACAGCCAGCACTATCTTGTTTGAATTTTTAAACTTTCATACTGTGAGCTAAATAAATGTTATTTTCTTTGTAAAGTTAGCCTGCCTCAAGTACAGTGTTTTGTTACAGTAATGAAAGAACTAGTATGAAGAAGGTAGGAAAGTTACATTAAAAACAAAAAAACCCCCAAAAGTAGTTCTGTTTGGGGTAGATAACAGATGAAACTGGATTAGTAAGCAGGAACAAGTCCATGAAGGGGCATGTAAATCATATAAAATAATTTGGATTTTTTTTTTTAACAGAACCAAAGGGAATTAGTGATGAGTTTTCAGCACTGGAATAGCACGATCTTCTTTGTACCTCAGAGATATCCCAGTAGCTGCAGTATGTAGAATGAATGGGAGACAGGTGGGAAAACTGGAGCTATGATGGGAGACCATTTTAGGAAATCATGGCTGTAGTCCAGGTGAGAGAAAATAGTGGCCTGAATGAACACACAGAATGTCAATATATGGTGATAGTGGTATTTGAAATTGTGAATGAAGAAGAATTTACACAAGGAAAATGTATAGACTGGCAAGAAAATTCTCTTAGAGCACCCCAACATTTAGGGTGTGGATAAAGGAAAAGAATCCAGAGAAGAAATCTAGGCAGATGGAAGCCAGTGAGATATGTAGGACTGGCATGATAGGAGTACACATCTCAGGAGTCCTTTCAGGGACTCACCTGCTGTGAGAACTGTGATTGGCTAACCACCTCCGGCCACTATGCCTTGGGGATGCATTGCAGCATTCACACAGGTCTCCCTGCTCCTAGCTAGTGATGAACCTAGCCATTCTTGCCCCATGCAGTTTCCTTGGAACTCCCCAGAGAGTAGCCAACCAGAACCTTTCTCAGAGATGCTCTGCAGATGAGCTCTTCCTGCCCTCTACCTTGCTCCCTTCAGAGGTATTGATAGGCATCGCAGTCTTTGACTCTTCCCTCCTAGTCCTGCTTCCTCTCCTTTTTATCTTGACCAGGTGATTCCACAAGTACGTTATCTTGCACTGCTAATGCAATCTTACCATCTCTTGAACTGGTACAAATGGCATCAATAAAGCAAAGGAGGAAAGTTTAAGAAGATAATGGATCAAGAGTGTTAAATGCCAAAGAGAGACTGAGAAAGAAACCTATTAGTAGATTTGTCTTTGAGGAGGTCAGAATTGACTTTATTATGAAGTTCATATTCCCTCTTCTGCTCTTAATTACATTTTCCCAAGTTCCTTCAACTTTTATCACATACCACGATCTCTATACATCTCATCTGGACATCCTTACTTGGAGACATTTAAATTGTCAATATCTCTCTAAACTCTGGAACTAAGAATTAAGGTCAGTGTTCCAAATTCAGTCTGGTCAATGTTGACTATGTCGGGATTATATGAACCAGTTGTTATCTGAGCACTATATTGTAGTCTAAACTTTGATTTATAATCAACCACAGCCAACTCAGGCCCACTGTAGCACCCAATTCCAGGAAATGCCATTCAGACAATAGTCTGTAATAATGTAATCTTCAACTCCAGCCCAGCCCATACATCTTGACCAAGAAACAGCTCCAAAAAAATGTATTTTGTCTCCTTAGAATCACATCATCACAGGTGTTCTTGAACCCACACTGACATAAAGGGTGAAGACAGGAAGCGTCTCATATATCCTACAGTAAAGTTCTTGCCCTGCCCACAGTTTATCAGACCACATATCACCAGGTGTAATACTACAAACAATAAAACTGAGCTCAAAGTAACTTTACCCATAGTTTTGCTTCTAGGGAGATCTTGATAAGACAAATTATCTAGAAAAGAACCTCTGATCTTGGGAAGCCAGGATTGCAGAGGGGTGCTCTTGGGCCTACATGGTAGGTAACTGATAGTATATTTGAGGCAGCCAATCCTTGAAGCTCCAGGCTGTGTGAAAAATAGTGCAATATGGAAGAACTGTAAAAAAGTGTAGACTGATTACAGACTGGGTAAGAGACACATTGAGAGATGCCTGAGGCAGTTTTTTTGATAAAACTTGATTATTCATCGGTTATGATAGAGTATAGGATTTTTGCTGGCCTTTTCCTTAGAAGCTTTATCATATGCTGCTATTAATCTCTTAAGAGAACCCCTCCCCGCCATGGAAAAGCCCATCTGGGTCAAGGCATGGCTCTTGGTATTAGAACCAGAACTTCATCCTGGGATCTAATCTTCTGGTTTCTTAAAGATACTTTTGTATTAAATTAGAACCCATCTGGTAGTATGAGCTTTCCAGCTAAGCATCCGATACCATCAGAAGAGTTTTAACGTGTGTTGCTGAAATAATTGATCTCATAGTGAAAGAAAAGAAAGGAAACACCTGAAAATTGCCCCACCACATTGAATTTTATCTACAAATGGATATAAATGCTTTGTATTTGATTTACAAGTTCCCATATGGAATTTCTGAACACCCCCACACACCCTTAAGACAGGATCTTGCTATGTAGTTCAAGATGGCCCTGAACTCACTAGCCCAGTCTGGCCTCATACTTGTAGCAGTCTTCATGCCTCAGCCTATGGGCAGTTGGTGTCTGTCTCAATGTATGAAAACTTGAACTTGTGATATCTAAAGTATAATGCTGTAACATTGCTCATACCAGTATTTACGGCCCCTGTATCTTCTCACCTAAGTAGAGTATTCTTTTATTGCACATAAACTCAAAGCAACGTGTGCAGATCTTAGAGCACTCTGTGTTTTCTGCTGCATGGTGTGAGCCTCTTAATTACCCTCTGGCCCACTTCTCTTCCTCTTTTGATAACACCATAGCTCATCAATGAAGATGCTTCTTAAAATGTCAACAATGAAGCTGGGCATGATGGCTCACACCTGTAATCCCAGCACTCAGGAGGCTGAGGCAGGAGGATCACCTCGAGTTTGAGGCCAGCCTGGGCTACATAATGAGTTTGAAGCCAGCCTTCAAACAGAGCTAGACCCTGTTTCCAAAAAAAAAAAAAAAAAAATCCAACAGTGCATTTTTCAGTGGATCACCAAACTTAAATCATATTGGAGAAGTGGGTGTTTTGAATAATGTTCTGGAAACTGCTGGGGCAATATTTTCAATATATGCCTGAATTATTTAAAGTGCCACCTTGATATAATTGAACAAAGTGCTTGATTCGACTGGGTAGGGGAAAATGCCAACAGTGGAAGTATGGAAGTTTCGAGGGGCATAAATGGTGTGGGAATAAATGCGAGTTCATATTTAGCCATGTTGAGTTTGAGATGAGAGGACATCCAAGGATTATGACAGATTTGACACAAAATACAAGAGGATAAATTTGAGTTATTGAAATAAAAATAATACTTGAAATCATGGTCTCTGAGTGAGGCCTGAAGATGTAGAGCAATGGTGAGCAAACTTTTTTTTCCTTTTGCTTTAATACTGTGTAATACTTCTTTTAAAATACAGTTTCTTCTGAGGTAGATAGACCATGACTGCAGAGCATCATCAGACAGGAGATAAATACGTGCATGTACAACACACAGCAAAATGAGGTAGAAATGGTTACAGCTGGAGGAGGATCCCAACCCCAATCTGGGTAGAGGAAGCAGAGGGCCAGCTTGCCTTCCCCAACACCAAGCCCCTGGATTCTTTGGTATTGGTGAGCAAACTTTTATTCTTTAAACAAAGGCCAACTTAAAGGAATACAGAAAGGCCTTATTTCTTAAGTATTCAAAGTGAAAATAGTGAAGTCTTGGGTTCAGTCCTCCCACACACCCAAAAAAGAAAAAAAAAAATTACACAAAGTGAAAATGTCATTGCATTTCATGACAGAAACATATGCTATAGAATGATTTATTAAGGTATGGATATTTATTCTTCCCTCAATCCCTATGAATATTTTCCAGATTTCTTGACTATATGTGTGACATAGAATTTAAGAAATGGATGGTAGACATCTGAGCAAATAAATGAGCCAGTAAAGGAATAGGTCAGCCTTTAAAATGTTGGAAAAAAGAATGTGTGTGTGGGGGGGGACCGAAACCATAGCCATGTACTAGAGAAAGAAATTGTGAGTTTATGCCTGAGGAATAGAAAGAAGTAGAATGAAACTTAAGTGTGGCCCTATACCATGATATCCTCTCTGATGTCCTTTGAGAGCTGCAAATAAAGTTTAGAATACCTTTTTTCAACCACTGTGTTTTTTTATACAAGACCCTGAACAGAGGTTGAGGTATATTGGACTTCAGAATATATTAAGGTTACAAGAAGAATGCCAATGAGAAACCTGACAGTGCTTTTAACCCACTAAAATGTATCTGGTCATAACCAAGAAGTCACACGCAGCTGTGGTGGTGCATGCCTGTAATCCCAGAACTCTGAGAGGCTGAGGCAAAAGAATTGAAAGATTAACCCAGCCTGGGAAATGCAGTGACATAACAAGACTCTGTCTCAAAATGAAAAAAACATAAAAAGGGGGAGCTGGGGATGTAGCTCAGTGTGAAAGCCCTGGGTTCAAACCCTAGTGTTTAAAATTAAATATATTTAATTTAAAATTAAAAAATTTTAAAAGTAGGAAAGAAATCACAACACAATAAGCTTTCTTTAGAATGACTCCTTGAATTATTTTCTCTTATAATTTACATATAGGGAAACTGAAACTTAGAGAACTGAAAGCCAAAGGCACATCAGCCTTTATAATTAGTCCTAGTTAATTTAACATCTATTAAACCTTGATTATGGAGTTCCAGTGTGTACTACATATTGGAGATGCAGAAATAAAGTATGCACCTAGTCCTCAACCACTAAGCCATTCCTTCTTTGCGGTTTCCCATTTCTTCCCGGAGATTTGATATTCCCTTTGAGCTTGGGTAGGTCTGGTTCATGGTAAGACCTAAACTGAAGGTCACCTACACATACAGCCAGTTCAAAGTAAATATTGACTCCATGTTGGTAGTTCTAAGCTGATGCAAAGTTCTAATCAGAATTGCAAAGGTAAGGAAGATATGAGAATTCTTATACACTCCTGGGAGGCCTACAAATTGGCGCAACTGCCTTGTAAGTCAATCTAATGAGATCTATTAAAAGTTAAAGATGCCCTTATCTTCCAGTCTAATAATTTGACCTCTTCATGTATTCCCTCCCAAAACTCCCTTAAATATAGAAGGAGACATGTAAATGCGTGTCCATTGAAACATTGTCTAGAACAGGAAAATAATCCAAAATAACCTACATTTCCATCAATCTGAAAATTGTTAAGTAAATCGTGTAATCACAAAATGGAATGCTATGTATTGGTTAAAATAAATGAGCAAGACAGCATGCATGAGGCCCTGAGTTTGATCCCCAGTACTACAAATAAGTAAATAAGTGAACTAGAACTGAAACTAGAACATATATAAATCTTTAAAAATACTGAGTGAATACTGAGTGAAAAAGTGAAGATACATGAAACATGTTGCCATTTACAATAAATTTAAACACATGAAAGAGTACTACGTATGTCCATGTGTGATAAACATTTTAAATATTCATACAAGTTTGAGGCCAGACTGGGCTACATAGTGAGTTCAGGGCCAACCTGAACTACATAGCAAGACCCTGTCTTAAGGGAGTGTGGGGGTTTTCAGAAATTCCATAGTAAACTTCCTATTAAGATTAGTATTTCGCTGAGGACAAAAGATAATGACAGAGCTCACAAAAGCAAAGCCAAATCAGTATTCTGGGAAAAAAAAAGAAAAATTAACCTAAAGCAAATATGACAAATTAATATTTGACAAAGCTGTATGGAGAGAACAGAAGAGTTTGTTATTCTCTGCTCTGTATGCTTGAAGTATTTAAAGGTACATATGGGCCCTAAACTCTAGAATTCTAGGTTTTTAAAGATTTTTTTCTTTCTGTAGAATTTTCTCCACCCTTCTTCTTTATTGAAATTCCAGGTGTTTTTTGATAACTAGCTGAAATCTCACTACTCATTGAGAGTTTTCATGATGAATTTGTCCACCTACACTCTGTTCTCCCTTTTCTAAACAACTATAGGTCTATAAATTCTCTTGTAAAGTATGGTTGCATGAGAATTCTTTTATGTTGTTTGATATACATTGTTCTGTGTAGCAATCAGGCAAGAGGTAGAAATAAAAGGGATATGTATAGGGAAGGAAGAAGTCAAAGTATCATTATTTGAAGATGATATGATCTATACTTTCAAGACCTCAAAAATTCCACTAAAAGATTCATAGAATTAATAACTAAATTCATCAATGTAGCAGGATACAAAATCACAAAAATCAATAGTAGTTTTGTACACTAATAATAAATTCACTGAAAAAGAAGTTAGGCAAACAATACCATTCACAGTAGCATCAAGAAAAATTATATACTTAGAAATTAACCTAAGGAAGTGAAAAACCTCTACTACAAAAATTACATCATTCTGAAAAAGCAGATTAAAGAGGACATCAGGAAATGGAAAGATATCACATGTTCCCTAATAGAACCAATATAGTCAAAATGGCTATATTTCTGTCTTAGTTACTTGCCTCTCATTGCTGAGACAAAATACCTGACACCAAAAGTTAAAGGGGGAAAGGTTTATTTAGCTCATAGTTCATAGAGGTTTCAGTCCATCATTGGCTGGCTCCAAGGCAGGGTGGCATGGCTGATAGGCATCGCAGAGGAGAAACAGTTCATGGTAGGCAGGAGGTAGCAAATCAAACAAGAGAGGTGACAAGCCTCTTTCTTTCTGTCCTTACATTGTATCCAGGCTACTGGGATTAATAATCACCCACCCTTAATCCTAACACCCTTAATGCTAGCATTTTCATTGCACCATGAATCAATCACACACTTTAGATTCAGCCACCTCTGAAAAAGTCCCACCTATGTCTGCTTGAGGCTTCGAGAAGATATCTATACACAAGCCATAACAACTTCTAAAACTGATATATAGATTTAACTCAATCCCAATCAAAATTCCAACAGCATTCCTCACAGATATAGAGAAAACAATCCAAAACTTCATATGGAGCCAGAAGAGACCCAGAATAGCAAAAGCAGTTCTGGGTAATAATAGCAAAGCAGGCGGCATCATAATCCCAGACTTGAAGTTATATTTTTAATCAGCTATACTGATAAAAACAGCATGGTACTGGCACAAAAACAGACATGTGGATCAATGGAACAGAATAAAGGAGAAATAACCCCAGACACATTCAACTATTTGATCTTTGACAAAGGGGCCAAAAACATACACTGTAGGAATGATAATCTCTTTAATAAATGGGGCTGGGAAAATTGGACATCCACATTGAGAAGATTGAGTCTAGACCCACATATCTCACCAAGTAATAAAAGTAGATAAAAGATCTAAATGTTAAACACAAGCTGCTGGAAGATAAAATAGGTAAAACTCTTGAAGGCATAGGTGTAGTCAAGGACTTTCTGAACACAAAGTCCAGTGGCACAAGAAATAATACTGAGAATCAACAAATGGGATCATATCAAATTAAAAAGCTGCACATGCACTTGAAACAACCAACAGAGTAAGAGACAACCTACAGAATTAGAAAAAATTTTTTGCCAGCTATTCCTCAGACAGAGGGCTAATATCTAGACTATAAAAAGAACTCAAAAAAATTAGACCTCCCAAAATAAAAGATCCAATCAAGAGAGCTGGGCATGGTGACGGTGCATGCCTGTAATCCCAGCACTTGGGAGGCTAAGGCAAGAGGATCACCACAAGTTCGAGGCCAACCTAGACTACATAGTGAGTTCAAGGCCAGCCTGGACTACATAGTGAGACCCTGTCTCAAAAAAAAAAAAAAATCCAGTCAAAAAATGAGCAACTGCAATGAATACACACTTCTCAGAAGAAGTACAGATAAAATACCTGAAAAAATGTTCAACATTGCTAGCTATTAGAAAAATGCAAATCAAAACAACATTGAAATACTGTCTTTCTCCAGAAAGAATGGCTATCATCAAGAAATCAAATAATAACAAATGCTGGTGAGACTGCAGAGAAAAAAGAATCCTTCTGCATTGTTGATGGGAATGTAAACTAATACAGCCACTGTGGAAATTCCTCAAAAAACTAAAAACAATAGGAAATAGGGAGACATTCTAATAATCCCCCAAATTATATATTCCATTGCTTCAAAAATATTTTAATATAATATTTAAAAAATAAATATAAAAATAAAAATATTTTAATATATATGCTAATTTGTTTCAGTTATAC
>NW_004624738.1:20889690-20903190 GCF_000247695.1 Heterocephalus glaber
AAGAAAAAATATGAGAAAAGGAAAAAAATGGAAACAAAGTCTTTGCAAATAGGGAAGGGTGGAGGGGGTGAAGGGAGGGCAGGGGAAGGGTGAAAAAAAATAAGAACCAAGATACTCATATAAAGTTACAAGATCCCAATGATGAATGTAACTGTATTTTATACCTAAAATGTACCAATAAATTTAATGGAAAAAAAAAGAATTATAACAGTTTTCTCAACACAAACCTTAAAGCCAAGGAGAACATGGTATAAAGTATTTCAAGCTCTTAAAGAAAACAACTTCCAATCCAGACTATGATAATTTGCAAAATTACCTTTCAAAATTGATGGTGAAATAAGATACTTCCATGATAAAGAAAACCTAAAGAAAGTCATGACCACCAAACCAACACTCCAAAATATTCTCAAGGATATCCTAGAAGGAAATAATGAAGCTAACAATGTCAAAATGTCCAATAAAATGAATGTATGAGGTAGAGCTAGCAATTAAGTGGAAGGGAAAGAAAGCAAAACAGCAACAGGAAATGAATACAATGACAGAAACAAATAAATACCTATCAGTTGTAACTATAAAGGTAAATGGACTCAGCTTGCCAATCAAAAGACACAGATAAGCAGAATGCATCAAGAAACAAAATTAAAGAGTATGCTGTATATAAGAAACAGGGTTTTTTTTGGTACCAGGGATTGAACTCAGGACCTTGCACTTGCAAGGCAGGTGTGGCACTATTGAGATAAATCTCCAGCCCAAGAAACATTTTCAACAACAACAACAACAACAAAAATTCATAGACTAAAATTTAAAGTATGCAAAACAATATTCCACACATTAGAAATCCAAAGAAAAGCAGGAATAGCTATCCTATTTTCAGACAAAGTAGATTTCAAACCACAGCTGATCAAAAGAGGCAAAGAAGATGGGCTGGGGATTTAGCTCAGTGGTTTTGCCGCGTGCTGCGCAACCGCAAGGACCCAAGTTCGATCCCCCGTACCAAAAAAAAAAAGAGGTAAAGAAGGATGTTACATATTGGTTAATGGAACTATTCAACAGGAAGAGATAACAATTATAAACATGTATCCACTAAACCACAGTGCACTCATCCTCATAAAATAATATGTATTGGACATAAAAAATCAGATAAACATCAATACAATTATAGTAGGGGAACTGAATACCCCACTATCACTAATAGATCAATTAAACAAAACAACCAAGAAATACCAGAGTTGAACCAAGCCTTGGAACTAAAGAACTTAATAGATATACACAGAATTTTGCACCTAACAATAGATACACATTCTTTTCAGCCATACGTGGTACTTTCCCCCAAGTAGACCACATACTAGCTAATAAAGCATACCTAAGTAAATGCAAAAGGATTGAAATTTTACCATGCGTATTATCAGATCATAGTGCAATAAAACTAGAAATCAATATCAAAAGAAACCACAGGAACTATGCAAACATATGGAACAACACACTCTTGCATAATCAATGGGTCACAGAAGAAATGAAGAAAGAAATAAAGCAGTTCCTAGAATTAAATGGTAATGCCAATACAACATACCAGAACTTATGGTACACAATAAAAGCAGTCCTATGAGGGGAGTTTATAGGGGTGAATGTCCACATTAAAAGAAAAAAGTAGGGCTGGGGATTTAGCTCAGTGGCATGGCGCCTGCCTCACAAGCACAAGGTCCTGAGTTCGATCCCCAGTACCAAAAAAAAAAGAAAGAAAGAAAGAAAATGAACCCAAATAACCCAATGATTCATCTCAAGGTCCTAGAAGAATGAGAACAATCCACACCCAGAGGTTGTACAAGGAAGGAAATTATAAAAATCAGAGCAGAAATATATGGAGACTAATAAAACAATACAAAGAATCAATGAACTGAAGAGCCAGTTCCTTGAAAGAATAAAACAAATACAGCCAATCTTACCCCAAAAAAGAAAAGAAAGGATACAAACTAATACAATTTTAAATGAAAAACATGGAATTACAACAGACTATCCCAAAATACAGTGCCAAACAATTGTAGAACTCAGAAAAAATGGAGAAATTCTAATATACAGATAAATTGCCAAAACTGAACCAAGATTTTAAAAAATAGGTATGTCGATCAATGGGACAGAATAGAAGAAGCAGAAACCACTTCAGACACATGCAATTTTTTAAAATCTTTGACAAAGGAACAAAAAACATACACTGGAGGTGCTAGGAAATTTGTATATCCACATGCCAAAGATTAAGTATAGATTCATATATCTCACCATGGACTAAACTGAAATCAAAATGAATCAAAGATCTAAATGTTAAAACAGAAACACTGAATCTGCTGAAAAATAAAATAGGTACAACTCTTGAAGACAAAGGCATAGGCAAGGGCTTTCTGAACAGAACCCCAATGGCATAAGAAATAATACCAAGAATAAACAAATGAGATAATATCAAAATATCAAATATCAAAATATCAAATAATATCTGCATGCCAAAAAAAAACAACAGACAGAGGAAAGAGACAATCTATGGGATGGGAAAAAAATTTTACCAGCTAATCCATGGACAGAGGACTCTTATAAAGAATATATTTAAAAAATTAAAAAATTAGACCCACCCCAAATAAAAGACCCAATCAAAAAATAGGCAACTGAAATGAACAGACATGTCTCAGAAGAAGTACAAATGGACAATAGGAGTGCATATTAAAACTATACTGAGATAACATCTTACCCCAGAAAGAATGGTTACCATAAAAAAACTAATCATAATAAATGCTAGTGAGGATGTGGGGGGAAAAGGAACTCTTCTACATTGCTGGAGGGAATATAAACTAGTATAATCACTGTGAAAATCAGTGTGAAGATTTCTCAAAAAACTCAAAATAGAAATTCCATTTGACCCAGCCACTTACCTTCTAGGTATCTTCTCAAAAAATTGGGCTGGGGATTTAGCTCAGTGGTTCCGTTGCCTGCCTCACAAGTACAAGAACCCGAGTTCAATTTCTGGTACCAAAAAAAAAAAAGATATAATCACCACAGATGCATATCCATGTCTATAGCAGCACAACTTATAACAACTAGATCTTGGAAACAGTGTATATGTGCATCAACAGATGAATGAATAAGGAAAATGTGGTATTTATATACAATGGAGTATTATGCTGCCACAAAGAAAGATGAAGTTGAGGCATTTATAGGTAAATGGAAGCAACTTAGAAACATAATGTTAAGTGAAATAAATCAGACACACAACTCAAATTTTGCATGCTTTATCTTATATGAGAAACACAAAATGTATATGTGTACAAATAAAGGGCAAAATAGAAGAGAGATATATAGGAAGTAAGGAGAAGTTCAAATACTTCCCCAAATTACATACTTTGCTGTTTCAAAAATATTTTAATATATATGCTAATTTGTTTCAGTTATACTACTAGGTCCTCTTAGTTCATTGAAAAGAAAGTTTTGTGCTATTATCTATTTTTTTATAAGAATTTTTTTGTCTAAAAATAAAAATATTTTAATATATATGCTAATTTGTTTCAGTTATACCACTAGGTCCTCTTAGTTCATTGAAAAGAAAGTTTTGTGCTATTATCTATTTTTTTTATAAGAATTTTTTTGTCTATAACTTGTACATTTTGACCTTTTTTTTAAGATTATGGTACACAGTGCATTAACTAATGTTTTTCTTTAATTAACTTGTTATGAAATTTTGCTTAATTTTTTTCATAGAAGACTTTTAAAAATATTTTTTATTAATATCTACTTTTATCACACTGAAATAATGTTTATTTAAAAAAACCTAAAAACAAATTCCATCAGACCTAGCTATTCCCCTTCTAAGAACCTTCCCAATGGAGTTAAAGTCATCATATTAGTGATAAATTCATACCCATATTCATAGCACAATTTATAATAGCTAAATATTGGAAACAGCCTATATGGCTATTAGATGAATGGGTAAAGAAAATGTGCTATTTAGACACTACTCTGCCAGGAAGAAGGGTAAACTTGAGGCATCTGTAGGTAAATGGATGCACCTTGAGACCATAATGTTAAATGAAACAAATCAGACACACAAGTTTTAGTATCACATGGTTTCCCTTATATGAGAAACCCAAAATCTCAATGAAAAGAAAATAAAGGATAGATAATAAGAAGGAGGGAGGTCTTTTCCAAATGGGAACTAGAAATGAAGAGGGGAGAGGAGGAAGGGAAAAAGGATTTAAAAAAGAGAATCAAAGAAAAATGGATTTTCTTTTTCAAATGGGGAGAGGGTTAAGAGTTGGAGGAAGCACAGGGGGATGGGAGAGAAAGAGGACAAAAAAAATTAAGATCTGTACATGTACAAACTCCCCATGATGTAATCATTATATGTACTGATTATATACTGTAAACATATACTAATAAAAACATTAATAAAATGAAGAAAAAATGTATATTGTTCTGTGTTGGCATTTGACTTTAATGCACACAAACTTTGTTTCTCCCACTACATTATACAAGTCTGAAGAGGAGAGGCAATGCCTTAAACTTCTTTAATTCTTTCTCAATGCCCAGCAGAACCTACTGAAATACTAAGAAAAATGATATATTAAGCAATAATTATAACCTTTCCTACAAAACCTCTATGTAGAAAGTTGAAAAATACTGGTTTGAGCTACATTTGCTTTTATTTTCCCAAAGAGAGAACACTAATGAGCTGTGAAATGACCAAGAATCTGGCAGCAGAAGGGGAAAAAAAGTAACAGGTTTGTATATTACACTTTCTAGATAATCAGCTCTTGAATGAGTAAGTGTGGAAGATGTCTTATGGGGAAAACCAGATTTTAAAAACTCATTTTATGACTATGGAATTGCTGTGTTGATCACTAACAGATTTATTTTGTGATCTGTGTGTATGTGTATATGTGTGAGTGTGTGTGTGAGTGTATGTGTGTCAGTGTGTGTTACTAGGGATACAACCCAAGCATAGTAGGCAAGCCCCTCTCCCTGTTTTTTGATGACTCAGACCCAAATTTATTAATTATCTTAGAAAAACAAAGTTTTCTTATGTTATGCTATATAACCACATGAAATCACGTTATTGTTGTTCAGCCTTCTCTCCAGTATTTATTGGACTAGACATGGGAATGGTGGTCTAAAGAAACTAAAAAATAAAACTTGTTCCTTCTGTAGCATTAATAAGGGGTCTTGAAGAAAAAAATTACTTTGAGTTTATTTTTTATTAGTATATTTTATAAAAAGTACTTGGTACTTGAAGGACCAACTTGAATTAAGCTTTGCCTGAAAGTGAAAGGTTAGTCTCTATTAGTCCAAATGAAAGCTAAAGAGCACAGGAAATCGTAAGAGGTCTGCACTACATTGTCTCTCATTGGAATTGAAAGTAAGGTATCAAAGAAGATAAACTTAGGAATTCATGCAGTTACTTTTTGTTGCTGTTGTTCTTTTTTTTTAGCAAAACAAGTGGTTTTTATGGTCTAGGTCAAAATTAACCACCATTTAGTCGCTGGATATTTTCCCAATGGACCTCTGTGATGTTTTATTAGAATCACCTCGTGGTTCTTTGATTTATGTGCTACAACACCCAAAATATAATTGCTACAGTAACCCTTATTCACATCTGTATCCATAATTGTACTTTTTACTTTTCAGTGTACCTTGAGGAACTATCTCTGAAAGTTACCACCCACTTCTATCTCTGTGTTGTGTCCTGGCAAAGTCAACAAGAGGTATGAAAATAACTTGCAATTTGGTAATATAATGTGTATTTCTGCATGTTCACTTGACTTGTAAGGGTTAATGTTGAAGCAAAACAATAAAGCAAAGGACCGGAGTATCCCTATAGTCATGACAAGCCTTACTCATTGATCATTGCAACTTTCTTTTCCCAAAGAGGAGTAAGAAAAATGATATTTAAATATATATAATATAATAATATTTAAATATATTGAATATATTAGGTTCTTGATGTTCCCATAACTTAGAATTATTTTCCCACAAGAATAGTATAATTAATTATGGTTACAGTCCAAGGTAAGGCCACAAAACCTATTATAATTACATTAGTAGGTGTGGCAGGATAAGTTGATTGAGAAAACATGTTTTGTTTTCTTGTCTATTGGCTCATCATGGAAGAACAAGAAATATTTTTCTCCTCTCCTTTCTAGGGAGAGGATTAACATACAGTGATTTTTCTAACTCCTAGGCCATGGAGGCAGAAGATTCCATTACCTGGAATGGGATAGGCTCTGTGAAAAGGGGAATAGAAAATTGGACTTTAGAATGGAAAAGTGGATCTTTTGAGCTCAGAGGGAGGAGAGAAGCAGACAAGAGCTATTTATACAAAATGTGAGGACCTATGCCAATTTCTAATAGTCCTGAATGGTATAGACTACTGAGGAGGGTGCCGGCAAGGCTATCTTGTCTCAGAAGTAGTAATAACATGAATTTATATGAGGCTGTAATAAGCCAAGAGTGCATGTTGTAAAGACTAGGATTACTATTAAGAGGATAGTGAAAAAAATATGACTAATATAAAATATAAATAGTAAAAGAAAAAAACATGAATAAACTCAAGCCAAGGGAAGGCAAGAAAGGAGATTTTTAAAAGGAGCAGGTAACAAGTAGGACAAATAGAAAAAAAATTGTAAGATGGTAGCTGGGAACCTAAATATATTATTAATTACCTTTTTAAAAATGGCATAATGCTGGGCATGGTGGCACATGCCTGTAATCCCAGCACTTCGGAGGCTGAGGCAGGAGGATTGCCACAAGTTCAAGGCCAGTCTGAGCTGCATAGTGAGTTCAAGCCTAGGCTGAACTCCATAATGAGACCCTGTCTCACAAAAACAAAAAACAAAAAACCCAAAAACATAATATTCCATTAAAAGACATGGATTAACATGCTAGCTTTAAAAATTGCATTTGCTTTTTACAGAAGATAACAAGAGGTATACTGTTAACATAGTTACACAGAATGGTCAAGATTAAAAGAATAGAAAAAGATATCCCCCCAAAAAAAACAGAATAGAAAAAGAAGCTGGACATCATAATGCATGCCTGTAATCTCAGTACTCTCGGAGGCTGAGGAAGGAGGATCACAAATTGAGCCCAACCTAGACAAGTTAGTGAGACTGTCTCAAAAAAAAAAGAAAAAAGAAATGGCTGGAGATAGAGCAAAGTGTGAAGGTCCTGGGTTTAATCACCAGTACAAAAAAAAATTGGATAAAAACATGTTTACATGCAAACACTAACCCCACTCCCCAAAAGTTGATATAACCATAAAATAAAATACAAAATAGAGGTCTGAGGTTTTAGCTCAGTTGCACTGAGCCTGTCTTGCAAGCACAAGGTCCTGATTTCAACCCCCAGTACAAAAAAACCCCCCAAAAACCAAAAAAAAAACCCGAAGTAGACTTTAAGGAAAGAAGGATTATTAAAAATAAAGTTAAATGTTTCATAATAAAAATATCAACCCATCAAGAACATATGACCATCCTATTTCTATTAATAATTAGCCATACACTTCAAACTAAAGCAAAAAGTTGACAAAACTTCAAGGAGAGAGACAAATCTACAGTAACAGTAGGAGTGTTTGACACATTTCTCAACAACCAACACAAAAAGTAGACAAAAGTCAGTAAGAAAACACATTTAAACACCATGACTAATAAAATTAACAAAATTGAGATATGTGGAATATTTCACCCCAAATCTACACTTCATATGAATAGGAAGCATTTATTGAATGTGACAGTAAGTTGGGCTATAAAGCTCACCTCAACATTTCAAAATAGTAAAATGATTTGAGCAGAGAGGAATTAAGCTAATAATGATTTTTCCAAAAAAAAAGTAAAATTCATAAGTACATAGAAATTAAGTAGTATAATAATGCTCTGCACTGGCCTACATACCCAGACCTTTATTTTTCGTGTTAGGGTTTTGCTAAATTGCTGTTACCCAGGCTGGGCTAGAACTTGTGATCCTCCTGCCTCAGCCTCCCTGAGTTAAGTAATATTTTTCTGAAGAATCCATGGGGTAAGAAAAAATGGCAGAGTAGAGACTAGCAGCAAATTACAGCCTCTCTGGGACCTAGAATCAAGGCACCTGGAAAACAACAACTTGGTGAAGAGAAAAAAGTAGATCTCCAGGAATCTGGAGGGAGTTGTCAGGAAAAATACAAACTAGAAAAGCTGGAGAAACAGAGCACAACATAGAGAAAAGAGCAAAGCCCTTAGGAAAGGAACCTTAGCTCTTAGAGAGGGGGATTATCTCCAATAACACAAGTTAAGTCTGGAAAGAATCGACAGCCCCCAGGAGAAACAACAGACTGGGCCAGCATCTTTAGCCCTAAGAAAAGCCCATTGTTATTGTAAACTGCAAAAACTGTGGAGTTTTATTCTGAACGTGACTCTTTCCACAGGGCAGCCTAAAATTGGAGAAGAAATCCAGTGCAGCCCCTGCCATACTTGAAAATGTTTAATCAGGAGGAAGTTGGGAAGGGGTTGTTTCAGACTGAACTACAGAACAAGTATACTTCAGGGTTTCTAGTGTCATCCTGCTACAGTGACTGGGTGGGAGTCAGCCACAAGAGTCAGTGGCAGAGAGAGCACCAGCTAGATGTAGACCTCTTAAAAAGTTTAAACTCCAGCTGGGAAGGTTATGGGGGTCCTGCCCTTCTAGTTAAGAAGCTAGGCTGGTTATGTGTAGCTTTCAGGGAGGGCAGGGTTTGAAAGTGCTAGAATTAAGTCCAGCAGACTGGCCCTCCTGCCTTCATCCAGATCCAGCACAGAGCTCAGTGGTCTGTTTGCTTTCTCCATCGGCCATTGTGATAAGGACTATGTATAGCCTGGGGTGTATGGACAGAGGGCACCTCACAAACCCACAGACTGCAAAGCTGGGTGGAGAAGGCCGTGACTTGTGAAGCACAGAGGGAAAGGAATCAAAGAATGGTCAGAGTGACTGCAGCCCTAGGGCAAACACTATCTACAGACCACACCCAGCCGGAAAGAAAAGGCTGGGCTCACCATTCACACAGGAGAAGGTGTGTGTGTGGAAACAGAATAGGTCTTAGCAGTGACTCATGGTCTCTCACTCATATTTGGTGGATTCCAAGATTGTGGACTCTGGACAGAAATCATCCATTCAAAAGTTTAGAGGAATTTTTTTGACTCATTTCCTTTTTTTTCTTTTATTGGTTTTTGGGATTTGGGTTTTTTCTCTTTTTTCTTTATTTTGTTCTTTATTTTTCTCTCTTGTTTGTTCTTTTCCATTACTTATATCAAATTCTATTAATTTTTTTTATTCCTTAATGGGATCTTTATCTCTCTTTTCTTCTCATCTTTATTTTTAAAATTTGAGTCTATTATTGTTATTGATTTTGTTGCTATTAATAAGTTTTTATTCAATAAATAAAAACCAATATCTGGTTTGCTTTGTATCATCAACAATACTGTGGTTCATCTATGGAGAACTGAGTACTGAGCCAATTACACTGTACCCTCCCTCCTGAGTTAGCTAAGGTGGTCAAAACTTGGGACAGAGGAAAAGGTCTATAATTAACCATCCCCAGAGTGCATCACTGAAAAGCAGACAACAACTAAACACATCTCCATAGTAGCAACAAAGTCTTTTCATGATAATTTTCATGATAATGCTCTGCACCAAAAATAAATAAATAAGTATTAAAAAAACCCAACAGAAATGTGAGAAGAAAAGGCAACAAAGTACTTCCAAAAACTCCCCACTCCTCCAAAGCTCCTCCAAAATCCATGGGGCATTGGTAGAAAGGAAATCAAAATCCAAACAGCTGAATTATATGAAATGATAAAAGAGGAGACCAAAAAAATAGGTCAATAAGGTGTTCAGTGGCTCAAAGATGATATAACCAAACAGATAATGAATTTAATTTTAAAAAGTATAAGCTTACAGAAGACAATAATAAAAAGCTAGCTGAGCTAAAAACATGATAGAAAACATGAATGATCAGTTTAGCAAAGAATTAGTCTACGAAAAAGTACCAACAAAAATCTAGGAGATAAAAAACTTTCTGTCAAAAAGTATGACGGCACATCTTCCAGTAATTTGCCAAAATGACGAACACAAAGGAAAAGAAGAGGGGAACCCAGTATATGTTTTCTAGGCCTTTTAGAAAACATGGGGTTGTTCCTTTGGCCGCATACATGCGAATGTACAAAAAGGGTGATATTGTAGACATCAAGGGAATGGGTACTGTTCAAAAAGGAATGCCACACAAATGTTACCATGGCAAAACTGGAAGAGTCTACAATGTCACCCAGCATGCTGTTGGCATTGTTGTAAACAAGCAAGTTAAGGGCAAGATACTTGCCAAGAGAATTAATGTGCGTATTGAGCTTATTAAACACTCAAAGAGCCAAGATAGCTTCCTGAAACGGGTCAAGGAAAATGGTCAGAAAAAGAAGGAAGCCAAAGAGAAAGGTACCTGGGTTCAACTGAAGTGCTAGCCTGCCCCACCCAGAGAAGCACACTTTGTGAGAACCAATGGGAAGGAGCCTGGGCTGTTGGCACCTATTCCCTATGAATTCATGGCATAAGCTGGGGATGTAGCTCTGCCACGCAGCACCTAATTAGCGGCTGAATGCCCTAATCTCTACTTCAAAATAAAAAATCATACTGTGTTGTAAGGATGGTTTTCTTAATTGAACAGGTGTGTGGTGCCTTTACCTCAGAGAAACAAATATTTGGAGCAGATTCTCATTATACCCAGTTAATTGTGTCAGGTCTTTACTCTTCAGTGTTTTTCTTGCTGAAAGATGTGAGGTATTGTGCAGATGTATACTCAAATGGCCAAATATTTATGAAACATTTATATTGGCTTGAAGATCCTCTAAATCACCTTGGGGACAAGATGTATCAAAATAAATGGAAGTCAGTATATGGCATTTCAGTTAAATAAATTGTTTAAAAGAAAAAAAAAAAGTATGGTGGCAGAAGTGACAATGTGAAGACAGTGTCAGAATGAGAAGATAGGACCAAGGCAGGTGACCATATACTCAAGAGATACCTTAAACACAACAAAAGAATGTGGAAAATTGACCAAACAGCTGCTAAATGACATAAAGAAGACCAATAGAAGATTAATTAGAATTAATGATAAAATAGAAGACAACACAAATGGCATTAAAAAAACCTGTGTACAGAAATAATAGCATCTGGTGGCACACACCTGTAATACCAGCACTTGCGAGGCTGAGGCAGGGGGATTGCCATGAATTCTGGGCTACATAGTTCAAGGTCAGCCTGAACTACATAAAAAAAAAGAAATAATAGAAAAATTTCCAAATATGTGGAAAGAATTTAATGTATAGATAAGCAAAGCATACAGAGACTCATGTCTAGATAAGCAAACCATACAGAGCCTGAAATAGTCATGAACAGAAAAGAACTTCAGAACACTTCTCAGTCAAAAATCCCAGAAGTCCAACACAAGGGGAATCTTAAAAGCTGTTAGAGAAAAGCAATGACTCACCTATAAAGGTAATCTCATTATAATTACAGCAGACTTCTCAATATAAACCTTAAAGGCCAGGAAAGCTTGGAGTAGTGTTTCAAGCCCTAAAAGAAACGAACTTCCAAGTTAGACTGATTTATCCTGCAAAACTGTCTTTCAAAATTGAGGAAGAAATAGGTCTTTAAATGGCAAAGAATACCTTAAGAAGTTCATGACCACCAAAAAGGACTCCAGAAAATTCTCAAGAGTATCCTCAAAAGGGACAATGAAGCCAACAAGGCCAAAAAAATCTAATGGAATGAAAACACCAGGCAAAGTGAACAGTTAAGCAGAAGGGGGAGAAAAGGAATAAGCAACAGAAAATACAGTGGATTCCTGACTTACAAACTCAATTCATTTGCAAGGGCTGGTTGTAACTCAAGTTGGTTAATTGAAAGCTCAAGCTCCTCTACACAGCCTTCAAAGTCTCTCTCCTGTATACAGGCAGATCTCAGTGTCCTTAGAGAGACATTGGCCCAGGATTTCTCAATTAACCCCTGTGCAGGGAAGGATGTTGTAAAGTTTCTTCCAGAACTCTTTATGGGTTAAATCTGTGTCTGAGACCATCTGGAAGTACAAGCAGCTGGCAACTGGGTCATAACTCAAGACTTTGGTATTAAGTTAAAACTAAAATGCCAGTCATAACCCAAGTTGTTTGTATGTCAGGCAAGTCATAACTTGATGGCCCAATGTAACACAATAATAGGAATAAGTCAGTATCTTTCAGTAATAATGCTCAATGTGAATGATCTCAGCTTCCCAATCAAAAGACATAGATTGAAAGATTGAATTTTTTAAAAAAGAGGGTATGTTTTATACAAGAGACACATTTAATTTAATCTGAAAAGAAATTCATATAATACAAAATCAAAGGACAGAAAACAATATTCCATGTAATAAGAGCCTGAAAACAACCAGGAATAGCTATTGTATTTTCAGACAAAGTGGAGATCAAGCCAAAACTGATCAGAAGAGACAAAGAAGATATTGGTCACTAGATATTGGCCAAGGGAACAATTCAACAGGAAGAGATAACAATTATAAATAAGTGGCCACTGTAGCACCATTACCTGGATCCACACATCAGAGTTGCAGGGGTTATAAAGGACATTGTTCTGAGCTTGAGAAGATAGAGTAGAAGTGAACAACAAAAAGAGGGCCTCTCTGAGGCCCCTTGATGAAAATTAAAGCCCACTGGACAAGTGAAGAAAATCTCTGCAATAAAGGCACACCACACCACCTTAGTTGGGGGAGTAGTGGTATAGACCAAAGCAGTGCAGCTGCAAGTGGATCCCAGCCAGGGCTCTGCCTCAATCCCACAGGCTGGGGCACACTGGCTCAAGCCAAGGGCCTGCCTGGAAAAGAGCTGCACAGGCACACAAGCAACAGCAAGAGGTTCACCACAATACCATCAGTAAGTGCACGAGACCCTAGCCAGAAGCTTGCTCACACAACAAGAACCGGGGTGCACAGCCTCCAGCTAAAGGCCCTCTCAGACAACAGCTACATAGGGGCCCTAGCTAGTGGCATACCTAGATACCATCCCAAGCGTGCACAGACCCCAGCCAGAAGCCCACCCAGACAACAGGTCAGCTTAGGGATCCAGAAGGCCACCTTTCTGAACCCAGGAATTAGTGTGCTGGTGAGCAGCAGAGAAAAGGTAGCTCTGTGACTTGCTGAGAATTGAAGACCACTGGGTGCACAAAATGTTGCCTCAACAAAGGCACAGCAGGCTGCATCTGTTGAAATGAGAAGACACATAAACAAGTCTCAAAACCAGACTTCCAGATCACCTGAGGCAACCCCAAAGGGCAATGAGATGGAACAGTCTGATACTCAACCACCTGTTCTCCCTGAACTGGCAAGAAAAGAGGATCTGGAAAAAATGAAATCACAAATAATTTCTCAGATAACAGCAGAGATTGTGCCCATAGTGCAAGACATGATTAATAAATCTAGAG
>NW_004624738.1:20905925-20919913 GCF_000247695.1 Heterocephalus glaber
TTTAAATGTTTGATATAATTTATCAGTTAAAATGTATATGAGCCTGCTGTTGTCATATAGGTAGGTTTTCAAGCTAGGAATATACTTTCTTTCATAGGTCTATTCAAATTTTGTATTTGTTCCTGAGTCAGTTTCATTAATTTGTCTTCCAAGGTACTTCATAGAAGTTGTCAAATTTATTTCAAAAACAGATTTTTGTAATATGCTTTTTATATCCTTTTAAATTCTATAAAACCTGTGATAATGTCCTCTAAATCTTGATATTGTAATTTTAAAAAAATGTATAATTGTTCTTGTGTAATAGGAAGAAAAGGTCTAAAGGAGTAGGGAAAGTGGGAGGGGTAGGGGAAAGGAAAGAAGGCAAAGGAAAAAATATGAGAAAAGGAAAAAAATGGAAACAAAGTCTTTGTAAATAGAGGAGGGTGGAGGGGGTGAAGGGAGGTCAGGGGAATGGGGAAAATATAAGAACCAAGAAACGTCATGTAAAGGTACAAGATCCCAATGATGAATGTAACTATTTTTATACCTAAAATGTACCAATAAACTTAATGGAAAAAAAATTATAAATAAGTATGCACTGAACCCTGGCACATTCAACTTTATGAAACAAACACTAGTGGACAGAAAGTTCAGATAAACATCAACACAATTATGGTAGGGGACTTCAATACCCCATTATCACAAATAGATTAATTAAACAAAATATTTTAAAAAATCAGAGTTAAACAACTTTGAAAAATGGACTTAATAGATATTTATAGAATGTTGTACCCAACAACAACTGAATACATATTCTTCTCAGCAGCATATAGAACTTTCTCCAAAATAGACTACATACTGGCCCATAAAGCAGGCTTAAATATATACAAAAGAATCAAAATTATTCCATGCATATTATCACATCATACTGTAATGAAACTAGAAATCAATGGCAAAAGAAACCACAGAAATTATGCGAACACCTAGAAATTATAAATACACTCTTGAACAATCTGTGGGTCACACAAGAAATTAGATAGTTCCTAAAATCAAATAAAATTGGTATGCCAGTACAGCATACCAGAAACCCATGGGGCACAATGAAAGCAGTCCTAAGAGGGAAGTTTATAGTGGCAAATGTCAACATCAGCGAAACAGAGGAAGCCTAATAAATAACCCAATGATGCACCTCGATATCCTGGAAAAACAAGAACAGTCCAAACCCAAACTTTGTACAAGAAAGGAAACCATAAAGACCAGAGCAGAAAGTAATGAAGCCAAGACTAAAAAAATACAAAGAATGAATTGAAGAGCTTGTTATTTGAAAAAAAATATAAACAAACCCTTAGCCAATCTTACCCAATAAAGGAAAGACCCAAATCAATGAAATTAGAAATCAAAAAGATGAAACTACAGTGGATATCACCAACATCCAGATTATTAATAACTACTTCAAAAATCTGTATCTAATATAATGGAGAATGTAGAAGAAATGGATAGATTTCTAGATACATATGAACCAAGATGACATCAAAAGTAAACTAAGAAAATATAAAATCAAAACTGAGCCAAGAAGATAAAACAATTTGAATAATGCAATAACAGAAGATGAAATAAAATCAGTAATTTTAAAAAACCCTACCAACTAAGAAAAGCTCAGGACCTGATGGATTCAGTGCTACATTTTACAAGAACTTCAGAGAATCTCTATTGCCAATACTCCTCAAACTCTTTAATGAAAGTGAAAGGGAAGGCGTTCTCCTAAAGTCACTCTTGGAAGCTACCATTACCCTGATTCTCAAACCAGTCAAAGATCCAATTAATAAAGAAAACTACAGGCCAACTCTTTAATGAACATAGATGAAAAAATCTTCCACAATAGTCTGGCAAACAATACAACAAATTGTCAAAAAGATCATACATCACAACCAAATAGGTTTCATCCCAGGGATGCAAGGATGTTTCAACATACACAGATCAATAATGTAATACATTACATAAATAGAAGGACAAATATCATACACTCATCTCAATAGGTGCAGAAAAAGTCTTTGACAGAATCCAACATCCATTCATGATAAAGACCCTGAAGAAAATAGGTGTAGACCTTATCTCAACCTGATTAAATCTATTTATGAAAAACCTACCACTAACATCATATTAAATGTAGAAAAGCAGAAAGCTTTTCCTCTAGAATCAGGAAGAAGGTAAGAATGTCCATCTATCAGCACTCCTGCTCAATATAGTGATAGAAACATTAGCCAGAGCAATCAGGCTAGGGAGAGAAATAAAAGAGATATGTATAGGAAAAGAAGTCAAACTATCATTACTTACAGATGACACAATCCTCTATACAGAAGATCCAAAAAATACCATCAAAAGATTCCTAGAATTAATAACCAAATTCAGCAATGTAGCATGATACAAAATTAACACACAAAAATCAATAGCATTTCTGTACACCAATAAAGAGCTCACCAAGAAAGAAATTTGGAAAACAATATTATTCACAATAGCATCAAGAGAAATCAAGAACAGTGGACCCTTGACTTACGAACTTGATTGGTTCCCAAGGGCTGGTTGTAACTCAAGTTGGTTGTAAGTCAGTACAACTGAGATCTGGATGTTTACCTGGGTACACGCTATAGATAACAAGAGGCAGATGAATCTTCTGTTAACCTAATTAATCCAAGTTGTTCGTATGTCAGGCCAATTGTATCTTGAGTGTCCACTGTACTTGAAAAAGTAGATTGAAGATATCAGAAAATGGAAAGAGATCTCCTGCTCCTATATAGACAGAGCCAATATGGTTAAAATAGCCATACTTCCAAACCTGATATATAGATTTAATGCAATCACAATCAAAATACCAACCAAATTCCTCACAGAACCAGAAAAAAATCCTAAAATTCATATGAAACCAGAAGGAACCTACAATAGCAAAAGTAATCCTAGGTGACAAGAGCAAAGGAGGAAGCATCACAATCCTGGACTTCAAGTTGTATTACAAAGCTACAGTGATAAAAACAGCATGGTATTTGGAAAAGCTAAACAAAACAAAAAAACAAAAACCAGAAATGTGGATCAATGGAACAGAACAGAGGATGAATAACTCCAGACTCATTCATCTGTCTGATCTTTGACTAAGGGGCCAAAAACATACACTGGAGGAAAGATAACCTCTTTAGCAAATGGTGTTGGGAAAACTGGCCATATATATGCAGAAAATTGAATCTAGACTCATATCTCTCATCATGTACTAAACCAAAAGAAGCAAAGATATCAATGTTAAAACAGAAACACTTAGCTGGGCATGGTGGCACATGCCTATAATCCTAGCACTCAGGAGGCTGAGGCAGGAGGATCACCTTGAATATGAGGCCAGACTGGGTGACATAGTGAGCTCAAAGCCAGCCTGAACTACAAAGTGAGACCCTGTCTCAAAAAACAAACAAAACAAAACCAATTAATGGAAGATAAAATAGATAAAACTCTTGAAGACAAAGGCATAGGCAAGACCAAACCCCAAATGCACGAGAAATAACATTAAGAATCAACAAATGGGATTATATCAAATTAAAAAGCTTCTGCACAGCAAATGAAACAACTAAATAGAGAGGCAACTGACAGAATGAAAAAAAAAATTTACCTGCTACACCTCAGACAGAGGACTAATATCTAGAATATATAAAGAACTCAAAAAAAAATTTCCAGGTATGGTGTGCACACCTGTAAGAGGCTGAGGAGGATCACTATGAGTTTGAGGCCAGCCTGGGCTACACAGTGAGTTCAAGGCCAGCCTGAACTACATAGTGAGACCTTGTCTCAAAAATCAAAATAAAGGGGCTGGGGATTTAGCTCAGTGGTTTCATTGCCTGCTGCACAAGTGCAAGGACCCGAGTTCAATCCTCAGTACCAAAAAAAATCAAAACAAAAAGAATTAGACCCTTTAAAATAAAACTCAATCAAAAAATGAGCAACTGAAATGAATAGAAACTACTTAAAAGAAGTACAAATGGCTGGTAAATAAATGAAAAAAAATGTTCAACATTTCTGGCCATTAGAGTAATGCAAATTAAACCAACACTGAGATTCCATTTTCCCCAGGGAGAATGGCCATTATTAAGAAATCAAATAGTGGGGCTGGGGATTTAGCTCAGTGGTTCTGCCACCTGCCTTGCAAGCATAGGGTCCTGAGTTCGATTCCTGGTACAAAAAACCCAACAAAACCCAAAGAAATCAAATAGTAACAAATGCTGGTGAAGCTGCAGGGAAAAAGGAACACTTCTGCATTGGTGATGGGAATGTAAACTAGTACAATCACTATGGAAATCATTCTGAAGTTCTTCAAAAAACTAAAACTAGAAATTCCATTTGACCCAGCTATTTCCCTTCTAGGTATCTTCCTAAAACAGTTAAAGACATCATATTGCAATGATACAGGCATACCCATGTTTATAGTACCACACATCATAATAGGTAAGTCTTGGAAGCAGCCTATGTGTCCATCAACAGATGAATGGATAAAGAAAATGTAGCGTTTACACTCAATGGAGTACTACTCTGCTATAAAGAAGGATAAATTTGAGTCATTTGTAGGAAAATGGATACATCTTGAGGCCCTAATGTTAAGTGAAATAAATCAATACACAAGCTTAAATATCACATGGTTTCTCTTATATGAAAAACCCAAATTATAAGAGCCAAATAAAGAGAGATAACAGGAAGTAGGGAACTAGATCTTTCTCAAATTGGAAGGGGATCAAGATATGGAGGGAAGAGGGAGGGAAGGGAGTAAAAGGGGAAGTAAAAATAATTAAGATGTGTGATGTACATGCACCAACTCCCCACAGGGAATATAATCATCATGTTCTGAAAGGTGTACTATTGATAATAAAAAACACATGTAGCTGGCCATGCTGGGCAAGTTGGTGCAAGCCTTGAAATCCCAGCTGCTTAAATGTTGAAGCAGGAAGATCACAAGTTTGAGGCCAGCCATGGCAGCTTAGCAAGATACTTCCTGTCTCAGAAACGAAAACAAAAACAAAAACAGGGCTGAGGATATGGCTCAGTGGTAGAAAGCCTTGGGTTCAGGCCCCGTGGGAAGGTGGGGGCAGTCAACAAGGCCAAAGAAGAAACCACCATGAAGACTAGGAAATAATTTAAAATAAATGATAATAAAATAATGACATACCTTTTTTGGGTGGGGCAAACTGGAGATCGAGCTATATCTCCAGGTCTTTTTTTATTTTTTGAGACAGGCTCTCTTTAAATTGTTAGGTTCCTTCCTCTTCTTTTTCCTCTTTCTCCCCTTGTCCACCTTCTTCTTCCTCAGTGATATAGATCAAACCCAGAACCTCCTGCATGCGAGGCAAGCCGTCTACCACTACATTCTACATTCTAAACTGAGGAATTTACAATCTTAAGGGCTGGAATTTATAGCTTTAAGTAAGAAGGCCTAAGTCTCTCCCTCAAGAAATTAGAAAAAACTCACGAACTTGAGAAAGCATAAAAAGGAGAGGAGTAAAGAGAAAAAAATAAATGAAAAAAGTGTACAGTAACCGAAAATGATAAAATATCCCTAGCAAGACTGATCATACAAAAAATAAATACATAAAAAAGAAGGTAGCATCTCTATTAGACTCAAGCAAAGGAATGTCACTATGAATCCCACAGCTATTACAATATTGAAGAGAAAATATTTTGGACAATTTAATGACAATAAATTAGAAATAGATGAAATAGATGAAATAGGAAATTTTTAGAATAATTGAATTTACCAAAATTGATGCCAAAAATAAATACCAAAAGTGTTAGCTGAATAATCCATGTCTACTAAAGAAACTGAATAGTGTTTTAAACTCTGCATATAATAAATTTCCAGAGTCTGGTGGCTACATCAGCAAATTCTTACAAACATTTCAGCACAAAATATCCCCAGTATTATACAACATCTTTCAAAAAAATAGAAAAAAAGAGTACTTACCGGGCTGGGGATTTAGCTCAGTGGCACCACACCTTCCTTGCAAGAACAAAGTCCTGAGTTTGATCCCAGGTACAAAAAAAAAAAAAAAAAAATAGAAAAACAGAATACTTACCGATTTGTTTTATGAGTCCAGTGAAATATGATTGTAGGGCTGGGGACATAGCTCAGTGGTGCTGTACCTGCCTGGCAAGTGCAAGGTCCTGAATTCGATCCTCAGTACAAAAAAGGAATATGATTATAAAACCTGAGCTCAATACAAGAAAGAAAGATTATAGGCCCTTCCTTCTTCCTCTCTTCCATTCCTCCTCCTCCTCCTCCTCCTCCCTCTTCCCCTTCCTCCTCCTCCTCTTCTTCTCCTTGTCTCTGTCTCTGTCTCTGTCTCTCTGTCTCTCTCATATTGGGGACTGAACCCCAGGCTGCCACACTGAACTACATTCCCAATCTTTAAAAAAAATTTTTTTTGTTGTTTTGTTTTGAGACAGGGCCTCCCTAAGTCACTAAATTGCCCAGGCGGAGCTCAAACTTGTGATTCTCCTGCCCCAGGCTTTCAAATTGCTTAGATTACAGGCATGCACCACCATGCCTGGGTCTTTTATAATTTTTTAAAGAATTTTTTTTCTAGTCCAAGATTAACCTCAGGAGCACACACTTCATTTAATTGTTATGTCAACATTTAAAAACTATATATATATATATATATATATATCACATACACACACACACACACACACATATATATATATATATATATATATATATATATTTTTTTTTTTGTATCAGGGATTAAACTCAGGACCTTGCACTTGCGAGGCAGGTGCCAGAACCACTGAGCTAAATCCCCGGCCCTTAAAACTACCTTTTTAAAGAAATCACAATGACATTTTGAAGACTACCGGCCCATTGTTTTGTATTTTTTCAACTAATGTTTCCTCATGATTAGATTCAGGTCATGAATTTGAGGAGAAATACTACACAATGGTGCCATTTCTCTCCATACATCACTTCAGGATGTGATTAATGTTGACTTCTCTAATTATTGGTAATGTCAACTTTTTTTCAATCTTTATTTTTTATTAGTACATATTCCCAGTATGGTAATGTTGACTTTAATCACTTACTTAAGGTGGTGTCTCTCAGATTTCTCCATTGTAAACTTACAATCTTCTCCACATGATTAAAACTATTTTATGTGGAGGTACTTTAAGATTTATATAAATGTCCTATTTCTCATTAAACTTTTGCCCCCTAATTTAAAAAATTTTATTAGTAAATATTTATCATACACAATGATTACATTCCTTATGTGGAGTTGGTACAGGGGCATAACATATCTTAATTTCTTTGTACTCCCCTTTTAATCCCTTTTCTATGCCCCCCTCCCTCTTCCCTCCATATCTTGATCCCCTTCCAATTTGAGAAAGATCCAGCTCCCTACTTCCTATTATCTCTTTGTATTTTGCTCTTTATTTATAATTTGGGTTTCTCATATAAGAGAAACCATGTGATATTTAAGCTTGTGTATTGATTTATTTCACTTAACATTAGGGCCTCAAGGTGCATCCATTTTCCTACAAATGACTCAAATTTATCCTTCTTTATAGCAGAGTAGTACTCCATTGAGTGTAAACACTACATTTTCTTTATCCATTCATCTGTTGATGGACACATGGGCTGCTTCCAAGACTTACCTATTATGATGTGTGGTACTATAAACACGGGCATGCCTGTATCATTGCAATATGATGTCTTTAACTGTTTTAGGAAGATACCTAGAAGGGAAATAGCTGGGTCAAATGGAATTTCTAGTTTTAATTTTTTGGAAAACTTCAGAATGATTTCCACAGTGATTCTACTAGTTTACATTCCCATCACCAATGTCGAAGTGTTCTTTTTTCCCTGCAGCTTTACCAGCATTTGTTATTATTTGATTTCTTGATAATGGCATTCCCCCTGGATAAGATGGAATCTCAGTGTTGGCTTAACTTTCATTTCTGTATTGGACAGAGATGTTGAAAATTTCTGCATATGTACTTCTTCTTTTAGGAAATGTCTATTTATTTCAGTTGCCCATTTTTATTTTTATTTTATTTTATTTTATTTGTACCAGGGATCAAATTCGGGTCCTTGAACTTGCAGGGCAGATGGCAAAACCACTGAGCTAAATCCCGGCCCCAGTTGCCCATTTTTACATTGGGTCTTTTATGGGAGGGGGTCTAAATTTTTTGAGTTTTTTATATATTCTAGATATTATTCCTCTGCCTGAGGAATAGGTGACAATTTTTTTTCTATTCTATAGGTTGTCTCTCCACTCTATTGGTCATTTCCTTTGATGCGCAGAAGCTTTTTAATTTGATATGATCCCATTTGTTGATTCTTGGTACCATTTCCTGTGTAACCATTGCTCTCTAATTTTAACATATTTTGAGGACCCTTTGCTGAATTAATGATTACTATGATGATTGCAAAATGATTTTCTAAATGAGTAATTTCTTATAGTTTTTACTTACATAGAATTCAAGTATAAAGAATTTCTCTCTCCTTTTATCTATCTATTCATCTGTCTGTTGTTAATTTATACAAGGATTTACTTCTTAAAATTATACTCACGGAATTTTATTTTAGTTAATGAGGCATAATTTGAGCATACTTTGATGCTCAAATTGTCCCAAATTTGATGAGTTGGAGTTTCTTTACTGTGGTTTCTGTGTGCTTTTGCAGTGTTCTCATTTTTTTTTTTTTGAACATTCCTTACTTTTTTTAATGGAAAGAATACCAATTTAGGGATAAAATGAGAAGAGTGTGGTTGATATCAGATATAAAGGAAGATCCTTTCAACACTTCCATGCAGTCCTCAATCACTGTGGCTTGACTTGGGTCGACTGAGTTTCAATCCCATTGCTGAAATCAGATTCCTGTTCCCCACTTAGGTGCCCAGGGACTCTTCAGACACCGTGTGATGATGTCTACAGATTGCCTTTAGGAAGAGTCATGCTGTCAGAAAAGAAATTTACCAAAGTGTCAAAGAACTGAGTTCTTTGAGCATAGGTGTGAACCACCCCCAATAAGATTAGAGCTGTAAAATGGGAGCCAGATTTGAATTGAGAAGGAGCTAGGAGCTGGAACTCTTTTGTCTCTTTTGGGACTGAATGATCTACAGTTATATAACGATCGTTTTGTAAAAACTTTAGAGCACTAAAAGGATTCATTTGGGCCTTTTCTTCAAACCTATGTTTTCTTATGAAGTACTTGAAATGCCTCAATAACTAATCTTTTGAAAGTCTATGTAAGCTTCAGTGACTAGAACCATCAAGTTTTGCCTTTGGAGAGAAAGATTTTCCTGGATTCCCACTAAATAAATAAAGAACCTTGTAACTCATCATAAACCATCTGATGGGTAAATTTTGGTCATTATTTTTCCTCCTAGAGACTTTTATTTGGATTATCTTTTGCAACTTGATTGTTCTTATAGATCCAAGACCAACTGTTCCTCACAATGTCACAAATACAGAATGAATTTCTGACCTTCTCTTCCCTCTTTACTTCGTCTTTGCTGAGTCCAGTTAAGACACGTATTTCATTCAATTCTGGATTGATAGTTGTTCTCTGTGTGAATCCTGTCATTAGAACCACCCCAGAGTCTTTCTTGGTGCTATCTGGTATTATATCTACAGGATCAGAATCCATATCATAGGTAAATGTATTATTCAAATAGGTCTTTGATCTCTGGCCTCCAAATACATATAAGCAATGATTTTTAGTGGAATAAAATTCCAGAGCACTTCCTCACTTTTTAGGAAAGGAAAACTTTTAGGTTTATCTTGTACTTTCCCTATCTCCAATATAGCATCAGCTATATTCTCAAAGGACCTGGTTTATTTTATTGAACAGTGATATCAAATGACATTTAGATACCAAGATTTAGGTAACAGGTATACTTACTACAGCTGAGTATCAGTGGTCAGACATAGGAAATACATAGATATAAAATGCATAAATATTTGTATAATTTATACAATGCACACAACTATAGTTATATATAAAACCATTATTTCATATTAATAGCTCCAATTCCAATACAGTACCACAGTATTCATTCCAGTTTTCATATGTTGTAATACCCTTTACTAATATTGAGAGACCTGGCTTCTATCTATTGGAGCATATACAAAAAATACTAGAAAATATCATACTTCATATTAAAATAGTGATAGCTTTCTCCTTAATATGAGGAATGAAATGTGAGTGCCTATTGTTATTATTTCTGTGGAACATTTAATGAGAGATTCTAGCCAGTTAAATACAAAAAAAAAGGAAAGATGCTAAAAGAAAAATTTAAACTGTTATTACATGACATAGCAAACATGTATGAGGAAGTTATAAAAACAGAGTAGAGGGCTGGGGATTTAGCTCAGTGGTTCTGCCACCTGCCTTGCAAGCACAAGGTCCCGAGTTCAATCCCTGGTACCAAAAAAACCCCTAAAACCAAAAATAGAGTAGAATGTATCTTTGTATCTTACAAATATTTCTTAAATAGGATACAAGAAACATGAAATAAGAAAAAGATAAATGTAACAAGCTTTGCTTTTTGTAAGTTATGAAAATGAAAGTGCAAGCTACAGACTAGAAGAAAATATTGACAAAATGTGTTCCTGATAGAAGGCATGTATCAAGAACAATAAAGACTACAGTAAGGCATGGCGGTGGATGCCTGTAATCTCAGTGACAATGACTCTGGAGGCTGAGACAGGAGATTGCTGTTGGGGACTAGATCTCACAGTCTCTAGGTTGGTGTTATCTAGCCTAGGGAACAGAGAAGTATGCTATGTGGAAGGCTGCATGTCCCCTGGCTATGCACAGAATGCTGATAGGCTGGAACTCCTGAGGCAAGACAGCACCTGCTGAGGACAGTTGTTGATATATAGGCATTTAGGTGTAGAGAAAATCTGGTGTCTCATTAACTTAATCCTTATCCACCCATTCTCTATAGTTGCTGTTCCATGAAACATCCCCCCCCCCTTCTCACTGGCTAATAAAAGTGAGCCAATTGTGGAGTTTTTTCTTTTAGTCTGTCCACTAGAGGCAGGTCTCCTTCTAGTCCCCTCTTTATATCTTGAATTGTCTCTGTCTCTTTTTTTTTTAAATTCCTTGTCACTCCCCACAAAAGGTAGCTGAGGGTCTGATCAGCACTCAGTAGATCGCAAATTTGAGGTCAGCCTGGGCAATTTATTGAGACCCTCTCTCAAAATAGAAAAATAAAAAGGACTAGAGTTGTAGCTCAGCACTCATTAGGTTCAATCCTCATCATTACAAAAAGAAAATAAATACATACATAAGTAAGCCTGGGTTTTAGCTCAGTGGCAGAGCACTTGCCTAGCATTCACCAAGTCCTCAGTTCAGCCTCTTGTACTAAAAATATATATATATGTACATAATAAAGAATTCTTACATCCCAATAAGAACTCAAAATAGAAGAACTTGATTAATGAAATGGGCAAAAGATTTTAATGTACATTTCCCAAGTGGCAGCAAATAGATGAAAAGATGCAATGTTAGTCATCACAGAAATGCAAACTGCTGTGAGACCTTTACACTCCCACTAGAATGGTTAGCATTAATAAGATTGACAATGCCAAGTATTGACAAAGATGTGGAACAATTGGAAAACTCATGTATTGCTGGTGGGAATGTAAATGGTATAGAACTTTAGAAAAGACTGACAAGTTCTTTTAAAGTTAAACATACATATACCATAAGACCCAGCAATTCCAATCCTAGGTATCTCTCCCCACCCCACCCTCCACCCCCTGTACTAGGGATTGAACCCAGGGCCCTGCCACTGAGCTACATTCCAACCTCCCACTCATCTTTTTTTTTCCATTTAGTTTATTGGTACATTTTAGGTGTACAAAACAGTTACATTCATCATTTGGATCTTTACATGATGTATCTGTTCTTATTTTTTCCCCATTCCCCTGCCCTCCCTTCACCCCCTCCACCCTTCCCTATTTACAAAGACTTCGTTTCCATGTTTTTCCTTTTCTCATAGTTTTTTTTCCCCTTCTTTCCTTTCCCCTTCCCCTCCCACTTCCCCTATTCCTTTAGATATTTTCTGCCTATTTCACAATATCAATTATACATTTTGATTCTTATTTACACTTTTAGTTTTTCACACCAGAGAAACTATTCGATATTTACACAAATGTGTCCTATTTATTTCACTTAAGAGTATGGCCTCAATGTGCATCCACTTAGCTATAAATGTCTCTAGTTTCTCATTCTTTATGGCTGAGTAGTACTCCATTTTATAAAAAAACCACATCTTCTTTATCCAGTCTCCGGTTGATGGGCAACTGGGGTGCTTCCAAGTTTTAGCTATTGCAACTGTGCCGCTATAAACATGGGTGCACATATATCACTGTGGTATGATTCTTTTAATTCTTTCAGGAAGATACCCAATAGAGGGATAGCTAGGTCAAATGGGACTTCCCATCCTAGTTGTTTGAGGTATCTCCATATTGATTTCCACAGTGGTTGCAACAGTCTGCACTCCCACCAACAATGAAGAAGGGTTCCTTTCTCCCCACAACCCCACCAGCATTTGTTATTGGTTGATTTCTTGATAGCAGCCATTTTTTTCTGGGGTGAGGTAGAATCTTAGCATTGTTTTCATTTGCATCTCACAAATGACCAGTGATGTTGAGCATGTTTTCATATGTTTATTTGCTGCTTTTACTTCTTTGTCTGAGAAATGTCTGTTCATTTCAGATGCCCATTTTTGAATTGAGTCTTTATATTTGGAAGGTCTGAGTTTTTTGAGTTCTTTATGTAGTCTAGATAGTAGACCTTTGTCTGAGGAACAGCTGGTAAAAATTTTTTCCCACATTGTACATTGGGTCTTAGCTCTGTTGGTGGTATCTCTTGCAGTGCAGAAGCTTTTTAATAAGATGAGATCCTAGTTGTTGAGTCTTTGTGCTAGTTCCCGTGCTACTGAGGATTTGTTCATAAAGTCTTTTCCTATGCCAATGGCGAGAGTTCTACCTAACTTGTCTTCCAGCAAGTTTAGCGTTTCTGTTTTAATATTTAGATCTTTAATCCACTTTGATTTTAGTTTAGTGCATGGTGACAGATAGGGGTCAAGTTCTAATCTTTGGCAAGTTGAAATCCAGTTTTTCCAACACCATTTATTAAAGAGGCCATCTTTCCTCCAGTGAGCTTGGTTGGCTCCTTTGTCAAAGATCGGATAGCTGAGTGTGTCTGGAGTTGTTTCTGAATCTTCTAATCTATTCCACTGATCCTCGGATCTGTTTCTTTGCCAGTACCATGCTGTTTTTTTTATCATAGTGGCTTTGTAGTGCAGTTTCAAGTTGGGAATTGTGATACCCCCTGCCATGTCTCTGTTGCCTAAAATTGCTTTTGCTAGTCTAGGTCTCTTCTGGTTCCAGATGAACTTTTGGGTTGTTTTCTCTAGTTCTGTGAAATATGCTGTTGGGATTTCAATCGGGATTGCATTGAATCTGTGCAGCAGTTTTGGAAGTATGGCCATTTTCACTATATTGTTTCTTCCTACCCAGGAACAGGGATGTCTTTCCATTTTCTTATATCCTCTTTGATCTCTTTTTTCAGAGTGCTGGAGTTCTCAATTTAAAGGTCTTTTGCTTCCTTCATTAGATTGATTCCTAAATATTTCATTTTTTTGCATGCTATTGTGAAAGGGATTGTTTCCCTAATTTCTCCTTCAGTGAGTCTGTTATTTGTGTACAAGGCTATTGTTTTTTGAGTGTTGACCTTGTATCCAGCTACTCTACTGAATCTGTCAATTAAGTCTAGAAGTCTTTTGGCAAAGTTTTTTGGGTCTTTTATGTAGAGTATTATATCATCAGCAAATAAGGACTTCTTCCTTTCCTATCTTTATTCCTTTTATTTCTTTCTCTTGTCTAATTGCTATAGCTAATGTTTCCAAAACTATATTGAACAGGAGTGGTGATAGTGGACATCCTTGTCTTGTTCCTGATTTTAGCATGAA
>NW_004624738.1:20922284-20938360 GCF_000247695.1 Heterocephalus glaber
TTTTTTTTGTACCAGGGATCAAACTCAGGACCTTGCAATTGTGAGTCAGGTGCAGTGCCACTGAGCTAAAGCCTCGGCCCTGTAATTTATGTTGATAGGTGTAGGGATTGCAATTACCTAACAAAATGTGGTAATTGGACGGAATCTTAACAGGGCTTCTAGAGTGCCAGTGGTCCTCCTTGGGCTTCTTAGTAGTTACCTGAGTGTGTTTACTTTGTGAACATTCATTGAGATTCCACCCTTATGATTCATGCCATTTTCAACATCATTTTTATTTAAAAAGTTATAATCACACTGTATAAGTCATAATACAGAGGCACAATGTATAACCAAGTCAATCCTGCTAATCTGAATTTGCCTGATCTAATAATACCTTATAAAAATCCAAACATATAAAACAGAAAATTATTTGTAGAACAAAAGCACCATTCATAATACAGCACATCAAATACATGAAAGGAGCAAGGAAAACATCACAGCAGATCCATTTTCCAATTTTGTAAATCTATCCTAAGGAAAGAACTCAATAAAAGCACAGGGCTGGCTGTGAATATGTTCATTTAAAATATCATGTCAGCTCACAAAACACTAAAATCAGTACAAATATCTGACCATTGAATCAAGATTTAATAAATTATCATATACTGGTGTATCATCATATTAAAATGATTACTATAGGGGCTTTTAGAAGCACTATACGATAGAAGCACTATTTTTGCAGGTACAATGCTAGGTAGAAAAATCTAAATGTAAAAGTATATGTATATCATGTTTCTAATTATATAAAAATACACCAATAAGTAATGTGAACAAACAAAAAACAGTTGTATTGAAGTGATGTTTATGGATTTAGGAACTAAGAGAGGGGGTAAATTCCCATGTTCCCCATTCCCATGTTCTTTATTATTATTAGGATCAGTTAGAGTTTGTTGTTGTTGCAAATAGCAGAATCTAACTTAAATTTTAAAAAGAGGTTTATGAAGCCATATAAGAGTAGCATATAGAATTTAAGGAGTTACTGAATGACTAAGACAAAGGAAGAGGAATTGGGATGGCTGCAGAGGAATTAGGAACAATAGTTCTTTAATCAACTCTCGAGGATTCTGCCTCCTGATGACTTGCTTTGAATACTTTCTGTCCCTGTGTGCCTTCACTCAAGATTCCAGTTCTTGAAAGAGAAAATCTAGTCTGAGTCCTGGATCTACCTCATGCTTTCACTGGCAACCAAAATGGGAAGCACCTGGAGTTGAGGAAAGGTTCTTCCCTAAAGGAGAGGAGTAGTGACCAGAACGGGAAGAGAAGGATGTTGAGTAGACCGACTCAGTTTAGGGAACAACTGTTCCATAAGACTTACGTCATTTTTTCAATAGATAGAACATTACTGCCTTTGTCCTGATGTTAAATGAAAATATGCTTATTGTAGAACATTTTCAAAATTTAGAAAAGTATAAAGTAAAAAGGTAATGAAGAAGATAGGATAGATTTTTAGATGGGCAGTTATTAGCACTTGGCTCAAGCATTTAAAGTTCTAGTTACATATTGCCAAAGTGCTTTTCTGATACTTGCAATTTATTAGATATGTTGCCATACCCTTACTAGCCTGAATATTAATAGTAACTCAGCAGACTTTTGCGTGAAAATTTGTACCTCCTGTTTCAGAGTGCCTTTTAATAGTAAAAGTGAAAGTTTTTTCATGTTTAGTGGCCATTGCTAATAAGTAACCATGTTATAGGCCATAAATCCATCCTAGAAGTATTCATGCATTCATTAATATGTACTGAGTGCTCATTGTAAGAACAGGGGAGTATCTCTGCTCCCAAAATGCTTGTAGCCAAGTAAGTAAAATAGATAAGAAAGCACTTCAATACATTCTAATTTGAGGGAATATTTAAAAACCAGAGTCAAGAAACAGTTTGCTAATGAAGACTTTTCTCTTGCTAAGAGAATCAGACTGGAAAGATAAGCACAAATCGAATCTCACTGGCCTACTCAGCTCTGCTAAGAAAATTAAAGCCAATATCTGAGGACAGTGGGAAAGCAAGGAAGAGAAACCTGCAGTGAGATCCTATTTATAGCAGCTAAAAATTAGGAACAGTCCAAGTGTCCATCAGTAAAATGGATGAATAAATCCTGGAGTGAGGTGATCAGATTTGTGCTTTTGAAATTTTCCATGGAGAAAACATTGGGGAGGGGTAATAACAGATATAGGCCAGACAGATGGGAAATGGCAGCTGAATTCAGGCAAAAGTTGGGATGGCTGAACCCAGTGGAGTGGTGGTAAGGGTACTGAGAAATATTTTAGGTTTAAATAGGATCCCTTGTCTCAGCCTAGGCCTCAGGAAAAATGAAGGACTGACAGAGGCTCCAAAATGTTCCATTTTTTGATGAAAAAAGCTGAGCTAGAGGTCTTAGTGTGAGGGACAAAAGGGGTGTTCCTTAAACCCCTCAATCAGGACAGGTGGCTCTGAGGTGAATATAGTATGCCACCTGGGTCCCTCTTCAGAAATACGGAGGTGATTCCTCTCGTTGCTGGGATACCTTCAGCTATCAATCCTCTTTAGGGATAGCTTTGTCTAGAAAGAGCTACTAGCCCCAAGTCACGCCCCTTTCCTGGGGTAGCCTACATTCAATGACTGATTAGAGTGGGGAATATAAAGCCCTGGTTCCCCCCAGCTTTGCAGCTCTCCAAAGTTCAGTTGAGGCCTACACTGAGACTGAATCTCAGCTCAACTTTTCTCTTTGACCCATTTTGCTCCTCTCCCTTCCCTTCCCTACCCTATCCTTCCCTTCCCGCACTTCCCTCCCCTTTTCTCCCCTCCCCTCCTTCCCCCTACTCGCCCCTTTCATTCTCTTTTCTTCCCTTCCATAGGTGTTGATCTCAAGAGAATTCCCCAATTAAAACTTGCATACCAATATCCATATCAGAGTCTGGTTCCCAGAAAACCCTCTGGGGAAGACTTCACCTGGAGATTGGAATTTGTGCCTCTCGTGGTTAGCAGCCAAGAGGAGGAAGGGTGGCTGAGAACTAGCCTGCCTAGTTTGTCCTTTCCAAATGTACAAAGCATGAGTCACTTCATCTTCCCTTCAGTAGAGTGGGTAAATGTGTGGAGAGGTGCCAACATTTATATCACCTCTACTTCTTCAATAATGTAGGAGATTTAGGATAACACTTAATGATATTAAGGAGCAAGATTCATTAGGAATTAATGTGTTGGATATAACTGAGGAAAAATTGGGCCAGTCACAAATTACTTCTAGATCTCTGACTTGGGTAATATAAGTTTTAAGTTGATGGTCACGACATTTACTGAGGAATAGAAAAAATAAGTGGGTGGAAACTATGAATTTAGTTTGAGATGATTTAGGATGGCAGAGCAGAATTTTTCATTAGGCAATTAAAGATATAAATCTGGAGTTCAGATATATTAGTCCTGGAGTACTAACATAAATATGTATATTCGTCTTCTTTTTTTTTTTTGGTACCAGGGATCAAACTTGGGACCTTGCGCTTGTGAGGCAGGCGTCGGAACCACTGAGCTAAATCCCTGGCCCAATGTGTATATTCTTCAGTAACCAGTATCCCAATAGGCTGACAGAGAAATAATCATAGTAGTCAATTTATTTTTTAAAAAAAATCCAATGACCTCTAATTAGTATTTTCATAGATTTGGGAATATATTACCTACTTAAAACAAGATCAAGGATGCTATAAATAGAGTGATCTGAAACACTGAGAATGAAAACTATGATTGGTATGTTAGTCAACTTTGTGTTCCTGTGACAAAATACCTGAGAAACTCAACTTTAAGGGGAAAAGGCTTATTTTGGCTCACAGTCTTAGAGATTACAGTCCATGATCAGCTGGCTTTGTTGCTTTAGGCAAGGCAGAAACATCAGGATAGAACTGTATGGCAGAGAAAAGCCAACCAACTCATTGTAGCCAGGAGCAGAGAAAGAGGGAGTCAAAGAGAAAGGGGTCAAGGACAAGAAGCACAAGATACACCCTTCAAAGGCAAACCTCCAGTAGATTAATCTATTGATGAGGTTATACACTCATGATCCAGTCACCTCTCTAGGTCCCACCTTTGAACATTGCTGCCTTGGCAATCAAGCCCTAAATATATGATTCTTTGGGGAGCATTTCATATTTAAATTCATAACAATGCGCAAGACATTTTTTTTTCATTTAGTTTATTGGTACATTTTAGGTATATTAATGCAGTTACATTCATCATTTGGATCTTGCACCTTTACATAAAGTATCTTGGTTCTTATTTTTTCCCCATTCCCCTGCCCTCCCTTCACCCCCTCCACCCTTCCTTATTTGCAAAGACTTTGTTTCCATGTTTTCCTTTTCTCGTATTTTTTCTTTTCCCTTCTTTCCTTTCCCCTTCCCCTCCCATTTCTCCTGTTCCTTTAGACATTTTCTTCCTATTTCACAATGTCAATTATACATTTTGATTCTTATTTACACTTTTAGTTTTTCTCACCAGAGAAAGTATTTGGTATTTACACGTGTGTCCTATTTATTTCACTTAAGAGTATGGCCTCAATATGCATCCATTTAGCTATAAATGTCTCTAGTTTCTCATTCTTTATGGCTGAGTAGTACTCCATTTTATAAAAAAACCACATCTTCTTTATCCAGGATCCAGTTGATGGGCATTTGGGCTGTTTCCAAGTTTTAGCTATTACAAACTGTGGGCAAGACATTTTTAAAAAAACCACTGGAAGGATTAGGAGATAGAGTTGAGAAAATGTCCCAGAATATACTGAATGTGAGGGAAAAGGTGACAAACATAATGGGTAATGTAGATAATGTCATGGTTCCTTTTTCATTATTGTTGGATGTGTTTTTGGACCAGTCTTTAGCCAAAAGTTCATATGAGAAGTGGTCATATGAAAAAAAGGGTTTAGTGTTAGGATAACAGAATGGATCCATCAAGGGGCAGAAGTGGAGGGGAAGGTGAAGAAAGGAATAAATGATGGGCAGTTTCTGAGAAGACCAGAGGGAGTAGACTCAAAACTCTGGTGCAGGGGATACCTTTAAATGGGAAGGGGACGCTTTCCTTGTGAAGAATGGAAGAAATACTGGGGACCCTTTCGTTGTGCAGGATGGAAGAAATATGTGCAAGTGCTGACTACCTCCTTGGTGGGGTGCTTGGAAATGAAAGAAGTTCCCCCTTTGATGCTTCCATTTTTCCATGAAGTGTGGACACTGTCACTTGTGGAGGCATAGTGGGTGAGTGTGGTAGTGGGTAGTGGTAATGAGTTGGGATGTGGTAGAGAACTTTGAGGAGTATGAATATTTTTTGAAATAGCCTAAAAGGGGTTGGCGCGGGAGGGAGAGCTGCTTAGGACAAGAAGAATAAGTGCCAGGCTAGTGTGAGGGCTGAGGTGAGCTAGAGGTCTACACCAGTGGGGGCCCAGGATAGAGTTTGCTCACCAGCACCCAAGTAAGGAATCAATCAGTACAGTAGGATCTTAGAAGGAAAAGTGTCTTAGTTCTTCAGAGAACAGAGTTGTATAAAAGAAAAGCAGAAAAACATCCTCCTATGAGTCATAGATCTCATTTTCACCAGCTCCCCAGTCCTTATTTCCCTTTGATGTTTACAAAGGGACATATGATTACATAGGGGAAAGGTGAAGGGTATAATAAACCAGGGATGCAGGAGAAGGAACAACAGAAGGAAGAACGTAGATGCCTAAACAGGGAAGGAACAGTGTGAACCCAGATGTGAGCAAAACCGGCAGACAGGGCTTCCTGATGTACCCTTCATGGTCAGGTGTCCCAGGCATAGAAGGTCATGGGCGGAATCAGTCACGTAGTTATCTTTGATGCTCTGTCTTCAACACCTATAGCAGAGCCTGGCACAGTACAGGTGCAAAATAAATATTTGGTGAATAAGTGAAGTCCACAGTTGCTGGGTATTTTACATGGTCAGCACACAAACATCTCCTTTTTGTCTCCTCCTTCTTTATAAAAAGCTTAAAGGCAGCTGTTTGGGAATGCTGGGCCTTTTCAAAAGACAAATAGTCCTCCTGCTGCTCCAGAGGACCCACCACCGCCCACCTCCCGATCAGAATTGCAGCTCTCTGTTCTCACTGGGAAAGGAGGCACAGCTTGGTTTGTAAGAAACTTGCAGAGGAAATGGAGCAATCTGGGCTGTTTTTAAAAATCTTCTTTCAACCTCATTTCCTAAGTTAAAGAGAAATTTAAGGAATCTTAGGAATATGAAACTTCTGTCTTTATTGAGTTGTTCTTGGAACCAGCTGAAATCCTGAAGGGCTTGTCAAGCCGGCCAAGAATAAAAGAAAATGAAAAATAACTTAAACAATCCTACCCAAAGTCTGAAAAAGATATCTAGAGCAGCTGCTACTTTTTCTTTCCCAGAAAGGTTTGCCTTTCCCCCAGTTTGCAATTGTTATAGGATTGTTTTAGACTATTGGGGCAGGGGTAGAAAAGGAAAAAGGAGGAGGGAATTCAGTGTTTTAGAAGTAGTATGATGTGGCTAGTTGTACCTTTTAAGCTTTATAATTTATACTCCTGTTGGATACATGCTAACTTCCATTAGGATGCTACTGACCAGTAAGCACAATTTTAATCATAACATTCTCTTTAGGAAATTGTTCATGGCACTTGGGTCCCCTCTTCTCTTGATTCAGTCTCTTTGTGGTCCATAGATCATCTCTCCAGAGCTTCATCTGGGCAGCGAAGAGCCATTTTGTCTGCCCTACATTTACCCAAAAAGAGTAAGGAAAACTGAATATAATCTGCCAGATGGGCAGGGAACACTTTGCTGCACTAAAGATTTTCCCACAGTGGTATCCTCAGCTTGCCCTTTAGCTGTGAGCAGGGCTCAGAGTTGACAAGAATTTCCCTTAAAGTCTCTGCTTCTTCACTGCCAAGACTGGCTTGGCTGGTTACCAAAGGTGCCCAGGAGATGGGAGGAGGTACCCTATCAAGTGATACTTCGCTTGTGTCCCCTTCTTACCCAGTTGTGGGTGACTGCCCCACAGCCATGCTGGATGTGAGAAAAGAAAAGGAACTGATTTGCCCATGGTCAGTCTGCATGGATGTTCAATCCAGACTAAAGCACAGAATTGCTGCACACTGGCCTGGCCCAGGGCACACTCAGCTGAGTCACAGCTTCACCAGGAATGCAGCTAGTCTGGAATGGAAAGCAAGGGCTCAGATACCTGAAGCAGACCAGGAACTTAAAAGGGGCTGGTCTTTTTTCAAAACATATTGGAGACCTGTAGTCATTAAGAGCTAAAAGTGACCTTAAAAAAAAAAATCAAACACTAACGATAATTTTTTTCCTTCTATCCTTCTTTCCACTCTCATTTCATTCCATATTTTTTCTTAGGAACAAACATGGTTTCCTTTCTCTCTCTCTCTCTCTTATTCTTTTTTTGAGACAAGCTCTTGCTATGCAGACCAGGCTGGTCTTGATCTCACTAGGTAGCCCAGGCTGGGGTGATTCTCCTGCCTTAGACTCCCAAGTGCTGAGATTACAGGTATGTGCCACCATGCCTGACCACAAACACAGTTTTCAATTTAAAGTGTATCTTTTTTTAGATATATCTGCATAGTCAGATGTATCTGTATATTCAGATATTTCAATATCTTCATTTGCCTATATTATCTATCTATCTATATATACATATCCATTGTATACATCCATGTAATGCATAGATATGTGTCTCTATGGCTTTATATATGTCTGTTCTATCTGAGAGAATTCGGCTTTACTTCGACTTAAATGGTGTCAGTATAGATTGTTTTTCAACATGCTCTTTTTTAAAAATCTGAGCCATGTCTCTTGGAGATTTTTCTGTCAATGTGTTCTCTTTTTAACTAGTATACACTTTCACATAACTCAGATGCTTGGTGGAGTATTTAACTGTTTCTCTTTTGATGATCATTTAAGTTGCTATGCTATCCATTTTTACTGCTACAAAGAGCACTAGGGTGAAAAACTACCTGTTTTGTTTTTTGGACATATTCAAATATCTCTCTAGGGCAGATAGCAAGGTATGAAAGATAGTCAAAAGACGGGTACATTGTGTAGTAGAAGACTACTGCACAATTTATTTTCCAAAAAGATCAGCCAGTTTGTATTCGAGCAGCACAGTAAAAGAACACCTGTTCCTTCATGTTTGTCAACAATTGATCTCAACCTTTCTTATTACCAATTCAGTGTATGAAAAATATTATCCCCTTGTTTTTTCTATTTTAAAATTTTATTAGTGCATATTAGTATACAGAATGATGGGTTTTGGTTTGGCATATTTTGTGGATATATAATATACTTTGATTAATTTCACCCCCACCACCCTCCACCCCTTTCCTTTTTGTTTCTTCCCCTTTCTTCCATCTGCTTCCTCTTCTCTAGCAGTCTCTGTTCTACTTTCTTGTCATCTGTTTTTTTCTTTCTAATTTTTCAAAAACTCAACATTTTAGAGAAAACGTGGTATTTGACTTACTGGATCTGGCTTATTTCACTTAACAAGATGCTCTCTTGAATTCCTTTGTTTTTATCAGCATTTTTTTCCAGCACTGATTGGTAAGACTCAGCACTTTTTCAGATGTTTATGTGCCATTCACGTGTTCTTCTTTTGTGAATTGCATGTTCACATTCTTTGCCCAATTTTCTATTTTGTTGGTCTTTCTCTTGGGAACAAATATAAGACTTTTAAATGAGATATCTTTGTGGTGGCCCAAGGCCTGTCTGAATTACTGCGATGGCCTCCTAACTGGACCCCCTGCTTCTCTCATTGCTCCCTTGCAGTCTCTTGTCAACACATCAGTCAAATCTTGCCACTTTGAATCAAATTTTCCAGTGGCTTTTCACATCACTTCCAATGAAAGCTAAAGTCCTCAGAATGATGCCACATGCTCCCTCCCACACCCAGCATCTACCTGGCTTCATTTCTTACTACTCTCTCTCTTTGCATTTGACACATAGTAGGTTCTCAATCAATATTTGTAGAACTCATCAATAAATGCTAAATGATGCTTTTGGAGAAAAATCTAAAACGTGTTAGCATTGGTAGGGGGATATTGAAACTCTCATATATTGTTGGAGGAGCAAATTTATACAAACCATTGTAATGTGTAAATACTTAAGGATGAGCAAATCTTTCCTTTAGACATTTTATCTTCTAAATATTTACCCAAGAGAAATGCTTTTATGTGTGCAGGAGACTCTATGAAAACATCTATTGCATCATTGCTTGTAATGAGGGGGAAGGAAGGAGGAAACAGTGAAGGAGGAAAGGAGGGAAGGAAGGAAGGATGGAAGGAAGGAAGGAAGGAAGGAAGGAAAGACAGGTGATCATAGACCAAAGTGTCCTAATAAAATAGATACAAAATTTATCAACTCGTGAATGATCACTTTTGTAGAACATTTTTTCTGATTCTGTTGAGGTTTTGTCTTATTTTCCTATAAGTGCTCAAAATTGTGAACAAATTTATAGAACTTTTCTCACATCAAACATTGTTGTATTCTTGGCTAAGTGCTGTTTGGTTATGACGTACTTAGATTTTCTTTTTCTTTTTTCTCTTTTGATACTGGAGATTGAACCCAGAGCCTTGCACATGATAGGAAAGTGTTGCACCACTGAGCTATATCCTTATCCCCAGCTCTCATTTTTAAATATTTTTTTGAGACAGGGTCTCACTGTGTAGTTCAGGCTGGACTTGAAGTCACTATGTAGTCCAGGCTGGCCTTGAACTTGAGGCGATCCTCCTGCCTCAGCCTCCCAAGTGCTGGGATTACAAGCATGCACCACCACATCCAGCCTCCAACTATCATTTCTTTCTTTTCTTTGGTACCAGGGATCGAACTCGGGTCCTTGCGCTTGCGAGGCAGGCAGCGGCACCACTGAGCTAAATCCCGCCCTCCAGCTATCATTTCTTAATTGAAAGTTTGATAAACTCATTTATAAAAACCATATGGTCTTGATATTTGTTGATGAGGAATGATGTCTAATTGCTTTTTATTTGATTACTGTTTTAAAAATCTATTTGGTTTCCCTAGTTCTTCTTCAGTTAATTTTGATAATTTATATTTATTTATAAACATTTCTATCAATTCTATATATCCAAATTTATTGACTTGAAGTTTTAAAATACAATATTTTCTTAAGACCTAAAATTTAAAATTTTTTTTTTTTTTTTGGTACCAGGGATCGAACTCAGGAGGTGAGGCAGGTGGTGGAACCACTGAGCTAAATCCCCAGCCCTAAAATTTTTAAATTTGTATTTGTAAATTTTACTTGGATCCTTAACTTCTTTCTATTTTTTGGTACCTTCTTTTTTTTCATGATCAACCTTGACAGAAGTTTGTCAATTTTTTATTTTTCAAAACTAGCTTTTGGTTTTGTTATTTCCCTCCAGTGTGTGTATATATGTGTGTGTGTGTGTGTGTGTGTGTGTGTGTGTGTATGTATGTGTGTGTCTGTTTTTATCTTTTTACCCTTTTTAGTTTTTTCTTCTTTATTTTCATTTATACAAACATTTTTATACCACTTTATACTTACTACCATTCTTTTTTTCTTTCTAAAAAAAATGTTACTAATCACCAAACACCCTGCATTCTTTTTTTCTTTCCCTTTGGTACCTGGGATCGAACTCAGGACCTTGCGCTTGTGAGGCAGGAGGTGACACCACTGATTTAAATCCCTGGCCCCACCCTGCATTATTTTTGTTAGGAGCTGCAGGTTAGGAGAGGCCTCCATATCTGTTGCACATGGTTCTTACTTCTCTGTGTTCATGTTTTGTTGTTGGTCAATTGATCAATGTAGTATTATTTCCCAAATTTCTAATTCTATTTATTTGAATCCACTTTAAAATTTAGCCTATCCATTATTCTTCCTTTTCCTTTTTTCTTTTTAATTTTCAATGACTATGTTTCTAAGTTCCAGAATTTTGTTTTTTATAATCATTCATAGTTTATATTTTTGCCTGTACTTTAAAATTTTTTATGCAATTATTCCTCCACTTAACTCCTTTGAAAATCTTACATAGACTCATTTTAAAGAAGTAATTTTCAGATATTCTATTATTATCTTTTTCTCTGCTGTGAATTCTTCTTCATGTTGTTGCTTCTATTTTGGACTTTCTTAGCATTAGCTCTCTTTTTCTTCCTTCTTCCTTCCTTCTGTCACCCCAGCCTTAACCTTCTCTGTCTAATAGTTTTGAAGTTGTTTCTATTTTCTGGGACTACCTGAGACTCAGATTCTATTCTGTATTTATTATGGGTCCAGTTCTTTCTTCAGGGTCAGATTTGGGCTTTGAGACTCTGATTCTTCTTGGTTCCCTAGGTATGCAGCTTTGTATAAGCCTGTAGTTCTAGAAACCTTTTCTGGGGGAGCCTTATTCCAGCCCTTGATTTTATGTGAGCCTTCTGCCTCACATGGGGAATAGTTAGCTCCCAATACTTTTTAGGAGTTGAGGCTTTGAATGCCTCTGTTTACTTTTGGCAAAATTCAGCAGGTCTACATCTTCAGCCTACTTACCATATTGTTTCTGTTCCATTTCTGGGCTCCAGAGATATTTTTGAGTGTGAACATACCTGACATTTCTACCATTTTATATTTCATCTGTTATCACTGCCATTTTGGGTTAGTGTGGTCCCTTAGGCACCATCTTGGCTGGAAGTCCACTCCCATTTGTTTCTTTCTTTTTTGTATCAGGGATCGAACTCAGGTCCTTGCGCTTGCGCAGCAGGCGGCGAAACCACTGAGCTAAATCCCTGGCCCCATCCCATTTGTTTCTTTACTATTTGCCATCCAGGTTACTCTCTCACCTTTCTCTCTGAAACTTTATCACCTTCTCTACCAAGTCACCACTGTTATTTCCTAGTCATCAGATGAAGTAGTTTTTGCCTTCAGCTCTCATTTTCCTTCACTCTGTGGGAGCACCCAATGATGCTGACTGCTCTTCCTTTTTTCTCTGTCTTCCTTTGGCTGATGTGATGCTCCATCATTCTGGTTCATGACCTTAAATTGGCACATAACTCTTTTGTATCCAGCCTCGTCTCTTTCCTCTTGCTGGCTCACAGCGGCTCTTTTTAAACTCTTCCACCACACTCACACACAAACACACCCACAAACTCTGACTCTTGAGATTCTTCCTTTGCTTTTTAAAACTTTTTTTGCTTCCTCTTCGCCTTTTGTAACTGGATGTCCCACATGGTGAAGTCCTTTGCTCTCTGGCTATGTCCTCTCTTTCCCCTCATTTTAGGCATTCCTGTGACTTCAGTCATTGCTCAGGTAAATCCCTTTCTGTATCCCAGAATCCCCCCCCCCCAATAGTTTCATATCTGCTTGTGGTATATTCCACTTGCGTTGTCCTATCAAATTCCCTCCCCATTGAACCTTTCAGACTCCATCATGGATATCATCTTTCTCTCAGTTTTAAGGCTCAAACCATACCTTTCCTCGATTTCCTCCTGATGTCTACAGAGCTAGTTAAATACACATCCTGTTGATCCTCTTAAATTTAATTTCTTGTCAGTGCACTGTTCACATATCTGCTATAATCTCTTATTGTTCCTCCTTTGGACTGTTTTGATACCCTCCCAGAGATGCAGGACAGTTAAATGTGACAATATTTTGATATTTTTGTTTGAAATTCGTAATTTGAATCCCCTTACTCCCTCTCCCAAATAACCTTAACGTGTAAATATTCATACCTTTCTTCCATGCCTACCCCCTTGCTCCTAATGAGAAAGAATCTTTCATTGAATGGGCAGACCTTTAAGACTAATGTATTTGTGCTGATTGGGGTAATGATTTCAGTGCAGACAGCCTAACTTGATTTATATGAGAAAGAACAAATATACTTTAAAAGGAAATCATATGTTTGAATTGAGACTTAAAGGATGAGTAGGGTTGTATTTCAAATAGAGAAGGAAGCCCAAGCAAAACAGGTTTGTGTGTGGGTGTGGTGGAAGAGTCTAAAAAGAGCCACTGTGAGCCAGCAAAAGGGGAAAGCTGAGGGTGGATAGAAAAGCATTATATGCCAAATTAAGGACTATTATTTGGGGTGTCACAGAAGCATTGTAAGTGGGAGGTGGGGGTCACATGACCCCACATTTAGCCAGGTTTCCAGAGTTGGATAGCATCTTTCACCAAGCAGGTTCTAAGAGACAGGATGAATGGGTATGGACTGAGAGTTCTAATGAGACTATCGCTGCTACTCTGTGCTGTGTCCCCAGTGTTGCTTGTGATGCCTTTAAGAGCTGAACAGGGGACTCTCCCTGAGGAAGGTGTGGTGGGGAAGCCCTCAGAAAAGGGTTCCTGGGTTATCAAGATGTGTTAGTCAGGAAGAGAGGCAAAATCAAGGCTGAGATTGGGGAAGCTGGCATCACCACTGGGAAGATGTCTGCATGGGCTGTCATTTCTCAAAGGGGTTTAAAGATGAACACAGAAGCATCAGTGAAGATGAGCTCTCAGGCCTCCACATTTCACTGTTCCCCTTCTTGTGAAATTCCTGTGATCTCTCAGGGCCCATCTGAGATGCCAGCTTCTCTCAAGACATTCTTTTAGCTCCTGGGTGAAAGGTGTCTCTTTTTCTTTGGAAACTGTAATGAGTAGTTTACAAGAATTTTATGGTTTTGTATTCCCCCTTAGGTGTAAAATTTCTGAAGATTGTTTTGCTTATCTTTGCTTTCCTTCCATCACCTGAGACTGGCCTCTGTTTGGGCTCTCTACTGAACAAACCATAATTAAACCAAATCTGCCCTTTCATGGGAAAAGCACAGCCTACAGGATTTAATAAATATGAATCTTAAATAATGAAATGCTTCAAGGAATTTGAATATTTCAAAGCTCCATCCATATAAAGGCTGAATAATTCATGTAAATATTTGAGGAAAAGAACAAAAGCTTATCGAATAATTCAATACAGTGTACCTTATTTGTGTCCATAAAAGGAGATCCTGGGTTTAGTTTTGGTGGTAAGCTCAGCTTCAGAAGCTTTGAAATGCAGATTAGATCAATAACATCACAATTATATTTGAAAATTAAAAAGAAGCATTATCCAAAAGGCAAATTCCAAATTTATGCCTTTTCAAAGAAAGTGTCATTTGGAAAGAAACTGATTCACACCATGAAATATGTGGCATTTCTTTCAGTTTCCACTCTCTTCTGTAGTAGTGGTGGGCTCATGTGATATGTAGACATGTGCTTAATCAAATTTAGCTTAACTTGTCAAGTGAAAAAAATGTATATGAGGTATTTCGAGATAAGTAGAGGCACATTCTTTTTTTTAGCACACATATCTCCTGTGCTGCTGCATTTGTCTTATTCCTTTCCTTAAAATTTGGCTTTGTTTATGTAATCTACAAATTCCAACTCACTTAGAACAGAGGTAGAATAGCATGCACCCTATGGTGCTGAAGGTTATTTTAGAGAGATGATCCTTGTTTTCCCATCAGGAAGGAATACAACACTGTTATTTGTATTTATCTTATAATACACACATGTAGGTTTACTCACCTGGGGATGGGACCCAAATTTTTGTTGCAATCCTTTGGTTTCCTGAGCTGTGTGATGTTCTGCAAATCACTTAATCTCTGAGATAAAATGGGAGAGACTATTGCTTAAAACCACGATTCTGTAACTTAAAATATAATCAACCCAGAAGTTTGTTTGCTTTGAAAATTGGGGGAAAAAAGGTCATAGGGTATAGTGAATATGTACAACTGTGCCCTGAGTCATGTTTTGAAATAACACAAGACAAGGAGAGGGTTGGAAGGTTCCTTCTTGTGTTTGACGTGGAATCTGTTTGTCTGAAGTAGCACATACCAAGTGTTGGGGTCTACAGATGTGAGCAGAATTAAGAGATGTGCAAAAATCTAATAAAAGTTTCTTAATTTGAAAAATTAAAACAAAACAAAACAGAAATGAGTTTCTAATTTTGTCATAAATAACTTGAAGGACTGAAAATGATTGGACTTGCACACATTTTGACATTAACAATCACCATGAAAGGATCAGTTATACCACAGAAATTTGTGAGATTAATCTTTAAGAAGAGCCTAATTTTTTTCAATTAATTAATTTTATTGGTACCTTTTAGGTATACAATATAATGACATTCATCATTGGAAATTTGCACCTTTACATACTCTCTAGGTTCTTATTTTTTCCCCATTCCCCTGCCCTCCCTTCAACCCCTCCATCCTTCCCTGTTTCCAAAGATTTTGTTTCCATTTTTTCATTTTCTCATATTAATTCCATTTCCTTCTTTCCTTTCCCCTATCCCTCCCACTTCCCCTTTGCCCTTTTCTTCCTATTTCACATTATCTACTATACCTTTTAGTCCTTATTTACACTTTCTGTTTCTCACACTAGAAAAATTATTCGGTATTTACACATGTGTGTCCTATTTATTTCACTAAAGAGTATGGTGTCAATGTGCATCCATGTAGCTATAAATGTCTTTAGTTTCTCGTTTTTTACGGCTGAGTACTACTCCATTTATTAAAAAACCCCACATTTTCTTTATCCAGTCTCCAGTTGATGGGCAATTGGGCTGCTTCCAAGTTTAAGCTATTACAAGTTGTGCTGCTATGAACACGGGTGCACAAATATCACTGTGGTATGATTCTTTTAATTCTTTGGGGGAAGATACCCAGCAGAGGAATAGCTGGGTCAAATGGGACTTTCAGTCCTAGTTCTTTGAAGCATCTCCATACTGATTTCCACAGTGGTTGCACCAGTCTACACTCCTACCAGCAGTGGAGCAGGGTTCCTCTTTCCCCGTAGCCTCACCAGGATTCGTTATTGGTTGATTTCTCAATAGCAGCTGTTCATTCTGGAGTGAGGTGGAATCCCAGCTTTGTTTTCATTTGCATCTCTCGAATGACCAGTGATGTTGAACATTTTTTTCATCTGTTTCTTTGCTATTTCTACTTCTTTGTCTGAGAAATGTCTGTTCATTTCAGATGCCCATTGGCATTTGGATTGGGTCTTTAAATTTGGGAGGTCTGATTTTTATAAGTTCTTTATAGATTCTAGATAGTAGACCTTTGTCTGAGGAACAGCAGGTGAAAATTTTT
>NW_004624738.1:20946081-20965091 GCF_000247695.1 Heterocephalus glaber
ATCTGTGTCTGCTCTAGATTTATTAATCATGTCTTGCACTATGGGCACAATCTCTGCTGTTATCTGAGAAATTATTTCAGATTTCATTTTTTCCAGATCCTCTTTTGTTGCCAATTCAGGCAGTCCAAGTGGTTGAGTTTCAGATTGTTGCATCTGGTTTCCCTTTTGGGTTTCTTTAGGTGATCTGGAAGTCTGGTTTTGAGACTTGTTTAAGTGTCTTCTCATTTCAACAGAGGGGCAGGGGAGGGATGTGTGCTGCTGGCACCTGCGGTGCTCACCTCCTCGCCACTTGGTATAGTGGTAAGGCGAAGTTTCATCTCCTCTGCGCTGGGGGCACCTCTGCTCCTTGGTGCTCAGGGTGGTCTAGAAGAGGCTAATTTTTAAGAGCTCATTTTTAGGGCTGTAGATTTAAAAATCACTTTGCTTATTGTTTGTTTTTTGTTCTGAGAAACTTCTCTTAGTGGAAACGGTGATATATATGCTCAATTTTGTGATATGTTAAAATTTTTAAAAAATGTACCTTTAGTTAGAAAAGTGATACTACATGCAGAAAAAATAGATATAAATCCACATATCAGGTGCAGATAATATGTAATAAAGACTTTTTTATAGTGGTTTTAAAATTCAGATTTTTAAGGTATAGATTTTAAATGTTTTATTTTTTTAATTGAAAAATAACATTTATGGGAGAAAATGTTTTATTACATGTATACTTTGTGGAATGACCATCTCAGGCTAGTTGAATATCTTTTACCTTATATCCTTCTTTGTAGTGAGAACATTTAAAATCAAGATAAAGATTTTTAAAATAGTGACTATGAGAAACAAGAGCAATGTATTTGTGACAGAGCTTAAAAGTTATATGCACATATTCATATATGTACATTTATTTATGAATGCCTGTATGTGCAGAATTATATGATACATGTATTATACATGTTTAATATGCACACACTTTTGTATGTTGGAGCTCTTTTTCTATAGAAATAAAATGCTACATTAAAAAATACCCAACCACTTCAATTAACTGTAGAAAAAGAATCACATTGTTTCTTTGCTTTTTTTGTGTTATTTTCTGTTAGTCTAGAGGCAATAATTTATTATAATGTAATGTAATACGTATGGTTTGCAGTATGACATGGCAAAGTTAAATAACTATATAACAAATCTGAAGCAGTATTTTTGCTTAAAATCTGTAAATCTTCAATAGAAGCATGCTCATCAGAGAATGATGAGTAACATCATTTAGTACCATCAGAGGGGTGTTACTAAATAGTAAATACTTTAATTTCAATATTAATAAAATCCCTATAGAATTGATCTTCTGTGAAGAAATGTAAAATGTAACTGAATTTTACTTCTAAATCATGTTAAGTTTTTTCAAGAAAAGTTTTTTTTAAACCAGTTTATTTCTTCTTTATGCAAATGACTGCAAATAGATCATTTTCTTTACATGCACTGAAATAACATTTTCTTACATATTAGGCTTATTTAACACAGGTTCTTTTTTTTTTTTTTTTTTGAGACAGGATCTCTGTATTCCAAGCTGCTCTGGAAGTCTCTATCTTGCAGGTTGAGGGATTTTTCAGTAGATATGCTTCAGTAGTATTCTAGAGAGTCTTTGCTGTTGCTTCACTTATCTTGCTTGATAGGATTCTCTTTTCCTTTTTCTTCATCTGTTACTTAATATAGCCCTAAAGTATCTTGTACACTCCTGAACTGCTGCTTCCAGTGAATATATTCATTAAAAATAACCAAAGATTTTGGTGTCACATGTGCTACTTATGTTCCTGTTAATTTTTTGGTTCCCACTCCACTTCTGATTTATTAGGTTTTATATTTGGCACTGGATTTTCTTGCTACTGTTCTGATATTGAAACATCAGGCTGCCTACTTCTCTCTGAACCAAGATTAAGCCACAATACAGTCTTAAAACAATAAGTATCCTATGGGTTTCATGTTTTTGACCTTTGATTTATTAATGAGGTGCCTTAGGAAAACACAAGCTTCATTTACTCTTTCAAGTATGGTGACCTTGTCTGACATCTCAAGAGCTTAGTGTATCAGGGTAATTTCATTTACCTTCTTTTCTCTGAGCCCCATGCCATCCCCTCACAAGGCAGTGAGGGACCTTTGCTGATTGGATGCCATATACAAAGGGGCAGCTGCACCTACTGCAGTTCCTTTGTGTCCTAAGGACAGGGGTTGGTACCTCTTCTCAGGGCCACTGAAGTTTTATGTAATTCTACCTGTGTTAAAATGCTTGTTAGGAGCTATGGTGAAGGATGATTTGACCCTGAACTTTCATGGATTTATACTCTTTCCAAATAGTTAATACTCAGTTGGGCCTTTCTAGTTCTGCATTTGTTTCCTTCCTTTTTCAATTGGAAAAAATGAAGCAGGTAATTGTGAATGCACTTCTTCTCTATGATAGCATGGAAACTTGTGACACTTCCAGGAATGGCTGGGGATATCTTTGACAGTGAATTCAACAGAATTCTGCACAATTATCTCTTTGATGTCCAATCCCATAATTTGTATTTGCTTTGGTATCTATTGTCTTTCACCGTCATTTCAGATGAGGCAATTAAAGCGACAATAAATGGTAAATAACTAAAGAGCAGGACTCATATAGCAAATTAGAGTCACAACAAGGATTCCCACTAATGAATTCCTGGAAAAGATGAAGAGGGAATCATTATAGCAGATTCTGGTCTTTGGTCGCCATGTACTTCCTTCAAATGAATGTAATTCATCATCTGATTACTTTCAACTCAATTCAAGTCCTGGTGAAATCATCATCTCCTGAAATTCATTAATATATTTATTGAGCACCTTCTGCATACATTGCCATATTTTAGGGCTCTATTTGGGGGAATTGAAACAAAAATCCGCACTCTTTGACATATACTGTCTTATACTCTAGTTAGAAAGCCAAATGCAAGTTGGGTGTGGTGGCTTACACCTGTAATCCCAGCACTCTGGAGGCTGAGGCAGGAGGTTCACTGTGAGTTTTAGGCCAGCCTAGGTTACATAGTGAGTTCAGGGCCATCCTGAACTACAAAGGGAGAGACCCTGCCTCAAAAAAAAGAAAGAAAGAAAAAAGAAAGCCAAATGCACTAAAATGACATAAAAAAACATTATATCACAATGTATTTCTCCTATCCCACCCACAAGATAAAATTTTTCTCTCTTTAATCATTTTGTCTTTTCCACAGTATTTCTCATGATGGCCCAAACCTCTCTTAATACAATCCCTCAAAATAAGGTATACTGTGCTTGCAATGTGAGTCAAACAAGAATCCATTTCCTTCATGTTTCCTTGGCGTATCTTTGCAGTTCAGGTAGCCGTTCCCTTGTGTTTCTCTTTCATGTCATGTTTCTTCTTGAGGTGAACTAGGTTTCACTAGTGGACCTTCTGGGCCATATGGGCCAAACTGGCCTATATGGGTGGATGGAGTCCCATTCACAAGTCTCATGTTGAGGACTCCAACACACCATTTCTGTGGCTCTTCAATACAAGGCCTCCAGCAGCCTGAGTTTCTCTTCTCCTCTCATGCCTGCATCCTTCTCCTCCCAGCAGGATGGGCCTGGCCCAAGGGAGGATACTACCCTCCCTTGTCTAGCACCTAAAGAGGGCATCTGCCTTTTGGGGGCTCTTCTTACAGGAACTTTCAGGAACTGGAAAGGTAAGGATGAGAGGAGTTAGAATTGCTCCTGCCTCACAGCTGACCTGGCCCACTCCCACACCAGCTTGCTTTTGCCTCTGTGACTCTGCTCTCTAGTGGATGAAGGAAGACAGCCCAGTTGGCTGTTTTAGTCAGGAGCTTCTCTAGAGAGAGACAATTAGAACAGCAGGCCAAAGGGTGCTGGACTTGGTGGAGGACACTTACACTCCTTGCTTGTTGCTGCTTCTGTCTGGCTTTTTTTGTTTTGTTTTTGGAGACAGGGTCTTGCTGCGTAGTTCAGACCAGCCTTGAACTCACTATGTAGCCCAGGCTGGCCTCAAACTCATGGCGATCCTCCTACCTCAGCCTCCTGAGTGCTGGAATTACAGGTGTACACCACTACACCCAGCTTTTCTCTGTTTTTTAAAGGTATTATAATAGAAAAGGAAAAAAGCAATAAAAGAGAGGGAGAGAGGGAAGGACAGAGACACAGTAAGGAGACATAGTAAGGAGACATAGTAAGGAGGGAGAGAGGGGACAGGGAGAATGGATAAGTGAATTTTTGTTCTTATGTAGAACTGACATCTCATTTGCTATGTTGGTTCCCCCTTCCCAACCAGGCTCCAGTTGTGCTCATTCCTTCCCAACAAGTCTGGATGGGACCTGAGATCCTGAACTTTCATCAGGCTCTTGAGCAGTGCCAGTGCTGCTTGGTCATTGGACCGCACTCTAAGTACTAAGGGTCTTGTGGAATAATGGGGAAAAAGAAGTACCAGTTTCTAAATCATTTTTGCTATAAAAACATCTGACATTCGTATAGTACTTACTATGTGCCTGACACTATTTTAAGTGCTTTGCATATATCAAGTCATTCCATTCTCACAATAGTCCTAGAAGATGAGCACTGTTATCAGCCCCACTTTGTAGTTGGAGACACCAAGGCAAAAAGTTAATTAATTGACCAAATATAGTGAGTAGTAGAGCAAGAATTTCAATTCAGTCTACTCTGGGGTCTGTGTATTCTCCTACTTTATTCCAACAATTTACAAACATCACTCTCTTCTGGACATACTCTTTCAATATTTCCCCTTTAAAGTGTAGAAGTCAGCTTGCAAATAATGTCCCAGATAGGACTGTGAACGTCATTGTGTTCTTAATTCTCCATTGGATTAGCCATATTGTCAACCTTGGGCCTCCAGTCAATTTGATCATTAGAGCCGGTTTTCAAGAATTGCTTGTAGGATCCCCAGGCAGCTGTGGTTTGGCTGAGTAGAGGCAGCAAAGACAGGTGAGCTAACAGTTCTATAATTGATCACTGAGGCAGCAAAAGAATCAGCTCCAAGACAAATAGATGTTGTTCCTTGTGCAGACTGAGGGGAGAGATCAAGGCTGGAAGGACCATGTGGGTAGGTGTGGGGGACTAGGGGTGAAATATCATACTGTGTGTATAAGAAGGCTGGAGACTGGTTCTTGGGGGGCAGAAAGCAAAGTGGAGAACCTGGGGCAAGCTGGTGTATTATAAATGAGCTAAGCCTGAAACAAGGAAGACAGAAATTCATTTGTTCATTCAACTGGAATAAACTGATAACCTATTATGTGCCAGGCACTGTGCTACATGCTGCTGCAACAGTGATGAACAGCTGTACCTAGTCCTGCCCTCAGGGTATTTTAATTCTTGGAGAGTAGACTGATAAGACCAAACCAAACTAGAAATCAGATGAATAATGTAGAGTAATGTAGTTACAGGCCGTAAGGAGTGTCCTGAAGGACACAGGGCCAGAGAGCTACTTCAGATAGGGTGGTCTGAGAAGGGCTCAGCTCACACCCTGAGTTTAGAGCAGTTATCTGTGTGAAGAGAAGGGGAAAGGGCATTCCAGGCAAGAACTAGCCATGCAGAAGCCAAAGAGTAGACAAGATGGTGGCCGGGAAGACAGAGTTCGGCAGATCTTGGGAATCCAGTCATCCACTGGAAACGGATACAAATTCACAGAAGGATTAAAGCTGGGAATAGCAGATATGAAACGAAATAGGCTTCGACAGGGTGTTCAAGTGTCCTCTTGAGTATTATGTTGAATTCACGATATTCCAATGTCAAGGCTCACAGATTGCCTCAGCCTCTAAAATTGGGAAATATTTGAGAGGCAGACCCCAGTGTATTGTATTGGTTTGGTCCTGTTTGGATTTAAAAGCCCAGTTCTGAGTTGTAAGGTTTACACTGAAAGAAACCTTGTCTAGGTTTTTATGATGAAGGACAAGGCAAAAAGCAAGAATTGTGGAAATCGCTAATGAAATTTTGAAAATCACCCATGGTTTAATCTAAGTGCTTATATCTTGCTATGACTTAGGATCCTCAATTATAGAACTTTTGGGCCTAGGAAGGATTTTAGAATGATAGGACGCAATAGTTGACTCACAGACAAGGACATTAAAGTTTAGAGAGGTTAAGCAAATATCCTAAAATCACACTACTAGTTGATGGCAGTTATCCCTAGCACACAGTTCTCTGTCCTCCCAGCCCTGGGCTGTCTTTTCTACAGTGCAGTCATGCTTCACATCCTCATCCAATTTGGGGAGAGGTAGAGATGAGGTTTTGCTGTATTGCCTGGTCTGGCCTTAAAGCATCCTTCTGCTTCGGCCTCCCTCTCCAAAGTGCATAAATAAGTGATGAACAGGTTGTCAGTCCTTCCATACTGTGTCTGATGTTAATGATGACCATGAGCAGGCATAGGATTTGAACTTTGGAAGTTCAGTCTGTTTTATCAATACTTCTGCATTTATAAACAGTGAGGCTAATTAACCCTATTTCTACTCAGATCTCCTAGTAAACATGGATATAATCCAGCTGGATGGGTGTCCAAATTTTCCCTAATGTTTTAAAGCATCTCAGCACAGGGCCAACAGTGCAGGCTGCACCAGTGCCCCACAGCCAGGGACTCCTGTTTTCCACCTTCCTTAAATGATATATTCTACAATTCATCTCAACTTCTCATGTAGCATGTATTAATACACATCTTCTAGTTCACTTCCCCTGCTACATAGTATCCATTGTATAAAAAGACCACAATAGGGGTTCAGGGTATATCTTGGTGCTAGAATTTGTGCTTAGCAGTCACCTGAAGCCCTGGGGTCAATCTCCAGCACCCCAAATAAATAATCATAAATTAAGTGACTGTTAAAAATAAAAGGTCACAATTCATCCATTCTCTTATTGATAGATCTTTAAATTATTACTATTTTTCTCTTACAAACAATGCAGGGAGGAACATTGTTGTGTATTTCTGCTTGTGAGAATTACAGACCTAGGAGTGGCACTGCTGGAATGCATTGTAAATCTTTTGAAAATAATTTTTATGTTGATAGTAAAACAATCTGACTAGTTGCGAAAAGAAAAAAAATATTAAGTCTGGATAAATGGTAGGAGAAATAGAATGTCAGCAACAGGCTGTAAAATGGTATGGAATACAAGGCAAATTAGGCATATAGTCATGTACTACATAGTGATATTTCAGTCAACAATGGGCCTATCAATGACAGTGGTCTCATGAAATTTTAATGGAATCAAAAATCTCCTTTCACCTAGTGATGTCAGTTGTAGCCATGGTAATACTTTAGTCAAGTGTTTGTGGTGACACTGGTGTAGAGAAACCTACCACACTGCCAGTCAATAAGAGAATAGGGTGTACAGTTTGTACAGTACATAGTAGTTGATAATGAAGCGATTTTTTTTTTTTTGGTACCGGGGATCGAACTCAGGTCCTTGTGCTTGCACAGCAGGCGGCAGAACCACTGAGCTAAATCCTCTGCCCAGTAGTTGATAATGATAATGATGACTACATTGCTGGTTTAAGTATTTACTACACTATACTTTTAGTGAATATTTTAGTGTACTGTTTCTACTTATATATGTTAGTGTAAAACCATATGCTGTGTTTTGGTGGCAGCAGCCTAGACACTGTGTTTACTGTACCTCTTCTTATTTTTTAGTTTTTTTGGCACTGAGGGTTGAATTCTGGATCTTCCCAGGGAACTACATCCTCAGTGCTTTCATTTTGAGACAGGGTCTCAATAAATTGAACTTTGATCTTCCTTCCTCTGACTCCTGAGTTCTGGGAGTGTGCCACCACGCCCTGCTTTACCCTATCTCCTGATTGCATCAAGAGGACACACAGGGTGATTGACCTATAGCATCTAGATTTGTGCAAGTGCACTTTCTGATAACAGCACGACAGCAAATTCACCTGTTACACACCTCTCTGAACATATCCCTGTCATTAAATGACATATCACTGTATAATTCTGTTCCTTTTTAAAGGAAATTCATCTTTTAAGTTAAAAAGTGGAGTAAATAAATTGAGGAACCATTTGAATGCCACAAATTTGCATCAACATTGCTTCCATAAAGTCTTCCAGGGTTTTCCTTTCATTTCTGTGGAAGACAGTACTTCCTCCTTTGAACCTCCATCCCTCCTACCTGTATTGGGTGGCATATTGGACATTATGTTTACTATGATTTGTTTACATGTCTTTCTCAGTAGGGTGAAGGGTTTTTAAAGGTGGAGTTCACATCCTATGTGTGTCCTCAGGTTATGGAGCACAGTAGTAGGTAAGACTGGGGCATGGGGCAGGAGTCACAAGGGCAGAAGGGAGGGTGGACATGACCCAGTGCACAATATGTACGGTATGGAAATACCACAGTGAATCCCATTAATTTGTACAATTAATATGAGTCAACAACAACAAGAACAAGCAAACAAACAGGAAAAGATGGATCTATAAACAAATGGCCTAAGTCATGGAAGATCTTCTCGAGTTGGTAGTAGATTTCTGATGATGGGATAGTTTAGTGACAACTTAAAGTTTTGAAAGGAGTTTTACTCTTTTGTCTTCAGCTGGATACTTCATATAAAAGCTGATATGAATGGTTAATAAAATAGAGAAACCCCTTAAATATGACTTCATATTTGCTATGCATCATTGACATGTATTGCTATACAGTTAATTTTAGGAAAACTTTAGTTTTATAAATTGCCGAGAAATCATTTGGGAAAAGCTTCTATTCCCATTTAGGGATCTAATTCTTTATCAACTATTAGGATTTTCACGTTCCTACATTCTTATAATCTAGAATCTGGGATTTTTGTCCTGTTGGGATTGCTGATTAAATGAAATAATTCTGCTAAAGTGCTAAGCACAATGTTTGGCAAACAATAAGTATTGAATAAACATTAGCTTTACTATTATTAGCTAATTCCATACTTGGATTCCTTCAATTTATACCACATGCTTCTGGTATAGATATTTGAAGGAGCTACCATCTATATGTTTGGAGTAGTACATTAGTAAATCTGTCAGCTCAGAAAGAGGAAGGCATCTAAAAATGTATACCTCAAACTTAAGGATGCAATGGAAAATTCTTGAATATTTTGTGAGTTAAGTACAAAATACACAGGGAGATTATATATTATAAATATGTTTTTCAAAATGTCAAAAGCTCATTAAAATATTTTAGGTTGCTTTTTCCATCATAAGGGTTTGCTTATTATGAACAATATATCACATGTATGAAAGGTGCTTAGTTTCACTTCCCCAAAACATCTTTTCAAAGGGAAATATGAAGCAGCTATGGCTTACTGAGGTATAAACCCAGTGAGGTCCATCATAACTGGTATATATTTACATTTTGACTCACAGTGTTTGTGAGGCTTTAATCATAGGGGAACAAGTAATATTACTCAGACTTCATTGTTTAATCTTCCATTCATTTGTTTTTCAAGTTTGTTTCAGTCTGTGGGAAAGTTCCCTTTTAATCACACCATGCTTTCCTGATTTCCTCAATTTATCTTCATTTACTATTTTGCAGTGACTATGAAAAATCTTATGATAAGCTCCTTATTTCCCAAATCTATGCATATGAGCCTCATTGAGTCAGACTCATCCTGAATACATTTCAAAATCACATCAGCACTTTCAGATCAGCAAGTTACTTCTTAATAAATAGCTTTCTCAATGTTAGGTGCTATTTTAAAATCATGAAAGAGCAGTTTACAAATATGTGTAACTACTTCCAGAGGATAGTAAACTAAGGCATTTAATTAAATGAAGGTACTACATTTTTATTATGCTGTCAATGAATATTTGAATAACTAGCTGTAAATGAGTTCTATTTGTATAAAAGTGATTTTCTAAATCCAGTTGTCCCAATATTCTGAAATATAGTTCTAGTTTCTGGACAAAACAGGAAATGGAATGGCCACGACTCCATAACTGAGACAAATTAGAGGGTTACAGCAATAAACCGAACCCACAGACAGAGCAGTGAGAGCTTTGAACCATGGTGTTTTCTGTTCCCCTGAACTGATGGGATAATCTACTCAATTAATTTTGTTCAGTCATTATGCTATGGCTCAAATGGCCCCTCTAAAACTCAGATTGAAATTTATTTGCCACTGTGATGGAATTAAGAGGAAGAACTTTAAGGTCACAGGGCCACCTCCTTCATGAGTGGGTTAAGGCCTTTATTGAGGGAGTGGACTTATAAAGAGGGGCTCAGAACCTTCCACTGTGGAACCATGCCACAAGAAAACCCACATTAGATGCTATGCTATGTTCTTGACTTCGCAGCATTCAGAACCACAGGCCAAATAGATGTCTATTGTTTATCTTATCCAGGCTGTGGTATTCTTATAGTAGCTGAAAATGGACTAAGACATGTTAGAAAGTTAATTCTTCATTCTAGAATTTCTTCCACTCAAGTGAATCACATTGACATATATATAATGTGCATTAAAAATATCCCACTACTCTTAGAAATATCTAGATACATGCCTTAAGTAAGATTTCTCATTTAGGTCCTGAAAATTTATTGAAAGAAACCAATCAAAGATAATAACGTTAACTATCATTTATTCAGCAGCTCCTATCATTTACTGAGCAGCTCCTATGTGACCAAACTTTTTTTTTCTGTATTGAGGTATAGCTAACAACTAAAAATTGTATATATTTAGAGTGTACAACTTGCTGGATGTGGTGATATGTGCCTGTAGTCTCACTTATTCAGGGAGCTGAGGCAGGAAGATTTTGAGAGGTCAGCTTGGGCAACTTTGTGAGACCCTGTCTCAAATTTAAAAATAAAAAAGGAAAAGAAAAAAAGTGTACCACTTGATGATTTGATATATATATATATATATATATATATATGTATACATACATATATTTGACATAGTCACCACAGCCAAGCTGATCAATATATTCATCACTTCATTTAGTTATTTTTTTCTCCTTCTAACTCTTAGAAAGTTATTTCTTTATTCTAGAATATCTTTCACTCAAGTGAATAATAGTGATGTATATAATGGGCATTAAAAATATCTCACTACTCTTAGAAATATCTAGATACATGCCTTGAGTAAGATTTCTCATTTAGGTCCCAGAATATTGAAAGAAACCAATAGAAGAACCAGTCTTTTCTCTCTCTTCATCCTTCCTTCCTTCTTTCTTTCTTTCTTTCTTTCTTTCTTTCTTTCTTTCTTTCTTTCTATCTTCTTTGTTTCTTTCTCGTCCTTCCTTCCTTCCTTCCTTCCTTCCTTCCTTCCTTCTGTCCTTCCTCCTTTCCTCCCTCCCTCCCTTCTTTCCTGGTCTTTTTCTTTTTGTAGTAAAAACATTAAAACACTAAGAGGTCTACCTTCTTAGTAAATTTCAAAAATACAATGTAATATAATACAGTATCATTAACTACAGTCACATTGTCGTATAATAGTTTTCTAGAATTTATTCATCTTGCACATCTGAAACTTTGCTCTCCACTTACCAACATCTCCCTTTCCTTCCTCATTCAGCTCTTGGCAACCAATATTCTACATTCTGCTGTGAATTTGACTACTTTAGATTCCACATGTAAGAGAGATCACACAATACTTCCTTTTCTGTGTCTGGCTTATTTTGCTTAACATAATGTTCTCCAGGCTCATTCATGTTTTTGGAAATGGCAGAATTTTTTTCTTTTTAAAGGTGGAATAATATTCCACTGTATATATAAACCACGTTTTCTTTATCAATTCATTTATTGATGGACATCTCAGTAGTTTTTTAAAAATCTTGGTTATTGTGAATCATACTACAGCAGACATATGAGTGCAGATATTTTTTTCAAGATCCTGATTTCATTTCCTTTAGCTATATACCCAGAAGTGGGAACACTGGATCATAAGGTAGTTCTATTTTTAATTTTTTTGAGGAACTTCTGTACTACTTTCCACTGATGGCGGTACCAATTTACATTCCCACCAGCAGTATACTAAGGTTCCCTATTCTCCCTATCTTTGCCATCATTTTCCTTGAATATATATATATTCCTTGAACATATTTTAATCCTTGCAGCAAATGTCTTGGATGAGGCTATTCCAATTTTCGATGTGGGAAGATGTCTGCTCAAATTGGTTAAGTAATGTGTCCAGTCTTCCACAGCTGGTATCCAGGCTGATGTTGAAAACCCTGGCCCATCTGATAGTAGTGCCACCAGATGAACTCTTGTTCTTTCCTCTACCAAAGTGCAGCATGGAATCATTTTAGGATGCCTTTAATAGTCTTGATTTTGCAGAAAGCTATAAGACATGGACTAAATGGTGATAAAAATATATCCAATAAGAATGCACTTACATTTTCCTTAATAGTCCCTATTTCTGTCATTTGATTCTCCTTTTCCATTTAAGACATTCTCAGGATTTTACTCTTAACCCTCTAACTTTTCCTGTCTTCATCCCCCTCCTGCTCCCACACAATGTTAACATCAAAGAATTCCATTCAAATCATGCAACTAAGTTTATCGCTCATCTAGGCAAATATCACATAGGTAAATTTATTAACCTAAACAATGGCCACATTTTTGGCAAGATGCACAGTTCTCAAGTTAGTTGGCAATAAAGTATATCTATTAATGTTTTGTTGAGATTAAGTATCAAGGTACTGAAAGGTTGAAAAGTGAACAATTACTGCAGGTTCTGTTGACCAATCTGCCCAGCTATACCCTGAAATTTCCAAAAATTAGAGAGAATTTAGTCAGAATAGCTCCAAAAGATCTGTGACCTTATCTCTGACGGACCAGACTACAAATGCTGTGATAAGAGCCAACAAATATTCCAGTGGGAACCTAAGCAGGAATTCACAAAGAAATGTCAGATGCATGATAGTTATGTATCCTACCATAGCTACCAGGTGTGGATTAGTTTCTAATTACCAGAAACTGTGCCAATAGCTGTCCAGGCATCATTTAATTTACTCTGAGAGAGCTGGGGTTGCCTAGAGATTAACATGGACACAGAGCCAAAGGAATAATGGTCAAGCAATAAAAACTACATTTCATTTTTACATGTATAAAATGAGGCTAACAATACTTTATAGAATTGAAGTAAGAAATGAGTTTATAGTCAGTACTTGGCATGGAGACTGTACTCAGTGTATGTTGGCTATTCTCCTAATGATCCTATGAGGTAGATATAATTATGATCACTTTTTATAGTTTAGGAAATTAGGGCTTAGAGGTGTCACATGGCAGAGGCAGGGTTGAAAACAGGTCTGTTTGCTAAGGGTGGTGGTGCATGCATGTAATCCCAGGACTCAGGAGGCTGAGGTAGGAGGATTATGATTTTGAGGCCAGCGTGGGCTGCATAGCCAGAATCTGTTTTTAAAATAAAAATTTCTTTTCTTTCTTTCTTTCTTTCTTTCTTTCTTTCTTTCTTTCTTTCTTTCTTTCTTTCTTTCTTTCTTTTTTTACTTCAAAAATCAGTGCCCCTTACCCCTAAGCTGGTCTTCACTTCACTACAGGACAGAGTGGGCAAAAGAACCCAGCTGCAAGGCCTCCTGCTACCATGTGGTGCCAACTCCTTAGACGATTTTCTGAGGGGTGAAGCAGAGGAAATCTGGCACCGAGTTGGCTGAGGGACAGGTTGAGAGGAGAATTTCATGCTTTCTCTACCTTGCTAGGAATGTGCATGATGCAAACCATCCCAGCGCGACTTAACCACAGCCAAGAAACTCCTCCAGTGGTGATGAAAGTGTGTGAGTGACACGCAGGAGCGGGATGGGAGCCTTTGCATGCCACCCACCTGGTGTTCTCAGCCCCTTGGGCAGAAACCAGCTGCGGGAGTCGTGTCCACTCTTCCCAGCCATACAAAGCCCACGCAGAGGGCCTCCCTGGCTGTTTGATGATTAGCGTGATGTTGAGCTTCTACTGTGTGTCTTCTAAAAACAAAAGTCTGATCAATTAGGCATAATGATCCCACTTAAGAAATGAAAAGGGATAAAAATGATCAAGATGTGATACACAGATGTTAGTACATCTGTACAAATGATGTAAATATTATGTATTACAAACATATATCAATGAAAAGGAAAAAGGAAATGAAGACATTAAGACTTAGAGGGATTTGGTGAACTGCCCAGCATTATTGTACAGTTTGTAACAGAACAGCCAGGTCAAGCACTGGTCTGTATCTTTATCCAAAACCCACGAGCTTCTCACTATTCAAACTTGTTCTTTTGGTATTGGAGATATTATGAAATCATTATTTTTTTTCTGATTTTTGCTTTTTTCCCCACTGCTTTGTCTTTGCCAATCTTATTTCGTGTTAATGATTTTGTCCCAAAACACAGCATGCTATGGAATTCTTGGGGTAGCAGTTGAAATTAAGTTTCCAAGTCTAAGAGCTTGCACTACTGCATTATCTCTGTGGATTGTTTCTTTGCACTGTCTCTTTCTTCTTCCTATCTTATTCATTGGACATCTGATTAGTACAGTCTTTTTAGGGGCTCTTGAACTCACTCACTGGTGAGAAAATCCTTGTTCCAATTTTACAGGCAGGTATTTAGATTCTTGTAGCCTTGCAATAAAGGAGTGGAAGTAATTTTGGGTTCATGAAAAAGTATATTGCAAAAGTTTTCCAAGAGTTCTCTGTGAGGGACATATAATGTCTCAAATAAAATAGTCAAGACAGTAGTGAGAATGGCTATTGGTTTTGCTATTTCAATTGTAGCAATAGTCCATTTTTACACAACAAAGCCTATGGAGCAGTTAGGGGACTTGAACTACCTCCCTGTCTCTCTTCAGTTGCTGCTAAAGAAGAGACCGAAGGCTTTATGCATCCAGTCCCTCACCCCTCAGCTCTGACCTTCCCCTTCCTACAGGCAATGGGCATGCCGCCTGCAGCAGGTGATTGTCAAACCTTTTAATACCATGCCATCATCGTGATGCTCAACATTTGTGCTCTGAAAATCTTTTCTACATAGTGTGCACTCTGAGGTCCGGTACAAGATGGTGGTTTGAATCCTGGCCCTTGTATTTGTGGCAACGTGAGTGGCCTGTGCCACATCCATATGAAACAGTCTGTAACCACATTAAATGCTGAAATAATTTTGTTTCTCCCTGCTACAAGGATGTCTAATAACTGTCTTGTTTTGTATCTATAAGTTCATATACATATATGTATATGTATATGTATGTGGAATATTTTGAAATTTAAAAGCATTGATTTTCACAGTCAGACTGTTTCAGGAATAAATCACATAACCACCAGTCTCTCCCAGTCCTCTCTCCAGGGACTACTGCCCTTACCACATTTTCATGGAAATAGAGAATACTCTAGTGTTTTGTCTATAGGAAACAAAATTGAGTTGCTGGTATAGTAACCGTATTTGCTTTTTATTTTTACTGGGGAACTAATATGATTTAAAAACAAAAAGAAAAAATTTAGAAGCACCTCTCTCTGTCATGACATCCCCCATTAAAGGCGACCTGAAGACTTCCTGGAGGAACAAAGGCTGCCTGGTTTAGCATTCAGCTCTCACTTTCATTCAGCAGCATTGCTGACAGAGACTCAAGCTTTCCCTGCAGATAGTGACTCCACCAGGGAAAGCAATATGTGAAGTTTCTACAAGAAAGTTTTTGTGTGAAATTGTAACTCCTGCCAGAGATGTCATCTGGTTTAGTTCACTTTCTTCCCAGGATCTAGGAAAGTTTCCCAAGTCCCAGATAAATACAGCTGGAATGGTATTCAGAAGTCAGTAGCATGAGGCTGAGGGGAAAGATGGAATTTTACACACTCCATTTGTTCCTGGTTGAGATAAAGCCTCCGTCTGTTTTCCTTAAGGTGAAAGTCCAATTCACTTACAGAATTATAAAGCTTTATTCACTGGAAGAAAATGATTAAGATTTCTGTCACTGCTATAACTGCTATACCATAATAAATTTACCTAAGGAAAGGGATTGCCTCTTCTGAATTCCATCTAGAGCTCCCTGGGGAAGAACAGTATACAACTGACAGCTGATGCTAGGACATTCTGCTTCTGCCACTTTCTTTTCATCCCTTCCGTGCTGCAAACTGTTTCCCTCCATGCTGTTGATTATTAAGTCTGCATGTTCACAGTGCAGTAATAATTAATGTTCTCCATGTTGACTCTCAGGAACTACAATACCATGAAGTACCCTTCAGAATTATCAGGGAGAAATTAAATTATGTTCAGTGTAGTTTTAGAGCAATATTACTCATAATTTAAAATACTGTTCAGGGATGGGTTGGAGCTGGGTCCTATTGGCTTGAGAGAGCCTATTGTGAAATAGGAAGGAGTTCTGGGAGCCAGATGTTGGGCCTTTAAAACTGGGCCTTGACTGGCATATTTATATAGTGGACCCTTGAGTTATGACTGGCCTGACATATGAACAACTTGGGTTACGACTGGAATTTTAGTTTTAACTTATAATCAAAGTATTGAGTTGCGACCCAAACGCCAGGCACTTGTACTTCCAGATGGTCTCAGTTATAGATTTAACCCTTAAAGAGTTCTGGAAGGAATATTACAATATCCTTTTCTGTGTGGTGTTAATAGAGAAATCCCAGACCATTGTCTCCCTAAGGACACTGAGATCTGCTTGTACACAGGAGAGAGACTTTGAAGTCTATGTAGAGGAGCCGGAGCCTTCAATTGACCAACTTGAGTTACAACCAGCCCTCACAAACAAATTGAATTTGTAAGTCACTTTATTACGGAAATTGGTATTTGCTAAAAATCATAAATGCCCCCTCCACAGATACTTGCTTTATTGGTATACCATTGTCTATACCCTGGAAACCTCATAATCCAATTAATATATTTTTTATTCATTAATTTTATTGAAACATTTTAGGTATACAATATGCTGACATTCATCATTGGGAATTTGGACCTGTACATGATATATCTTGGTTCTTATTTTTTTCCCCATCCCCCTTCCCTCCATTCAACCCCTCTACCCCTCCCTATTTATAAAGACTTTGTTCCTATTTTTTCCTTTTTTCATATTTATTTCTTCCTTTCTTACTGTCCCCTACCCTTCCCACTTACCCTTCTCCTTTGTCCCCTTTTTTCCTATTTCACATTATCTATTGTACATTTTGATCCTTATTTACACTTTCAGTTTCTCATACCAGAGCAACTATTTGGTATTTACACATGTGTGTCCTATTTCACTTAAGAGATGGTCTCAATGTGCGTCCATTTAGCTATAAATGTCTCTAGCTTCTCATTTTTTATGGCTGAGTAGTATTCTATTTTGTAGAAAAAATACATTTTCTTTTTTCCAGTCTCAGTTGATGGGCAATTGGGCTGTTTCCAAGTTTTTGTTATTACAAAACATGCTCCTATGAACATGGGTGCACATATATCGCTGTGGTATGATTCTTTTAATTCTTTTGGGAAGATACCCAGCAGGAGAATAGCTAGGTCAAATGAGACCTCTAATCCTAGGTTTTTGAGGTATCTCCACACTGATTTCCACAGTGGTTGCATCAGTCTTTACTGCCACCAGCAGTGGAAAAGGGTTCCTTTTTCCCCACAGCCCCGCCAGCATTTATTATTGGTTAATTTCATGATAGCAGCCATTCTTTCTGGGGTGAGGTGGAATCTCAGTATTGTTTTCATTTGCATCTCTTGAATGACCAATGATGTTGAACATTTTTTCATATGTTTATTTGCCATTTCTACATCTTTGTCTGTTCATTTCAGATGTCCATTTTTGAATTGGGTCTTTAAATTTAGGAGCTCTGATTTTTTTAAAGTTCTTTATGTATTCTAGATTATAGACTTTTGTCTGAGGAACAGCTGGTAAAAATTTTTTCCTACATTGCAGGTTGTCTCTTCACACTGTTGGTTATTTCTCTTGCTGTGCAGAAGGTTTTTAATAAGATGAGATCCTAGTTGTTGATTCTTTGTGCTAGTTCCCGTGCAACTGAGGTTTTGTTCATAAAATCTTTTTCTACGCCACTGTCTTCAAGAGTTCTACCTAATCTCTGTTCCAGCTGTTTTAGTGTTTCTGTTTTTAATATTCAGATCTTTAATCCACTTAGATCTTAGTTTAGTGCATGGTGATAGATATGGGTATAGTTTTAATCTTTGGCAGGTTGAAATCCAGTTTTTCCAACACCATTTATTAACAAGGCTATCTTTCCTCCAGTGAGGGTGGTTGGCTCCTTTGTCAAACATGGGGTGGCTGAGTGTGTCTGGAGTTGTTTCTTCTAATCTATTCCACTGATCCTTGGGACTGTTTCCTTGCCAGTACCATGCTGTTTTTATCACACTAGCTTTGTAGTATAGTTTCAAGTTGGGGATTGTGATATCCCCTGCCATGTCTCTGTTGCCTAGAATTGCTTTTGCTATTCTAGGTCTCTTTTGGTTCCAAATGAATTTTTGGATTGTTTTCTCTAGTCCTGTGAAATATATTGTTGGAATTTCAATTGGCATTGCATTAAATCTATACAGCAGCTTTGGAAGTATGGCCATTTTCACTATATTGGTTCTTCCTACCCAGGAGCAAGGAATGTCTTTCAATTTTCTGACATCCTTGTTGATCTCTTTTTTTAGAGTACTATAGTTTTCAGAGTAGAGGTATTCAATTTCTTTCATTAGGTTGATTCTTAGGTATTTCATTTTTTTGGATGCTACTGTGAAAGGAGTTGTTTCTCCAGTTTCTCTCTGTGAGTCTGTTGTTTGTGTACAGGAAGGCTATTGATTTTTGTGTGTTTACCTTGTATTCAGCTACTCTATTGAATTGGGTTATTAAGTCTAGAAGACTTTTGGTGGAGTTCTTGGGGTCTTCTATATAAAATATCATGTCATCTGCAAATAATGACATTTTAACTTCTTCATTTTCTATCTTTATTCCTTTTATTTCTTTCTCTTGTCTAATTGCTATGGCTAATGTTTCCAAGACTATATTGAACAGGAGTGGTGATAGTGGACATCTTTGTTTTGTTCCTGATTTTAGTGTGAAGGATTTCAGTTTTTGACCATTTAGTATGATATTGGCTGTTGGTTTAT
>NW_004624738.1:20969046-21007521 GCF_000247695.1 Heterocephalus glaber
TATTGAACAAGAGTGGTGATAGTGGACATCCTTGTCTTGTTCCTGATTTTAGTGTGAAGGATTTCAGTTTTTGACCACTCTAGGCTCTTCTTGATGGTTTGTGTTGAGAAGTCTGCTGTGATTCTGGTGGGCTTTCCTTTGTATGTGATTTGTTTCTTTTCTCTAACTGCTTGTAGTATTTTGTTCTTCTGTTGTATTTCTGGAATCTTAACTATCATATGTCTAGGTGTAGATTTTGGGGGGGGCACAGCTAGTTGGAGTCCTATATGGCTCACTTATCTGTGTGTCAAATTCTTTTCCCTCATTTGGAAGTTTTCTGCCATTACTTCTGTGAACAGTTTTTTTTTAATGTCGTTTGCACTATCTCCTGTTTCTTAGTTGACTCCAGTCAGTCTTATATTATTCTTCTTTGCATCACCTAGTACCTGCTGGACGCTGCTATGTAAACTTTCAATGGAATTTGTAATCTCCTGGATATCTGTTTGCATCTGCTTTATGGATTCCATTTGTTTCCTCTGCTGGGATTCCATCATGTTCCTCAGCTCCTCTATTTTTTTTTTTTAATCTGTGTCTGCTCTAGAGTTATTAATCATGTCTTTCTCTATGGATGCAATCTCTGTTGTTATCTGAGATATAATTTCTTATTTCATTTTTTCCAGATCTACTTTTATTGCCAGTTCAGGGAGTCCAGGTGGTTGGATATCAGATTGTTCCATCTCATTGCCCCTTGGGGTTGCCCTAGGTGATCTGGCAGTCTGGTTTTGAGTTTTGTTTACATGTCTTCTCATTTCAACAGAGGCAGCCTGCTGTACCTTTGTTGAGGTGACTCTTTGCTCGCCCAATGGGCTTCAATTCTCAGCAAGGCTCAGAGAGGCTTTGTTTCTGCTGCTCACTACTGCACCACTTCCTGGGTTCAGAATGGTGGCCTTCTGGATCTCTGCACTGCCCTGTTGTCAGGGCAGGGTTCTGGCTGGGGCTTGTGCACAGTTAAGATGGTATCTGGGCCTGTCCACTTGCATAGCTGTTGTTGGGTGGGCCTTTGGCCAGGGAATGTTCACCGGAGTCACTTGTGTCTGAGTGGTCTCCTGGCTGGGGTGGTACGGACTTACCAATGGTATCTTGGCAGGCCTCTGGCTGTGGCCTGTGTACCTGCACAGCTGTTTTCTGGGTGGCCCTTTGGCTGGGGCCTACATGCCCAAGCTGCTTGTGTCTGGGCAGGGCTCTGGCTGGGTCCTGTGTACCCACGCTGCTCTTGTCCATGTGGCCTTCTGGCTGGGGTCTGGGAGCACTTACCAATAATATCTTGGCAGGCCTCTGGCTGTGCCTGTGTGCCTGCACAGCAGTTTTCCAGGCAGGCCTTTTGCTGGGGCCTGCATGCCCAAGTTGCTAGTGTCTGGGCAGGGCTCTCCCAATTAATATTTATTAGCTAGAACAGCACATCTCAGTTTCTCTGGACAATACTCCACTGATAAATCTTGCTAAGTTGGAGGGGCAATTAATACTTGGTTTCATTTTCTATGGTTGCTGTAACAAATGACCACAAATTGGTGACTTAAAACAATCTAAATGTATGCTCATGGTGCTGGAGGCCAGAATTCTAAATCACTGGGCTGAACTTCAAATGTTGGCAGGGCAGTGCTTCCTCCAGTGGCCCTAGAAATTCTAGAAGAGGTCTGTTCCTTGCCTCTCTCAGTTCCTGGTGGCTACTGACGTTTCTTGTCTTGTGACTCTGTCACTCCAATTGTCAATGCCAGCATCTTCTGCCATCTCTTTTTGCTCTATTTTCACATTGCCTTTGTGTGTGTGTGTATGTGTGTGTGTGTGTGTGTGTGTAGTGTCTGCCTTTTTTTTTATAAGGACACTTTTGAGTGCATTTAGGGTCCACCTCGATAACCTAGACAATCTCATTTATCTCAAGATCCTTAATTTCTTCTGTAAAGAATTTTTTTTTTCAAATAAGGGAACTTTACAGGTTCTGGAAATTAGGACCTACCTAGTAACTTTGGGAGTGATATAGACAGCTAAATTAGGTAGAAATACTGTAGGCAGTCAGACAGGACTGGGCCCTCAAAGCCAGTGCAGAGGATGCAGTAAGACAAAGACTACTAAGACTGAGAAGACTTAAGACTAAGACTACAGATTATCAATCAAGGTTAATGATGTCATCCATATATTCTTGTTACTATTGGGTCAATATTACCTATGTGACTATACTCGTAATCTTATTGGTTGATTACAGTTTTTACCCATGTTGAACCCACCCTTTGTGACTTTTCTCTATAAAACTTCCTTTGAGAAATGGGGTCATTGGCAATCCATTCAGGACCCCTCTTGTCTCTTAGGAGGTATTCTTATTCCCCATTCCTGTTCCCCAATAAATCGTCCTACTCTTAACCTTCATTGTTCCTTAGAATTCATTCTTCGACTTTGGGGAACATGAACTCAGCTTATCTGACATCTAGTAGGTTTGGGAGTTACATCTGTTCCCCTATATCTTTTGGAGGTCCCAATCTAGAGTCTATGAAACAAAAGCAAACTCTTACCTCCATCCAATGATCTCAGTGGGACCCCTAAGTGATACAGTCTTAAGTCTTCTCAGTCTTAGTAGTCTGTGTCTTAGTGGTCTTGGGCTTACTGGGTGGAGGAGGATAGCCTACCCCCAATGAAATAATGGTCTGTCTATACTGGAAATCTCAAAAGGGTGGTACCAATAATCTCAAGCTTCTGTTCATCTCTTAGAGAAGTATGCAAATCTGGCCTTTGTAACTTTAATCTTCTTCAGTTGTACCTCTAGACACAGCTTTGATGTATTCTCATCCTCTGTACTGACTTTGAGGGCCCAGTTTTGTCTGACTGCCTACAATATTTCTACCTAACTTAGCTGGGTATATCAGGAGGGCTATTTTTCAGCCTACCATAACACCTGCCTCAGGAGCCCTTTGTACATATAGACACACTACACATGAGTAACGTCCTTAACAAACAGCCATTGTAATGATAAAGAGCAAAGTCTTCATGATAATAATAGTGGCAGCTCTTCTTTATTGAGTACTTTCTATGTTTCTGACAAAACATATACTAATCTCTGTCTCAGTATTACTCCTTCCCAAATCAAGAATAATTCTCCAGAAGAAAATTTATGACACTGGAGCACCAGAATCTAAACTGAGAAGTCATGAGAACGTATGCCTTGCTTGCCTCCACTTTCTACCTCAAAGCCATTCCCTGGGGCTGGTCATACAGTGGTTCTGGTGCTCCTATTTTATGTAGACTACTTTTCCTATCTTAGTTTTATATTTTCCAGCCCTACCTCTTGATTACTCTTAGCAAGCTTATCTCTAACACCAACATTGGGCTTGATTATGGAGATTATGGACAGCATTTTATTGACTGGGAATGACTTCTTTGGTATGTAAAGTCCTTGATCAAGTAAGTGGGACAAGGTCAGTTCCTGTGCAAAACCTTACTGGCAATAAATAACATTTTTCAAGAGATAGTTTGGAGAGGGCCATAGACCAGGCCTAGGGTGACAAACCTGTCATTATCTCTCCTGTTGCCTTTGGATTGTGTGCTTTCCAATGATTGCCTCCTGACCTGCCTGCTGAGCTCACCGTTTCATTTCTAAAACTTGCACTAAAAAATGGAAGGAGAAAAGAACTAAGATTTGGTGATTGCCCACTGATTCAGGCCCTGTTCCAGGAGTTTTACATGTTGGGCTAAGGATGATATAAATTCCAAGAACATTTTCTTGTGTTATTCCTTGTAGCTGCAATAATAATGTAGCAGGGCAGTTTTAGAGATGCAATATAAGAAGTCTATTTGGTTTAGATAGCACATTTATATTTCTGTTGAAATAAAATTTTTAGTTTTGAATAAAAGCTGGTTGAATTTGTCCTATACAATAGCTAGCATTTTATGGAGGAATTCAGATCACTTTTGCTCAGTTTTAGAAATGATCTTTGGGTCGTATGAAATTTTGTGCATATATATATAAAATGGATTCCTGGAAATTTGACAAAGTCAACAGGCCAAGAGCAGAAATTGGAGAAGATGGTGGTCCATTAGTATGGATGAAAGTTACTGAATCACTCAGAGCCCCATTGTCTTTATCGGCAAAATTGTGATAAGAATTCTTACCTTCTAGATTTTTTTGAGTATCAAAAATGAATTGATGCATATAAAATGCCTAACATATGCTAAATAATAAATAAGTGCTAGCTATCATTGTCATTATCAGAAGTTTTGCTATATATTGAGATTGAATGCTTGTATCTTCCCCCAAATTTATACATTGAAACCCTAACCTGAAAGGAGATAATGTTAGGAAGTTGGGCTTTTGAGAATTTTTTAGGTCACTTCACAGGAGAAGCTGTGATTGGGATTAATTACTTTATTAAGGAGACCCCAGAGAGCTGGCTTGCTCCTTCTACCATGCGAAGTTACAGTGAGAAGTGGTAATCTAAGTCCTGGAAGAGAACCCTCACCACAACTTGACCATATCAGTACCCTGATCACGGACCCACAGACCATGCTTCCCAGCTTTGTGGGAAGTAAATTTTTGTTTATAAGCTACCTAGTTTATAGCACCCTGAATAGATGAAGACAAGCTCAAGATGAACAAGTACACTCACAGTGAGTTTCAGACAAAATGCCATCTTGCTGTAGTCTCTTGAGTATATGTAGTGCCTTCTCGTTTTCCCTTTCCACTTTTGCAGTGGGATAGCAGTATGAATACTACCTTTTTATCCTCCTGGGAGGAGTCTCTGGCCTTGCCAGGTCCCTGCCATTTCCTTCCCTGTGAACCTGTGGACTCCACCTCAGTTAGAATAACCTTCACTTGAGCTAGCCTTTGCTCTGTTTATATGCTTATCTGTACTCTTCCAGACCTGCTGCTGGAGAGCAAGGAGGGTATCTTACTTCTGAATCTTTACTACTTGGCATAATTCCTGAAACACGGAAAAGGCACTAAATGTTCTCACTCAATTGAATTTAATAAAGTTTCAACTTTTTAAAATAGAAACAAAAATTGAGATCGAATATTTCTTCTAATCCAATCTTCTCTTGTGGGATAGAAGATCAATGCCATTGAATTCTTTTGAATATTTTTTACATTCTTTCCTAAATCTTATTTACTTATTCAACTTTTGTGACTTTAGACTAATTACATAATGGATTTTGGTTTTTATTTCATCTTCTGTTACTCAGATGTTAGCCCACCATTAACACTACATGCTAACATTTGAGGGCATTGAGTTACATCCTTTCTATGCATAATCTTATTTAATCTTTTCTAAAACCCTATTAAATAGATATTATTATTATTATATCTATATCTATTCTCCCCCCCTCCCCGTTGTGCTGGGATTGAGCCTAGGGCCCTACACATGCTAAATAGCTACCACTGAGCTACACTCCCAGTCCCTAAACTATTTTCTTAAACTACTTTAAGGGAAGATTCTGAGAAAGAAAATATAATTCAGTCTGACTAAATGCTAATTGAACACGTACTAGAATTCTATGGAGGCACTAGATTACTCTCTGAAAAAGGAAGCAAGCAAGGAAGGAAGGAAGACAAGAAGACAGTATAGAAAGGCCCGGATTAAGGTGACACAAGTGAGCGACGTACAGCACCACATACAAAGAGTCACTCACTGTCAGATGCCAACCTTGCACTTGACCTACAACTTCAGACTATGTGCCTTGCTTGCTGTGCCCTAGTGCCAGCGTTTCTCACTGACTTTTGCTCTTGGGGAGCTCAAAGTCTAGCAAAGATCTCATATCAGTATGGGTCTCACCAGGGGAGAGAAACTGCACAGTGATTTGAAGAAGGAATGTTTAATATAAAGAATTATTAACTAGCAGATAGTTCCAAAGGGAGAGAATATGACAAGTCAAGCCAAGGAGCTTTGACCTTCAGGACAAGAGGGAGGACTTGTTTTTCCCTTAGAGCTGTGCCTGAGTGAGCATGACTTGCCCTATTTATTAGGCAACACTAGACTCTGCAGCATTTCCTTTCGGATCACCCCAGGCATTTAGGCTATTTAAAAAATCTAAATAACATTTCAGTCAAACTAACATTCCAAGAGAGAAACGTTTTAATCTGCCTTTTCCCAGAATGGCCTTTAGGTCTTGGAGAAAAACCAGGCTGGGTGATGGGCCATATACTGTATCTGGAGATTTATGGGAACTCAGAGGTTTTGGCAAAGGTACATATACATCTCAAGGAAAAATTAAATATAATTTGATATCATACAAACTACACAGTAGAATTTGAATGCAGGTCAAATCACAACAGCTGTTTATTATCTTTCATTTAAACTACAATGACAGAATTGCTTAAACAAATTCCTTTCCCTTCTAAAACTTTCAGAGTATTTAATATTTGCATAATGATTAATCTCCAGCTCCAGGAGAAATTTCCAAAGGGAGAGACAACACAGAAGCAATTTAAATTGTAACAATATGGCAAAGAGGGAGAGTGCCAAATCCTCAGATTTGGGGCCTATTCTCAGGAGAAATCTAAATAACAGTGGTCACCCTTCTTTTGAAAACTAAACAGAGGACAGGAGGATGGCCAAGAGGACACAGTCCCAAACATTTGGCCAATACATACTAACTAGCTCAAAGGTATAGCAGCAATAAAGGAATTAGACCACACCCCATATTTATGGAATGATAGATCTTGAATATGTCAACAAAATTTTATTTTGTCATTTGAAAGAACCAAATCCTTATTCTCAGAACCCTGGAAATTCCTCTCCCATTTTTATTCTCCTAATCTGGGGAAAGTTCTGAATATTTTCTCTCTTTGTTTTTAAATTAAGAAACTTTTGTTTGAGATACTCACTATATAGTCCAAGCTGACCGTGAACTCACTATTTATGTAGCCCAGGGTGGCCTTGAACTTGCAATCTTCCTGCCTTAGCCTCTCAAGAGCTGGAATTATAGGCATCTACACCACACCCAGCTTCTGTATATTTTCTTTTTCATAAAGGGCCTTCACTGGCTGTTTGTGTGCTGTGATTTTGGGGGGTGCTGGGAAACTTTTGGCAGTGGAAGGTAGCAGGCTTGAGGTGCACTCTTCCCCATCTGTAGTTGAACTAAACAGTTCAGGGATTGGGCTAGATCAATGGCTCTTGGCCTGGTCACACTTTAGAATCACCAGGAGAAATAAAAATAATACCTAAGGTTATACCCTGCCTCAGGCCAATTAAATTGGAATCTTTGTAGGTGGACCAGAATGTTAGTATTTTTAAAATACTTCCCAGGGTCTGTGATTTGGATGTGGTTTGAGTGTGTCTGTCAGGGGTTCATGTTGGAGGCTTGGTCCTTAGTGCAGGTCCTTGGGCAGTCACAGGACCTTTAAGGAGTGGGGCTGGTGGGAAGTCTTTAGGTCACAGGGGCTGGATGTTGTCCTCCAAAGGGATTAGAGTAGTTCTCTTGGGACCCCTGAGCTGACCAGAGAGTGAGCTGTTACAAATGTGAGCCTGACACTTGGCTTCTGGTTTGTGGAAGGGATCATTTCTTCTTACATGCGCTCCTGCCCTGTGACTGTCATCTGTGCTCAGGCCCTCACAAGAGGTCAAACCAAGGCCCCCATTGCCTTCATCTTGGACTTTGAACCACTCGAACTAAACAAGTCTCTTTTGTTTATAAAATTTGCCTGCCTCAGGAATCTCTTTATAGTAATACAAAAGACTAAAATGCCAAGTGACATGAATATACAGCCAGGGTTGCAAAGCACTTCTTGTTCTAATACTTGGTGCACTGATACTTCTGTGATAAACATCCTCTTGCTCAGTGGTAGGATCCTTGCCTGGTGTGCTTGAGGCCCTGGGTTTGATCCCCAGCTGTGAAAAATAAATTAATTAAACATAAAAATTATTTTTAGTCACATAAACTCTCATTGAGAGTCTACTGCATGTGAACATTTATGTACATTTGGACTAAGTTGGAAGCACACAAAAATGAAAACACTGATATTAAGGAACAGAGGTAAAGGGAATTTTTCTCTAGCTTTTCTAAAATATTACATTGTTTTCATAATTAAAACACTTTTTCCCTGCTCTCTCGTTTTGCACTTTTGGGTATGAGGTTGATTTTTTTTTTTTGGTATGGGGGATCGATATATGAGGTTGATTCTATAAGATTGTTGACATCTCTGTCATTTGGTTAGATCTTGGTTTCTCAAATAACATTCTGTCTCTTTGGTCTGCAAGGGTAGTTTGAAAGTTCTGTGTGGGTATACACATTTTCATTGTTGAGGGCCTAATATAAAGTGGTCATTCAGTTCATATTCAATTATAATGACTCAACATATCTCATGACTCAATTCTGAAACCCAGTACAAAATGCATAGGTCATGCATAATATTCATCAACCCTGGCCCTCATAAATATTCATCTAATGTGTCATCATTAGAGGGTTATTAATGTGTCAAAGATATTTGTGGAGAAAAGGAAAGTGGTATGTTCTCTACTCATTCCTATTTGAAAAGCAAAATTATTTTTAGAGTACTCTGATAAAACCCATTAATAAAGGGAAGTTTCTTTTAAAAAGAAGTTTTCTGTTTTCAATCTAATTACTGATGTTTTGATTTTGAATGGACATCAACCTCTGGTGGACAATTTAAATAACTCAATTCAGAGAATAGTATTATAAAGCAGTGTTCATAAAAGGTTACATTGATGCTTTACTGATAGTAGTTTGGAGTTGATTTACTAACATCAAGAGATAGCAGGTATTCATTCCCTTGTCTCCTAAAGACTATTGGATCGGCTTAGTATACATACTGTGAATAGAATACAACAGTGATTGGAAAACTTTTTCTCTAAAGGGCAAATAGTAATTAGTTTAGGCTTCACTACTCTGGAGTTGTAGCACTAAAGCAGTCAGAGAATATGTACATAAATGTGTCTGTTCCAGAACTCAGGTAGCAGAGTGGGTTTGTCTTGAGGGCCATAGTCTGTCTGTTCCTGGCAAGGAGCAAACTCAATAAGGTGTTATGCTGACTCTCAGGTTGCAATGAGAGGTGGTCAGGAAGGACTGGAAATTTTAATTATTCTAAAGAAGCTATGAGCATGTAGTCCATTTTGATAGGAAAAGTCATGAGAAATCATTAATGATAGTTGAGCAGTAATAGCAATCTTTACTAATTAATGTTTGCTGAGAACTTAATGCTTGACATGTGTTATATCATTCAATCTTCATAGTAACTTTGGGGTAGGTATTATTCTAGACCCATTTTGTAGATGAGGAAACTGAGGTATGCAGAGGTTGCATAAATTTCCCAAAGACATACAAGTAGTAAATATTACAGTTGAGATATGATAATCTGACTTCGGAGACTGCTCTACCAATGAAGAATTACTGTCTCCCCACAGAGGGCAGAGCCAAGTCCAAAGTGATCAAGCCTGGGAGGGAACAGAAAGACTCTATATAGACACTGTAGAGTCTGCTCAGGTTTTAGGGATTCATCATGCAGGAGGCAGGGCAAGAATAGTGCCCTGGGTTCTCCACTGTAGGGAGATGGATTTTCATGGGTCTCTTATATTTCTGTGTGTCTTCAAGCAGAAGTACTGAGAGCCTTTAATTCAGGTCTGTTTTTTCAAGGATGCTTGCATATTGAACAACTTTAGAAAATAAAGTTTCCCTCTGAGACAGAGAGAAGATTTGTTTGCTCAAAGTACAATAAAGACAATTTCTCCATTTCGGACAAAGTTGGGCAAATTTGCTTGTAGCCTATTATAAAGATTGGGGAAGCTGGCCATGGTGGGGCACACCTGTAATCCCAGTACTCTGGGAGACTGAGGCAGGCGACTTGTTGAGTATGGGCCCAGCCTAGGCAATTTAACAACTAAGTGAGATGCTATCTCAAAAATTAAAAAAAATAACAAGGGCTGGGAGTGTAATGAAGCATGAAGACCTTGGGTAGAATCCTCAATTCTGAAATTGAAAAAAAATTTTAAAAGATTAGGTATCTTCTTCAACTATGATGGAAGGAGCCCCTTGTGTGTGCAGCATCTACCTGGGGTACTCTGTGTTATCCCCTTTGAAGTTAGAGGCAAGAGAACAGATGGTAACATGAATTTCATGTTGTTTGCTGTACTTAGGGCAATAAGATTCTTTGTCTTTGCCACAGGAATCTCAGTTCTCTGCTAGTATCCACAGATCCATGGCAGGCTAACTTGTTATCTTGCAAGCCAAGTAAAAATCTCAGACCTCTCACAGTTCTTGACATACACAGGAAGCACAACAGGTCATGAAGTCTGGCCCGAGGATCAAGGCTGAACACTCAGCCTGCCTTTGTGAACTTTTTAATTATGGATGAACAAAGGCGAGAAGCCTGTACCGAAGCTAGAGAGAGGCAAGTCTCTGCAAGCACCTGCAGCTCTTGATTATATAACTGTCAGAGGGCTTTGCTCCTCTAAGAAGTTCTGAAACCGGCCACATGGAGATTAAGATGCAATGTGGATTCCATAGAATGATTTTCAATGAATCATAGCGGTAACACAAATATTACATTCCAGAAAACTAGTACAGTGTAGTGGGCCCCAAACTTAGCTGCCCATCAGAATTGCATGGTAACATTAAAACAGCACTAAAACAGATTCCTGAATATTTTGGGGAAAGGCTCAGACATCAGTAGTTTATAAAAGTTTCTGAGATCATTTAGATGCCATTAGTCCTTGCACTGTTTTGATGATATGCACTGAATTGTACTGCAGACAGATTCTGCTTCCATACCATTTGTTCTTCATTTGTTACAGAAGATTTGTGCTATCTAATATGTGTCTATTTAAAGTAAAATTTATGGAAATTTTAAGTTCAATTCTTCAATTGCATTAGCCTGACTTCAGGTATGTGACAGCAACATGTGGCTAGTGGCTACATTATCATATGGCACCGACACAGCAGTCCCATCCCACAGAAAGTTTGAGTAGGTAGAGTTGCTTTAGAATATTTTAACATATCAGAAAGGAAGAAAGCTATCAATGGCTACGGGGATTTCACCAAAGACTCAGGAGCCAACATGAATAAGCTTCTATTGGCCAGAGATGAGATAATTTGAGCATTAATTAGAATAATAACTAATGAACTTTAATATATTAAATATAGTTAAACCTATTAACTCATAATCATACTAAAATAAGTGATTAGTGGTTTTGCGAGAATGATAGGAAACCAACTTACTGTTTGGTAACTGGAAAACAAAGGGTTATGAAGCATTTAATCCATTCTGTTTATAAAGGAAGGCTGGATAAATGCTTGAGATAGTTTTGAGATGCTCAGCAGAAGGCTCATTAGCTGGTGTAAGGGCTGAACACCTGTCGTCCTTTGGAGTGCCCAATTCTGTAACATGTCCTCTATTGGCTTTTCTTCTTTCTTTCACTCCCCATATGCTGCACTCCTGTTCTCTGGGACCCTCAAAGAAATACTTCATGAAAATCTCTATCTCAGGCTCTGCTTTGGTGGGTAGGTGGGGGACCCAGGTTAGAACAGCCTTTTAGTTCAAATGCTTGAAATACAACCTACCACCACCTGGCATATGGATTTGGTTGCTTGGTTCAGATTGTACTCCTGGTCAAATGTCCCGAGAGGGACTGATCTTTTCAGAGATGTAGGTGGGACCTGAAGTCTAAGAGGTAGAAAAGAATGATAGTTGTGAGAAGCAAAATTGAACACAAACTTGCCTTCTAACAAGATTCACCAGGTGATTTGTATGTACCTTAAAACTAAACAGTTGTGCTTCACAGAGAGTAATAATTACTTGGCTTAGTCATATTTTTAAACGTGATAAGATGTTGACCAAAGGTCAATGGGGGAAGGAGAACATATATTGTTCTATGGGAGTGGGGTTGGAAGTAGAAAAGTGAGACTGAAAATACTTTAAATTAGCATTCTGGAAAATAGATAATATGCGGCAGAGTATAAAATGTATAATATGGTAAAAAGCATAATAAACTAGTACACAGAGTGTATGCAGGGAGTACCTGGGTTGTTAGACTGCACCATAAATCTGAAAAAATCTTGGAGTAGGAAAATAACCCCCCAATTCAGCAGAAAACGGCATTCACATCACTGTAGACACATAGCAGCCCTCATCAGAGGATTGTTAAATATTGGACCCTAGGCTTATATTGAGAGGGGATGCCTGTGAGGGAGGCAGAGCCAGTGCTGGCAGTCCACAACCTCCTCGGTTTACTGTGGGCTCCTCCTCCCTTCACCAAGCCTCTTACATTGTTCTCCCTCAGCGCACTACCTCTCTCTTCCATGCAAAAACTCCCAGTGATAGGCATGGGGAGCTGGTAGATGTTTAATAACAAGCTCTCCAGAAAAAAAAAAGCTCTAATATGTAGCGTTTTCAAATTTCCATTGTATATGTACTCCCACATGGCTGATTGTATGCCACCAATGTGATGTTTGCTGAACACAGAGGTGGGAGATGGTACGAGTTGGCTCCAGTAAACAACAGGAAGTAAGTGAAAGAAAGAAGGAAAATAAAAGGTAGAAAGTATGTTGTAGAAGTTTATAGCCTTCCCAGAAGTGGGACAGTCGTAGTGATGACCTAGAGGGCTTCCTTCTACTTTGTTTGCAATGATTCAGAAACCCAGCAGCCTCTTCAAATATAAAGCAAATGTCCAGTGAGCTTGCCTGGTCTTGTTGGTGATGCATTGCAGATCTGGCCATGATCCAGTCTATGGCCTATCTCTGAGCTTTAACATTATTGTGAACGTCTTTATATTATAGCTTTGAAAGAATCTGAAACTCAGCTGGAGAAAAGGTTGTTGGACAGCAGAGTGACTTGTCTTTCGTATACATTGAAGCTTCTTTTGGAAACATCAGCTAGGCTTTGGAATGCTCCCACCATCCCTAAGGATACCTCCCTGCGCTCTTGCCTAGGTGTAGTACTAATGACCCCCCACTTAGTTTCCTGAGGTGCTACACACCCAGCTTCTTTGGCCTCAGTTCAAGCCATCACCTGGTTTCCTTGGACATCATCCAAGAGCTGCATACCTGTTTTCCAGAGGGCTCCTAGCTGGCACATAGCTCCTTTCCCTTGGCAAATAATGCAAACATTGCCAAATAATGCATATCTAACTTGTCACAGACACTGGCAGGTAGCTTAGGCTGGTCCCCCTACCCACATACACTGCCTTAGAGGCTCATGGTGGCTCTCTAAGGACCTGATCAAGGGATCTCATCCCCTCTGGGCACCTCCTTAGCTGTATACCATTAATTCTGTTTGCTGCAGCTCTGGGCCAGCCCAATACTCTAATGTCATACTCACCAGCAAAGCACACACCTGAATCTCCCCTCACTGCTCTGGCTGCTCAGCTTTTGCTTTTCCTTGGAAAGCATCCAGTGCTAGAAATCTAGCTTACTACAGATAGCCCAGATAAATACTTCTTAGCTTACACACACATACTCACAGAGAAAATTGTGTAACCTTTTCTTTTTTTGGTGTCTTATCTGATCCATGATGAGTTACAGGAAAGACACACTTTCTCTGGCAAGTTAAAAGTGTTCTTTTTTTTATCCTAGTATTTGTTTAAAATATAACGTCTTGGTAGTTTTCTCCCCAGGTGAAATATATATTCATCTTTAGATTTATGATTTAGTTTTTATTTCCTCTGAAATAAAGACAACAGTAGTGAAAGGTCCCTTCTCTGACAGAGCTGAGGCTTCTTCTCTGAGGATTCTCTGCCAGCCATCCAAAGTCACAACTAGTTTGGTTTATTCCTTACAATTTTCACTTTCTTCCCATAGGTTTTCCTCCTCTGAGCACATAAACATATCACCACTCTTCTTTACTAAGACGGGGCCAGTTCATACCATTTAGAACATTCTCTACTCTGACAAAAGGACTCAAATGACTCCCTACAGCTTTTGTGTTTCCCCAGGTTGGAAAAGGGAGGGGGTCCAGAGGTCAGTGTGTCCTTTCCTGCCAACTGAGAGCCTTGTTCCACCCACTGACTCGTCCACTCAGAGTGCAGGCCAAAGGTCTCTGAGAGGCTGAAAAATGCCTTTAATTCAAGCCCAGATTATACAAGAAGGAATTCTAGCTTTTTGCTGTCAGGCTGGAGAGGGTAACCAAGCTAGAGCATCTTTGACCTTTCTTCTTTCTCTCAGATGTCCAGTGAACTTGTGTCCAATTTATCCTGCAGCGCTCCACAGAGAGTTTCATTCTATGATGGCTCTGGTGAGTTTGGAAGGCTGCCAATCTAGACACAAACATGAGAGTGCCTTGGGGGAGAGATTCTCCCAAAGTTTGCAGTTGTCAGAAAGATGAATATCACCCAATGGCTCTGAAAGAAAAGATGAAAGGGATTACATTGTAAGCAGTTGTGAGAGTAGACTGCCCAAGCCACTAAGCTCAAGATGAGGCAGGACGTACAGCAGAAAAGATTGTGCACCAAAATTGGCAGCAGTACGAGCAAGATTTGGGGGAATTTACTAGAGGAGGCCAAGTTGAATGGGCACTAATGAGCTGATGACTCAAATCTAGGAACAAGTCAAAGCATAGCAACTGAAGCTGTCCATGGAGGTGAGGTGCTGTATAGTTGTAATGTTCCCTAGGAACAGGCATTGGGTTGTGCAGTGAGATTGGCTGACCCCAGACCAGTGAACAAGCTACCAAACACTGAGCTAACTTAAGGACTGTAAAAACGCCCACAATAATGTATGTGCTCAAACAAGTTAGCTCTCCCCATCTTTTTCTTTTTTCTTTTTGTACCAGGGATCGAACTTGGGACCTTGTGCTTGCAAGACAGGCGCTGGAACCACTGAGCTAAATCCCCGGCCCTCCCCATCTTTTTTCTTGTTTGTTTGTTTTCTAAATGCTGGGCATCAAGTCCAGGACCTTGCATATGCTAGGCAAGTGCTCTACCAGTGAGTTATACCTTCAATCCTCGCCTTGTCTTTTATTAAGGCCTTTCTTTGGATCAAAGATTAAAATAGATGTGGGCAGATCTTACAAATGGAAGAGATCTTTGAGTCTAGTATATTATAGGTACTCAGAAAATACTTTATTGGTTACAACATAATAATAATGCCAAGGCAGTCTATGGTAGTGGACTTTAAAGGAGTAGGAGGTGGTAGACAAATGTTCAGAATGTCCCACAGTCATATACAGTGTTGGTCCACGACTGGGCTACCTCTCTGCTGGGACAAGGCTTCATCGTTTATTCTAAATGGATACATGTTAGATATTCCTTTGGCTTTGGGTGGGTATACAGCATTAATACAAGTCATGGAAGCATTAACATGAAATCTGGGAAGTAGCTATTCCCTAATTCTCCTCACTCACTTCCCACCACCTCTAGTATATTCGCTATTGTTCTGCCTTGTGCAGTTAGGGCTTACTTAGTTTTCCTTATAAGGCTGTTTCATGGTTTCAAGCTCTCACTATAGGAAGGTTTTCCTGGTGTTCTGCCTGAGTTGCCTTCTGCTTAATTTTAGTTCATTACGTCTGTAAAGACAAGGAGGACTTTATGGGGGCAAAAGGCCCAGTCATTGTGGGAAGAATGAATCATTCTATGAACTGGGAGATGGGCTGGAAGGCAGTTGAAGGGCAGGAAGTTGGGGGTGGATGTTTATTGAGAATAGCAGCAAAAATCTGGCTTCTCTCTTCATTCCTCCCACTAGGGGGTGCCCCAGCATCCTGGAATAATGACTATTATTAGGAAATTGAGGTTCTATGGGGCACCTCCTCATAGCAGGGCACTGGCTGACCCAGGCTTCCTGTATTTCTGCTATGAGTTGAGAACATGGGTTCGGGGATCAAATTAGTAACAGCACAAATGCCTCTTAAGTCATGGAAATTTCTAGGGATACTCTGAGTTCTCTAGGACTCATTGATCTTGAAATCAGTGGCTGGAGTAGCTGTGCACCAAAAAAGTCCTCTTGTGCCTAGGAGAGGTGGCAGCATAAGGTTTTATACTTGAGAGTGAAGAAGTTATGGGGATAAGAAATACAGTAATGAAGTTGAGGGATTGATTGAAAGTTAGGAATGGAGTAGAGCTCAAAGGATGTGATGAAGCCCAGGGAGAGGAGAGGGTATTTTGAGGGTCTCAAAATACCAGACCTTCAGATTTGCCTCCTTGAAACTTTTAGTTGTGCGTGTTTTTGTGGAAAGAACATGGATCTTGGATCTTGACAGACATGAGTTTAAGCTTTCAATAGTTACATGACCTTGGGGACTGGGCAAGTTATACAGCCTTTTTGATTGTCAATTCTCTGCTCCTCTGGGGGGAAAAGGCTTCATCTGTTTATTCCAAATTGATAAATGGCAACTTCAAGGTGGAATTAATGATAACACATACTAAATAAATGCTCTTCCCTCTTTCCTTGTTTTCCTCCTAGAGAATGGCTGAGGGCAAAGAAAGATGTTCTTACTGTTACGGTTCTGGTGTTCTCAAACTTTGGAGTTCCAGTGCTGCAGCTCTAGGGCAACAGGGGCCTCCTCTGGGGTTTTCAGCACTGAAAAACTTCAATGAGTGTGCAGGATCCTTCTGACTGGATTCTCAGCTCACCCAGGCTTGTGTGACAGTGTTTCATTCCTTAGAAAGCAGTTTCCCACAATATAGGCCCTAGATCAGCATTAGTAGAGGGACTTAGAATCTGGGCTCCTGCAACTGGACTTTCTGAAAATGTTTTAAAAATTTATTTATTTATTTATTTATTTTGGTACCGGGGATCGAACCCAGGTCCTTGTGCTTGTGGGCCAGGCGGTGGAATCACTGAGCTAAATCCCAGCCCGACTTTCTGAAATTTGAAAGCAATTATTTATGAATTTACCCATTCTAGGAAACACTCTAAATCTGTCAGAGTGTATTTTGTGGGGGAGAGTTGGAGCTTTTGAGCAGACTTTCACCTTTTCCTCCTTGTCCTCTTCTTCTCCTCCTCTTTCTCCTTATTCTTCTTTGAAGGAAGAATTTTTTTTGAAGTTAGTTTTTAAAAAAATTGACATATGAAAATTATACATATTTATGGGGTACCATGTGATATTTCAACACATGCATCCATTATGTAATGTTCAAATTTTTGTTCTGGAAACATTGCAAATCCTTTCTTCTAGCTTTTTTGAAATATACAGTACATTATCATTATCTCCAGCCATCCTCCTGTGCAACAGCACACCAAAACTTACTTCTCCTACCTGTAACTTAGTACCCACTGATGGGCCTTTCCCCAGCCCTCCCTCCCACCTACTTTCCCCAGCCCCTGGTAACCACTACTGCACTCTCAAATTCTATGGGATCAACTTTTTAGATTCCACATATGAGTGAGATCATGCAGTGTTTTTCCTTTTGTGCTCAGTTTATTTCACTTAACATAACGTCCCCATCCAGTTCCACTGAGGGCAGACATCTTGCTGCTTTGAAAATCATCCTCCACAGGTGATCTGACCCTGCTATTTATGGAGTCATTGCTGCCATAGCTACTTACTTACTTCCCCTAGAACTTACTAAATGTTCACAGAAACAATTGTTGTGAAGGTCGCCGGAGGCCATTTCTGTGAACATCTGCTGAGCCAAAGCTATTCAGAAAGGGCCATGTGATTGATTCCTGAGCCAAAATGAGAACCCAAGACAGCAGTCCTCCCTACCAGCCCCCAACAGTGGTGGCACCTGCAGCTCGAGCAGAGACTATTTAAACCGATAGAGGCCAAGCTCTGGATGTTTTCCTGGGGATTAGGTGCAACTAGGAAAAGGCTGTTCACCAGTTACCTCTTCCCCTGTGTAGCATTCGCTGCCAGATTAGTTGCGTTTGGACTGAGGGTTGGGGCAAAAATGAGACCTTCTAAAGCTATGGACTCTGACCTCTCAGTCCAGAGAAATATAGATTCTGGAGACTTTATACAGCATTCCTCCTGATGACAAAGGCTGTGGTGGCTGGCTTTGCAGAAGGAACTTAAGATGATGCATCACTTTCTGAGAAATGGCAGTCGCATTGGGAACCACATTTTTGCCTAGTTCCTGCGGCCCTTGAGGCCAGAGGATTGCCCTTGGGGGAATCTCTGCATTTTAGAACTGCAGTGGGTGTTCAGAGCATGCTCAGAGCTGCAGAAAGATTTTGCAATAAGAATTCCTGTCAGTTTCACAGTGCTCAAAATAAGCCTAAAAAATGCTGCCAGAAAGGCAGTTATTGCTATCTTAAATCCTTGTTGGAACAAAATGTGAAATAAAAACTAGTAAAATACAACAAAGCAGGTCATTGTTCAGCAAGCATTAAGTGTCCTGAGTATCTAGCTGGCCTGCTGGCTAACTCCAGAAGGTCAGGGCCCAGCTCTGTAGAGCTGCTTTCAGCCTCCAACCTTGAGGTTGGGATAGGATGGAGTTGGGGGAGTCTGCATCTTTGAAGGGGGTGCTGGTGGGAAAGAAACATCATTTTTTTGCTCTTCCCAATCTATTCTTTCCTTTTCTGTTTTCTAGGAACAAGAAGATCCACCTGACTCAACCAGACATAGCTCCCTTTCCTAATTTACTGTTCCATTCCTAAGGCTTTCTCCCTTTGGGCTCAGTGTGGACAGACAGGCACACAGCAGGACAGACCTGCAGACCCTACAGACAGCGCCTTGTGGAGGCACAGCAGCCCTTCCCTGGGCCGGAAGCAAAGACCCACCCCAACCTCTTTCCTGTCCTTCATCAGTCTTTGCTGAACCTGGAAAGGAAATGTGTTCCAAAGGCAGGAAATGACCCAGAGACCTTAACAATATGTAAAAAGCTGAGCGGGTGTTTCCTCCACTTTGTTTCAAACTATCTTAATGTGTGTCCCAGGAAGCCTAACCTCTTGCCAGATGGAGATCTGTTTTTTGGCATCTTCCATCCCCGGCTGGTGACATTTGCACATTTTAGAAGGTAAACCTGTGCCCCACATCTTCAGACTTGCAGAGAGGTGTAGTCCCAGGGAAGTCCTTCAGTCTCTGGCTGACAGCTCCGATCATCTGATCTGCTTCATCTGTAGCCGAACTGCTGCTGGACTCCAGCCTAGAACACAGGCACGCTGAGTCTGTTCTCGAAGATTTGCAGAACCTGAAATCAAAGTGCCTGGTGCTGCCAGAAAAGGCTGGCTCCCTCTCCTGCTTCTTAATCCCTTCTAACCAGGCGTCCCTAAAGAAACTCGATGAGTCAGAAAGGAAGAAAATGTGTCTGAGGGAGATCTGTGGGGTGGGCTGGCTTCTTTCACTGCTTCTGAAAACTCCTTTCTGTTTTCCAGTGCCAGTCATGCTTGGGGGTTTGCTTTTACTTTTTCTGTTTCTTCTTCTGTCACCTCTCACTTACCATGTTACTCTCATTTACCATGCTGGGGATGAGCTCTGCAGGAGCAGGCGACTCTCTGATGGAGTATGAGTCACTGCTGCAAAGGAGTATAGACTTCGCTTTTGTCCACAGGAGCAGGGTAAGAAAAAGCTCCCACTCCTGCTTCCGGAAGGAACCATCACTCAACTGCTTTGTTCTAGCCCCAGGGCCTGTACTTTTCACAGGTTTTTAATTTTTACTGAGCATTATCCATCAGCCTTCCCACCAAAGGCTGTGCCAGCTGGAGTCTAAACACACCAAAGTGGTTTCTGGGATACCTGCTCCAAATGGGGATCCCCCACTCCAGTGGAAAGTACTGTAGTTGCATGAAAAAAGTGCCCAACTCGCGACATGTTCAAACTGCTAAACAGGAAAAAGTCTAGAGAATTCAGTGTATTTATTGACATCTGACTTACAGAAAGCCCCAGCAAAAAGCTTCCTTTTTGAGAAGTTCCACATCAGTCTGGTAGAGACGGGTTCCAGGGAGGGCATTGCTCCACTGAATTCTAGCCTCAGACACCTGTCCTCCCATGCAGAGCTGCTCTCTAAAATTGTGTTGTTTATTAGGAAATTGGTTTTTAGAAGTGTCTTCTGATAAGCTTGGATTTATCCCTGAAAGGGAATATGGGCTCTGTTACAAAACAGTAGCTTAATATCAGAGACAGGATGTATCAACTGTATGTAGCTGTTAGTAAATAGTAGAAGCTAAGAGAGCTTCACAAAAGGAAACATGGCCGTGTCTCCTCTGCCTATAGAAAATGGACTGGGAAAAAGCTAGGAACAGGAGACAGAAGGTATCTTTCCACCTATTCACATCAGCCCAACAGGATAAGTAACTCATATTACGATCATTTCAACCCTAATGAAGAAGAGAAACTATTGGCTCAGAAGGAAAAACAAGGGGTTTTGATTTCAAGCTATATTTAAGCCTCAAAGAACTGTTGTCAAGGTCACTGACATAATCCAAGAGACTTTGGGCTACAATAACAAGAATTCAAGGTGAGTGAAATAAATATAAATGGACAGAAAAATCAAGACTAGATTAAGGTAAGGTTGAGGATGGTTAATAGTTATGGAGAGGGCTGGGGATTTAGCTCAGTGGTTCCGCCGCCTGCCTCGCAAGTGCAAGGTCCCGAGTTCAATCTCCAGTACCAAAAAAAAAGAGAATTATATTCTCATTTAAATATACAACAGAGTGAAAGAATCTGCCATGTTTTCTTTGACGCCTGTTTTGGATGCTTGACCATTGAGGGCCATTTAGTTCTCTACTGCGTTCCCAGGTAAAGACTGGAAAGGGAGTATACTACTTCTGAAACATTAGCAGAAGAGACTCTGGACTTAAGACTTTTCAGCACTGTTGAAATTGTTAGGACTTTGGCAACTTTTAGAGATGAACCAAATGCATTTTGCATGAAGTGATGAGTATGAGTCTTTTGGGGCCCAGGGGCAAAGTATTATGGTTAATATCTAGATGTTCCCCTAAAGCCTTATGCTCTCAAAGGTAGGGCTTTTGGGAGGCAACTGGATCATGGGGGTGTGATACTTATCAGTGGATTAGTGTGCTGATGAGTTTATAGCTTGGTGTGTTGGGAGGTGAGACCTGGTCGGAGGTGGATCACTGAGGGTGATTTGAAAGGATGTATCTCCCTTCTTCATCCCTTAATCTCTCTCTCTTTCTCTCTCTCTCTGTCTCTCTCTCTCTCTCTCTCTCTCTCTCCTACCTACTGTGCCCTGAACAGTTCTCCTCTGCTGTGCTGCCCGGCCTTAGAGCCAGCTGACTACAAACAGAAGCCTCTACAAAATAAACCTCTCCTCGTTTAAGTTATGGGTGTCAAGTATTGAGTCACAGGGAAAGTAACTAAGACATACACCTTCTCCAACATTAGCAATGCAAAGCCAGAGCTTTATACCATGACAGTGAATGTCATGTTCTGCTTAATGGTAGGTTTAACAGTGGTGGTTGCTGGACATTTACAGTAGATGCTTACATTTTGCAAATAGGAAAACAGAATCAAAATTAGAAAAAGACAAACTCACAGGACTCCACAGCATATTTTAAATTTCCAGGGAACCAGAGTGATTCTTGACATCTACTGGACAGCAAATGAGCTCCTACTCAAAGTTTTCAAAGGTAGTTCACAGTTTCAACATGAGATTATGCTACATTTCTTTCAAAGATGTCTTATCATTGACAGGGTGGATATTCAGGAATTGTTATAAAATACAAGCACCAGCAGAAATCAGTGTGGAAACAGACCATAGGGTCCCAAGGCTTACGAAGACATCTGTTACCCAATTGATATATACACATCCTTTTACTTAATTCCAATTTCATTCTTAAGTGCAATTTTTTTTTTTTTTTTTTGGTACCAGGGATTGAACTCAGGACATTGTGCTTGCCAAGCAGGGGCGGTGCTATTGAGCTAAATCCCTGGCCCTTAAGTGCAATTAAGAATGAAATAAAAATGTATTTTTTTTCAGTTTGTGAGTATTATTTTTTTCCAAAGAGTTCAGTTGTTGGGACCTGACTACTAGATAAATAAAATATCTGTTAGGGAAATATTTTGGTCTAGGCACTCTGTGAAAAAAATTACAGAGACTTTAAAAATGCTGTGAATTAAGACATTTTGCAAATTCTTTTTGTTTTTGGTACCGGAGATTGAACTCGGGACCTTGCGCTTGTGAGGCAGGCAGTGGAAACACTGAGCTGAATCCCGGCTGGGGAATTCCTGATTAGAGCAATATGAATTGTGTCCATTGGGCAAAGCTTAAACTTTTTTATTTTTTTGTGAACTTTATTTGTTAGTACAATACATATTTGCCATATGTAATGATCACATTCATCATAGGGAATTTGTACCTGGATATAATATATCTTAGTTCTTCTTTTGTTCCCTTTGATCCTTTTCCCCTCTCCATTTAAAAAGCTTTCTTTCCATTTTTTCTTTCCATTCTCTCTCTCTCTCTTTTTTTTTCTTCTGGTACTGGGGCTCAAACTCGAGACCCTGCGCTTGCGAGGCAGGCGGTGGTACCACTGAGCTACATCCCCGGCCCGCTTCCACTCTCTTTTTAAAAATCCCTTTTCCATCCTTCCCTTCCCCCACCTCTCTCCCTTGTTCTCCTTCCCATTTGAACATGTTCTTCCTTCTTCCTAGTATTGCTCCTCCATTTTGCTCCTTACTTACCCTTTAGGTTTCTGACACAAGAGAAGTGATATTTAAACTTGTGTGTGTGATTTATTTCACTTAAAATTACAGTCTTGAGGTGCATCCATTTACTTAACAATGACTCTAGGTTATCCTTATTTATGGCATAGTAGTACTCCATTGTATATAACCACATTTTCTTTATCCATTCATCTGTTGATGAGCATACAAGCTATTTCCAAGATTTAGCTATTATAAGTTATGCTGCTATAAATATGGGTATGCGTACATATCACTGTGGTATGATACTTTTAACTCTTTGGGGGAAGCTATCTAGAAGGGAAATAGCTGGGTCAAATGGAACCTCTAGTTTTAGTTTTTTGAGAAATCTCCATACTGATTTCCATAGTGAATGTACCAACTTACACTTCTACCAACAATGGAGAAGGGTTTCTTTTTTTCCTCAGCCTCACCAGCATTTGTTATAGGTTGATTTCTTGATGACAGCCATTCTTTCTGGAATCTGTTTTGTTTTAATTTGCATTTTGTGAATGACCAGTGATGTTGAACATTTTTTCATATATTTATTTGTTATTTATACTTCTTTATCTGAGAAGCATCTATTCATTTCAGATGCTTAGTTTTGGATTGGGTCTTTAAATTTGGGAGGTCTGATTTTTAAAAGTTTAAAAAAATATATATTCTAGATATTAGTCTAGAGGAGTAGCTGGTCTGTGGGTTGTCTTTTCACTCTGTTGGTAGTTTCTTTTGCTGTGAAAAAGCTTTCTTTGATATAATCTCAGTTGTTGATTCTTTGTAGTATTTCCTGTGTGATTTGGGTTTTGTTCATAAAGTCTTTGCCTACACCTATGTCTTCAAGAGTTTTACCTATTCTATCTTCCAGCAGATTTAGTGTTTCTGTTCTAATATTTAGATCCTTGATCCATTTCTATTTTAGTTTACTGCATGGTGAGAGATATGGGTCTAGGTTTATTCTTCAGCAGGTGGAAAGCCAGTTTTCCCAGCACCATTTATTAAAGAGGCCATCTTTCCTCCAGTGAAGGTGTTTGGCTCCTTTATCAAAGATGAGGTAGCTCAGTGTGACTGGAGTTGTTTCTGCATCTTCTATGCTATTCCACTGGTCCTCAGATCTGTTTTTAATTTTTTTATTTTTTTGCCAGTACCATGCTGGTTTTTTTCGCTGTAGCTTTGTAGTGTAATTTCAAGTTAGGGGTTATGATACCCCCTGCCTTGCCCTTGTTGCCCAGAATTGAAAGCTTAAGCTTTTAATGGCTCAGGCTCACTGGTCAGAATAAAAAGATGGTTAGATTTTTGTTTCCCTATCCCAACCAGGACACTGCTCCAAGTATTTTTCCCAATTCTCACATAAAATAAACATTCTTAGTATGAATATTTTTTATTAATGCAACTGTTGGTAGACTATTAATGCTTCTCAAACTATTTCCAGTGAATGGCTTAAAGTTTTTACCTAACTTGTCATGTACTGTATAATGGTTCATTTTATGCGCCACCTTGCCCAGACTCTGGTAACCAGACAGTAGATCAAATATTATTCTGGATGTTTCCATAAAGTTAGTTTTGGGATGAAATTAACATTTAAATCAGTAGGCTTTGAGTAAAGCAAATTATGCTCTTTTATGTAGTGGGCCTTATCTAATCAGTTGAAGGGCTTGCAGGAACAAACACTGACCTCTCCTGATGAAAGAAGTACTTCTGTTAGCAGACTGCCTTTGGATTCTGCATCTCTTTCCTGAATCTCCATCCTACTAGCCTGTCCTATCAGATTCTAGACACAGAAAGCCTTTTCAACTGCATGAACCAATTCCTTAAAGTGAGTATCTATCTCTCTGTCTGTCTGTCTATCTATCTATCTATCTATCTATCTATCTATCTATCTATCTATCTATCTCCTGTTGGTTCTGATTCTCTGAAGAGCCCAAATACACATCAATGTTTAAAAAAATCACAATAAAAATGAATTTCTGCAGAAAAGAACATATGGTTAATTATTGTAGGAATATTAAGAATCAAGATGGGGAGTGGTGAGTGGCAGAAAAATTCAGCCTCTCCGAGATCTAGAATCCAGACACTAGAAAATAACAACTTGGGGAAGGAAATAGAAGAGTAGATTGCCAAGAATTGGAAAGGAACTGACAAGAAAATGAAAAGCTGTGGAGAAGTGTGACAGATAGGCTACAACACAGAGAAGGGAATGAAACAGTCTGATTCTCTCCCCAGCTTCTGGTTTGCAGTTCATGGAGCAGGGAGCCTGGTTTTATGGAAGCTAGGTGAGTGCTGGGGGTTCCAGAGAGAAATGGTGGTAGTGGACTGGGTTAATGACATGGGCTCTTGGGGATCCCATAGTTTTTATGATTTGCTCTTAGGGTGGGATTTTGCTCTTTGAGTGTTACTTCTAAATGGGAGGCAACAGCTGGAGAGGATCCCATCACAGGTGCCTGTCACATTGCTGGAGAGTGTTTGGATGGGTGCCATTATGATTGTTTGAATCTGTGATTCAGGATAGCTAGGGGATGGCTTCACTTCAGAGTTCCCAGTGTTAACCTGTCATAGTGACTGGGTGAGAGACAGCTATGGGGGACATACTAATGGACAGGGAGTGGGCTGGAAAGAGACCCCCAGAGGGGTGTAAACTTAGGGCAGGAGAGACATGAGCCCCATCCCCCATGGTGAAAGGCTAGCCCTGGCTTGAGTTGTGCTGGTCTGAAAATGCCAGCATTGAGTACTTGAGCCCCTGGCCTACTGCCTACATCCAGCATGGATCTGGGGCCTGATTGCCTTTCTTATCAGCTGACAGATGTGGGAATGTCTTCCTTATATACCAGCATGAATGGGGGCACATCTTGGCTTGGACATTTGCACATGCTGGGGTAAATAGAGGGGCCTCTAGGCAATAAGGCTAGGTAAATAAAACTGTGAATTACTGGATCCCAAAACTGCATGGATCCAGGAAGGAAACCACTCATTCAAAAATACACATTTTTTTCTGTTTTTAGATTTTGTTTTTTCCTTTTTTTCTCCTCCTTTATTGTTTCTTTTTTTTTTTTTTTTTTTTTTTTTTTTTTGAGACAGGGTCTGAACTTACTATGTAGCCCAGGCTGGACTCGAACTCACAGTGATCCTCCTGCCTTAGCCTCCCAAGTGCTGGGATTATAGGTGTGCAGCACCACACCTGGCTTCTTTACTGGTTTATTGTGATCTAGGGAATTTTCCTTTGTCTTTCTTCCTTTGTTAATTACTTTTTTCCTTTCTTTTCTCCTTTTACTTTTTCTTATTTTTATTCTCAGGATTTCTCCTCCTCCTCCTCCTTCTCCTTCTTTCCTCCTCCTTTTCTTTTTCTTTTATCTTCTATTTTTCATTTTTTAGTTACCTTTATCTAATTCTATAAATATCCTTCTGCTTCTTAATAGGATCCTTTATATGTCTTCTCTGTCTTCCTTCTCATCTCCCACTGTTTAATATTTCAAAACATTCTCCCCTCCCCAGCCCCCTATGTCTTTAGTGTTATAACAATTAAGCTTTATTAATCTTTAGATGGTTAACTCTATGCTATTACTGTTGATTCTTTTCTATCATTCATGAAGGTATAGTTGTATTTAGTACATATTTGCTGTACATCAGTATCTGAGTTGTCATAGTCTTTATAATATAATTGTGGATTTCTTGTCTATGATTAAGAATGGTACATTATTGTTTTTTATTGTGTGTCTATATCCATATTGTCTTGGATGATCTTACTGTTGCTGGTTTGTTTGCTATTACCAACCTTGCATAATTGTTACTATTAATGGGTTTTTTCTGTATGCCAACACTGGATAACCTTTGTGACGTTAACCATACTGTGGTCTATTCCCAGAGAACTGGGTATTGGGCCAGTGGCACTGCATTCTCCCCTCTCAAATTAACAGGAGTTGTTGAATCTTGGAACAGAGGCAAAGGACTATAGTTAGCCATGCCCAGAACTAATAAACAACAAACAGCAAAAATATGAGAAGACAAGGCAATAAAATGCCTCTTCAAACTTCTAACTCTGCCAAAGCCAAAAACTTTGTTTGACTGGATAAAGAAAATGTAGTTTCTTTAAAAAAATAAAATAGAGTACTACTCAGCCATAAAGAATGAGAAACTAGAGACATTTATAGCTAAATGGATGCACATTGAGCCGAAACTCTTAAGTGAAATAAATAGGACACACGTATAAATACTGAAGTTTCTCTAGTGAGAAACTGAAAGTTTAAGTAAGGATTAAAATTATTAAAATGTAGAATTGATATTGTGAAATAGGAAGAAAAGGTCTAAAGGAGTAGGGGAAGTGGGAGAGGTAGGGGAAAGGAAAGAGGGAAAAGAAAAAATATGAGAAAAGGAAAAAAATGGAAACAAAGTCTTTGTAAATAGGGAAGAGTGGAGCAGGTGAAGGGAGGGCAGGGGAATGGGGAAAAAATAAGAACCAAGATACATCCTGTAAAGATACAAGATCCAAATGATGAATGTAACTGTAGTTTATACCTAAAATGTACCAATAAACTCAATGGAAAAAACCCCTGTAAAACCAGAGCTCTGGATGTACTCCAACCTGGCTCACACAATGGAGCTAGATTTTAAAATGATCTTAGATGCCATAAAACAATACAAAAAGTCAGCAATATGAAAGCAGTGAGGCCTCAAATACATTGATAAAAGTGCAATGATTGCAGCAAACCATTGCCTGGTCCTACTCTGTCAGGCACTGTGCACTTTACACTTGACGTTTGATGTTTGGCTGTATGTATTAAGATGTCTTAAAACCAATTTTGAGGAGGTCGGGTAATTAGAAGAATTATTTTTCACCTTTTTTTTTTTTTGGTGCTGGTGATTGAACACAGGGCCTTGTGCATGCTAAGGAAGTGCTTACCATGGAGCTACAACCCAGCCCTATGTTCTCTTTATTCCACTTCAGTGTTCTCCAAGGCATGCTATATTAGCTAGGATTTTAGTTCAACTACATATAATACAGATCTATTTCCCTTTTCCCTCAAAACTGGCTTAAACAAGATAGTGGTTGATTTCTCTCCCAGATACAGCAGGTCTATTGGCAGGTAGGGATAGTGGCTCAGGCCCAGCCACTACTCCATCACCCTCAGAGGTGCCCACATGGCCAAGGACAGCTCACCACCGCCACCTTGTTCCATGTGACAGGGTACAGGAGGTGGGAAGACCGACTTGCCACCTTCCTTTAAGGATGTAGCTCAGAAGTGGCCCTTCTGATGTCTGGAACTGACTGCAAGGCCATGGGAATCTGGGAAGGTTGCTAGAAGTACAGCTATTATGAGTGCCAGAGGGATTCTCTAATAAGGAAAAAGGGCAAAGCATCTACTGGTGAACCCCTTGAGTCCCTGTGACATGTGTTTTGCTTTTCCTAAATTGAAAGAAGGAGCCAGATATGGTGGTGTACACTTATAATCCCAGCACTCTGGGAGGCTGAGACAGGAGGATCTCCACAAGTTCAAGGCCAGTCTGGGCTACATAGTGAGTTCAAGGCCAGTTTGAACTATATAGTGAGACCTTGTCTCAAATAAATGAGTAAATAAAAATTAAAAATGAAACAAGCTGGGGATATAGCACAGTGGTAGAACAGGTTTGATCTGCCAGTACTGCAGAAGAAAAAAAGAGAAATATGGAGAAGAAATTCTCAAGGCTGGAGAGCCTGTGGCCTCAGCCTGATTGACGTCACCTCCTCTGGACCACAGGTCACTTCCTCAGAGAAGCCCGCCGTGGGATTTCCCGTTCCATGCACCTCACCAGGCTCCTCTCCACGATGGCCTCTCCATGATTGTCAATAGCACTGCTCTTGCTCTTCAGCGCACGCTTCGGAGTTGACACTAATGACTCAATGTTGTGACTGCATGTGCCACGGCTGTCTCCTGAGTGATGCTTGGAGCTCCACGAGGACAGGGAGTGAACTGCACATTCTTCAGAACCCTGGTGAGCACTCCAGGCAGATTTCTCCAACCGATTTATAAAGGGATGAGAAGTTGGGGGCTGCTCCAAGCCACACAAGCAAGGCAGAACCAAGATGGGAATGAGGTCTTCCGACCCTTGCATCCTCCTCGCTGTGGCACACAGCTTTTACCAGGACAAAGAGAGGCTCAGAAGGATGAGGTCACTTTTCGGACCTTATGAGGAGTGTGAGTAGCGCGGGATGAAGCCCACAACTCAAACAGTGGTTAATGATTAGCCATGTTCTATTTCCATGATGATAAACAGGACTGGCCCTGGGATTTAGCTCAATGGCGCCGTGTCTGCCTTGCAAGTGCAAAGTCCAGAGTTTGATCCCCGGTACTAAATAAATAGATAAATAAAAATTAAAAAAAGTCTTATCTAAGATTAATTGCAATCAATGAGAAATTAGAAGACAGTACAAGTGACATAAAAAATTTTTACAGAAATAATAGCAGCAAACATAGGGAAAATATATTTCCAAATATAGAGAAATAAAAAAGCATACAGATAAGTGGGGCATATAGAACCCCAAATAGCCATGATCAAAAGAGAACCTTTCCATATCACATTATAGTCAAAATACCAGAAGTCCAACACAGGGATAAAATCTTAAAAGTGGTTAGAGAAACGCAGTGAATCACTTATAAAGGTAACCCTGTTGGAATTATAGGAGACTTCTCAACACAAGCCTTGAAGGCCAGGAGAGCATGGAGTGAAGTGTTTGAAGCCATAAACGAAGACAACTTCCTACACAGACTTATTTATCTTGCAAAATTTTCCTTCAAAATTGATGGAGAAATAAGGTATTTCCATGACAAAGTGCACTTCAAGAAATTTATGACCACCAAACCAGCACTACAAAAATTCTCAAGGATATCCAAGAAAGAGGGCAATGAAGCCAGCAATGCCAAAAAATTTCATAGAATGAAAACACCAGGAAGGGCGAGCAGTTAAGCTGAAAGGAGGAAAGAAAAGAAAAGAAAAAGAAATCAGGAACAGGAAAGTAATGCAATGATAGGCATAAGTCAATATCTTTTGGTGCAAACTCTCAGTGTGAATGGTCTCAGTTCCCCAATCAAAAGAAACAGATTGGCAGAACCGATCAAGAAACAAAACCCAACAATGTGCAGTATACAAGAAACATGTATTATTAAAAAAGAAAAAGGTTAAAAATCAAAGGATGGAAAACAATATTTCATGCAACAAGAAGCTGAATAAAAACGAGTAGCTATTCTAATTTCAGACAAAGTGGATTACAAGACAAAACTGATCAGAAGAGGCAAAAAAGGTCCTTACATATTGGTTAAAGGAACAGTCCAACAGGAAGAGATAACAATTATTAACATATATGCCCAATTTCATAAAACAAACACTACTGGACATAAAAATCAGATAAAGCACCAACAATTATAATGGGAGGCCCCAATACCCTACTGTCACAAGTAGATCAACTAGACCAAAAATTGACAAAAATAACAGAGTTGGAAAAAGCCTTTGAACAAATGGATTTAATAGGTATCTACAGTGTTTCAGCCAACAATAACAGAATACACATTCTACAAAGCAGCTTATGGGACTTTATCCAAAACAGACCACAAAGCATGCTTAAGTAAATGTAAAAGAATTGAAATTATCTCATGCATATTATCAGGTCATAATGCAATGAAACTTAGAAATCATGGCAAGAGAAACCACAGAAATCACGCAAACACATGGAAATTAAACAATATCCTCTTGTATAATCAATAGGTCACAGAGTGAATCAAGGAAGAAATTAGTCCCTAGAACCAAACAAAATGCCAATACCACATAGTAGAACCTATGGGACACAATGAAAGCAGTCTTTAGAGGGAAATTTATAGCTGTGAACTCCCACATCAGAAAAAGAGAGCAAGTTCAAATAAATAACCTAATGGTGGACTTCTGGACCCTAGAAAAACAAGAATAGTCCAAATCCAAAGTTAGTACAAAGAAGGAAATTATAAAATTGGAGCAGACGTGAATGTAACCGAGACTAAAAAAAGCATAAACAATAAATAAATTGAAGCACTTGTTCTTTGAAACACAAAATAAAATAGACAAACCTTTAGCCAATCTTAAAATTAGAAATGAAAAAGGTGAAATCGCTATGGACTCTACCAAAAGACAGATCATTAGAACTACTTTGTGACTTGTATTCTAATAAAGTGGTGAATTCAGGAGAAATGGGTAGATTCCTATATATATATGAACTACCAAAGCTGAGCCAAGAAAACACAAAAATCCTGAATTATCTAGTATCTGGCAATGAAATTGAAGAAATAGTAAAAAAAGCTCTACCAAATAAGAAAAGCTCAGGTCAGGAGTATAGTTGTGAGTTTGAGGCCACCCTGGGCTACATAGTGAGTTCAAGTCTGGCCTGAACTACATAGCAAGACCCTGTCACAAATAAACAATCATATTTCAGTGCCATGTGCATACCCATGTTTATAGCAGCACAATTCATAATTCCTAAATCTTGGAAATAGCCTATATCCATCAACAGATGAATGGATAAAGAAAATGTGGCATTTATACACAATGGAGTACTATGTCATAAGCCATAAGGCATTTGTAGGTGCATTGTGGATGCACCTTGAGACCATAATGTTATGTGAAATAAATCAGGTATGTAAGTTTAAATATCACATAATTTCTCATATATGGGAAACCCAAAATATAAATAAAGAGCAAAATAAAAGATAGATAATAGGAAGTAGGGAGATCTTTTTCAAATGGGAGGGAAATGAGATGGAGGGAGGGGGAGAGAGGGAAAGGGGATGGAAAAGAAGTTGAAGGGAAAAAGGAAATACAGCTTTTGAAAATGGGGAGGGGACCAAGAGTTGGAAGGAGCAGGGAGGGATGGGAGGGGTAGGGAATGAAAAAAATTAAGTGTTGTGTACATGTACCAACGCTCCATGGTAAATGTAATCATTATCTACTGCGAACATGTGCTAAAACCTAAACCAAACAAAACCAGGGCTGTCTCTCCACTCATGGTAATATCACTCTCCATTTTGTCATGTAAATAAACCTTTGGATGTGAAAAAGAAAATATTGTGGAATTATCCAGTTTTTTTTTCTTTTTGGTACCAGGGATCGAACTCAGGACCTTGCACTTGCGAGGCAGGTAGCAGTACCCGGCCCTCCAGTTGTTATATTTAAAAAAATTTTTAGTACATATTTGCAGTTGATAGTGATTATACTCATCGCAGGGAGTTGGTACAAGTATGTAACACATCTTAGTTTTTTATTTTTATTTTTATTTTTTCTTTTTGGTATCAGGGATCAAACTCTGGTCCTTCCGCTTGCGAGGCAGGCACCAAAACCACTGAGCTAAATCCCTGGCCACATCTTAATTTTTTAAATCCCTTCCTCTCCTGTACCTCTCCACTTCTTTTATCTTTTGGTCCCTTTCCCTTTTGCAAAAGATCTATCTTCCTGTTTTATATTATGTATTTTTTTATTTCTGTCTTTAATTTATTTATACTTTGTGTTTCTCATATAAGAGAAACTTGCAATATTTAATCTGGTGTGTTTGATTTATCTCACAACATTATGGTCTCAAAGTGCATCCATTTTCCTATAAATGACTCAAATTTATCCTTCTTTATGATAGAGTAGTACTTCACCACGTATAAATACCATTCAGTTGTTGATAGACATATAGGCTGCTTCCAAGATTCACCTATTATGACTTGTGCTTCTATAATCAAATTTTTATATAAGTTTATACATGCTTATTTTCAGTTTCCATATTTAGCTTACCTATAATTGATAATACTTTGTGAAATATACTCTCAGCAACATTGAACTCATAAAAATACAAATATATATTTATATCTACACATATATATAGTTTTTTGAACTAATTTAAAATTTATAGAGAAGTTGCAAAACATGTAGAACTGTATTGCCATATATCCACATCCATATACTCGTATGTTTTACCCAAGTCACCAGATTTTAATATCTATATAATTATAGTACAACTTTCACAACTAAGAAAATTAACATTGGTATAATACTGTTAACTAAACTATAGACCCTATCCAAATTCTCTCATAATTATTTTAAAAAGGGAAGCTAGCTCAAGGATGTATAAATTTAGTGGCCATTAAATTCTTGCAGAATGGATTGAACCATTGCTTTATTTAATTGGTAGATTAGCTGAAGCTAAGAGTTTGACAGTTAGTGTGGATTGTTCGGCAGAAGAAAATACAAAACTCAGTTAGAAACATCTCACACATACTGATCCAGGTAATAGCATAATTCTTAAACTTGTCTCTCATTACTAGCAGGAATAACACATTCCTTTGTATCTAGGAAGATGAGTCACTTCATGACAGAACCCGGAGAAAAGTGGTGTTTGGATCTGAATCTGAAATGTCATGCATTTTTGGCCAAGTCGCTCGTTCTCATCTCTTGTGTGAAGTGTGGCACCCATCTCTGGATTTCAGGTCCCTGTTGGGTTCTCTCATGGTACCTGTAACAATTGACTGCCGTGACTTGCATGTGTGCTGTGAGCGGCTCATGGGCACGACTCTTGTCTTATTCACTCTGGTATCTCTCTGCTTGGCATAACGCCTTAGGCAAAGCAGGCATAAGCACATGCTCACTAAATGAATGAATGAATGAATGAATTGAACACATGATGATTTCACATCAACACTTTTTTATTCTGCTTGATCTTGTTGGGAAAAGAGCCCTTCACTTGAAATTATGCCAGTGAATATGACGATGCTGTATGTATATTAAAGAGGAAAAGCTTTCAAGGGCCTTGTCTTTGAGAAACAGGTTTTGAATGCAGGTGTGGCTTGAAAGCTGAATAGAGACTCTCACTTTGCAAATAGCACAAATGTGTGGATGCTGACTCACTTTACTCAGTAGACTCATTGTACTCCTTAGGTAATTTTACCCACCTCAGGAAAATCTACTTTTTCCCTAGGCCTGAAGGTTATTATTAGTTGTACTTATTATTCAGCATTTCTACAGTACATGTTTGCAAAGTACTGTATTCCTCATTCTTAATGAGTGAGGCAGGTGATAGGTAATGAAAGGGAATTTTCTCTAGTTGGCCGAGTAGCTTGTATTTAGTGAATTATCAATGATTGACATACTGAAGTCAATTGGGGATGGCTGGTGCAAACTTGTGGGAAGTAAGCCTCCCCTACTTTTACAAGGAGGAAGAGTGTAGGCAGGGAGTGAAGTAGAAGACTGTGAAGGCTGGAGAGGGAAGGGAGAAGGAATTCCTCTCCAATGGGAGTGAAGCAAGTTCTGAGTCTCTGCCCCATTCAGCAATTCCCCAGGTATTCTGGGTTATATACACATCGTTTATTTACCTTGTGAAGCAATAGATTCCTTGGGGTTGGAGCTTTGTTTCTCAAGAGCAAATAGTTTGGGGTCTACTTTTATGAGTTTTGTGTTCAGTTTTCAGCTTTCTACTTAACAGTTTTCCTAACACCTTGTTCTAAAGCTTGGAAAACTACTATGCTCAGAAAAAGTTGTAGGAATTCATAACATGAAAGTGGAGTCATGAATATCCTCATGGGAAGTGTTGCAGTTAGGGTAGGGTGACAAAGAAACTGCTGATCCTAAGGGTCCCAAGCGGGAGGACATGGATCCCTTAGCCCCTATTTCTTGGAAACCTCACTTCTCCCTTGAAGCCCCACTCAGTGACTCACTCTGGCCAGGTCAGTGGAGAGATGAGGAGTGCTATGAGGGTGAGGATTGGGAATTGGTATTGTTGGCTTAGGGAAGAACAATGTATGAGGTCCTTGGTGAGGATTCACTCAGTTTTCGCATCCCTCATTCTTATGACATTTGAGAATTTTGGTCCTATTGGGCAATGATGACAAATAGTCGTGTGGAATGCAGCTTAGAAAAAAGGAAAATTGAGAGGATAAAAATAGAAACTCTCTCTCACAGTGGAGTGAACCAAGTGTGGAAATACTGTGGAAATGTCCTGCCTTACCCTCAAACACTTACCTCCTCATGGGCCTGGTAGCTCAGCCTGAGCCACACATGAAAGTCACTGGGGAGGCAAAATAACCAGCCTGGTGCAGCAAAGCAGCAAGGCAGATTTCTCTCCTGGGTACACACTCAGATCCTGCTGTGATAGAGTGTTAGGGAAATTAAATATAATAATGTCTGTAAAAGCTGCTGACACAGAGCCTGGCACCCAGCAGATGCTGAGAACAAAGTAGATTTCCTTCCCTGCCATGACATCGTAAGCTCTTGGGATGGGTATCTCTGATAATGGCCTCATGCTATCCAGATATTCTACACATCTGAAGATGTGGAAACTTGGACCCCCGAGCCTTCCAGACTCTCCCATTCTGGTTAGGTGAGTCATAGGGTTGATCTCAGTTTCTTCATTTGCAACATAGTATGGCACCAAGGGATAATTTTAAGGCCTGAATGAGGAAACAGCTTATATCATTTTCTCATAAAATGATTGGTCTGGATTTCAGCTTGGAAGGGATCCACGAGCTCTTAAACACAGAGGGATAGCTGCAATTTTTGTTTGGGCAAGGATTATCTCAGAGACACTTGACTTAGGCTTTCTTCAGAAATACCCTACCAACTGCTCATAAATATTTTGCTTGAGGGGAAGGGGGAAAAATAAGAACCAAGAGAGATTATGTAAATGTGCAAATTTCCAATGATGCATGTAATTATATTGTATACCTAAAATGTACCAATAAAATAAAAATTAAAAAAAATATTTTGCTTGAAACTGAACTCGGAGGGCAACTTGGAGTTTTTGATTCCAACTCCTCTCCTCTCCGTCAACTGTTTTCACTGTGCCACGAAAGTTCTCACCCTTTGTGACACCCAGGACCGGACAATATGACCTTCCTCATGTCCTTGGCCTAAAGGCAAGTCCCCCAGGCCACCTGGGCTTTCCAAAGCGCCTTATCCATCTCCTGTGCTGTACACTTCATTATTTCATATTCAATCTTTCCTTTGTAACTAGTTTCTTCTTGCCAGCTTTAAGGCACATAAAAGACTCCCACAGACGGTGAGGTGAGTGAAGACTCTTCATGTATCCCAACATTTCCTTTTCCTCAAGCCATTACATTCTTTCCTCTTCACAGAAACTTCTAGAAAGAATATCCACACTTGCAAACACTGCTTATTTGTTTTCTACTTACTCCTCAGGTTACTGTCAGACCAGTTCCTGCCTCATTGGCCAATAGAACAGTCTGTAGCAGGATCATTCACCTTCTTCGACCTCTTGGCAAGAATCTCTACTGTTGACTCTTCCTCCTCCAACTCTCTTTCTCTCTGTAGTGCTGGGGGATTGAACTTAGGATTTTTTGTATGGTAGGCTAGCACCCTACAACTGAACTACACTCAACTCAAATGCTGACTTTTCTTGGTTGCAGTGATATAAGACTCTTCTGGTTTTGCCCATTGTATAGCTTTTATGCAGCTTTGTCCTATTCTTCCCAGGTAAATGAATTAAGATGATCATGGCTTAACCATAGATTCTCTTCTCTTCTTATTCTGTCATTGATTTATGGCCAAAATGTTTCCCCAGCTCAAGTCTCTCCTATGAGCTCTAGACTCACATATCCCACTTCCTACTCAACATCTCCACTTAGGAGTCTCACAGACATCAAAACACAGCACAGCCAAAATCAAACTCTGGAGTTTGCTTCCAAACCTCTTTATGTTCTCAGCTCACTGGAAGGCATTATAGCCATTGCAGAGCAGGCTGGAGCATGGAGTCACCATGACATTTCCCTCTGCTTTGACCTTCCTATTCATTCTCTGAATCCACTCTTCTTACTTCCCCTTCTGCCATGTGGTCTAATATCGCCTCCTGTACAAGCCTTCTTATTACTCTGTCTGTGACCATTTTAATTTGTATTTCCCACAATGTACCTAGAGCGATCCCTTCATTTGATCTTCACACTCCCATTTCCTATTCTAAATGAAATGTTTGAAGTGTTGGAAGCCTTCCCATTATTTTAAGATACAATATTGCTTAACATGAACACAAGGCCCAGAGTCTCTCCAGCTTTATCTGAACCATGCTCTACCTTGCTCCCTTCACTGCACCCAGGGACCTTCACCCAGTTCTTTTTTCTCACCACACTTCTTCTCACCCAAGAATTTATTCTCTGCGCAAAATGTCCTTCTTCCTCTTTGTCTTGTAACTTCATCCATGCCCCACCCTTTGTATAGGTGCCAGGACCTCAAATTGTTAAATGATTTATGTATCCAGTGCCACTCCGGAGCCTACTTCCTATTATTCTTATTTAAGGTAATGAAACCTACAAGAGGTTCTCAGTAACCTTTGAGCACTTCCTCCTTTGGACTATATTCCTCTCTCCTGCAATAATGTTATTATCAGGATTCTATACAGGAGTGCAGGTTTAGGTGAAAAGACAGTACCACCTGAGAAAGGGTGCACTTTGATCTAGAACAGTGAGATCATGGAATTGGAGAGAACTCTTTATAATCATTTAGTTTAATTTCTTAAGCAGAGCAGAGACCATTTCCATACCATTTCTAACAGAACATAATAATATAGTATTTCCCTTTTATCTGCACTTTCAGCTTTCCCCAGTTTCAGTTACCTGTGCTCAAATTAGGTCTAAAGATATTAAATGGAAAATTCCAGAAATAATAATCCTTAAGTATTAAATTATATACCCTCCTTTGTAACACAATGAAATCTTGCTCCATCCTGCTGTGTTCCTCCCATGATACGAATCACGCGTTTGTCCAGGGTATCCATACTATATATGTTACCCTGTCTGGAGCCATTCTACATAATTTTGGGGGAAAATGATTTCATAACTAAATTATGACTAGGCCTAGTCTTCTTGCCTGCAGGCTGGCTATAACATGCCAAAACATGACTACATTTTTGTGTCCAGTCACAGCTGAGTCCTCAATGGTCTTGTGATGCTGTGACACTCAAGGGCAAGATTACATCAGTTGAAGATATCCTGGTTCCTTAAGAACCGAATAATAAGAGAAAGGTTTTACCTGGGGAGGGACAAATTCCTTATCAGCTTAACTCACCCCACCTACTGTTGTAAGAACTTCTTTGCTCATCTCACTGCTAATCAACATAAGCTTCTCATCAATGCAAGATTCTCATCAGGATAAGATCCTCATGGTCATAGGATAACCACCACCCTCCAAGACATCTGATACTTCCTCCATTAGAAGATCCTTGTCAATTTAGGATTATCGCGCCCGCCCGCCCCCCCCTCCCCCGTCATCTGTTACACCCTATGAACCCAATAAATAGTGGCAAGCTCTGGGTGCCTTCGTCGTTGTTGCTCAGAGCAGCATTGATAAGGCCCAGAATCCAGATTCTTCTCTCTCTCTCTCTTTCTTCCCATAAATTCTTTTATCGGTACATTTTAGGTATACAATACAGTTACATCCATCATTGGGATCTTGTACCTGTACATGATGTGTCTTGGTTCTCATTTTTTCTCCATTTCCTGCCCTCCCTTCATTCCCTCCACCCTTCTCTGTTTACAAGACTTTGTTTCCATTTTTTCCTTTTCTCATAATTTTTCCTTTCCCTTCTTTCTTTTCCCCTTCTCCTCCCACTTCCACTACCCCCTTAGACCTTTTCTTCCTATTTCACATTATCAATTATACATTTAATTATTTTAATCCTTATTTACACTTTCAGTTTCTCCCACCAGAGAAACTATTTGGTATTTACACATGTGTGTCGTATTTATTTCTCTTAAGAGTATCGGCTCAATGTGGATCCATTTAGCTATAAATGTCTCTAGTTTCTCATTCTTTATGGCTTAGTATTACTCCATTTTATATAAAAAAAAAACCACACATCTTCTTTATCCAGTCTCCAGTTGATGGGCACTTGGGCTGCTTCCAAGCTTTAGCTATTACAATCTGTGCCACTATGAACATGGGTGCACATACATTGCTGTGGTATGATTCTTTTAATTCTTTTGGGAAGATACCCAGTAGGGGAATAGCTGGGT